>OX421896.1:92448264-93648264 GCA_949128065.1 Beris chalybata | reverse complement strand
CCGGAGTTGTGGGTATTTTTTATTCGAATCACATATCCCTTGATCCTTAGTTTCATTGCATACAGACATAAATATTTCGAGATCTTTGCATAGAAGTTCAAATTTCCATAGAGTTTACATAACTATGACGGTATTCTTGAAACTTTAGATGATAACATTTAATGTAGTTGGATGCTGTCATATCCGCGATAGTGGAATTTCTTTCTACCTTAAATTATTTTGCTGTCTCTGATATTTTTGTTTTCTAGCAGCTGCTTGATGACAATTGCAGTGTGCTTAGCATATCTAAGAAAATGTATTTTATGACATTGTAATATTTTCATCCTGGCGATGTACTTTGGAATTAGTCTTTGCTGAAACGGATGCTGATTGCTGCAGTAGTTGTCTGCACGGAATATGTACACGAAAAATTATTCAGAAGTTGCGTACTTTGCATAGCATTTTTTCGCTCCGTTCAACTTCCGGTGGCAGTTTAAAATATATTTGCATTACGTGAGACGAATAACACATGTTTTCGCTGTTTAAATTTGATATGTCGTTGCACACCAAAGCAACATGTAGGGATATGCCGATTGAAGTTGATATGATTTTTCGAACGTGCATTTTCTCATAGACGTTTCCTGTAAGTACTCGTACATTACGTGATGACGACGACCTGACACAACCAATTCGAAATGGTTCCTGGAAGCTGAAGTCCCATCCAGTGTGTATTATAAAACGCTCAAAAACATTTTGCAACATACGATAGGTAAAAGATATGAACTTTGAAGCATTCCTAGGCACCAACTGCCAACTGTCTGGGCGTAACTTTACTTTTTTTTCAGGTCAAAGGCTGAAAAGTGGTTAGACTGGCGGTGCGATAGAAGTCATTACGCTTCTGCTACCCTAAATATCCATGTCCATGGTGCGGTCAAACTCAAAATGTAATTTTGGATATTTCGAGACAAGGAATATAAAGGGTGTTTTCCGGCGTCAGTGGAGTGAAACCCCAACACGAAATTCCCAACTGTTGACTAATCGCTGTCCTTGAGGACATGACAATTGGAAAACCTTTACTGGATAGGCCAGTTAATAAAACTGTGTTGGACTAGGTCCAAAGGATCTGTTTCGCCATCGGATGGCATAGACTCTTCAGGTGTATCACGCATACTATCAAATGGTGGTATTTCTATATAGACGATGTTGAAACAAATTTCATTTTCGAGAATTATACCGGAATGAAATTTTTGCCATCGCATCCTTATACCGCCGAAGATCATCCAATATTTCAAACAATTTGGTTGAATTTTTGGTTGTTAGCTAGGATATATGAAGCTCAACGCTAAGGGCGCGAAATCGAATACCGCTAACAGCAATTTTATTTATTTTTTTTTCAATTTTTACTTTTACTGTATTATTTATAATACAGTATTGTTATCGATTTTTAAAAAAAAAAATTTGCTGCCTTTTTTTTCCACGTTTAATGACTAGTAGACGCGAAAAAAGCAATAAAAATTTTCACTCCGTCTGTACGCCGTACGCCTTACCCCGTACGCCGTACGCCGTACGCCCCAAAATCTTTGAAGGCTCGTAGTTCTCAAACCAGTGGAGCTATTAAATTTAAATTTTTTCTAAGAATAGACTTGGTGGACCCCTTGAATTTACATTATTTTCAGGGGTGGAGGTGTAAGGGGGAAGGCGGGGTAAGCGTTTTAGACGAAAAATTTAGGTTTCTAGATCTCAGGAACCGCTTGTGTTAGGAGGCTGAAACTTAGAATTTCTACAGAACTTTGATAATGGACCCGTTTGCAAAAAAAAAAACAGATATGGGTGAAGGGGTGTGGGAGTGGAGAGGGAAATTATGCGTCCGAAACGCAAAAATGCCGAGATCGACAAATTCTAAAATCCATATCTCCTAAACCATTAATAGCAAGCAATTAAAACTTAACAAATATCTGTAGTTATACTAGGAGAGTAGATTGAAACAAAATTTTTGGGTGGGGGTAGTGGCGTACGGGGTTGGGGGGTGAAAAACTTTAGATTACGATATCTCACAAACTAATTGGACCAGAAAAACAAAATTCGGTTTGGATATAAAGCTTGATAAATAAAGATTGCTTAAAGTAAAATATTTGAAGGGGGTGGAGGAGCACGGAAGTGGGAGGGACTAGAATTTTTCAAAAATAACACGATTCATATCTCAATAACAGTGTAAGATGGATGTTTCAAATTTTTACCAGAAGTAGGCCTAATAGAACCCTAGTAGGGAAAAAAAAGTTTGGGGGTGTGGGTGTAGAGGGTGAGGGTGGGAAGGGTGAGAAAGAAAAAGTTCCGATGCTTATATCTTAAGAATCTATAATGATAGGAAGCTGAAACTTGGTATTTAGATAAAGCTATAGTAGTGGCATGGTGGAAAAATAAATTTTTTTTTAGGGGTAGTATGGTACGGTGGTGGGGGGTGTTTTCCCTAACTTCAGAACGGCTTATGCTAGGAAGTTGAAACTCGGTACGTATATGTAAATTAACTAGAAAAGTAATACTGATAAAAAAAAAATTGAATATTCATTGGCGTTCAGAAGGGGGGGGGGGGCAAAAAAAAGTATCGGTTAATATAAAATGCATATATTTTCACGATTTTCGTCATATCTACTAGGTCTTTCGAAATATTGAATTCATTTTTATTCTACGGATTCTTCATGTGAATACCTAGAATGTGTTTTCAATAATTTTTGAAATTCGACCCCTAAGAGGGTGTAAACTGGTTGTATACTTTTTCATGAATTCCACCATGTTTCTCAAGTCTGATCAAATATCGAATATCTTTTCACTTCCCCAGGTTTGTTTAATAATCACCTATTTTTAAGTTTTGTTTTTTTCAACCTCTAGACCGCATCCTGGAATATGACCCAATTATTTAATTCATATGTCACACCCTTCCGCTTCCCGAACTTTTTGTTAGGTTTTCAGTCACATAGTAACATACACCGCATCCCCGAATTGAACGCGTTCTGAACTTCTGCCGGAAAATAATACAGTTGCGCCCAGACTGTTGGCAGATTTTTTTATAATTTTTTAACAAAAAAGTATTTCGATCGAACTGAAATTTAAAAAAAATTTGCTACCCTGAAATTTTGTATTTTTCGTCTGTCTGTATGCCGTACGCCGTATGCCATGCGCAAAATCGCGCGAAGCTCCCAAACCTGTTGAGGTATTATCATAAAATTTTTATAGTGGGTAGGTTGGGTGACCCCCTACGACTGGTATTTAAGAGGAATCGGGGTATGAAAGGAGAGGAGAGGGGAGCGTTTTTGACGAAAAATTTCAGTGAAGATGGTGTAGATAGTGAGGGTGGGGGAGGGCGAAAAGGATAACTTGGTATGTAGATAGAGCTATAGTAGTAGTAGGTATATTAGAAAAATATAATTTTTTAGGGGTAGTATGGTACGGGGGTGGGGAAGGGGTGTTTTTCCTAACAATAGAACGGCTTATGGTAGAAAGTGGAAACTCGGTGTGTATATTTAATCAACTAGAAAAGTGATTTTGAATAAACAAAATTCTAATAGATATCCATTGGCGTTCGGAAGGGGGAAAAAAATTATCAGTGGAGATAGAATGCATATATTTTCACGATTTTCATCATATCTACTAGGTCTTCTCAAATTCGTTTTTATTCTACAGATTATTCATATATTCATTTTTATATATATATCTAGAAAGCGTTTTCAAGATTTTTTGAAATTCAACCCGTAAGTTGGGTGTAAAGTGGTTGTATACTTTTTCATGAATTCTGCCTTATCTCTCAGATCTGATCAAATATCGAATATCTGTTCACTTCCACGGGCTTGTTTAATAATCACCTATTTTTAGGTTAACACACCCTTATAACAGTTCTTAAATGATTTCTTGGGAGTTATGATGGAGATCTAATTTCAGGGGACAAAAAGGATGTCAAATGGAGGAGAAAACGAGATTTTCTAACCCACCTGAAGAGCACTCTAGGAGTAATCACGGGACATTTACTAGTTGGGTGAGTACTCCAGAATTAGTCCCATGTGAGACCGGATTTCTTCTGAGGTAGAATGGAGGAGATCAGTGTACATTTGAAGGGTTTACGGTGAACTAAAAACATACTGCATTCATATATACCATATGTGGATCGTATACGATCCCACTATGAGATCGAGTTTCTTCTCGGTTACCACATCTACTAGTTTAATCAATTCTTCCGGTTCTAAGTCCTTGTCGTGGGAAAAGTACGCAGAAGACAGAGTGAATGGTACCAGGGAGTTGTATCTCTTGCATCTGGTAACAGTAAGGTCCTCGGAGCTATATGAGTGAATCAGGAAAGATAGATGCATATCCTTGCGAAAATGCAGGAATAAATTGTACCATTGTTCTTACTATAGTATAAGATCGAACTTTACGTAATTCATGTGTTATATGTGGCAGCGGCGTAAGTATTCTACATATTTGCGACCCCATTCAATCCGCTTCCGGAACTTTTTTTTAGTTTTTCAGTCGTATAGTAACCAACACCGTGCATATCTGCAATAAACGTGTTTTGGACTTCAACCCAATAAACAATAAAGTTGCGCCTAGACTCCAGAATGTTGGCATATTTTTTTATTCAGTCCAGGTAAAATTCAATTGTCATCAAAGTTAAAAAAACATGAATTGTTCGACAACTGTTGCACTTATGCTACACAAAATTTTGTACATCATTATAATATTTGTGTTTATATATTTCAAAACTTTTAAACTAACTCAAATCACAACCGCTCAACTTTTAACATAACTCCCCTAGTATATTGAAAACTTTCTCCATATGTGGCATACGAGCTAATAAATTTTGCCAGATAAAGAACAAACTTTGGTATCAGGAGATCCTTTTCTGTGTCGTGATTGACTGTAAAGCAAACCGTTCTTCTGGCAAGTAGAACATCTAGGCCACTTTGATATTTATCAAAGGACTAGAAAGTTTCCTTCGGGAGGGGGTGAAAACACCACTTTTCACAGAAGCTTTCCTTCCAAGTTTTGCACAATTCTCACTAAGGAGCATTTGGTCACGACATCCACACTGAATATGAAAAAAGTTTTTTCTTCATGTTTCATTGGTATTGGACCCGTGAGACCACGATTTCCGTTGACAAAAAATTTTAAAAAATATCAAAGAATCAGATCCGCATATGCTCAGTGTATATGTATAAAAAAACCAACGTGCTCGGGGTTACTGAGTAGTTCAAAGAATCGTTGTCGATGAACTAGAATAATAATTGACATGAATATTTGAAATTCGGGATAAAGGAATTTTATTGCGATTTGGCAATAAAAAAACAATTCTACTTAGAAGGGAACGAGTGAAGTAAAATAAAATTTTACAGAATTCTTTTGGCATACGATTCGAAAAGTATTGGCAAAAAACCAATAGTATGACATTGAATATAAAAACTCAACTCCGAGTTCTATTGTTATTGGGGATAAATCTTAAAAACTCCTTTTTAATTGCTAGTCGAAAGAGCAACACAGTATCTTATGATTTTATAGCGGGATCTTTAGGTAAATCACCGAAATCATGGTACTGAAACTGGCTACATATGAAACACAGAATACATGGTATGACTTGACTGTATCTGATATGAGCAAGTAACGACAATTGTTTGCGATACTCGCCACATAATTGGAGAATGGCAGAACTAGCAGTAAAATGCATAGTATACTAGGTAAAATTATCGAATTTGTATACCATGAAACGAGTTCAATACTAGATATATACCAGTTCGTTTATCTCGTATATGCTTAGTATTGGGTGATACACTAACGATATTATCATATCAATACCAGCAGAGTATTCATGGTACAACAGAGCAAAGCAACCATCAAAGCAGATCAAGCGAGCAGAGACGAGATGACAATCAGTAACATGGTCAAGTTAAGGCAAGCAGATTCGTGCCAGGAGTAGAGCTAAAACCAGCTACAACAAGCCACGACGAACGACACCAAATCACGACAAACAGAACCAAGCCGAATAAGGCACAGCCCACACAGAGAGACGAAGACAGGGAAGGACGAAGATAAGGTAGGATGAAGAGAGCGAGAACAAAGCAGAGGTCGCACGCGAGATGAAGGCAGGGCGAGAGCGGAGCAGAGAGTGTTAAGACAAGACGAGCGGGGTCATACCCATAGAAGCACAAATCGAATCACGTTGAGTAGAGGGGATAATCAGGAGACGAGTATAGTAATATAGGCGAGCTAGACGACAAGGATAAAACCCAAAGGAAATCAAAATTAAAATATATATTATCAATTAGGAGTAAAAAAATGAAGTCTAGAAACAAAAAAAAAAATTAAATAACGGATCCCGGTACCCGATGAGACTATCCCATCAAGTATTTATAATGCTTTACACTTAAAAGTAATTTCTATAGAACTACAACTTCTAAACTAAACGATTTCTCGGGTTACAACGAGTTACTAAGGATTAATCCACAAATTTTTCAAGGATCTTTGTATGGGGCCATTCCATCAAAAATCGCAAAATTTGTGACCTTACCATCGGCGATTCTTTTCAAACATTTTTTGCTTGAAGAACTAGTGAAAAAAATACATTATTTAAAATTTAAAGCATAAAAAATTAAAAAAATTAATAAAATGGCATTTTGAGATATTCAAGGATAAAGGACAAAATCGTTATCCTTCGAAAAAAAATTTAAGGATAAACTTAATTTGTATTTTTTTCATTTTGCGACAACCCTCCCCTTTAAAATAAGTTCTATTTTGTTATTCTATGATGAAAATTAACAGAGATATGAATTTTCAAAGAGGAGTTGGACACCATTATTGCCAAATCTTTAACATACTATAACTAACAAAAAAATTGAGATGGAAAAAAAATGGAAACTATATTTTTTTTTCACTAGTTCTTCAAGTAAAACAATTTTGAAAAGAATCGGCGATGGTAAGGTCACAAAGTTGGCCTTTTTTTTGCGATTTTTCATGGAATGACCATATGGTAGCTACTCGACGGACTCACTCGATTTTCGTTTTACTGATTCCTCTATTTACAAACATTGAAACCGGTTCCCAGCTCTCGTCCAATATTGGTATACAAGTGTTTTGGAACCCTATCAGCTATCAGAAAGAGTGGTACAATTTTAGTGGCTAACAAACTAAAGCTAGTATTACACTGTATGCCAGGCGGTCAAAAAGTTGACCATTTTCCCTGTCAAATGCTGTCAGATGGTGTCAGATCGTGTAATGGTCAAATGCTGTTTGACAAAATGTTTCATTTGACCACATTTGACCGTTTGCGATTTCTGGAAAAACAATTGTGTCAAATGGGTCAAATAGGAAATGTCACTCGTGAAAATTTTTTGTGGCAATCAGTTAAACAAATAGCAATAATTATATAATTAATTATTTTAAGTACTGTAGTTTAGTTTTTTGTTTGTGTGATGTCTGCCAACACGTCGATTTAGATTTGAACAATCTAGTCAGAATGTCGCTCCAACCTGATAGCGTTTGACCGTTTGACACGAAGAGAAAATTTTACGATTTTATCAAATGTGTCAGATAGTGTAATATCGCAATCGGACAGCGTGCCAAATGGATATATGACACGAAATTCGGTCAAACTTTTATGGTCAAATATTTGACCGCCTGGCATACAGTGTAATACTAGCTTTAATCTTACAAATTCGACCAAATGGCCAAGCTCCAAACTTCAAATTACTAATGACTAATGACCAATAATCTTAAAATATCATAAGAATAACTAAAATATATTTAAAATTTTGATCCATATTATTAAGGATAACATCCGAGTAGAAAAAATATCGGAGTTCTAGGAATTATTTATTATTTCAAAAACTATATTTGCTTGATTTTATCCATGTAAGTTTTATTCGAATATAAAGAATAATTACATAAGCGATAATTACATTAATTAATAAACTGAATTATGTTAATTCTAATTCTGGCCTAGCACTCCTTGAAATAAAACACGATCGATAATTTTAAATGTTTTACATTTAAAGAAAAATTTAGAATTGAAAGAAAAACATGTAAGGTCCGTCGATTGGTATCCGCTCAGTGGCTCTTTAAGTGCGTCCTGTATTTTCAACACTCCTAGTTTGTAATAATGCTAATAGTTGCATGATTTAAAATATTTAACGATGTAGAATAGTGCGCATTAGTGCAAAGTAACTGTATGAAATACTTAAAAGGCTTTGAAATGAGCTTAGTGTAATTGGAAACTTTTTTAGAATTGTAATCTGAAATTAAACACAATAGAATATTTGATATATTTTGTTGAAATATAATTACTCCTATTGGTTTCTGACTTCTCATTATTATTAATAATATTTTCCTTTTCGTCGAAGTATTAGAATCGTACCAGTTGGTTTCGTAAGCAGCTTCAGCAACTTTCAAACTCTTGAGTTTCGACATACAAAATCATTTTAATATGCATGTGAATAATAATCTACTGATAATCAGTAGAACCTCCATATAGTGACCATACAACCATGTGCCCATGTGCAAAACTGGTCACTTTATTCGATTAGTCAGATTATAAAAATAATTTAACAAATAAATAGTTTCTGATTTACAACGAGACTGTAAAAAATAGCAACTTTAGGCAAGTGGTCAAGGTAGGAAGATGGTCACTTCTTCAGGTTCTACTATAGATTGTAGTTAACTCACCTGAACATGTAGTTCATTTACGTGCCAGAAAGTAATAAATAAGATGATCAGAAGTCCCGCTATCAAAAATAGCGCTTCAATTGATTCAATCCAATTACTTATCTAAATATTAAAAAATGACATATAGCGAAAAAGAAATAAAATAAATTCTTTGAAGTCATTTTAATTTGTTACATAATTACGAAATTATAGAAGAAAAGTACTGTGCATATTAAGACGCCGCACAGTATTAATTCCACAAGTAAAATCACATTGAATAAGTCGTTAAAAACAGTGACGCATCTGAAAAAATTAAAATAAATAAATTCCTTAAGAATTGCTCTCTTAATTATAATACTAATACCCGGTACAGACTAGGCGTTTTAAATACGTTTAAGTTGGCAAAATAAAAAAGTAGTGTTCAGACTAGGCAACTCGTTTTATTTAAATACATGAAACCTTGATGTGAGTTATTTTATTTTATTACTGAGCTAAAGAAACACTTCTTTAGCAAATTTATGATTTCTAAATTATTTAAAACAAAAGTGTTTGTATAGTAGTAGTTAAAAGAAAATTAATTAGTTAATGCAGTCATTATTGCGCAAGCACCAAATTGAGTTTCTGCAGCTTTAAAATTTTGTTTCAAAGTTTACTTCGATTTTCGCCAGGGTCACAGTAAATGTTTTTAGTTTAATGTGTTGTAGCAACGTGTTTTCGTAAGGCATTCGGGAAGTGATTTAAATGTGTTTAACCCGATTTAAACGCGTTAATCTCATAGCATTTATTTAGGAAAAAAAAAAGTAAAACTCTTGGTTTACGGATTGTTTAATTTGTATTGCTTCTTAAAAAATAAAAATTATGACAATATGCACAAATTTGGTGTTCGAAAATAAATATTAACGCTATGCATTTTTTATGCAGGAAATAATAGATGAAAATCGGGATTTTCTATCTTTTTAGTAATTGTAAAAGAATCCGTAGTTACCGTTGCAAATCCTGTATACAGATTTTATTTCTAATACCCTGTTCAGACTATTCGTTTTTAAACACATTTAAGTAGGCAAAATAGACGTGTTAGAAATGTAGTGTTCACACTAGGAAACTCGTTATATTTTTATACATGGCAGCTTGGTGTGATTTGTTTTGAAAACTAGACATTCAGCTGTGTTTATATATCAAATTTATGGTTTCTACATTATTTGGGACTAATATGTTTGTATAGCAGCAATGAAAAGTGAATTTATTAGCTAATGCACACAGTTCAGTTTCTGCAGAATTAAATAGTTTCCTTTGAAGTTTATTTCGATTTCCGCGAGGGTCGCAGTACATGTTAAACGCGTCGTAGCTACGTGTTATTCGTAAACGCCTCCGGGAAGTGTTTTCAACGCATTTAACGCGATTTAAACGTGTTAATCTCGCAGTCTGGACATAACATAAAGACGGTTTTCCAATAAACAGACTCCTGAAAGGAGTTTTCAGATAAAAATAGAGAAAGTCTGAAGATGTAAAACCAGTTCGTTGTCCTACCACACCTAAGACATTCGTGAAAACATGTACAACCCTGTTCTATCCTTGAACTTGGAGATTGGTTTTTTTGAGACACGAGCTTGTGTTGTGTTTATGTTTTGTTTGTTTGGTGGAAATTTCACACAATAAACAGCACAATTATCACGAGGTATAAATAATTTGATTTACGTAAATGATTTTTGTATAAGTGGTTTTGTAAAATATTTGTTTCCCCAATTACTTTATTTGGAAAAAGTTTCCAACCTGGAAGTTACAGTATTCTCTGCTACTCTTCCAGTTTGGTACCATCACACATTAGGCGTGTTTTTTTTACGAATTTATCTAGAGCAGGGTAGGAGCTTTGAGCTATGAACTTTTTTGATCCAGAATAGCTACACCGCACTGTTTGAGGTAGCGTGGTTGCTCTTCTTGCTTTGTGCTTTGTTCTTCTTTTCGCATTTCGCTAACCTGCTCTGTTCTGGATAAAGGATCACAAAAACACGCCTATAATACTACGTACCGGATAATCTCAGTATGAAACTGAATGATCGAGTTAATTTCGCCTTCCAATTGGAACCCCGGCTCACAAGTTCGTCGAAGTCTTCGTTGTAGATATTTTAGAGATAATTCGATGAAAACTATTGATGATATAAAAAGATCCGAATACGAGAGGTAAATATTAATAGTAAGTACTGCAAAAAGTAACTCGACAAAATAAATTAACTGCAAATATGGTGTTTTTTTTACATCCACTACTGGCACCCAAACACCGTAGGGCATATCTAAAATCGGAACAAAAACATATTTTTATAAAATAGTTTTAATTTTAAACACTAAATATTTAAATACGTCACCCATACTCCTTTTAAGAACAGATATGAATATGGTAAGATATGCCACAGTTATATATGACAAACGCCAAACTATCTTTGTTTGTTTTGCCTGCCTTTTTATCACCATTGCGACTAATGCGTTTATTTCTAGATCGTCAAAGTTCTGCAATTGTTAAATGAATTAATAAGTGTCAACGATATAATGTTTTATTGTTCTGTAATTTAAACTTTTGGTGGTGTCAGTGTAGGGGGTGAGGGCGGATGAGTGTGATAAGGAAAAAGTTCCCATTTCTTTATCGATGGATAGCTGAAACCTGGTATTTAGATAGAGCTATAACATCGGTATATTGCGAAACAATGATTTTTGTTAGGGCTAGTTTGGTACGAGCTGGGAGGAATTTTTCCAAGGGTTGAATAGGTTTTCACGAATTCCGTCATACTTCTTAGCACTAATAAGACATTGGTTTTACCATAACTTCATCGAGGTTTCTTTAAAGCCAAAGTGGGTGAAGAACTGTGTATTTTACATTTTTATATCTTTTTAGTTTTGATGAGATATCAAATTGGCTTAAAGTTCTGCCCAAGTTTCCCAAGTTAGTGCAAACGAGTCGCACTCACTTTAACCGATTCTTACATATTCGCAACAATAACTTTGTGTCCAGCAGTTGTTGCCACATCCCACATGCTACTGCCACATTCTTAAGGCGCTATACACATTGCACACGAACGAACGAATTTTCCGATACGAATTTTCGTTTTTCTGCTTAATGTCACATTTTCTGATACTAGAAAATTGGTTGAAATCGTTAATAGTAGCATTTTTAAGAATATCACAAGAAAAAATTTCAAGAGATTTGCATTTTGATTGATAATATTAAAAAAAGTTCATTTGTCGGTACGAATATTTTTAGTCGTACGACGTTTTCATTTTTCTTTTTATTATCAATTAAAACTACAAATTCTTGGAGAGTTCCTTTCACAATATTTTTTGAAATGTTATAATTTACGATTATAACCAATTTTTCATTAACTAAAGATTTCACAATAGGTCGAAAAATTGGATCGGAAAATTCGTTCGGTCGTATGCAATGTGTACAGCGCCTAACACATCGACGTTACAGTAATATTTTCGTTATAATTTCTTAGGAATTACTAAATTTTTGTGCCTTATCATAAAAAATCAAATCTTTCTAAAAATGTTCCCATTTGGAAAAAATGCCCAAATCAGTATCGGTGCCCAAATCACCTCCAAATTATTTGGGAATTGTGGCATTTTAAGCGGAAAATATTTATCGCACCTATTAGAACTTTACTTATGTACACATTGCTGTCAGTTTTAGGGGCAGTATTTGGAAGTGATGCGTTTGATGAAAAAAATTGTTACATGTTAGTAACTTTAACGAAACGGTGAATAACCATGTTCCTTTTTTGCAGCATGCTAGTCAGAACTGTTATATACGTAAAGTAACATCAGATCAAATATTGCAATAGTGAACACAATATTTGAAGAATATTAAGGCCAATTCCTACGATGTTCATTTACGTTCTAATGTAATTTACTTACTACTTTACTATTCAAAACAAAGTTTAAATCTAATTTTTCTGTGTTGAATAAGGATTTTCTGTTATTAAGGACTCTCGTTTGGTTGATAAAGTATAAGAGAATACCTTCAATATTCAATTTTATGTCCAGAGCTAGGAAAATCACCGAAAGCTAAAATTTCCTTTTTAAAGGAATCTGGCATAGGAGTTGCGGGTAGGACTTACTCCATTTCTTACATATTTATCATTTTCTTTGGAACCATTTACAAATTAATGTGAACAAAATTTCAAATAGTGTAGTAAGTTGCGTAAATTGATTGCAAACACTTTTACGTACTGGTAAGATAATTACAAGAAGATCTAATGAAATTTTCTTCATAGTTATATTGAGTGATTAAAAGAATTGTTGTATGGCAGCTACCCGAAGGAGTAGAAAAATTTTACCCGTAAACGAACTTATCCAAAATTTGAAGACCTTTGGTCAAGGCGTTCTTTAATTATTCTGCAAATGGACAGACAGACGGACGAACAGACGGACGGACAGACGAACGGACAGACGGACGGACAGACGGACGGACAGACGGACGGACAGACGGACGGACAGACGGACAGACGGACAGACGGACGGACAGACGGACGGACAGACGGACGGACAGACGGACAGACGGACGGACAGACGGACGAACTGACGGACGAAAAGACGGAAAGACGGACCAAAGAATGGACTATCGTCAGGCGGAACAAATAACTTTTTTTTCGCCCTAGGCTCCGTTCTATGCGTTACAAACTTTTGGGCTGGGTTAAGCGTATAATACATACTAGGGTATGAAAATTTGCCAAGAGTCAGGGTGTAACCTTTTTTGTTTGACTGGAAGTCCGGACTGTATACATGCTAAGATACGCTGTAGGTTACTATCAGGCGCGTAGTGAGAATCTTCGTAGGGCTAGCGCAACGATACGATCGATACATTCCGCGGAATTTTGTGATTACTTCCTGGAATTTAGCAATCGAAATTTTATTTCTGAATGAAAATGACGGTTTGATTACACAATTCATAGAATTTGATGATCGTGTTATTGCACTGGCCCTATAAGAAGTTCCACACTACGCGCCTGGTTACTATGCTACTGAAAGAATAACCAAGGACCTATTTTATATTTTTATGTTGTCAGTCATATCGTTCCAAACGTTTTTTTTTTAAAAAATAATAAAGTTGTTCCCAGACTTTTGACAATTTTTACTTTATTATTTTTTAATAATAAAATATTTAAATTGCTTTACTCACCTGAATTTCCACAAATAACTTTCTTAAAATAACGAGCACAACTTTAATTTTGTTCTTATTCCGCATTATGAAGATTGCTCGCAATATTGTATTAAAATAAAGCACGAAAGCATAAATATCAAAAAGAAAGTCATTAATCGGTTTGCTACCCATGGGAAGGTCGAGAGCTTGGACGAAGTTTACAGCACAAAGCAGCAATAAAATAAAAAAGGATTTAAAGTTCATTGGGGATATGAACCCACAAAAAATTAAAGGTTTTAAAATATCTGAGATTAGTGGCATGTCGTCAAACATTTTGAACTTGGTGTGTTTAATTTTAACTCTCGGCACCTTAAAGAATCAAAGTCTTACACAAACTAGTTAGAAAGCAGCATTATTTGAGTTTTTATAAGAGAGAAAGTATAGAAAATAAATTTCTTTCTGAAGTGGCTAGCGTTTAAAACTAATTGACCATGTAAATTCAATAAAGTCTGAGAACATACCATATGCACACTTTTCGCAGCACTCAACATGCAACGTTCGGATATTAACCAATTTTCTACTTACCTAATTACATAGAACGAACACTATGTTATTACACAATTTGATTCTTGTACAACACTTGCATTGGAATTCGAAACCTTGATTCTTCATAATTACAAAAATAATGTTATACGGAAAAAAATGATCTGAGCGGATATTTTGCGTACCTCTATCCATTTCAAACTTTGTGCATATTCAATTTGTTAATAGTGAAAAAATAGTATAATGGTATAATAACACCCTTTTTAGATAATTGCGTTAGAGGGAAATAGCCTCATATCAAGAGTTGTAAAAAGTATAGGTATGTATACATTTTCTCGGTTGTAAGACCATGAAATATGTCCCTACAACCTTCCGAAGATAAGACCCCTCAGTTTAGGGATTCCAAATTCAAGAATTTCGGTGCTACGCGTGAAAAGGCATTGTCCTTTAGTTCAGTGTTTGTTAACTACCCGCGTTCCTCAGTGTATCGCTGATCTCCTTAACTATTACATTGTTCAAGGCACTCTCGATGTCAAGGAAGGTCGAGAGAGTAAATTTTTTGAAAGTTGAATGAAATACCATCTCTTGTAGCCAAGGCCGTCTTAAGATATTTGGCGCCCATGGGCTACTAAAAATAATGCGCCCCTCGTCATAAGAAAATACAATTTTGTTGGCTAGTTTAAGCTGAAAATACAAAATATTAGAGTTTCAGAACTTGGCAATATTATACCTTCGGATTTGTAAAGGTTGAATGATTCTGTATTTCGTTCCGACTGTACCAATTTTTCTAAAGAAGCGTATTTTCAAATAATGCTTTCAATTGTAGTACCTATCAACTTTTTGATGTGATATATTAGTTTCATTTATGATTTGTAATATTTCGCTCCATAATGCTACCATAATAGCAGTTTCCAGTGAGTTGAACTTAACAACTCTTCAACTTTTGTTGCACGCCTTTGAAAATTATCTTAGAAAATTTTATTTAAGGCATATTTAAAATTTCCATAACCAGAAACCACTGCCTTCACTGAATCCGATCTTGCTCACCAATGACTGTTACTTAATTTTTTGAGCGCTTTTGTTTTTTGTGCTTCTTCTTTCAAAATTTGCTATCTTGATATTGGGATGGCAAAGAAATTATATAGATTTTGTAAGAATGGAGTATCAAGCGGTTGCAAGGAGGCGGCTGAGGTGGTTGGGCATTCTTATCTTTGACAATTTTCTCTATGAACTGCTAAACCGCAGAACGGATTTTGATAAAATTTTCAGGAAACGAGTAGAATAGTCCCGTGATAGTTCCTGTGAAGTTTGGTCCGAATCGAATGAAAAACAATTGTTTTTTTTTTGATATCAGAGATATAACTTTAGTAAGTTCGGTAGAGCTTATAGAAGCCTTACTGCTTCTCGAGCCGCGATCTGAGAGGTCTTTTGTTTCTTATAACTTTAGTATGTTTCGATATAATCACGTTGGAAGTTTGGTTTGGAAGACGAACCCATGACTGCTCATAACTTTCACAATTATTGGAATTTGAATATAAAATTTACACACAATATTCTTAAGACTACAAGATTTTAAAATTCGTTTCTACTCGAATTTTATTTAAACTATAATTGTTATAGAAGGATACTTGTATACCTAAGTTGACCCTTTAAGAAAAACATGCTGCATTCACGATCAGCTGCAATCCAGTCTTATGATAATCTAAATGAAATACTGAACTCCGATTTGTATCGTAGTTTTATATAAAGTAGAGGAGTGCGTACGTGCGAGTAGATATTCTGTTTTTAATTAAAAACTCTGACTTGGTTGTTACTCGAACGTCAAACAAAATATTATCAGTGTTCAATTTTATATTTGGAAATAGGAAAATCACCGAAAGCAAAATTTCCTTATTTCAAAGACTTTCTCATGGGAGGTGCAGGAAGGAATCACTTGATGTGTAACATATTCATCGTTTTATCAGGAACCATTTACATATTAATGTGTACGAAATTTCATATTCAAAGTCTGACGTGTCTGAAGTTATCGGAAAATATTGTTGAATAAGGTGTAAAAGGATTTCGCAGACTAGTGAGCTTCCACTTAACTTTCACTTAAAACTAATTTGTAAAAGTGCTGAGTTCGGGTCTGAACGATTACTTGAGTTAAAGTGAGTTCTGTAAATTGACTGAAGACAGTACTACAGGATATTTGTATGACAGCTAATTGGAGGAAGAAAGGAAATCAACATATACGAGTATGTATGTACATAGTTTCAAGGTCATAGCTTAAACCGTGCTGAAGCTACCGGCCAATACTCTTGAATACGTGTTTTAAGGATTTTTATGTGAGCTAATCAAAGGTATAACCCATTTTGGCCGAACTTCGTATCTGAACAATTTCTTGAGTTATAGTGAGTTCCCCAAATTGAGTGAGGATTTTTTTTTTAAGAATTTTTATATGGCAGCTGCGCTAAAATATTCTTACCCTTATACTATGTTCAGACTACGGGATTAACGCGTTTAAATCGTGTTAAACGCGTTGAAAACACTTCCCGAACGTGTTCCATCGAAAACATATACTGCGATCCTGGCGGAAATCGAAATAAACTTTGCAAGAAACTATTTAATGCTGTAGAATTTTGTGCTTTGGTAACGACTGCATTAGCTAATTAATTCACTTTTCATTACTGCTATACAAACATTTTTATTCTAAATAATTTGGAAAGCATAAAATTGCTAAAAAAAACTCAGCTGAATATCTACTTGTCAAAACGAATCACATCAAGCTATCATGTATCAAAATAAAACGAGTTCCCAAGTCTGAACACTACTTTTTGAACTTCTTCATATTGACCACTTAAACGAGTTTAAAATGCATAGTCTGTACGGTCTGTAGTCTGTTAGCTGTAACTATTACAAAGCTAACGCATACAAAATTAAGGTGTTCCAAAGTTATTGGTCAATAACCTTAGACCTTATCGAAGCTATTCTCGTACCTCGATAAAGCTTTGATGAGGTCTTACCGAACTAATTTGGCGCACATTTTTCCATGCAATAGCCAAGCACCAACACATGGTTTAAGGCCTTATCGAAGCTGTTATTGCTTCCGTGCGGAAGCGTGGGTTTTTTTAGTATTTGCATCATTTTGATTTCGATTCCAAAATCCATAGTGACAAAATACCCTGGTAAAGTTTTTTCACTCCGCAATTCGACGCACAACTAAAGAAACAAAAGGCGTGTTAAACTTAAAATCCGCCGGTTATTTTTTACACATACTTCTGATATTTGTTCCCTTTTATATGGTTAAGGTATAAAAACTAATCCTTCTTTATATTTCATCTCGTATTAAATTGATAAATTTTTGTATTTGCGAATGAAGCTCATTTGGCTCAAATTATAAAATTCATATGAACGGTTCCGATCATAACTGATTAGTAAATTGATTATAGATGTCAGTTATAAATTTAACATTTTTCAGATTTAATTAAATACTATTTGAATATGCAACTGCATATTATACGAATTTCTTATAAAATCAATTTTATATGTGAATGAAATATATTTATAATTACTACCCATTGAACGATTTCTATAGGAATAAATCGTGTTGGTAGCATTAGATGTAATTAATTAATTAATTAATAGTGTATAATATTGACACAGAATTTCAACTGAAAAGCTAAAGGACACCGTTTTCATATGCCCCTAATGATTAAGCGACATCAGGATATACGTCAAACCCCGTTCACTAATATTTTTACCGTGTCTCATATTTCAACCTTCTTTTCACATCATTTTCATTATAAGGGTATTAAAAATTACCCTTAAAAAAGTCCATTTCCATTGAAATATCTCTACATTTAACCGATTCAATCTTCAAAGGAATTCATAACTGACAAGGATACAAAACCTTTTTTGGCTTTTCAATTGTTGACTTTCGTCCTACAAGCAATTTGAAGCCCCTAAGTACATGAACAACTAGATGAAGGCCTTCCAAGAAAATTTTCCAAGTAATTGCTTACGACCAGATGAGTAGACAAAAATTAAATGCTGTACACGTTGTATCCGAGTAATACATACATATGTATGTATGGTAGCTTGAAGATCCAATTTCCTGTAGATTTATGCCGGGTAATTGTAAGCAGTAAACAACTCCAAGACCCAGTGGTAATAAGAAAACGGAGCTCTTTTTTAGTCACCTGATGTCGCCCTTCAAGACATACCCTTCCAGTTGCAAGCCAAAGAGAAACTAGTTTATACTTTGGGTGACTTAATTAGAAATTGGGGGGGTATCACGATTTTATTACGTAGTGAATCTATTTATGTAGATTAAAGGGTAGAAAGGTAGATTGAATTAAAGAATTACTTTCGGGGTCGGCAGATTAAATTACTATATAGATTCCATCACTATATTTTTTAACGACTACTCTAATTTAATTTGTGCACTGTTGTGCTAATTAGTACAGTGATTAATTATGAGCAGTCCTTTTTAAGAATACTGACCTGGACTTATGGGTTAGGCTTTTGTTCAGTAGCATACAGTCTCAGTCAGTTTTAAGATAAAAATTTTAGGAATAACGCCGGGTAATTAGTTGTTAATAATTTTTAGTGCTATTAGCTGTAGAACAATCTATCAGAATAGAAAAAGCCACTTATAACAAATCAACTACAGTCCGGTAGCACTGGTGGGACTTGTAAGGACACGGTATATAGGCGGGGTAAAACTTAGCTGGTGCCATGCCCAACTAACAAACTAACTTCCATAAGGCCTTATCGAACCTAATAGCCCTAACCAGAATTGGTTTAAGGCACATTAAGATCTTTTCGTCAAATGCATTAAGGTACGTGAAGTTTGTGGCAAAACTTAATGAATCGTATTCCCAACTAAAATAACCTTAAGGTAAGAGAAATTTGACAGCTAAAAGAGACAAATATCGGCTGTGAAATACTCATCAACAGGTTTGTGTCAACAGACTGATAATTGAAATATTTTTTTTTTTAAATGGAGTTGACCGCAGACATTTGAGAAAAGTCTAATTATTAAAATACATCGGAATCAACACGACTTGGTAATATCCGTTTTTTTGCCGATCTATATTTAGTTTTCTCACACTACACTCTTTTTCCTTTCTAATTTTCCTGACAAGTTCAATAGTTTAAGATTTTCCATTTTAGAAAAATATAGAATGAAATCGCAAAGTAGAAAAATTTCGGAAAATCTGTGAACATAATCGCATAAGATTGCATAATACAAATTGATAAAGCACTCAGGGCCAGTTTCACAGTAGAAATTTGAACTTAAGTTTAGTTAAACTTAAACTTAAGAATAATCGGCACTTTAAACTTGACTCGATTTCACATTAAATAAATGTCCTATGATTAACTAATCTGAAATTCGCAATCATTGTGAACTAATTCAAATGAATTAAACTTTTTTACATTGGTATACCCTGCCGTTTCTGTCATTTTATTTGGTTGTTATATTCAAAATATGGAATTATTTACAATCACGGTTACTTTGATTAGGGTAGAAACGACTGACTGTCAAAAACATTAATCCGAGCTATAAACGGAAGAAATTCAACCGTTTAGCTTAATCCTGTCATTAGAACATACTTGCGTTTTATAACATATGTGAAACGCATTATTCGTTTGATCCTAAGTTTGAAGAAAATTTTTGGTTTAAACTTCGACTGTAAAACCGGCTCTAAGTCGAGTCCGAAACGTCACACAAAATAAATTTAACAGTATTCACCGGAAAACCTTGTAGGTATTTTCAATTCGAAATGTACTGTGAAAACATTCATCAAAAATTAAGATTGCATAAGTTTCTACGGTCAGAACCGTGCTGATAAGTTTTAACAAAAGTTTAGAAAAGTCAACGAAAGATTCCTTAAGTCTATTCTGGCTGTCAACGTGCATTTCTACACAGTCGTAGAAATACTTAAGATGACTTAATGTCCTCTAACTCAATTATGGTTAGGGCCTCGATAAAGCTTCGATAACGACTTACAAAACTAATCTGGCAAAATTTCCCCATGTTTCCACAGTAACAGCCAACCGCCAGCAGTTCGTATTAGGTTTTATCGAAGCTGTTCATGGTTTCGTACAAAAGTTCTGAAAAAAAATATAGTATTTATAATTTTTTCACTTTGGTTTTCTCTCTACTATCAAATTATTTTCCTGTAAATTATTATTTTTCTTTGAAAAATGCGAATTGATTTTACTTACACTTTGCACTCTCATAGATTAGAGCTACGGTCCCGTTACACATTAGTCCGCTACGATACATACTAGGCCAATTTTAAACATTGTCGTAATAGGGTTGAACCCGAATCACTTGATGTCTCCAATTAGCAATGTCGAGCTAAAGTCCACAAGCTTCTATAAGACTGTTGCTATTTACTTTTATAAGGCCTTATGTAAATGTTATTACTGCAGCAGTGACTTCTGAAAGTTCAGCCTCCACTCGCAAGTCTTGCGCTGAACAGTCTTATCGAAGCCTTATCGAAGTTATAGCTTCCGGAAAATCAAAATGTGAAGTTTGTTTGCTAGTTGGGTGGTTTGTAACAAAATATACCTTAGATTCGATTTCATTTTATTACCTATTTTGTTTTTAGACACATTTCTTAAAATTCAAATTAATATCACAATCTTCTACTCGCCTTCGATGCCAGGTTTTCTCGCCTTGTCTAGTCTCCGTTTGACGTATCTCGCCTCTGCTCGCTCGCTTCATCTCGTAGTTATGCCCTTGTCTTGGCTCGCCGTTTTCCATCTCAGTGCGTAACGGCTTTGCTCGCTTGCTACTGGATGGCACATGAGTTCTGTTTACGCTCTTATCAAATTCACAAAAACCATCAGAAATCAGCCAGAAGTTAATTTGATATAGGCAACGTTGCTGTTCTGTTCTGGTAGATCACTAAAAATTATTAGCACCTACTAGTACACTGCCATACCCGGTTCGTTTTCTGACCTCCCATACCTAAGCTGACTGGACTGTACACTACAGTGTATTAAAGGCTAACCACCTAAGTCCAATTCGGTAGATATCCATAAAAAAAGAATATTAATTTAAAGTAAATCAACCGAATATGTAAAGCCATCACATAAAAGTCCTCCTGAAACTCGCAAATAAATCTCTCTGTAACATAAAAAAGCGTGATCAATCGATTTATTGAGTATTCATTAAATACACAATAAAAATTGTTTTGTGTTACAAGTTTTGACCGCTACATCAATCGAATGGTTTAGCATTGATTAATTACAACAATTTACTGAATTCCCATTTCATTTAGATGACTGGTGTAGTGTATCACTTTATTTCGTCGTAGCGCTAATTAACTAATACGATAAAAAATGTCTCACGAGTTTAACTAAAGCTTGCGCAACTTGAAGTTAGTGAGAAATAATTTGAACCAAATCCGTCTACTGCTCAGAATCCGAAATCACTCAGTCTGTTTCTGAAGATACGCAACGAGACACAAAAGAAGCTCCGAACGGTTTTAAATTCCTCAAAGACTATTAATGATAAATAAATATAGTAAAAACATATTTTCTAAAAATAGTGTTTTGTACCAGTATGTTCTGCGTACGAATATTCGTTGTTTTGGGTTTCGCGATATTTGTTGAAAGGTTTGTATTCATTATTTTTGACCTAGAAAGAAATTGTTTTGTGTATTTATCGGACATAACGTGAGAAACAATATATAAATCTTACATAAGTGCCAAATTTTTATAAAAATAGTCTTTGTTCCAAATTCTGTAAAAAATCTCCATTCAATTTTTGGAACTCGCTGTTGCAAACGTTTAGACTCAAAGTTAAAATTTTGTTCAAATTTGTTTTGAATGAAAATAAAGTGCAAGTTTATTAGTCAAAGAACTTCTGTACTGCTCCCACATAAAGGGTCCTTAAAACCAATAGGGCCCAATTGCTTTTGAATACCTAAAGCAAACATTCTGAAAATCTAATCAATCTATAATAATACATGTATGTATGTATATTAATTGTATCAGAAATTAAATGAAATTAATGAATTAAATCAAGTTGGTTCATGATTTTCGGAAGTCAAAATTGCGAAACAACTAATTTTAAATTAAAAGCATGGGGAAGTAGATTAAATTGGGTAGTTCTTAATCAAAAATCATTGAAACTTATTGTTTACTTATAGGTCAATAACTTCAGAACTCTTTACAGTAGGAATTTAAAAGTTTTCCCTCAATGAATAAATAAAAATACTTTGGTATGTTTAATGGCATTTTTCCGTTTGCTAATAACCAAAATATTGATTTTGGTACATTAAAAAAAAAATTTTCTGTGTAAAATATTATGAAAGTATGACATTCCGGACTAGATTGAGTTCTTTATCGAGTAGTTTTTTTCTCAATATGATGTTGCCATCATTCTCCTTCACTTAGACGTTAGTCTTCACCATTGTTCTCACTATTTGAGTATGATTACTCATGAACCTAAAACGATTTTGTAGATTTTATAAAACTTGCCGTATTGCATAGCTTCGCCTTATCGACATCACCAAAATCATCAAGAAAATAAGCTCCTAGATTCTATATACCATTTCTGGGTCAACACATTTTCGGAAAGATCAGATTGTTGTATACTGGAGCCTTCGCGTTAGGATCTCACAGATTTCTATAACCCGCTTGAAGAACTATGTGAAGACAATTGTTTAATGGTCGTCAGTGATTTTCAATTCCTGGTTTCCCCGCTCCATACTATTGCCACCTTTATCTATAAAAGAACCACGACAAATGGCTGGAATCCTCTGATCGATGGTAGTGCTCTTATGTTGTTTGGACGGACTCTGTTTATCGTCATCCTCCGACCTCGTCCTTTTCGGGCCTTTTGTTTAGTCCGGTCCGAGCAGCCTTTGGGAGTTGGCGTGGGCGTCCATTCTTCACTGCCGAACTCGACGGTATTATTGAGATTCCCTTGGAATTAGAGATGAGCAAAGCAGTTCCCTTCAGTAACTACTTGAAGGAAGAGTTCACTGAACTAGTTCTAGAACTGTTAATTTCCTCGTTCGGCCAGTACATGCATTGAGGACCTTAAAAAACAGAAGATCAGCAGAATTCCGTGAACTACTTTCGGAACTCTTTGTTCCCTTGTTTCGATCTAGAACATACACGAATACCTAAAAAAAGGTCCGCATAGTTCTGTGAAGTAGTTCCGAAACTGATCGTTCCTTCATGTCGGCTGTACATTTTTTGTCATGTCTCCAATGGAACTGTAGTTCACCAAAAGGAGTGAGTTACTTCACTCACTCACTTCAATGAAGTATTCTTTTGGAACAGTTCACGCCTGAAGGACCCATCTCTACTTGGAATCACTTCTGGAATTCCACCGTTACTCTTGCATCCTGCGTCTCCCGATCACCCCCTTGCGAATTCGTTAGGCTTGGTTCGACATCATAATTCACCGTGGATATGACCGCAACTCGCATAGAAACGGTTTTGTGTACAGACATGCAGACATGGTTTTTTTAATATCTTGCGTGAAATTATATTACACATATGCATGATCTATTATATCACTGGCGAACGAACGAATATCGAGACAGCAACAACATCATATACTAATTAAATAAATAAACATAAAATTTTGTTCAATAACATCATATGCACTAATTCAATTATCGTCTTGTACTTGATTCATTGAATATGCCGGATATTATGTCCTCATAATTAAAACCATAGAGCAGTCACGATAGGCATCAGCTAATTGGATGAAGACTTTTCCATTTACAATATTTTTGGGGAAATATTAATGAATAGTATGAAAGGTATCCGTATTCGTACAATGAGCTCTTTTCATTAAAGATTAAGACTACTGTGTGGTGTCTATTCACTCGATCTACACAATAAGGTAAATTCCGGATTTGCTTTCGACTTTTGACGTTATTTTTAACGAGGTTTCACCAAGTAAGGTATTTGCTTCGATGACTATTTCTCGTTTAAACAGCATTTTGCAAACATACAGGTCTATTCAGCGCCAGAGTCATAAGTCACAAAGTAGGTGGAAAGTCACAATTAATTCAAAATTAATACAAAATTGTGACTCTCCACTTACTTTGTGACTTGTGACTCTAGCGCTGAATAGGCCTGATAATGTAATTTTGCTGACGAATTTTAGTTTTTTTACCATGTTTCCAAATATTTTTCAAATATTTTCACACTTAAGTATCTTCATTGTAGCATATATAGCTAGATTTCGAATTGGGGTTGGTTTGGTTGCCTCTGTCAACTGCCATACAAATAAATACCCAGTAAAAATGGTGTTCACTCAATGAACGGAAGTGACTGTAACTCAAGAAATTGTTCAGTCACGAATTCGGAAATTAGTTTTGAGTGAAAACAAAGTCCAATTTTATTAGTCTGCGAAATCCTTTTCCTTCTTCCGGTAGCTTCTGTACAAGAAATCCTTATGACACGTGTACAATCATTTTTTTTCTCGATAACTTTAAAATAGAAATAAAAACGAATGAGTCCAGAAAAAGAGTGAGTCTTTCCTGTACCTCCAAGTGCACGTCCTTGAAAAAGGAAAACTTTACTTTATGCTTTAGTTATCGTGTCTCAGACATGAAATTGAGCACTGATGGAATTATCTTTTAGTTTCGTGTAGCAACCAAATGACAGTCCTTAATAAAGGATAAACTATAATACATCGCATTCCTTATTCTACTTTATATACAAACAATTTAGAATTTAGGATTTCATCTAGAGTACCATAATATTGCCTAATCGTCTAAAAACCCATTTCACAATTTGTCAAAATTCAACCGCCCAGGGGTTGCATACGTTACCATAAATTTTTCAATATCCCTTAGGTCTAATTAGATATGAAATTGGTTTTATCTTTTCAACACTTCTTATACAATCGTCTAAGAACTTATATCACGATTCTATGAAATTCAGTCCCCAAGTGGATGAAATGGGGTTGTATACGTTTTCACAAATTTCCTTATGGGGTAGTAAATTGATTTTTAATTCTGTAGGCCTTGTGTGTATAATCGCCTGAGATGTAAATTCAAAATTGATTCATATTCAACCCTGAAGGAAGTGTAAAGGTGTTCCATACGTTTTCACAAGGATATGGTGAAATATGAGATATTACATAGGCTTTCTATATAGATATATACCTATATATCGGATGCGGGATTGAGGGATTTGTATGAGATGGCGTTATAGGTCTACTAAATCACATTTGGTCATACTATCACTATATTCATTTGGAAGCTCCATTCAACGGCATTAAGCTAACACGAATGGGCCCTGTACACACGCGCCTCGCGCTAACGCGCATCGGTCAATGCGAGTGAAGGCGCGTGTGTACTTGAGGCATAAAGAAGAGTCGTTCTATTGACGGGAAACATGTATGTTGCCCCAACACTTTGATGTTTCGTACTGTTACGCTTCAAAACACCATTCAAAGTTCGAGTTTGCCTTGCCAGGCTTTTTTTTTTATTTTGTATACAACTGATGTTTTTGGATTGCTCTTGTAAGTCCAAAAGTTTGTAGAGCCTGCAGTTTTGATTCGGTCTTAGATGAATGATGCCATTTTGGTGGAATAACTAATTCTTTCATCAAGCTCCAGCTGTAAGATCTGGTTACCTTGCTAGTCAATGTACTAGACCGTTGGTTCTTCTTTTTTGGGCATTTTTCACTAAAAAAATTGACAAAATGACTTGGGACGAAATGATAATGTATTATGTTAAAAATGTTGTGCAATTTGTGAAATCTTGGAGTAATACTATGAAGTGTGTACTCCGGGCACAGAATATACTCTCATCTGATTCTCCATCCAAAACACGCCTTTCTTGATGTTCCTCTTATTGTAGGGCGTTTATCAAGTTTCTGGAAATCTTTTGGATACTATAGGACTATCTACATATGTACTCTAATCGTAGCCATCGCAGCAAAAAGCTACGCAAAAAAAGGACAAAGGCAGGAACTATTCCGTGTTTCCGTGTTGAACTCCTTTCCCGGAGCATCCTGAAAATATGGAGCAACATACATTATCACAAATTTTATCCATTTTCGCATGCGAGCTACCCGAAAAGGTTCGCTGATTTCACCCATTTACGAACCCCTTTCGTATTAAATTTAACTAGTGGATACCAGATACTAACCTCCTAGGTCTTAAGTTACGTAAACGGATTTTACTTTTAGCTATCGCTGATGAACAAATAATATGTATATAACGTCCTTTCTCGTTTGGGTTTTTTTTTCTATGCATAACAAAACTTGTGTTGGAGTCTATTATGACTCCACAGATTTCAGTATCAAAACTACATACATATGTATGCACATAGTAGTGCAGACATTATCTAAAAATTCATAAAGGCAGAATTAGTTTGAGTTCTCATAAGTAACATAATCTTGAAATTATTTTTCCTTTATCATTTAGTAAACTTGTATCTTCATCTCTCTTCTGAAGCTAGACAAATATTTATATTATGAAAAAGGTAAATTGACAATAATTTTCTAGCGCAATAAATGTCATATACGAGTATCAAGCCATAAATAACGCACGCCATAAACAAAAGACCTTCACAGCTAAGTGGAAGATCAGAAGCTGCTGAGATTCATTCGAATTACTTTATCATTCTAATATTAAAGAAAAGTGATGAAACAAACATTTAAAAGAATTCTGGAGTTTAGTATTTTTGTTGCCTTTGGGATTTATAGACCCACCATAGTCACGAAATTCAGCAAGCCAATCATATGATAGCCCAAATGACACACTGATCTGCAGTTTATATTGTTAAGTCTGTCTTTCTGTCGGGTTAGTGTACACTGAATACTCTTTTTACACTAGCTCTTCAGCCAGTGCAGAAAAGTGTAGAAGAGAGTGATGGGGGTGGGGGTGGGACAAGCATACTGTTTGAGTTTCTGTCATTGATTTGACTTTGTTGTTAAGAATAGTTAGTGTAACAAAGTGTAGTAATTTTATGCAAAAAAAACAGACATATTGTTAGAAGAATAAGAATATTTATTTATTTATTTATTCATATTCATCAAAAAACTGATTACTCATAATAACAATGAAATAAAATATAAAATTATAAGAAAAAAATGAAAAATAAGTATGTATGTATATACAAAAAATTAAGTATAAAAAAAAATGAAAAATTAATCTATAGTATCCATACAAAAAATTATAATACATTATTTCTTAGATACAGCCGATTTGAACTGTAGAACAGAAATATTAAAGTTAATTTGACTGTAATTATGGTTAAAAATGCGTGAAAGAGATGTGATTGGTTCATGGCCGTAATTTGTCCGATGGTATGGAATATCCAGCAACACATTGTCTCTCAAGGATCGAAATGGAACTTTGAAAGTAATGGCTTCCAGCAATGACGGGGAGTTAATATCACTAGAAATTACATTGAAAGCAAAAACAGTTCTAAGGACATCTCGTCTATTCATCAACAACTCAATCGGCAGAAGCTCATGGTAAGGAGGAAGATGCAGTGGATCTTGGCAAGGAAGACCTTTAAGTGCGAATCGCAAGAATCTTCTCTGAATCGACTCAATTCTATTTATGTGAACTTCATAGTGTGGAGCCCATACCGGGCAGGCATATTCCAAAATAGATCGGACGAAAGTGCAGTACAACATTGTTGTAGTATGCGGATCATTGAAGTCCTTGCACCATCTTCGCACAAAGTCCCAGACGGAGTTAGCCTTACCGACAATATAATCAAAATGGTCATTAAAAGTAACATATCAATCTCTTACCCTGCGCCTACACTGACAATGGCAATGGCTATGGCATTATTGCTATACAAAAATTGACAGTGTGCACGCACCAAACGCATATGGTAATATTGCTCTCAGTATTGCCATGGCAATTTTGAGGATAATATTGTCAGAAAACGAATCGTTTGACAGAAGTTAGCGTCGCTTGTCAATAGGTAGACTTACTTTTTTTGGTTTGATCGCAAAGTGAATGAAAATAAGTGGACTAAAAAAAACTATTGAATTAATCAATAGTTTTCGAAGTTATTCATAATTGCTGTGCTTCACAGCTTGATACTTCGAATTCACTAGCTTAAATGGAAATAGCTTGACATTCAAATCCCCACTCATTGCGATTTGACATTTAACTCAATGGGAATATTGTCATTGTTATTGCCAGATAATATGACTGTGTAGTCTGAAAGGCTCTGTAGCTAAACGGCCAATATCTGTGACATATCTTACGAGCTTTTGTATGTCATATATTTATAAGAATGATGACATATCGCTCAAAAGCTAAATGGACCTTACTATTAATACAATAATAATTTCTATTTCTTGAGTTCTGGAAGATAAATGTTACCATTTTGAAGTAATTTCTAATTATTTTTAGCTTTGGGAAGCCCTAGCGAGTTTAATAATATATTATATTATTTTTGTAGTTTATTTAGTAAAACAACTGTTATATTGACAATCAATAGTTATATTGACTATCGATTAATGTTTTTCAATTCAAAAAACCACAATTTATTTTATTATTTAAAAGTATCAACAAACTAAGTCGGCGTTAACAAAAGTAAATTGATTATTCACGTACATGTGAAAAACAATTTTGGTGTATATCTTTGCTCTGGGGGAAAGATAAAGCTACCCTACAAATCACCACTATGGACCACAACGTTAAATGTACAACTCGATTGTATATTTACTTTAATTACTTCCTTTGTAATGTAAAATACCTACGTACACTCTAAGAAAGTATTAAAGTAGGAAAATAAGCTACCTAGGGTATTATGAAAAATTATAAAGAATGTAATGTCTGCTACGCTACGCGTAAAATTATTTCAGTAAAACACGTAATGTTTGCTACGCAATGTAATATTAGTCCAATACAACTGTAAAATGTACATAACGTAATCGAATCCCATATTGATATTTTGAAATTAAATGAGAGTACCTTGCAGATAGAATTGAAAAATATAAATGAAAATAATTATGTATGCAAAAAAAAAATATTCATAAAGTATAAAATGAAAATTAAACATTAATTTCATTAAAATACATATCTGAAAATCAGTTTGAAAAATTATAATTCGTATATTTGGAAACTTTGTTTAATGAAGAAATATTTAATTTGGGTCCTCTTGTTGTGTCATTATTGACGTTGAAAAAATAACGTTTAATTAATAACAAACTTAATGATATTGCTACAGGATATCGAATGTTACAGCCTTTAATGGCTGCTAGTTGAAGCTGTATAGCTTCGCGAAAATTTAAGCAGCTATGAATTATTTAGATCCTGATCTCAATTTTCTAAAAAAATAAATATACATATATCTTAATATAGGTATTGCAAAAATTAAACTATTTACATAAACTTATAATAGCTATTCATGGTGTTAAAGTTGGCGGTGATAGTTCTTTCTTTAATATACCTTTAATGTCTAAGGAATTCAAATTTGTTAACGCATCAATAAATAAACCTAATATTTAATAACAGTACTTAATCCAAAGATGTCACACAATGGGGTCGGAATCACGTTGCAGTAATGTCGAATGAAATTATACAGAAATATGTTTGTGTCGTTGATGACTTTTGTCGTTGATGACTTTTAAGTAGACAAAAATCAATGCCTTATCATCTTTGAAGGTTCTTCCATATAGTAAAACTGTATTTTTTCTTTACTTCAAAACATTCAAATGATTTTTCTATTGAGGAATTCATCAATTGTTCAAAATGTTGAAAGAAACTTTCCATTTCGCATAGTAACAGCTACTCATTTTACTTTATTATATTTTTTAAAAATTAAGTATTTTATTTCTGTCATCGAAGGAGGTTCAACTAGATTCAAAAATGTTCTTCATTCAGGAAAATATTTTTCATTAAATTAGAAACTGTTTTGTAGTCGTTAACATTATTATACCTTTTAATATAAGTTTTTTTTAAATTTATTATGTTTGATTGAAATTAACTTGTAAAATGTAAATTTCAATATAAAATAATAATATTCCAATATTAAGTATTGTACATTATTATTATAGATGTAAAATTTGAAATTTACACAGAAAAATGTAAAAAACTTGTAAAAATTTAATTTTATTGAATAACTTATAAACTTTTACAGCTTTAAGACTCAATTGATTTTTAATAGTGTATATTTACAACTCAATTAATGGGTAATTTGTAACATTATTTAATTTTTTAGCATAGCAAACACCCAATTTGCTGTGGATGTGCCAATCGATCATGGAACTTGCGAAAATTGGACTTCAGCTGTAGAAGCTAATGCTGGCAATTGCACGAAAACGGGAAAGAAACTGCACTGTTTTGGTGGAATGTCAAATTTACATCTAATGAAGTATTTTCTACCAATGCCCAATATAAAGTGAAATTTTATAACATAAAATTAAATTAATTCGAGCAGTGTTCAGAAGATTAAAAAAATTGAACAAGTCATACTATGCGGTTGGCCAAATACTTCGTTCGATCCGCAGAGTGTTTTGAAACATTTTCCGAAAATTCGAATACTACGTGTCGAGCATAGCAATCTAACTCATATATTTAATGATTTTCCAGATATGCATTATCTGGAGGTGAGTACCTATACATACACGTCTTAACAGTACCTACTTACAATTTGGTTTGTTGAATGATTTCACAAAACATTTTTAAACTGAAAATACTAATTTTTCCTGTAAAATACTGTTTATTTTCGTTTTGCCAGGCCGAAAAATTTTACAATTTTATAACAGGTGGGTCAAATACAACAAGTAAACTAGATAAGGAAAAAAAATTATATGATGAATGTGGGGACTCATACGTTTACAAGAGTGGTAGATAATAACGGTTAAAAACATGGCGGTAATTTGAAATGGATGTTTGAAAGATCAGATCTTAATTATGTACATATTAGTAATCGGGCCCAACGATTTTGGGTGAACAATTCTTTTTCCCACACCGTAGAGTAATCAGAATATGCACAGTGGTTTATATTTATTGATTAGTTTTGATAAAAAAAAACCAGTCGAGTCTTGAATGTTACACAAAATAAAAATAAATAGTATTTTACTCGGAAAACTTATATTTTCAACTTACAATTTCTTAGGGAAAGAAGATATCTTACTTAAAACATTATTATTTTGTTTACCTTTTTCGTAGAGTATTAATATATCGTGGACAAAGTTTGGATACACACGGCCTACCCTCTTCAAGCGTGTACATAATTTAAAGTACATCGATCTTCGCTGGAATCAATTGGATCATATGGAAGGACCTCTAATACTGCCGAAACCATTTGAACAAATTTTATTAACCGGTAACTTAAAATATACGAGGCATGTTCAGAAAGTAAATGTAGGTACTGTATTCATAATGGGCTGTGATATTTTGTTTTTTGAGGGTAGGGAGCACTGAGTAGTAGAAGGGAATCTCCTGACAGAGCAAGCCTCGCAGGAATACGGTAGTGAAAATGCTAAAATAAGGGAAGCTAAGTGCTGCCATAATGCTATTTCAACTGGGATCGGTTAAATTTAGTTTAGTTCTAGTCCACATGCGGAACTGGAACTAAACTCAGGGCGAGTGTAAACGCACCATTAACACCCAAGTCGCTCTTGGCTTCATTTGGTTGGGATGCTGTAAGCCACCCCAATCTTCCCCTGACTTGGTGCCTTCAGACTATCATTTTTTGACTTCATAGAGAGAAGCTTGTGACACCACATAGATAAGCTTGTGACACGACTCACCACTTCAATAAAGGGTATGACAGTCATTTGGAAAAATAGTCATTAAGTGTATCAGCAATATCCTTTTCCAAATACATTTTTCCTAAAGAGAAATCGAGTACACTTACTTTCTGAACATGCCTTGTACATTAAACGAAACTAGTTTACGTAGAGATTTAATAATTTCGATTAGCCTAATCAGGGAATCCATGGAACTGTACAAGGAATTTAAAGTGGCTTTTGTCTGAGAAAGGAGCTCACGTGGCCGATCGTGAAAATTTATCATGTGCCGATAATAAGTATGTTGGCCGACATTTACTCACTGTGATGCAGTATAAGCTGGTACATTTGAGTTTTACTAATACTGTTCATTGTAATATTTGATTAAATTTTAGAATATTAAAACTGAATGCCAAAAACACCCAGATTTGCGTAATTGTTCGTGCACAATGCACTATATGCCACGGACGGGAGATCGCAACTCTTTAACACCGATTTACGCTGTAAATTGCTCGCATTTGCATCTGTACAACTTTCCGTCTTATCTTCCTCAAAATACAAGCATTTTTCATGCAACTGATAACCAGGTAAGATAAAACGCTGTCTTTTGTTAAATATTCCGTAAAAACGTATGTACATGTTGACATTTCAATTTGTTTACAAATAAGATATCGGATGTTCGTTCACTTAGAAATAATGCAGTTTATCGCCAAGTTCACGATGTCTATTTAGATTATAATCAAATTCAGTCTATTGACGTGTTGGAAGCGGGATTTTGGTTGCATAATTTTCGAGTATTAAGCTTGAAGGGAAACAAATTAACGAAGGTTAGTATCATCCTCATGATAGATAAAAAAAATTAACTTTAAAGTAAAATTGTTATTTTCAGTTACCAGTTTACGCACTAGATAACGCATTGGAGAAGAATACGCACGCTTCAAGTTTATATTTAAGTCTAAATCCGTGGATATGTGATTGCAAATTTACAATGAAATTTCGTGAATTGCTAATGAAATATCACACGATATTGAAAGATTCCCACAATATTACGTGCAAGTACATCGAAGGCGATGAAAATTTTATGACCGAAGTTTTAACTCTGGAACGTACAGACGTCTGCAAACTGCCGAAAGAATCCAAAGTACTGCCATTAGACCTACTGAATGGTGTTCTAGCATCACTTATCGTACTAGTATTGGGTAAATTAGGCTATGACTATTACCACTATAGGAAATCGGGCACATTGCCATGGATAGTAACGAAACTACCGTAAATGAAATATATTTAAATTTTTAAATAATAATAATAATGAAATAAATTGTATAATATTTTGATAAGTCAGGGCACAACTTTATTATAGGTACATATATGAAATTGTTTTTTTATTTATTTCGAAATTGACTAATTTGAACCAAGCCTTAATCAATGCCTTAGATTTGGCTACCATCTCTTCTAAATTCATCAACTCGTCCCGAGAGGACCTACCCAACTTAGAACATCGGGTCAGAGTTACTCTGCTTTCGGTCACAGGTCAAAGCAAGATAGAGGGTAACGAGCGGGCAGATTCTTATCTTCAGGACTCCCTCGTGGAACGCGTTTAAGTCCGACTACCAATGAGCGAAATGGCGGAATACAACCAGAGTTGCGTATACTGCCCAGAATTGGCATCAAATTTATTTATTTATTTAAAAAGCGAAGATGAACAGAATATAAATTCCAATAATACAAATGCGCCAAAAAAAAAAAAAATAAAAATAAGAATAAAATTAAAGTACGGAAAAAATAATAATAAAGAGAAAATAATAGTAAAGAAAAAATAATAGTAAAAATAAATAATTAAAATAAATTATAAATTAAAATTAAAGAAACTAAGTGAATTAGAAATTAATTAATAGCAAATATAGAGTTTAAATAAATTTTAATAGACGGGACCATGGTTCGAATGTGAGAGTGTGCAAGGTGAGGAAGTAAAATCAATTCGCATTTTTCAAAAAAATAATAATAGGAATATAAATTCGTAGTTGGAAGGAAAAAAAAATTAAATTTTTTTTTATTATTATTATTTTTATTAAATACATATATAATATAATTATTTAAATTATTTTTCACTTTCTTACAATCGCGAAATCCAGATTAGAGATGGGTAATGCAGTTTCTTTTAGTAAAGTACTTCTCTCCGAGCAGGGACGTCATTTCAGTTTTTTCCAGGAGGGGGGCACGATGCTATGAATGTATATATTTTTATAAATACTTTATATATAATATATGAGAAAACAAAATTTAGGGGGGGGGGTGGCGATTCCCTCCCTGCCCCCACAAATGACGTCCCTGACTCTGATTCACTCACTTTAAGGAACTAGTTCTGTGAAGTTCTTCCGGAACTCGTTGTTCCATCGTTCCTTTTGATTCTTCGGTAGCTCGCGAAGTATTTCGTTGTTTTAGTTCATTCATAGTTCAAATTGAAGGGGGAAGATGATGAGCAAAAAAAAAGGTCAGTAGATCTCTAGATCATCTTCTAAGATGATGAGCAAAAAAAATGTAGATCTAGAAGATGATGACTAAAAAAAAAGTCAATCGATCTACAAGATGATAACCAAAAAAAGTTCGGTAAAGTTTTTTGTCACGTGTCCAATGAAACTGCAGTTCACTAAAAAGTCACTCACTCACTCCAATGAACTGGTTTTTTGGAACAGTTCACTCATGAACGACCAATCTCTAATCCAAATGGAAATGTTTGATCAACTGTGTCATATATCTAGAAAGATATGGCCATCCTACTGCCGGAACAGAACAGATGAATTCTTGAGCAGGAGCCGTGCCTATAGAGTCACAGCGATCAGCACGGTTTACTAGCCAATCAACGATAGTTGTGGGGATGCAAGTAAGAGGGATACTTTTATCCATCCTCATTGCCAGTGTTCGGCTTCAACGGCTTTGGCGACCTTCAAGTGTCATAACAAACTGAGATATTCAACTATGTAGTTCGTTCTATTCATCCATAACGCAACGCCAAGGATCGATACACCGACAGGTAAAGAATAATTGAGAGGTGCAATAGAGTTCTTATACAATTCCTTCCCCTTTATTAGTCGATGAGTGGTAGAACGCAATTCATGTGTAAATCCATTCTACCGATCCTCGATGATCGTTCAGTTGGACTAAGTATGCAATTCAGATCCACCTCTCATCGATGACCTTGGCCAGTAGACTCTACTTCGTACTGACTTCAAACTCACTGTTCATTGAGTGCACAAATTGCCATCTCAATTTCACATACAATGCGTGATAGGAGATCTCTCATGTCGATGAGTGCGGATGAGATACATTTCAGTACAAGCAAGCACTCGTACATAGCTGAACTTGTTCCCTTGCTATAATATTTTTCCGCAATAACTATCGAAAGTGTTCACTACCTCTTCATCGCCGATTCATTCAGGATTGGATTATGGGGCTATAAAACATTATATGCTATACTGCACTTATTGTAAGTATCCATTTCAAATTACATTTTTATAGTTCAGATGAAATCATAGGGTATTACTATATATTTAATCCAGTACAATTCGAAAATGAATCAAGCCATTAATCCTTTCAATTGTACATTGTTTACATGTTGGTTCAAGTATTGTTCGCTACAATATGCTCGCAGTGTTGTTCGGGATTTCGAAAATTACTAGTGGAAGTTCACCAAATTTTAATTAATTACCTCTATAAGGATATGAAGCAAAGCACTTCATTCAAATCAAAATTACGCTCATAAAATGTTGTCTAGAAAGGATGTCATTTGTTTAAATATGAAATATGACGCGACTAAATATTTAATCGAGGATACTGGCCTTGTGATATTCATTTCACTAAAATTTTCGAAATTGTCGAGTTCTATGTTATTAAAACTAACAACATCCATTAAATTCTAAATGACCAATTGCTTTCATCCACAGACTGCAAACTCCCTTAAGTTACTATCGCTCGTACTACTGAGTCAAATAAACTTTATACCACATCAGATAAAATTTAATGGAAAATTAATTCAGGACAGTCGAATAAAAACTACCAAGCACAAAAATTCTTGAAAATGTAATAACTTTTGAATACTGAAATAAAACTGGGATTTAAACGGCGGAACACGAATAAAAACAAGACTATTCGTAATGAAAAATTGTTTGAATGAGCTAGTTATGATTTTATAAATAATTTATAAGTAAACAATTTTGGTATTGCGAAAAGCGTAGTAACTGTACAATTCATGTAGTGGGTTAAATACTGTGATGCGGTAAATGTTAAAATGCGATTAACGTGCATTTTACCAATTGCGGCTAAAAGCTTGAGAAGTGGGTAAAGTAAATGGTTATTCAATAGATAAGTACATAACAATTGTATTCTTAAACTTTTTGTTGGTCTGTCAATGTCAGAATGCCAATCAAGGTTTACATGCTACGACAAATATGTTGCGCTTAATAGCGTTTTCACAGGTTGGCGTCACCAAGAAATTGCCACTGTTCTTTATGACTAATGACATAACAGCCCCAGCTCTTACTAACCTTCTCCTTTTCTTCAGGCTTTTGCTCAACTTATCATCAACAGGTTAACCGCACAAAGGAGCACGGGTACTTTCCTCAATCATTGATTTCAGATTAACCGTGCCAGAGGCAATCATTGGCCGACTAGAATTCACAGTACTTTCCTCCTCAGACTTCGAATTTAGATTAATCGTTCCCAAATATGTAGGTTCCTCCAAGGGTTGGACAGGATTAATCATTCTTGGGGTCGCGCTACCGCGAACAGTTGCAAGTTTTTGGATATTATAAAGTAATGTCACACTGGCAGCACCGGAGATGAGTTACAGTGAGTCGTTTGATGGATGTGAAGCGAGAAAGAACATATGTAATACTTAAAGCTAATGAAGAATATTGTGTTTCGATTTATTATTTTAGAAATAGCGTTGAGTGCCATAACCCTGTACCAATTACCATCTGAAAAGCATTTTCATGCTTCTTTGGATATGAAATCCATTTCTTATTCACAAGAGTGTAATTCTGGAAGAAGCCTTTTCAAACCTCAAAGTAAGTGTTGTGTTGTGTTGTCTTCATATTGGCACACAATATAGAATAAAGTTCAATTCAAGCCAAAGCCATGGAAATTGTTGCTAGGTAGGTATGTAAGTAATAAAAGAATTTGATCCATATACCACTTGCAAAATTCGTTGGAACAAATTGAAAATATAAAAACGTAAAATTCAACGGAGAAAATGAAACGCAGTAAAAGAAAATTGTAAATTGAACGGTTAAGTAAGAGGTGTGTAGATACCAGTAAAGCGTACGGAGCTTTACATGCCTCTGGAATATGATTATGGTCCAATCAAAATTTCGTTACTTAGCCATAAGGATTGGTAATAACATAAATATTTCGGTGTTCTTTCCCGTATAATTAGAATTTCCCATCCTAGCTGCATATTTAAGTTATTTGGTGAACACTACACCGAAACATTACTGTTTAACAAGAAAAGAAAATTGCTTCTTCTTTCATTGCGCCGCCGAAAAAATCGGGATTGCCTCTTAAAGGTTTCCAGCTTGGGCTATTTTCCGCGATTTGCGCTATTTGCGCTATTTAAATATTCAATTTGCAGGTTCAAATTTCAAAAAGCTTATAGCTTATACTTTCAGCTTTTTGAGCGCAAACTATGTATGTTTATACTCTAGATGAAATCATATAGAGTATTATAAGTTTGATCCAGCCGAAAATTATGTAACGCATAGAACCAAGCCTCGGACCAAAAAAAGTTATATATTATTTTTTGTTCATTTCTGGCCAAAAACCTCAAATCCGCTTGACGTCCGTCCGTCCGTCTGTCTGTCCGTTAGCACGATAACTCAAGAACGCCTTCACCTAGGCTCTTGAAATTTTGAATCTGGCGCTTTGGTTGAATTTGTAAGGCTAAGTTCGTTAACGGTCAAAATCGTCCTACTACTTCGGGTAGCTGCCATACAAAGTGTCCTTACAACACGTGTTCAAGAATGTTGGTCGATAACTTCAGAAGGGCTTAGCTTAGGTCTTAGAAATTTCGCTTGTGTTATTTTTTCCAAGAGTTGGAGCTAACTGTATGATTATGAAGAAAATCCTAATAGTCCTTCGAGCGGCTGCCATACAAATATCCTGTAAAAATGACTTCACTTAATTTACGAAACTCACTATAACTCCAGTAATCTTTTAGCTACGAATTCGGAATTTTATACAAATTAGTTTCGAGTAAAGACGAAGTTCAAGTTTACTAGTCAGCGAAATCCTTTAACTCCTTCTGGTACCTTCCGTACAAAAAATCCTTAAGACACGTATTCAACAATATTTTTCGATAACTTTTGAACGCTTCAAACTACAAATTTGAAATTTTGTACACATTAATTTTTGAATGGTTCGAAGGAAAAGGATGAATATGTAAGAAATCGAGTGAGTCCTTGCTCCGCCTCCCATATGAAAGTCCATCAAATAGGATATGTTTTTCTCCAGTTCAAGATATGAAATTTAACACTGAATATTGTCTTTTAGTTTTGAGTAGCAATTTACTGGAACTCTTTAATGAAGGACATACAACATGTACACACGTAATACTTCTTCATCCCCAACTTCAATATCCATCGGAGCTCTGTATCATCTAGAGTATTATACGATTGGCTTGCAGCCGATCGTGACTGCAGTATGCTTTATTTACTAATTCAGAACAGAGCCGATTACGGAATATAAAAATTATGAAACTGAATTTTAGTCGTCCCTTGTGCTAAATTTGCTAGTGTTGCCGGCTCAGATACACCTTTTGCGAACTACGTTCTATCTGAAATCCTCTTGCCACTAAATTTTCAGTACGGTTCTGTCTAACGAAAAATAATAGTTCACTCGATATCTGGCATTGAGATGGGCAAAGGTGTTCCTTTCAGTGAAGGAATTCACTCCAAGTCAGTCACTTTAAGGAACGAGTTCAGAGAAGTACTTTTATTGGACTTTTCGTCCCTTCCACTCATAGAGATATGTATATATACTGAAGATGACAAGCAGCGGTTGAGTTGAAGGCGTACGTCGTTGCATTTACTTGCACCCAAAAGAACAATAAATTGACATAACGCACCTGTTTTGTCTCACTCATTCACACGCTAAGCCAACTACAATTTGATATAACGCCCATATTTTGTCTCAATTCACATCGTGTTTTCGGCTTCAAAGCGCTTTATACAAGACCGGTGGCTTGTCGTTTCCACTAGCTCTATGCTTCCACCGTTCCATCGTTCAGTAGTTATTAGTTCCATTAAGTGAAGTGTTCACTCACTCAATGAAACTCTTAAGTATTTTTAAATGATTTCTTAAGAGGTGTAATGGAGATCTGATAGTAGAGAACGTGCTCTTGCAAAAAGGAGTTCAAATGTAGGAGAAAACGAGGTCTCTAACCCAGTGGTGTGGCGCGATAATTCAACAAGGGGAAGGAAGCAATTGGAAAATATCAAAAGTTTATTATTACTAAGCTTTTTACAAATTTATTGCGTATTAATTGAATCGCTCCCATTAGCTAATAAAATTTTATTTTCCTGGTTCGGAAGATATTCTAATCCAAATTTCTTTACACACCACCCCTATAGCCCACCACCCGATTCAAAAATTTTAGCCTTTGTCTAATCTCCTATATTCAATTATAAACTTTGTTCAAAATTCAATTCCTACCAGAGTAGAGGTAAAATTTTAAAAAATGTAAGAAAAGGTATCGGGTCCAACAAAAAGTGATGATATTCACAGAGTCGGCTTTCTTTCTATTAAATAGTTCCACTTACGTTTGTATACAAATTTGTGATATTCATTTTCTCAAGAAACTCGACAATCGCTAGTCGCATGGCAAAATGAATAAGTGCAAAGTTTACTTTTTGGTTGCTTTTAATCTGGAAAATTTGGAGGGTGATATTTCACCAATAATAAAAAGAGAGCGTTTTTTTTTTTTTATTTTTATATCATTTCTTTTTGTTGCCCTCTTAACTACTGCGATTAAAAAGTTCAATTATACATATTTACACATCCTACGAATTGCGCAGCGGGATATGTTAATACAGTCATATTTGCCGGTCTAAATATACAAATTTTAATGAAAACTTGCATATATGAAGTTTAGAAAATTTCAAAATTCAACAAAATTACTTTAACTTTTGGAATTGCCCAAATGTGCTGATTTCGTTAATTTCTAAAAGCCATGATCTCATAATCGATATAATAAACCGATTCAATGGTAACTTTGGACTGAAGTCATTGCGACTGTAATTGCTTAATTTTCTGTATCGAAAAGAAACCGCTTTGGAATGAATTAACTAAAACCAAATTTAAATTAATTTACATATAAAATTACATTTGTCCTTGGCAATCGAACAATGTCTTAGATACCATCGTGACATATGCTCTAAGTTCCTATCCCAGTGCTGAATTTGAGGAAAAACCAAAAACAGGGATTATTTTTAAAACACTAACCCACAAATATGAAGAGTTATATATTTGCAATCTTGTAACGAACAGCAAACTGGTTTCGAATTCCGTTGTGACCATTGATCGCCATTGATTTCCTTCGATTATTCATTCTCATGCGCGTGTACTGGAGACGATTTTTTGTCCCTGGATTTAGCTATCGAGGAAATAGTTTTTCAAAACCAAATTACGACAAATGCTGTATAGAGAAACAAACATTTCAACTTACATAGTAACAAATCAAATGTAGACCACCATCCTCGCACGTATTATTTAAGCAAAGATCGCTTAATTCTTTCCGAATTAAAAAAAATTGATATCCTTCAAGATTTCGAATGACACTTAAAACAATAGTAGGTGTGTTTTTTTGCGATTTATCCAGATCGAGAGTAGTGATTCAAAATCGTATAGAAAACACCAATAGTACTGTTGTTTTTTCATGTTTTTATTGCTTTTTCCTGTAGATAGTAGGCTAGGATTGAGAGTTTATCGCGAAAAGCTACCCCAGTAAGCTTACTAGGGCCGCGGTCCGAATTACGCTTTCTGCGCTTTTAGCGCGCTTACACTCGGTCCGAATTACGCTCACAACGCATACAATTTACATGGAGGGGAAATTTTCTGGCGCTTACACTACTCACGGTTTTGAGCATATGCACTGCGTGTACGTCTTTGCAATCTGTCACCTGACTGCTAAAAAATTAAAAACATGAATATGAAGATGAGGAGCCAGAAATCATCTACAGATCGCTACCACTGTCACACATTTCCATTACTGTTTCTACTAAAAACACTTTTTCAAAATTCATTTTCAAATAACTGATACAACTGACATCTCAAATAACCAGCTGACATTTGTGTGCATACGATCGGTCCGAATTATATGCGTTGTAAGCGCGCATACAATTCGGACCGACTGTAAGCACTGTTCGTAATGTAAGCACCGTAAGCGTAATTCGGACCGCGGCCTAGGGCTACTATTCCAGTTAAAATCTATATTCTAGCCTACTACCTACAGGAAAAAGCAATAAAAACATGAAAAAACGAAAGTATCTGGATAAATCACAAAAAAACACACCTAATATTGTTACTTTAAAAATTGTGGACATTTTTAAATATTTTATGAATAGCTTTTCAATTGACTTTTGAAAATTGACGTTGACTTGTGTTTTGCATAAGTCTCGACTACTGTGATTTTGAGGTAAGCTTAAAGCTTAATAGTCGGAAGAACTGAATTTACATAAAAATCATCGAGCTTTTTTCCCAGTTTTTTAATGTATTTTTGTGAAAATGTATCGCGAGCTTTTAGAAAGCTCTCATGTGCACAGATAAGGCCCCCGTGTCCGTGTGAGTAAAGGTACGTAGTCGGTGCTGGGGGTTTTGAACCCGACAAGCACTTTCGACCAAACGTCCTGATCTCATCAGATTTCGCTTCCTTTGCTGAAAGGAATTGTTGCTGCCACGAATTTTTTCTAATACACATGGAAGCAAATTTTTTATTGCTTCCAACCTCACGTGATCGAAAATTTGTTTCCATGACATCACAAAAGGTAAGTAGCTTACCACTGAATTACACTCATATGTAGATGCAACTTTCAAATTACTTCCATGTGCCTTCTTCTTGATTTCACTAACCTTTTTGTGGTGTTACCAATTCGGCTGTGTGAGATATTCGTGAGGAGTTTCATGCGAACATTTATTTAGACGGTGCCAAAGAAATTGCTTGAAACTTTTTTTTTCTTTTCAAGATTTTTCTGCGCGATTTAGAAAAAACCACATTTTAGATATTTTTCAGCAAAATGTAAGGAGCGCAGTTGTTCCCTCTGAGATTAATCATGGGATGATCTCATTTTCGACATTATTGATTTACATAAGTGTTCTGAGTTTCAAAATGCTCCAAAAAAGAATATCCTAACTGTTTGATTTTTAAATTTTAAACAATTTAAGCACTACAAACGCATTGACCAAACTTATAAATCATTTTTATAATAAGTATTTTCCATAGCCATATACGTATAATTTTTCTGTAAATCCATTCTGAAATAATTTTCTGCATTATCCCCTGATTGAATACAAAATAATTTACAAATTTGTCTATAGATGGCCGTTTCACGTTTAATTCATCAAACATTTTTTAATGCATAGAACAGAGCGTTACAAAATTTTTGCTGGATTAAACACATTCTAGTAGAAAATTTTCTGTAGTATATTTTGGCATGCTCCCAAAATGAAGCTATTGATATAAAAATTTTTTGCTAATTAATGTTTTATTGCATAAAACATTTTTAAAGCAGCATACCTAAAAAGTCTGACATATTTATAATCTGAATACATACCAATTATGTTGATTTGCACATTTATTTCACCATACCGATGTTATTAATTTTTTTATTGTTTTATTTATTTTATGTTTTTTTTACAACTCTTGACCACTTTCATATTTATTTAAAAGGATAAAATTTTCGAATGTATACCTACGAACCAGTCAATTCTGAACTACATTTCAAGTGTGCTCTCATGTCAAATATATCCATGGATACTCGTAAATATACGCAGATTTATCATATAAATTACCATTGGAGTCAAGTGGAACGTAATTGAACAAATAAAAGGGTTTTCTTTATATAGCTGCTATAGTGCACTTTAGGCAATAATATCCGAATTCTCTGAAAGGTATTTATATCAGGCTAAGATAAACATACAAACTCAACCTCCTTATTTCCTTATAACAGCACTTCTATAATACTCCTTGAAAAAGCTTCCAGGTTCTCGTCCACTTGTGTATATCGCTCATTACGTTATTTTATCTATCCACTTGTCTTGTCTTGCAGCATATTTCTCATGAATATCGTAAAAGTGAAGATAAACATCAGAAAAAAAAAAAAAAATCTGCCAACGATCTGGGCGAAACTTTATTGGGTCATACTCAGGGATGCGATCGAATTCAGAGTATATCGTCAGTTGTTTCGAGATTATATGAGGTTTTCTGGAAAGTTAATTTTGTTATTATAATAAAAAGATTTAAAATCGAGATTTATAGCCAATTAAACATTGAAATAGGACGAATTTCGGAAGGAATATTATGCCCAAGGAAGTAAGCATGAATTCTCTACCTTATCGGACTTAAGGGACATGACGAATTTTTAACACATCTAGTTGGGGTGGAATTTTGAGTAAACTGCGAAACAGGTTGTTAGCCGATTTCATAAGAAGAAACTTGGTATCTTTATCAGACACTAGGGATTTTGAAAAATTTGTGAAGACGTAAGCAAACCCTTCACACCTATTGGTTTTTGAAATTCGTGAATCTTGTTCTTAGGGGTTTGGCCGTTTGGGATGTGATTGCGAAAACATATATAAACCTTTGGGGTTGAATATCGAAAAAGGGAGAAATGTTTTGTAGGCGATTAAATAAAAAGTCGGTGGAAGTCAAAAACAGTCTAATATACATAATCAATCTAATATCTATCTCATCAAACTTAAGAAAGTAAGAGTTTACAACATATAATACAATATTTACACCTCCTTAAGATTGAATATCGACTGTTTTCTTACGTTCACGTTCGTTCTCATTCAAGCTTAAGGGAGAAGAAGAATAGAAATTAAATTGAAAATAAATAATGGCAGGAAATAATGATAGCTTACCTGCTGATGCAGAGCATTCCTTGCGAAGCAGCTTCATCTTTTCAGTACCTAAAAAGAAACAACACCAAGAGGAAATTACTTAAATCACTATTAATTAAAAATAATACACGGAAGAGGAGCTGGAAGATAGTTTTTAATACGTAGGATTATGAATTTATAGGATTAGCTTTATTTAGGATTATTAAGATTAGCTAGGATAGTTCAGTTTAGGATAGCAGTCATTGAACATTAAATACGAAAAACAACACTGCACGCGACGTAAAAAAATCACATCATAGCACCACAAACGTAAACAGCACACATCACATAAACGTCACTGATGTTCGAAAAATGTCAAGTGACATTTAAATTGACGGATTCCAAAAAAGCGTTTGCGGTGTTTTTTCTAACTATAGAATGGCTTATGCTAGAAAGTTGAAACTCGGTGTATATATGCAAATCAACTAGAGAACGAATTCTAATGAAAAAATATTAAATATCCATTGGCATTAGAAAAATAAGGAAAAAAAAGTTTAAGTGAAAATTGAATGCACATATATTCACGATTTTCGTCATATCTACTAGGTATTCCCAAATATTGAATTCATTTTTATTCTACGGATTCTTCTTATGTATACCTAGCAAGTCTCTTCAAGATTTTTTTAAAATTCGACCAATAAGGGGATGTAAAGTGATTGTATAGGTACTTCTTCATGAATTCTGTCATATCTCTGAGATCTGATCAGATGTCGAACATCTTTTTGAATCCCCTTGTCGGAAGAAATTTATTTGAAAATTAATAGTTAGCAGTTGTTGGGCAAGTCCAGTTCAATTTCACTATACTCTCCTTTTTCAGATCTAATCCTTGATGGAAGGAGTGGAGAGCGGCCCTAAGTAGTAACAAGTTTTAATCTTATTTCAGCAAGGGATATAAAGACTCCCATACAAAGTTTTTGAATTTTTGCACCAATCTGTTTACAATTAATTTTAATTTGGAATTGGTGGATTGTGTCCATTTTTGACACACTCTAAGTGCGCCATTGGATATTACTTATATATATTATTCCTGTGAAACTTAGCCTTCCAACGTTGTAGTGGGTTCTGTAACTTATATTTTTGAAAGACTGCTGTATTTGAAGGAGGTCCGAAACCGGGCCTGGTATGGCTGTATACTAGTATGTGTTAATAACTTTTTATTGCTGTTTCGCTGTGATATGATCTACCAGAACAGCGCTCAGTGTTAAATCCCTACTCTTTAAACATTCGGCAATCCGTTCGCTATTTATTTTAATATTTCGAAGCAAATAGCAACTGAAAAATTCTTATAAATAATTTATTCGTTGAGTGGGAATCGAATCCACGATATTGCAGATGCAACGTTTTCTAGACCTAGTACCTTAGCACACTATTTGACGTTTTATAACGAAATTTCACCTTCTCAGATCATGCGTCCTTGAGCTACTGTGCGAACGCACGAAGAGACTGCTAAGTAGAGAGACAGTGAGAAGATTTCGAATTTTTTGACATAATTGAAAATTGAGTAATAGTTACTTACCTTTTTTCGCCACAGGATAGGTACGTTTTTTGTCTCACAACTTTTCGGGCTGGATTAAACTTATCAAAGTTTCTATGTCATCTTGAGTGTAGAAATTGTGCTTCAGCGAGCATAATGAGATGTAATAAGTTGAACGGAGAATTCTCTACAGGTTTCAGTATAACAATGACAACAAACTAACACAGCACTGAAATGAACTGCGTAACCTTCTTAACCAAAATTGTTTCAGCACAGTGAACGTTACAAGCACTTTCAATAGATCTTTGTTCGTTTGGATATAATAAATCATAACAACCTTCTAAGTACAGAAGTGGCTCTTTTTTTGAACATATACTACAGAATCTGCAGTGCACTGGTCAATGTGATTTATAACATCGGACTCTGAAAAATGAAATGAACATGATTCTCGTTTACCAGAACCGAACCACGAATAGGAAAAATAGAAAAACAGCAGGTGAAATGTAGAAAAGTTTGGATAAGCTATCCTGTAATAGTCCAAAACTACCAAGGTACAAGGAAAAGGAAATTCGTTTTAAGCAAAGGATTTATTCTTTTGAATGGACAAAAAAGACAGGTGGACTTGATATGAATTTCTCTGTAAAAGCATGCACTTCACCACATAGAAACTAGTGAATAATAGTGTTTCCTGATAAGGTTAACTTTGTTACTGGGATAGCCAGTTCCTAAAAAGTATTCAAACAATGTGAATAAGAATTTTGGCTATCTTTAAAAACTATCACAGTGTAAAAGGGGCTTTCTTTAGTGATGTAGATATTATTTTCCATTAAATTTGTGCAAGAAACCCCAAGTCCGTTTGCTGTTCGTCTATCTCACTGTCTGTCTGTCTGTCTGTCTGTCTGTCTGTCTGAACGTATAAAAACTCAAGAATTACTTACTGGTTGACTGAAATTTATCATTCGTTTTAAAGATTGTACCTTTAGGCTAAGTTTGTTGACGGGAAATATTACCATATAATAACGGATCAAAAGCCTATAACCCTTGTGTGGGCACCAACAAAATCATTATTTCGTACATCACAGGCTTGGCGAGACCTGCATGAAATTTTAATGAAATTATATAGGTAAGTAGGTATCAATCAATAAAAACGAGATATTTCGTTGGAATTGAAATATTATGAAATTAATAATACGCTGTCGATGAAGAAATTTTTACTTGTTTGCTCAATTAGTTTATTGTTGATACGTTATATCATAACCAATTCTCTCTTTGAAGGTAGCCAACGTGACTGCAATCTAAATAATGAGTTCGTGTTGGAGTAATACCGTAGGCAGACGACGTTGTATTGTATAGATCATTCATTCATTTATTCATCATAGTCGAATTATTATTCCGCATCGTTGGAACGAATGAACATTCGAGTTTAATGATCAATGAGTTTTAATATTGACAGACGTCAATCGGAATTACGTTCAATCTGTCAAAATATTAATAAATAAATAATAAACTAGTCCTGAGAATACACAATCACAATTGCCGCTCTTGGCAAAAGGCTACGTTTTATTTGTTGAAATAGAGTAATAGGAAAGTGCTAAGGTGTCAGCAATTGTGAACAATTCGTTAGAAGGATTAATCGCAAACGCACATTGAATAGAAAAATTTATCCGAATTTTTCATTTGCTCTACTAGTTCCAAGGACTCGAAGCAGGATGGCGTTGCGAGTGTTTGAATGAATTAACAATTTATATTCGATTTACTATTTCGAAATTGTTTTTGGAGTAAAGGAACGAATGATCCATTTATCAATTACATTGGGACGACGTGGTGCGGAATTATCATTCCACTAGTACCTAATGATCATTTGTTTTCGGTGTCAATTGAGTTACTTGAAATAACAACATAGAAATACCGACTGGGATCGATCCCTGTCCTTGCTACTACTACTTAGGATATGACCATTGAAAACCTTTCACCAGTGGCAAACTGTGTTGGACTAACTTCACTGCAGCTGTTTTATTATCGGATGGCACTGACATTATGTCAACTATCCGACACACTCTTAAGCCGGCTTCAGACTTATCGCGTTTCGCCTATTTCGCGTCATTCGCGTTTTTCTCGTGAAAAGTGTGTAGAGGTTTCTCGCGTTTCGTTGTTCGCAATTCGTACGTTTTCTCTGCTGAAGGTGTTTTTTTCACGACATCAAAGAATTTTGCTTGACCAGAAAGTAATGAAAAATACACGAGACGATTTTTCGTGACCTTTTCGTGAATCTTTTCGTGGTTAATGTCAAAAGTTTGGACTTGCATGAGTTCAGAAATTGAAAATAAGTGAATTTCACGAAATGTAAAGAAACCACGAAAACGCGAAACTTGCGAATTGTGTGTACAATTCTTTCTCGTGTTCTCGCAAGGTTCATGTGTTTCTTTGAAATAAGACGAGAAGCTCACGAAAGAGAGAAAACAAGAAAAGCAGAAAACAAGGAAAGCAGGAGAAGTTATTGTGTTACAATAATTATCACATTATTTAAAGTGTGTAAATTTAAAACGGAGTGTAAATTTAGATTGAAATCTATGTAAAATGTACTATTAAATATAAATTATTGTAAATTTACTTTTGAGTGTATGAAATAGCTTAAAATTGTAAGATTAATATTAAAAAATCTTAAAAATAGATTGCGATTTGAACTTTTACAATTTTTAATTGCAAAATAAGGCGAGCAATATACAGACAAATCCAACTTCTCAGGAAAAACTAAGGGAAATATATCGAAAGACTTAAGTGCGTATGTATGCGTAGTTGGATCTGACGGCGTCACTTATTGCGCATTCCATCATTAACTAGAAACTTGTAATAATGTTTAGAGGCCTTTTTTCGTTTATGCTAAATCGAAATGTTTGAGTGTTTTAAGTGCAAACTAACTTTTGAAACAGTGTAAAAATGTAGCCAGCATTTATATATCATAGGTTTGATTCGACCTCTACATTTTACTTCTATAATTGAAAGTTACTCAAAACTGGAATAAATAAATATTTGATTTAAGACTTCATTACGGACCCTTCATTCTTAAGACACCCTATGGACTAACTAAGTTTCAGATTTAAAATTAATAGCAAAAGTAGATTTTTAAATCAATGGAAAATATTACGTTACATGCATTTATTTTCGAATATTTTGTTTGTAAATTTTACAACCACAATTTGTTATTACATTTTACATTGTAAACATATTTACAATACGTGTGTAATTTTAAGTAGTGACTAGAGCACTTGCCTTCGGTGCACCTGGTACCAGGTTCGAATCTGCTTGGCGACAAGTAATTTTCGAAAATAGAATTGGGTGCCGGACTACCAGTTCATTCAGCTGTAAATGAGTACCTGAGTTAAAATCGGGGTAATAATCACGGACGAGCGTGTAGTTGCCCACTTCACCTCCTAGTGTTCCGTTGGTCTCGCAATGAAGCAACTCTAGCATTACTTCAAGGTCTAGGCACGATTTGGGCTGTTGCGCCATGATTATTATGTAGTTTTACTAACCGAATTTAATTAGATTAGCTATTGAAATGTAAGATTAAATTCGGTTTTAATTTAACAGTTTTTTGATTGGCAACAAATTGCCAACGATAAGTGTTGTAACATTCTTTTACTGTGGGCTTTACAATGGTTTTGATAAGAATTTTTCTATATGTGCGATACAGAAGAATCCAAACTAATTACCGCGAATATGAATTTAATGAACATTTTATCATAGTACTACTGTATAATTAAGGTTTGTATACTGAAGTTCATCACATATTGCAACCAGTTTGGCAATTTGGTTGTGCAATAGAGTAAAAAACAATGATGGAGAAAAAAAACCACATTTGTTGTAAAGATACGAGTCCCTATTTGAAATCTATGCAATTCAGTATAATCTGAATTAGAAATTTTTCGCAAGATTGCAATTAAAGTTAAATCTCTTGCTCTTTTAAGCATTACTCATATTACCCTGCATTAATTCTTTATTGAACTAACAGCGCACAAAGTTAGTTAAATCGTCAGTACTAACCCTGTTTCAAGGTTTGAATAATATTCGTGTTTGTTTGAGCACACAAAGGATCGTCACTCAGAAGGCAAACAACGAAAACCAAATAGCGCCAGAGTAATTCTACACTGATTTTAGGAACGACAAATGCCTATCTTACGTGAAATCTAATTAGAATGCCAGGTTACTGCTTCCTAACAACAGAAAGTACCTTCGCATTATTACTGCAAGCAAGTTCCACGTTTATGTACTCCAACCCCTCGTAAGATGGCTGCTAACATTATCCAATTACAGGCGATATAAAACACAAAAGGGTTCTGTGAGTATAGTAAGAAAATTACCTTCCGGATAATTCTACGGAAGAATTGCGAATGAACGAGTATGTAGCAATGTTTTTAGTATTATTGACTAAAGAAAATGGGATGCTGGGATGTAGTGCTGCTCACTTTAGTACATTAAGAAAACAAACTGCGCTCAGTCAACACTTTGTTTGATGGCTTTTATTACATTTCCAAATATTTATATGACTAAATTTTTTATTTGTTTTATGATCGTGCTAATACTCGTACAATTTACATTTTGTATAAGATACCAAACTTGATGTTACCTATACGAGCTTATTATAAAATCACACAAACTAAATTTTCGGATTTTTCGGTATTCATCGCATAAGGAGGAGCAATGAGATTAAATATGTCTTAACGAATTTCGCATGAAGAATCACTGATGAATTTTGTAGCTATGAGCTATTCCATTAACATTATTAAATTACCCAATTACCTCCTACTCACCTTATATCCTTGATTATAAACAAAAATTGTAATTGTTATTTAATCTGGTTTAATACCGTACTGCTACTCAAAAATGTTGTATTTTCGCGATTTAGGACTAGCAAGCTGCAAAAGAGTATAAAATGTGCGCCATACACAAAGGCGTTAGTAGGCGCTTAAGCTTACAAACCCGTTGAGATTAAGTTAAATCTTTTTCGGTGTATCCTACGAGTTGTAATTTGGGGTGGGGTTGAGTGCAAGCGGTGGTAGAGAAGACCTTTGACGAATCATTTTAATTTCTATATCTAAGGAACCACTTATGTATGGTACAAGTCTGAAATATGAAACTTATTTTTTTAAGGATACTGAACTGGACTTAGGTGGTTAGCCTTTAATACACTGTAGTGTACAATCCAGTCAGCTTAGGGATGGGAGGTCAGAAATCGGGCCGGGTATGGCAGTATACTAGTTGGTGTTAATAATTTTGAGTGCTGTTTGGCTATGATGTGATCTACCAGAACAGCAATGCTGCCTAAAATAAATCAATTACTGTCTGGTATCTCTAATGGTGTTAGTGAATCTGATAAGAATGTAAACAGAACTGCTCAGTGTTAAATCCTTTAGTAGTGATCCTAATTCTTATAAATAAGTTATGCGTATAGTGGGAAATGAACCCACGACAACGCGTTTACAAGCCTAGTACGCTACCACTAGACTACACCTAGCCTTGCCTTTTGGAACTATCATAGTTTACAAAAACTGATCTCAAAAACCGTATCAGATATAATTTTTAAAGTTTTACAGGAGTTGGGGTCAGTAGACCTCAAGTGGGGAGGTGTTGGTTTGGGGGTGATAGTGAAAGGGAGTAGAACATACAGATAGACACAACTTTGATTTTTATTTTTCGAAAAGCGTGATGAATAGAAAGCTAAAACGACTATTATTGAGCCCCTATAGACACCCTAGAAAAATAAAATGTTTGACACGGGTATGGGTGATACGGATCTTTTATCTCTGAAACGGCTTATGTTTGAAAGTTGAGACTTAGATTTTTATGAAAGTTGAAAGTTGAGAATGTTATTGGTGTACAAAGCTCGAGTAAGATAATTGCCTTAAACATTTTCACGCATTTCGTGACAAATTTTAAGCCGACAACAGACTTCTCCTGCTTTTCTTGTTTTTCACATTTCGTGAGTTTTTCGTCTTGTTTCACATGACACTCGCGAGAGCACGAGAAAACATTGTATACACACTATTCGCAAGTTTTCCGTTTTCGTTTATTAAACTTAGTGCTTCGCTGTTGGTTCAACTCATTTCAAATATGTTTCTGAACTTAACCTGGAAATGCAAATCCTCAACACACCACGCAAAACAAGAATCTCGGGAGAAAGTCATGAAAAAATCGTATCGCAAATTTTTCGTCACTTTCTCCTCAAACAAAACCTTTTCATGTCGTCAAAAAACCGCCTCCAGTAGAGAGAACTTACGAATTACGAATTACGAAACGCGAGAAACTCACGAATAACCTTTACACACTTTTACGAGAAAGACGCGAATGACGCGAAATAGGCGAAACGCGATAAGTCTGTAGTCGGCTTTAGACATCTCGAGCTACCAAAGCAATTTTACTCTAGCGAACTTTTTCAATAAGCGCCTAGAAAAGTTTTTTCGATATCCAACCCGTAAGGAGGTGTAAAGTGGTTGTATACATAGTCACGAATTCCGATATATTTCTGAGATTTCGAATTAATTTTCACTTTTAAACAATAAACAAAAAATAAATTATATCTTTCTTTTGTTCCGCATAGAACCATGGCGTTGCATTTTAATATTTTTTTTTTTTTTTTTGATTTACATACATTATTATTAAAGATTTCTTCTTCTCTAGTAGTTGCAATGCAAAAATTTACTTCGTTTGAATCTTATTAGCGAATAGTGACGATCGCAGGGAGGTTTATGAATGCTCAGCTCTGCGTTTAGAAAACTTTTCAACGACGTGCACTGAGAATTAAATAATACAGTGTATTTCGATGGCGCTACAGTCCAAATCGGACCTTGGCCTCCTACCTCCAGCCTTCTTGGTTCAGTGACCGCATTCTTCCGTTTGAGAATTTGCGTCAATAGAAGAATCCTCCTAGCGCATCCGTGGTTTTCCAACTGGTATTCATCCATTATCTACTCCCTTTGGTGTGCATTTCTTCTGTCATCCATCCGCCCCAAGTGTAGCTTCTTAAATTTTATGAGAATCGATACTTCTGGATTACCACCGCCAACTTAAACTCAGGCCGCGCACATATGACAGTTCGTCATGAGAAATGCCTCGATTTTGCCTCGATTGGTGACGTCATGGCTCGATCTCCATACAAAATCTTCACTCATCGAGGAGAAATCGAGGCATTTTCGCTCTTCGAAAATTCAGTTGCGCGGCTTTTATCCAGAGGGCAATGGGATTACCGAAGATGGCATACAATTCTCTGGTGTCGTATTCTCCAGATCGGGTCTTCTCTCACAGGTCAGAAGATTCTTCTGAGGACTTTTCTTTCAAACTAATTTTTCGGACGCCTGAGTTAATGTCCACGTTTCGCTGCCATAGCATAGCACGGGTCTTATAATTGTTTTGTATAGTTTAAGCTTTGTTTTCGTATGTACATTTTTGTTTTTAATTATTAGCAAGACCCAATAATCCGTCTTATTTGACATTATTATTTTTCTTTTGGTTTCGATGTAAGTGTATTAATACATATTATATCGTAGTTTTTTAAACGACGATGAGTTTAGTATTGGACTCCTTCGAATACGCCTAGTGGCGCCCTTTCTTGGATTAAGCGGTGCTTGGAGCGAGTTGAAGCTTTTTACGTAAGTATGAAGTGATAGTGGTGATGAAACGAGTATTTCGGGTAGTAAGTTGTACGATACGAGTTCCATTTTAGGGCTACGCCAAATCAGTCTTTTGTGAGGGTAAGAAATTTTGCAAAATATAGCATTTTTCAACTGTGTATATGGTACATCGTACATCCTGATCAGTCGAAGAAACACATTTATACAATAGATCCAATCTTAAATCCAAATTTCTACTAACATTCGAGTAAATTCCCCTTAGCTTAGAACAGAAGTTCAATAGTAGGTCAGTATAATGGATCGGGATGGTATTACTGCAGAAACCAGACCTGACGCATAAATTTATGTACATACATAAGCGATCGCGATTGAAGAATCAAACCTAAAAAATTATTCGAAAATTAGGTCTAATAAAAATGAATGAAAGGGAAATCTTAAAATTCTTTGAACTCACTCAAGCCACAAGCTTGAATCTACATCTTCAAAGTTTATTCAAGTTGAGCTTAAGTTTTGTCAATTTTTAGAACCCAAAGTTTAAAATAAGAAAACTAACAAATACAATAAGAACATTGCCATGATAAAGTCACTAGACTAATTAATTCCAAACTGCTAACTTATTACATAAAATCCTAATTTAATAATTAAAATGCGCATATTAAACTGATGATAAATGGTGGAGCTAACCAGAAACGAGCCGACACTGCGGTTTAACGCACAAATCCAAGTTACTCAAATATCGTTCTGTCTGCGGTATTTTGCCAATCTATGGCATATCCAGTAATTTACCCGTATCATCCATGATCAGTGCCAAAAGTTAAGGTTCGTAATTTTTTTGTGCTGTAAGAATGCAAAGTAAAAAAAAGTAGAGAAATTCAACGTAAATTATTGTACAATAAATGTCAGTAAAGGTTATTCATCTCGCACTTGGGGTTTCGAGACTATAAAAGAGCGAAAGCGGTTTAAGTTTAAGCACATTTAAAAGGCTCGTTGTTGTAGCTAGTTAACGTTTATAAAGATGAAATACGTCGTAAGCGAATTGCAAATTACATTAGTAAAAATAATTTACACAATTTTACTTTCACTTTCTTAAGACTCTCCTCTTTGTGGTTTTGGTTTTATTTGGAGCTGTCCTAGCCGCTGAAAAACCAGAAATTGTGTACATCCACTACAGTACGCCACAAGAAGCAGAAGAAGCACAACAGAAGATTTTGGGTATGTACACTTCGCCTGACTGAATAACGTCTTAATTGATCTGCCTTTACTTATCGATTCTTAAGCTGAGTTCACCTCGTTCGGAAATGCAACGATAGTAACTGGTGATGATCCCTCATTATCGGTGGCAAACGCAACAGCAGATGTAACTACAACAATAAAACCTAAGGAATAAAAAAAATAAAATTAATCAAATTATGTACTAGTATAAATATAGATACACTGGTTTTCATTTTATCTCCACTGCTAGAAAACGTAGACTAACAAATCTTTGGTGATAATTTGTCATCGGTAACGCTTAATATTTAAAAAGGAAAAGTTTCTACAAAGTCTTCAAACTTCCATTGAAAAGGGCCCGGCTTTATCTAGAATCCTTTATGGATTTGTGAATAACTTTCGGTTTTTAAGGGCCGGTTTCACAGTCGAAGCTTAAACCAAAAATTTGGTTTAATCTTAGGAATTCGTTCGTAGGATCCTTAGTTTAAACAAAATTTTTGGTTTAAACTTCGAATGTGAATTCGGCCCTAAGACCGTAAAAGATTTGCCCGATTACCGAGAAATAGCAACCAAAAAGGAAAAAATATATAAAAAGATACGAAAAATATATTTTACAGACGTTATACCTATATTATACAGGAATAAGCATAATAACATAGGTACAATTACATTGTAAAGATAAATAGTTCTGAATTTTTCAAAATGTGTCAAATGTGCCAAAATTAAAATTAAAATAGAATCATAGGCTGAGTGTCAATCACATTGTACTCTAGATGTAGAATAAGTAGTGCGCACGTTGTTAAATTTGTTTAATGACTCGTTTAATTACTGGAAATAAATAGAAATAGTTAGTCTCTTGTTTAGTTTTTAATGTCGTATATTGAACTTAAGGAAAACAAGAAAAATTTCACCTTTTTAAGGATTTTAGCAGTAGGGCGAGCTCAAAGCATTTTCAGCATATTTTTGTCCTGCAACTATTTAAAAAAAATCTGCCAATGGTCTGGGCGAAACTTTATTACATATTTTCGTGTCAAAGTTCGGGATCGTTCGGAGTCGGAGTACATCATCAGCTGTTTCGGTATATTATGTACATTCAAAGCACATAGAAGTAAAAATGAATTTAAGCGATATGACAAATTGGGGTTTGAATTTCGAAACAAATTGTGAAACCGGTTTTAAGACGATTTCATAAGAACTAACTTGATCTCTTATGAGACACGAGGGATTTGAAAAATGTGTGAAAACAAACCCTTCACAACACCTTGGTTTTTGAAATTCGAAAAGCCGTAAAATCGGTTTTTAGGTCGTTAAATAAAATGTCGTTATATCCAGTTTTATGTCTTATCAGAACTAAGGGATGGGAAAAAATTGTGCAAACATTTATGCAAACTCTTGGGAGTTGATTGTCCAAAAATTGAGAAATGCGCTTATAGGCCTAGCATTATTTGAAGGCCTGGGCTCGATTTGGACTATTACGCCATTGATTATAATTATTTATTATTAATCCCATATTATACTACACCTATAAATAATTATATTTTCCCTACATGCTAATACTTTACGTAGTTGTATCTAAATAATAAGTAATAAGTTACGGCTATATATCAATATAGGTTTTCGATTTATAAAAATCGGAACCTTTCCCTTTTCACCCTCCTCCACCCTCACTCCCTATACCCACACATCTTTTTCTGATAAAGATCAATTAGACTTACTTCTGGTAAGAATCTGGTAAAAATTTTAAGCACCTATCTTATACCCTTCCTGAGATATGAGACATGAGTTTTTAGAATAGATCGTACCACTTCTAAGCTCCACCGCCTCTTCAAACAAATTTACTTTCAGCAAACTTGATTTTTCAACCTTTATACAGAAACTGAATTTAATTTGTCTTTACCAAAATATACAAAAATCCTTAAGGTACACACACTACTGTATTAAACCACCAACACAGTAAAATATTTATACAAAAGTACTATTTTTTGTATAGTAATTTTTACTGTAGGGTTAATGTAATTTTAAAATTGGAACGTAAATTTAAGGAAATTCTGTGCTTATTTGCAGTTAAATGTGTAAATGTTGTAATTTCTGTAAGAATTACCTAAAACTATGTAACTTTAAATGTAGTTGTGCATAATTCAATGGAGTTGTATACACAGTAAATAATTTATGTAAAAGTACTATTTTTTGTATAGTACTTACGTCATTCTTGGCTATTCATGATGAAATATACAAAAATGTTCAGGTGGTCGAGTGGTTGCGTATCGGACTTATGTGCGATGGGTCCATGGTTCGAATCCGAGAGTGTGCAAATTATTGTAACTAATATCTATTCGCATTTATCAAAAAAAAAAAAATACTTTACAGGAAAATAAATTCGTAGCAGGAAAAACAAAAAAAAATTTTTTTAATTTTTTTTTACACACTAGTGTGTAAAGTATACAGAATCCAATGTAATTTTGTACGGAAATGCATATAATTACAGTACATATTTATCTGTAACGATTTACACACTATTGTGTAGCGAACATAATGCAATGTAATTTTACTATAATTAAAGTAGTCATCCCATTGCCTACTTTTAAAGTAGTAAGAATTTAATACAGTGTAAGACCAGTTTGGTATCCTTAAAAAAACCTCACAAAAGTGAGTTTACTTCAACTCTGCTCAATCTAATGCCTGCAGGAATTTGACAGAGATGTAACACTCCTTAAATCTGGCGAATGCGTTCCACAGAGTAGCCAGACTCAAACAGATGGAAAAAAAAGGTTGACGAAAGTTTACCGCATTATCGCGGTACAAAAAGTGCCTGTGATATCGATGATTTACCAAAAACAAATTTTTCATTAAGATATTGCGGATAGGCAGTAGCAGCTAATCAATATAAGAAGGATATGTAGTGGTATTTCATAAATTCAGGAAAGAGCAGCCAAGGTCACAATTCCCAAAAATACTCACACAAACATATCTACTTCCTGAGTTGAAAATAACTTTAACTTGGATTTCTTCCCCAACGGTCATAGATGAGTTGACACTAGAATAAAGAAAGTGCGGAAGGATCAGAAAATGTATTAGCTTCTTTTCGTTTCAGACGACGTAAGCCCTTACAATTCGAGAATAAATAAGAATCGCTTGAGTTTTTCGACAATTCAGACTTACCCGAATTCCCGGTATGCGAGAATTGCAAGGCACCACTTAAAACGATCCAGTAAACCCACAAAAAAGTTAGAACTTTAGTGCTCAAAGGTTTTGCGAGCTACGCGCTTTCAAACAAATTTGCGGACGGCGTGGCGTACAAATGCCCTGAGAATTTGTTTTTGCTTCTGATTTCTACTAGGTCTGAATGCGATTATCATTTTTTTTTTCTTCTTAAATTGGTATTATGAGTGTAAGGATACTATAGGAAAATGGAGTAATCCAATGATGTATTTACAGAATAGCTATTTTCTTACGTGGTAGCTCCAAAAAGTTAGATTAATTATTCATATAATTAATTTCTGCTTTTTACTTTATTATTTTAATAATATTTATACTTTATAATTTTAATATATTGTTATCGATTTTTTTAAAAAAAAAAAATTTCCTACCCTAAAATTTTTTTTCCACGTGTCTACTCTACTAATAAACAACAAAAAACAAACACAAATTTCAGTCCGTCTGTGCACCGTCCGCCGTCTGCCGTACGCAAAACGTTTGAAACGTTTATGTGTACGAGTAGCTCTCAAACTCTTTGAGATGTTAAGTTGTTTTTTTTATCTACATATAGGTACACACCGAGATCCAACTTTCTAGCATTAATAATAATCAATGGCGCAACAGCCCAAATCGGGCCTAGGCCTTGAAGTAATGCCAGAGTTACTTCATTGCGAGACCAACGGAACACTAGGAGGTGAAGTGGTCAGCTACACGCTCGTCCGTACTCAGGTACTCATTTACAACTGAGTGAACTGGTAGTCCGGCACCGAATACCATTCTCGAAAATTACTTGTCGCCAAGCAGATTCGAACCTGGTACCAGGTGCACCGAAGGCAAGATCTCTAGCCACTATGCCACAAAGACACTTTCTAGCATTAGCTGTTCAATACATTAGCAGTTTTTTTTTATTATCGCAGAGTAGTTTACATTTCACAAAATGGAAAAAAAATCATCTATCTGGAGAAAATTATTACGCTGATGGCGAAGGGAGGTTGGTGGTTTGAACTCCAAAAATTAGAGGAGGGATATTGAAAAATCTTAAAAATGGTTTCTCAGGGTTTAAATTACAACTTTTAATATTTTCTTTCCGCCTCATCGCAACTTCACTCCCTATACCATCAACATACAAATTTCAAGACCATATCTGGAACGATTCTGGAGGTTTAAAATATGTTTTTGAAAAATTGATTTTCACATATTCGTGCTCCTCCGCTACCCCCTCCCCCCTCTTTAAAAACTTTTTATTAAGCATACTCGACTTTTAATTACAAGACAAATTTCATCGGGTTCGAATAATCTTTCGCCACTCCCTACCACAAAATTTTAACGTTCTGGCATAAACCGTTCAAGTAATTACAGTATGTTCATTTTCAGATTTCATCCATTGAATTTTCTAGACTTTTCCAACCAGTAAAACTTGACATTTTTTGCTGAACTATCACGTACCGGTGTCTCTTAGAAGGTCAAGGATCATTTTGTAAAGATTTTCAAAGGAAGACTTTACAAAAGCTTTGGCACGCACTCTTCTACTTCAATTTCTATTTAAATCCTTAAAATTGATGTTAATTCCTGGGACTGCAACGTAGATAGTGTTAAATTTTTTCTGTTGTTCTGGAAACATATTCGAAAAATGTTTTCAATTTATTCTAATACCATGCATATATAATTTAGAGAATCGTATCATTGTGCCTGCAAGAAAATCACTCCACTTCTTTAAGTTTCCCGATACACGAGATCTAACGCTTATAACTATCGAGAGCTATCATATAAATCTGACCGTGGACTAACCTGGCGCTGGGAATGAATTTTATCCTGGAAACATGAACAGGCATGAGAAAACTTCTGGAGAAATTCGATGAATTGTGGAACTTTACCTCATAAACGAAATGGTGCAGACATTGGGCTTCGCTAGATGTGTTTCTATGGGTGCTGAAACCAGAAACTTTCTCTGAGATTTATTTAATAAAAGTTGAGCGAAGTTTTTCGACATAGAAGCGTTAGAATGAATGTAGATTCAGAGCGAACTGAAGCACGTGAAGTGCTGTAGAGTAAATTGATATAAGTAAATCAAATTTGTTTGGATCATTCAGGTATGGAATTAATATTGATCATTCTCTTTTCCATTAGTAATACATAGGACCAAATACTATTGAATCACATTCGAGCATGTGATTTAAAGCCCCGCCCATAAAGTAATTTAAGTTTAAATATTTTGCTATCATAAATCGTACCGCTCCATTTTGTATGAATTCGTGTTGTATCTAATTTAAAAACAAGTTGGAAATAAGATGCTTTGAAATACACCCAACTCTCTTTTTATACGGTATGTTTTTACACAATTTTGAAATAACAGATCCACGAAGAAGAACAAATACCACTTTTTTACACGATAATTACACAGTTTTTTTAATTGTAAAACACATTTACGATTTTAGTATAAGTAGCATGTTTTTTACGCTTTTATCTACCGTGTAAAAACAGAGTTGGGTGTATATTGATCTCAACATTTTATTATACTCTCCACTCTAAGAAACAATTACTAGTTTTAATGTAGGAAACTAAGTTGCCTAGGTCGTTGTGTGCAAATACATTCTGGGGCTTTGTGTGAAGATGGTGTAAGGATTTCAATGATCCTTACGTCACAAAGGCGTTATATAGTTTAATTGATCAACTCTGGAATATTCGTGACAAGTATGGACTCCAAGGCCTGCACTTTAGGGGTTACCCTGGCTTAACTCTCAAAATGTTCATCCCTATTCTGAACGTCTTAATCTTCTCTGTCTTAAATAGTAGCTTGAAAATAGAAGGAAAGTTCTCGGGACTATTTTCGCATTTAACATTAACACTAGAAGAGTTGATGTCCCTTTATTGTCGCAAAAAAATCCTTTCCGTATTCCGGGTCGTACTTTGACAGACTGTACACTACTAAACATTCTATATCATAATAATAATCAATGGCGCAACAGCCCAAATCGGGCCTAGGCCTTGAAGTAAAGTTACTTCATTACGAGACCAACGGAACACTAGGAGGTGAAGTGGTCAGCCAGACGCTCGTCCGTGATACAGCTGAGTGAACTGGTAGTTATTTGTCGCCAAGAAGATTCGAACCTGGTACCAGGTGCACCGGAGGGATATGGTCTAGTCACTAAACCACCGAGACTACAAAAAACATTTCATATCATCGGATTAATTATTATTAATATGAACCGATCACATCCATCTTGCAACTTGCTAATCGTTTTACTTTATTATTAATTATTAACAATACCGTATTGTTATCGATTAAAAATTTTTTTTTTTTTATGTTTCATGACTAAAAACGAAAAAAGCAGTAAAAATTTCCAGTCCGTCTATTCGCCGGACGCCACCCGTATGTCAACTGCAATACGCAAAATCGTTTGAAGGCTCGTATCTCCCAAACCCGTTGAGCTATTAAATGGCATTTTTTTTATGAATAGACCGGGAGAGTGACATTATTTTCAGGGGTGGGGGTGGGAGTGGGGAAGTGGGGGAAGCGTTTGGGACGTAAAATGTTGATTTCTAGATCTCAGCAATCGCTAATGCTTGGAGGCTGAAATTTGGAATTCGTATAGAACTTTGATAGTGGACTCATTTGCAAAAAAAATATCCATATGGGTGAAGGGGTGTGAGAAGGGGGAAAAAATAATGCGTCCGAAATGCAAAAAAGTCGAGATCGATACATTCTAAAATCCATATCTCCTAAACAGTTCATGCGACAAAATTGAAACTTAATGAGTATCTGGAGAATAGATCGGAATCGAATTTTTAAGTAATGGCAGAAACGTACGGGGGCTTGGACTGAACATTATTAGACTACGATATCTCACGAACCAATTGTAGTAGAAAAAAATTTTTGTTTGTGAGTAAAGGTTGATAAACGAAGTCTATTGAAAGTAACATTTTTTAAGGAGTAGTGGAGCATGAAAGAGGAGATGATAAAATTTTTTAAAAAAAATTCACTTCTCATATCTAAAGAACAGCGTAAGATAAATGCTAAAAATGTTTATCAAACGTAAACAAATAGACCCCCTAGTATAAACAAACATTTTGATGGTGTGGGGTATATAGGGTGAGAGTGGGGAGGGTCAAAAGGAAAATGATCTGACTTTTATATCTCGAGAACCAGTAATGATATAAAGCTGAGACTTATTATTTAGATAGATGTTGGAAAAATATAATTTTGAATAGTGGTAGTATGGTATGGGTGGGAGGTTTTTTTCCCTAACTATAGAACGGCTTATGCTAGAAAGTAGAAACTCGTTGTGTAGTATGTATTATAAATCCACGAGAGAAGTAATTGTGATGAAAAAATTTCAAAGGTTCATTAAAATTCGGAAGAGGGGCAACAAAAATGATCAGTGAAAATAGAATGCATATATTTTCACGATTTTCGTCATATCTACTAGGTCTGCCCAAATATTGAATTCATTTTTATTCTACGGATTCTTCATATGAATACCTAGAAAATGTTTTCAAGATTTTTTGAAATTCGACCCCTAAGTGAGTGAAAAGTGGTTGTATACTTTTTCATGAATTCTGATTTGTGTCAGGGCTGATCAGATATTGAAAATATTTTCACTTTAACTTATTTTCAATTTTTTTTTCTTTTTTAACCCCTAGACCGCATTCTGGCATATGACCCAATTAGGTAATTCATATGTCATTTGTGTCAGCGGCGTAAGTGTTCTAGCGCGACCCTATTCTAACCGCTTGCCAAACCTTTTGTTTTCAGTCACAGAGTAACCTACACCGCATCTCAGAATTGAAAATGTTCCGAACTTCTACCGAAAAAATAATTAAGTTGCGCCCAGACTATTGACAGATTTTTTCAATAACGAAAGATTTTAGAATTAGCCGAAAAATGAAAAGTTGTATTGGAAAATTCATGTGCAATGATTACAGCAAACAGAACTTTAAGACTCTTCACACTTTCTGGAAACTCATTTTCATTGCCAACAAAAGGCGGATCAAACTATGTAGAAAGATGTCCCTCTATTAGTTTCTTACCCTATGCGTGGGCTCTATCCGTTTCGGTGGCTTATCTAAGCCATTAAACTCTTGTCACTTGACAACGGATAGGAATTAATACTATAGGTAGATGTAGCCGATTATATATTAAAAACCAAAACTGCAGCACTACGGGATTAAAGTAAAGTACTAGAAAATGCTTATTCAGTTGTCAGCTAGTATGAATTAATTGACTTGAACATTCATTGGTATGTTAAGAGTAAGTTACCACACAACTCGCAGCAACTCAGATTCGGCTGAAATTATCCTTCCCAGCGACTAATGCCTACAACAAATTTCTGGAGACAATTGAAATAATAATTTGGAACATGGTCAGGAGATTTTGACGAAACTCATTAGAGTCACTAACTTTTAAAACTAATGACGGAAACGGAAAACCGACAGAAACTTTATAGTCACTCTCATTAATCACTGTCAGCTATATTTTCGGAGTTGTATGTATTCGCGGTTAGAATACTTTGTCGCTGACAGAAACGGGCTGATTGGTTTGGATCCTAATTAGGATTTTTTTTTTTTTTAATTTTTCAATTATGTTCAAAATTATTCCAGTCATGACTTACCAAATAAACTTAAAAATGAAAAATGTGTACTTTCAAGTTCTATGACAGTTTAGAAGTTCGCGAAACTAATGAATCGGAAAAAAATTTTCTCAACATTATTTTTTCATTTCGATGTTGAAGAACGAATGAAATTGTGCAGGAACTCAAACTTCGATTACTCCTAATCTTCGGTTTATAATGGGGAAAAAAACGGAAGTCAGTTTTATCGGGGGGAAAATCGATGTAGATGGAGGACTGTTGGATGATGCGGGTACGGTAAGGTGCATAGTTAAAGAATGAAAAGCACTAGAAAAATTTTTCAATGTGTTTTGAAAATTTCAGGGGCTTTGCCAACATTTGGGCATTACATAGGCACTGGAGCTATGAAACTCATGACGTTTTTAAGTTGTCCAAGTTAGTGTGAAAACCTGACCTATATGCCGAGGACGACATCACCCACATTTCGTTTGAGTGTCAGGCGGTTGCAAGTAGGCGGTTGAGGTAGTTGGGCAGTCTTTTCTTTGACATTTTGGAGGACCTGAGTTCGATAGGGCAGGATAAGCTAGTCAAGTTCTTTAGGGAGCTGGGTTGTTTTGGGGATGTTTGGTGACCTACGAAGCTCTAAGGGGATCGCTATGGCCCTTTTGGTGCCTAGTGTGGGCGGTGGCTCATCGTTTAGTCCCATCCTAAAATTTAAACTAAAACTAAACTAGTGAAAACTGCTGACCTAATTTCTATTAAATGTTGTATAGATGTAGCTATCTACTTTAAGCTATACAGTTTCCCTGCAAGAATGCATTACCCAAAAGTACGCGTTCATACAACACATTCAATAATTTGATATCGCAGTTATTCGCGTTATTGGAAGTTAATGCCTTGTTTCCATCGTCCCCAAATTTAGCAATTTTGCAAATATGTACTTAATCGACCTGAAATTTTATAAAAATTTGCTCTCCTGAAATTTTGTTTTTACACGTTTTTGGACTAGTAAATGTCCGCATTTGAAGGCGTGTAGCTTAGAAGCCTTGTTGGTGTAGAAAAATTGTAAAGTTATCATTGGGTGAACAACTACGATTAGTATCTTTTTCGGGTGGTGGACTTGGTGATGACCGTGTGGAGAGGAGAATGGAACCACCGTGTCCCTCACTCGGAGGTGGGCGAGAGGGTTTTAGACGGTTGAAAAACTTTGAACTACAATATCTCCCTAACCCATTGTATCATTACATTTTGGATTTGGACTTGGAGGTGAATGTAAAATTTTTAAAAGGACAATTGAAGCACGAAAGCGAGGTTAGCCATTTTAAAAAAGATTAACTTCTTGTATCTTATGAACTGTAGCAGATAATGATTTTGAAAACTTAATATAAGTTAGGAACAGTAAATCGCATTCAGGGTAATCCAATTTGGAGGTGTAGTGATGGTGGAAGGGGGTGGAAATATGTTTTGATTTTTATTTCTCAAAAGTAAAGCTAATAATTTACTACTGTAATAAGGCATCCTCGCCATGGGCATACTCGGAAATTAAAATTTTACTTTATTATTTTTAATAATTAAGTATTTGATAGTGGTAGCATCGTGCGGGGTGGGGGTTTATTTTTTATATGCCAAAAACGGCTTATGCTAGAAAATTTAAACTTCGCAAGTAGGTATATGTAGATATAGTACTGAAATTGTTACTACAGTTACGAATGGCTGTAAGCCAACTGCATGAAACTCTATATGAAATACTGGAATCAAGTTTAAAATTGGAGTGTGCATGTAGTTTGTACTTAATTAAGGAAGTAAAATTCAACACCTAAATTGTTCAATTTATTTAGAAATTAAGAAACATTTAAGGTGCTGGAAGGACTCGCTTGGTTTGCAGCATATTTGTCCCCTAAATTCATAGTCTGAGGCGATGAAAAATGATATCAAAATATTATTGAAAACTAGTCTTAAGGACTTTTTTGTATGAACAATATCGGAAGGAGTAGAAGAATTTCGCTGACAGACCAGTTTAAACTGTAAGTACTGTAAGTAAATTATGACTTCGTGCCTTCGTGTGAAATAAGTTAGAAAATTTTTCAAGGATTTTAATCATATTTGTACCTTTAGCAACGGTTATTATGAAATTAACGTAAACAAAATTTCGAAGTCATAACTTAAAAGCGTGGTTGTCGTTATTGTTCAATATTGGTTATTACGTGATTTAATGACTGTTGTACGACAGCCCCAAAGGAATTGAACGGATATTACTAATTAGTGAACTTAATCTTGCTTCAAAATTAAAACAAATTTTTCTACGATTGTTGTTTCCTGTTTCTACGCGTTCTTGAATTATACTCGATTTTGTAAGTTGCTCACATTTCAAAGGACTTATATAGGCTACACGTTTTGAATTATACTACAATAAAAAAAATTTATTTAAACATTAGATTAAAAGAAATGTTTTTTTTCACATTTTCACGAATTTCCATATATCTTTTAGAATTGTCGAGCTAATAAATTTATTTTACTACTACGTGCTTGTTATAATATCCTCTGTAAATAGTTTTATACATGTGGAATTAAAAGATTCTGTTTGTAGTCAATTTCACTTTTATTTTACTTCTGTTTACAATTTTAAGCTCTACTGCCTGGTTCGGCTTCTCATCCTCGACTAATCATCCGTAGCCTTTCTTTTGGCTTATCCCATCTCATCGTTAGCTCCATTGTTCGTTCGCTGCACGGGCATACAACCTTTTCGTACTCCCACACATATTTTTCGATATTCTTGCCTTTTCACGAATTCCGATATATTTCTTAGGTCTAATGAGGTATCGAAATCAATTTCACTTCTAATGGCTGGATTGTTTTGCAAACATTTTATAAGAAAAAATCGTGTAGCAAATTAGTATTTGTTCTTCTTTGCGAACCGAGTTATTTCAAAATCGTGTAAAAGAAAAGGCGTTTAAAAGAAATGTTTGATGTATTTGTATCTATCGATTTTCAACTTCCAAATTACTCGATATTCTGACCAATGTCATATGTTAAATGTTTCTCTTGTAAACCAAAGATCCGGTACCCTAATTACACAAATCACAATATAAATATTCGTTTGCAACAGTCTCGTGTTATTCTAAAACCCCATCCTGACACGAATTGCTTCAATGTCATGTTATACGCGTATTATGGAATAATCATTAATCGATCATGCGAGAAATCATCATGCGAGTGCTTACTAAAACACTAGCGTGATGATTCCTTTTCATAATGCGGACAATCAAGCGGCACCAACATCATAGCGATTACAATTTGATATTATGTCGGAATGTTGCTGTCTTTTCATGCTCTTATAGTATATCCCATGTATCCATGTACTGTAGAGTATTATGCCCCTTATGCAGTAAAGCATCGGAATCTAAATCTGATAGAGTGCGGTATTTTCTACACCCCCGGCAATCAGAGGGCTCTATGTGATGAGTCAACAAATGACCAACACTGAAATCGGCCCATTTCAAGGGTTTGCTATTTAACCATATAATATGAGGGATGAATTTATGGTCGTTTCGTAAATGTATAAAGTAAATCTGATTTTGGTTTTGATGAGATAAGGGTTGTTATATGCACATATCAAATGGGTTACCCTGAATTGTTTGGAGTGAAGTTATTGCATTAAACGCTTGGTAGTGACAGCCTGAAAACTAAAGCATATGTATGTACATAGTGTGCAGGAATAGAATGGTTAACACAATGTCCTAGAAACTTTCATTCTCATGAAGAAAATTCTTAAGAAGGTAATGAAGTGAATAATATGGAACAGAAAGAAAACGGTTCAAAACCTAAAATGAATTTAGTGCACATAATAAGGTTTCGAAAAATAAAGTTTTCTCCATTTTATAGGTTTTCCTCAAAATCATTCATTTACCTTTAAATATTGGAAAATCCACACATACAAAATTTCAAAGTTGTAGCTTAAACCATTCTGAAGTTATTGGTCAATATTCTTGAACACGTATTTTAAGGACGTTTTGTATTCTACCCGAAGGATTTATATATGTATAGCTTTGATAGTGGACCCATTTTCAATGAAAATTTCGAAATGGGTGGAAGGATATGGGAGTGGGTAGCAGTCGGAAGCTGAGATCGAGACATTCTTTTTTTTAAGGATACCGAACCGGACTTAGGAGGTTAGCCTGTACACTGTACCATATAGTACAGTCCAGTCAGCATAGAAATGGGCGGTCAGAAATCGGGCCGGGAATGGCAGTGTACTAGTTGACGTTTATAATTTTTAAAGCTGTTTGGCTTGGATATGATCTACCAGAACAGCAATGTGACCTATAACAAATCAATTACTGTAGTTCTAATGGGGTTTGTGATTCTGATAAGAATGTAAACAGAACTCATCTGATTATATAGGTATATTGAAAAATTCATAAAAATAATTTATGCGTAGAGTGGGAATTGAACCGACGACATCGCTGAAGCAATGTTTACAAGCCTAGTACACTGCCAGTGGACTACACCCGGCCTTGTGTACATATTCACGAATTCCGATATATTTCTTAGGTCTGTTTGGATTTGGAATTTACTTTTACTTATAAAGTTTTTAGTCATAGTCCGGGAAAAAAACCGATTTAAATATCTTTCAATATTTAACACCCTGTGTTGTAAAGTGTTGTTCAAGTTTTCACAAATTCCGAAAATATAGATAACTATTTGAAAAAAAAAAAATATTTCAGAGCGTGGATTGAGAAGCAGTGTGACAACCTAATGGTACAGTCTGACAAGTAGGCAGTTACTGCTGACCACGGAGCGTTTTAGACGAAAAATTTTGGTTTCCAGATCTCAACAACCGCTTATGTAAGGAGGCTGAAACTTGGAATTTCAATAGAGCTTAGCCGAAGCTTCTGGACGCATTAGCAAAAAAATTGCTGATATGGGTGATGGGGTGTCGGAGTGGGATGGAAAATAATGCGTCCGAAACGCAAAAAAGCTGAGACTGACATATTCTAAAACTCATATCTCCTAAACCGTTAATGGCAAGCAAAATAAGACTTAACAAATATCTGTAGTTATACCTACTAGGAGAATAGATTGCAATTTTTGATTGGGTCAGTAACATATGAGGGTGGGAGGTGAAAAACGTTAGATTACGATATCTCAAAAACCAACTTCACTAGAATAAAAATTCAGTTTGTGTGTAAAGCTTGAGAAATAAAGATTGCTCAAAATAAAAACATTTAGTGGGGCAGGGGAGTATAGTGGTGGAGAGCAAAAGATTTTTTTAAAAAAAAATCACGTGTCATATCTTAAGAACTCAAATGCTTAAATTTTATACCACAAGTAGGCCTAAAAGAACTCTATCATGGAAAAATATTTGGGGTGTGGGTGTAAATGGTGAGGATGGGGGAGTGTGAAAAGGAAATGTCCCCAATGTTTATATCTTAAGAACCTATAATCATATAAAGCTGAAACTTTAGGTATTTAGATAGAGCTATAGAAGTAGCATGTTGAAAAATATTTTTTTTTTTGGGGTATATGGTTTTGGGTTGGGGGGGGGGGGTTATTTTTTCTCACTATTACACGGCTTATGCTAGAAATTAACTTTCGGTGTGTATATGTAAATCAACTAGAAAAGTAATTTTGATAAAGAAAGTTCAAATATCTATTGGTGTTCGGAAGGGAGAAAAAAAAATTATAAGTGAAAATAGAATGCAAATATTTCCACGATTGTTGTCATATCTACTAGCTCTTCCCAAAGATTGAATTAGTTTTTATTCTATATAAAAAACTAGAACGTGTTTTCAAGATATTTTGAAATTCATCACCTAAGGGGGTGTAATGTGGCTGTATACTTTTTTATGAATTCTGCCATATCTGTCAAGTCTGATCAGATATTGAGAATCTTTTCACTTCCACGAACTCGTTAAATAATCACCTATTTTTAAGCTTTTTCCTCTTTCAACCCCTGGACCACATCCCGGAATATGATCCAATTATATAAGCACTTCCCGAATTTGTTGTTAGGTTTTCAGTCACATAGTTACCTACACCGCATCTCAGAATTGAACGCGTTCCGAACTTTTGCCGGAAAAATAATTAAGTTGCGCCCAGACCAGGCGCAAGATTGTATGAAGGGGAGGGGGGGGGGGGGTTCATAATAAAATATCACCATACTGAATGAGATGACCTAAAAAAAGGTCCTCACTTCCCAATGAAAATGGGCCATTGGGGAGGGGGTTTGAACCCCCAAAACTCCCCGCGCGCACGGGTCTGGCCCAGACTGTTGGTAGATTTTTTTATAAGGAATTAACCGTATATGAATAAGGAATAGGAATAATAGGAAAATAATTTAACCGTTAGGCAACGTGCCAACAAATCAATAAAACATTATAAATACTAAATAGGTACATACATACTACTAAATACTACTTTCCACATTTAATCTGAAAATAAATTTTATCCGTGTTATGCACTTATGGAGTTTCAATTCATAAATATTTTAAACTAAAGCGCTGATTCGCCAATTACATGCTCATGGCCATAGTGAGTCCCTGGGGTGCAAGAAAATAAATTAAAAGAAATAAAGCTTAATTAGAGCCATCCAAGAGCAATTTCATGGAAGGAATGAAGAGAAAAAAAATTATTAATCTCATTTGTCCGTCATCAGCAAAAATTCCATGTTTGAAGAAGAGCATGTAATAGTGCCAACATTTACTAAATGTAGATGTATTACGGACTCCTTAGAGCAGTCCCGCTTGCAATTTCCTTCTGTGTAACGTTTAATAAGGGTACAGTCATTTCAAATTCAAGGGCCAATTAATTTTCTTCTCTGTTTCTTATCCTTCATCAACCTTGGAAGTTACGTGTCATTACTCTCTTTCATAGCACGTTATAGGGTACATGAGATGAACAGAACGGCAGATTCGTCTTGATTGATATTCGTGATGATTTATGTAACCCTTCGTTCTGCTTATGTATGATATTTAATATGAATGTAGAACTAAAGGCGCTTTAAAGATAAAGTAACGTTTTCGTCGTGGCCTTGATAAGCTACAAGCAAATAAATGAAACTCTATTTTATGCTGCGTTCCCACTATCGTATTCATGTGCATTGGACATATCCATAGAGCTTTAACTAACGGAGATCGCAAGACGCCGTTTCTGTATAAAGCACTTTGAAGCATTTTGATGCAAAATTGAACATTTTTGTATGGAGCGTTTCATGCCCGGTGGCAGTGAAATGCAAATAAATAGTAGCGTAGTATTTAAAGGTTGGGCTTTTTTTCTTTTCAATACCGGAGAATAACATATATGTGAGTCAGATGCTGACAGTAGCATAGTGAATATCGCCGGTCTTTTGCGAGAAAACCTCCGGCTTCAAAGCAGTCGCTGCACGCTGTCTCCATTATACATATATATAGCTCTATGGGTTCAGTTCAGTCCCAGCAGGAATACGTGTAATGATTTATGTAATGTATTATGAACTTCAGTTCAGACTCCATGAAAAACTTTTAGGTCAAGCCTCGTGTACACACTTACCATTCCATAGCCGGAAGAGAACTCTCGACGACCGCACTCTAATTCTAAAGCGTTCAGTGCACGTCAAAGGTTGCGTTCGTTATTTGATTATTTTACTGCTTTCAGAGTAGGCACTTACATTTTTTGCTTTGTATGCCTCAGAATTAAAAAAAAAATCTATGAATGACTTGTTCAATAACCTCAACTTTTAGAACTCCTTAGTAACAAAGCAGCTACTTGTAGATAATATCGAACATCAATGATTAATTTGATGTTGAAATAGGTTAATATTATATTAAAATACGCTTATTAACCCTCCTCTAACCCCCTTCTTTTCGAGAAAATAAAAACAAGTCTAGCCAATGATGCCATACGTTCTGCCTTGGATTGATATGTTCACATTCGTGTTAGGATATATATAAGCCCTTTTGAACAAACATATTCGCCAGTCAGAAACTTGTGGGCTATGATTTTCCGTTCATGAGAGGTTTCCTCGATAGACTTAAATGGTGATTAGAGCTTTGATTACATGTTTGAGTACCTACCTACATACATTTAACTTTTTTTCATATTTAAATACCGTCCGTAATGAAATACATATCTATTACTTTCAAAACAAAATAAATTAATCGTTTCATTGTTTTCTTTTCTATTTCGTCCAACAATCATTAAATTCTAATCATTAAAATTCATTAATTATGTTCTTAATCAACAGCGTCACATACAATTCCCAAAGCGGATAGATTGGTGCAAATACATCAAAAACTATGCAAAAAGCTCAGATTTTTTTCCAATTAGGAATTTTATTTGCTTATTGGTACGAAAAAACGAGTCATTGTACAGATAATTGCTTTTCAAACTCCAGTATTGCTAAAACTGTGAAATACATAAATAACATCGGAAGCATAGAGAAAGTTGAACTATGGAAAGCTATCAAATATCTACGTTCGTGGAAATAATTACACATGTTCATCACTAGTAGTTAAAAAGAAAGGAAGAAGTCCGCTACTAGTCTGGGCGTAACCTTATTATTTTTTCGAGATTAGGTCCAGTAAGCGGCTAACTCTGCAGTCCTCCTCGGGTTTATATGACCTAAATTGTATAATGGCATAAAGGTAACTCTTTGATTTTTTAAGCTTTTTATTCAATATTTAGTCAGTAGTATGGGTGGCTTAGTGGCTAGAGCACTTGCCTTCGGTGCACCTTGTACCAGGTTCGAATCTGCTTGGCGACAAGTAATTTTTGAAAATGGGATTGGGTGCCGGACTACCAGTTCACTCAGTTGTAAATGAGTACCTAAGTTAAAATCGGGGTAATAATCACGGACGAGCGCGTAGCTGACCACTTCACCTCCTCGTGTTCTGTTGGTCTCATAATGAAGTAACTAGCATTACTTCAAGGCCCGATTTAGGATGTTGCAACATTGATTATTATTATGATTATTTAGTATTTAGTGAGTTTGTCTTGTTCTAGGCACATATTACATAAATACTTAATATTTTTTTTAAAAAGGATAATAGAGCTGTTCAAGTGATGAAAAGTGTTCATTCCTATGAAAAGTGTTCATTCATATGAACATTCATATGAATGAACACTTTCCACTTTCTTCTAAAGATAAGACAATAAATTGGATACTAAATCCATTTTCAGCACATGGGCGAGCAAATAGTGCAAATATTATAAAGTATGTATTCTTCTGGTAGAGATACATAATTACTGGATTCCACGATATGAAGTCTTAATTTAAATTAATTTTCAAAGATTCGCTGGAAATCATTGTTTTGAAAATGACTAACACTGATGTTCCTAAGGTGATAAACGGTAGGATTTAGACTACACGAGCCTTCATAGGTTTGCTACATTTTACTTTATTATTTATAGTACAGTATTGTTATTAATTTTCAAAAAAAAAAAATTTGCTGCCCTCAAAATTTTTTTGTGTGCATTTCATGACTAGTAGACACGAAAAAAGCAATAAAAATTTTCACTCCGTCTGTCCGCCGTACGCCGTACGTCGACCGCCAAGATCCTTTGAAGGCTCGTAGCTCTCAAACCTGTGGAGCTATTAAATTAAAAAATTTTCTAGGAATAGACTGGGTAGACCCCTTGAAGTCAGATTTTTTTGAGGGATGAGGGTGTGAGGAGGAAGGTGGGGGAAGCGTTTTAGACGAAAAATTTTGGTTTTTAGATTTCAGCAACCGCTTATGGTAGGAGGCTGAAACTTGGAGTTTCTATATAACTTTGATAGTGGACCCATTTGCAAGAAAATTGATGATATGGGTGAAGGGGTGTGGGAGTGAAGGGGGGAAATAATGCATCCGAAACGCAAAAAAGTGGAGATCGACACTTTCTAAAATCTCCTAAACCGTTAATGGCAAGTAATTTAAACTTAACAAATATCTGTAGTTATACTAGGAGAGTAGATTAAAATAAAAACTTTGGGTGAGGGTAGAGGCGTATGGGGGGGGGGGTAAAAAATTTAGATTACGATATCTCACAAACCAATTGCACCAGAAAAACAAAATTTGGTTCGAGTATAAAGCTTAAAAAAAAAGATTGTTCAAAGTTAAATTCTTAAGATAAGAATTTTTTAAAAATACCACGTTTCATATCTCAATAACAGTGTAAGATAGGTGCTTCAAATTTTTACCAGAAGTTGGCCCAATATAACCCTAGTACGGGAAAAAATTGGCGGTGGGGGTGTAGAGAGTGAGGGTGGGGAAGGGTAAGAAGGAAAAAGTTCCGATGCTTATATCTTAAGAACCTGTAATGATAGAAAGCTGAAATTGGTATTTAGATAGAGCTATAGTAGTGGCATGGTGGGAAAATAATTTTTTTTTAGTGGTAGTATGGTACGGGGGTGGGGGGTGTTTTTCCTAACTTGTGAACGGCTTATGCTAGAAAGTTGAAACTGGGTACGTATATATAAATCATTTAGAAAAGTAATCATGATACGAAAAAATTCGAATATTCATTGGCGTTCGGAAGGGGGGGGCAAAAAAAATTATCAGCAAAAATAAAATGCATATATTTTCACGATTTTCGTTTTATTTACTAGGTGTTTCCAAATATTGAATTCATTTTTATTCTACGGATTCTTCCTATGAATACCTAGAATGGGTTTTCAAGATTTTTTGAAATTCGACCCCTAAGGGGGTGTTAAGTGGTTGTAAAGTTTTTCATAAATTCCAACATATCTCCCATGTCTGATCAGATTATCGAATATCTTTTCACTTCCACGGGCTTGTTTAATAATCACCTATTTTTAATTTTTTTTCTTTTTCAACCTCTAGACCACATCCCGGAATATGACCCAGTTATATAATTCATATATTACACTCTAATAAAGTAGTTACACTCTAATAAAGTAATAAAGTTGCGCCCAGACTGTTAGCAGATTTTTTTATCTGAAGTTCACAGATCACGCGGTGAATCTACCAAAAGTTTGTGGAAAATCCTGGAGTAAATTTGACTGTGGGTGAAGAGCTTGCTACTTTCAGAAGGTGTTATCCCTTCAAAGAATATATTCCCAGCAAGCCGGCGAGACTATATATGGACGCTCTGCAATAGTTCAAGTTCTTTTGCTCAAGTATACATGGAGACCGCCTGCTTTTGAAAAGAAAGCTTACTACGCTAGGCAAGCAATTGATAAATCTCTATATATCATCAAGGTTTTGGGGGTTCAAAACATTTTTTTGCTTTTGATTTCATATTTCTAAGTATCATATATAGTCACCTGAAGGAGAACAGCATCAAGGTTAAGAGAGCGCTGGTTATATTGACGCTACAGAAACCTTTAAGACACCTAATACAATTTTGGGTCATAGTCCATAGTGCGGTCAAAGTCAAAATGTAACATTGTTTGTTTCGAGACGCGAAAGATTTTTGGGAAGTACATTTTTCACGAAAATTGCTCCTTAAAAGCAACGATTTAAACATTTATTAGCGATTGTTCAAGTAAAAATTATGGTAATTTAAAAACAAGCTTAAAGCGTAAAAATTCATATATGTAACTAATGTTTGTACTAGTAAATTTAAATAAGAAGTCCAATTTGATGTCTTATGACATCGGTTTTTGAGGTTTTATAGAAAAAACACGTTGGTGTGTGTGTATAAATTTAACACCTCATCATTTAAGAGATATTGCAAATTCGTGAAAATGAATGCAGCCAGGAATATATACTCTATTATTCAAAAATAATGAAGTAAAAAATCTGCCAAAAAACATATGCAAGCCCTTGGGGGATGAGACATTATTTTTTAGAAAAATTCCACTCCTTTCATGGCGCCTCTTAAAAAATAGATTTTCTGCAAACTCCATTTAACAATTTCCTTACTCAAATCGAATTTTATTTTTCTAGCGCAATTGGTTCGCAAAATACCGTTGTTGGACTTACCAACCCCACACACCAATGATCTCCTTCAAAGTTTTACTTCCGATTATTTCTTCTAGTGTATCTACAAACAACCACATAGTCGCAATGTCTTGGATTTAGCCTTTTAGAAGATAGGCATTTTAGAATAAGGCCAGGTGTAGTCCGGTGTAAGTGTACTAGGTCTTGAAAACACTGCTTCTGCGGTGTCGTGGGTTCAATTCCCACTCAACGCATAAAGAATTCATATTAATTTTTCAGTTGCTATTGGCTTTGAAAATATTAACAGAAATAGTGAACAGTGCGGAATGATTAATAGGGTTACTTCGAAATGATTTAACACTGAGATTATGTGTTTCTGCTTATATTCATATCAGATTCACAACCACCATCAGAACTACCAGACAGTAGTTGATTTGTTATAGGCAATATTGCTGGTTTGATATGTCATACCACAGCCAAACAGCATTAAAAATTATTAACACGAATCAGTACACTGCCATGCCCGGACCGATTTCTGACCATCCATCCCTGTGCTGACTGGACTATACTATACAGTGTACAAGCCTACCTCCTAAGTCCAGTTCGGTATCCTTAAAAAAAAGAATGCCTCGATCTCAGGTGCCTACCGCTACACACTCCCATATCCTTCCACCCATTTCGAATTTTTTATTGGAAATGGGTCCACTATCAAAGCTATGTATAAATTCCAAAGTTCAGCCTGTAATCGTAAGTCCTTGCTGCAAAATTTTGTCTAGGAATCTGTTCGAACATTCCTGAAACAAGACCTGATAGAACTTAATGGATTTTAATACGTATATATAAGTAAAGGGTGATATACTCATATGTGGTTTCCCGGTTTTCTGGAAAAAAATGTTCACTTTCAATAGTAGAACTTTGTGAATATGGTGGGAAAATAAAATTTTCCCTATGGGTTGAAGTCCTTTGAAGTAGATTTTTTATTAGCCCCACAGAGTCATATTGAATACCTTTGTGAATCTTGTCTCTAAAGTAGAAAGGGAAAGTGGTTTGAAATTTTAGAATCGTTAACCGCACGAACTTTCGTAATCTATTTTATTGCAAAGATTACCTCAATTTTTGAGACAAGATTAACCATTTTTACAGTCTTGAATTTTAAGCAAAAACTTGAATTCAAACGACTACCTATACTATGATATCACGGACGATTATTCCGAATCGTGTTATCATGTTGCTAAGTCTCCAAGTAAATACTGTAACAACAATAACAACTTCTTGAGTGAAAGAAACTCAATTTAAAATGCCAATCCAAAAACAGCCCGAAATAAATAAAATAGGTATGTAAATAAATATTAGAGTAATGCCATTCCAATGAAATGAAAGGACTTTCCATTTATAATCCTACTTACCGCATTTTACGAAATTTCCATATTTACATAGCCGTTTGATCACATCTGCCCATCTATAGGATTAGATAGAATCCATTGAAAAACACCCTCTGGTAGGTATAGCGCATTTCTCATTTTAACTATACGTAGTACGTACAAGAAAACAAATTCAGGCGACGGAGTAAAAAAATTACAAATCGAAAATATTTACTTAAGAAATAGAACGCCAATAATACTTCCGAAAGCAACAGAACCTACCAGATTTGTTTGTCGTAACGAGAAAAACATTCCAAGCTGTTCGTTCCTACCTAAATTATTTAAGTCATTGATTTGGTTGCTGTTGAACGGGAATTTAATGATGAGTATATTTTGCCTAGGGCTTTAGACACAAATTTTGGTATCCTCTCTATAGGAAACGGGATTGAAATTAATAACAACAAAGTGTAGGTACTGATTAATGTAATATTTATAAGTTGGTAACAGATTATCCAGAAATAATCAAAATATTCATGGCACTGTTGGCTCTCCTCGGTAGAGGGGTGTAGTAAATTTTGGCATGGGCCAAATCACACCTTACAAGCCTTACAAGGCAGATGTAGAGAATCCCTAACTATGCGCGTCGAACATTGAAGCAACGGAAATGATTTGTCAAAAATGTTTTTGACTAATAGTGTTTTTGCTCTTTCAGTGTGCGATCAGCCTAATAGAATGTTAATTTGAAAAAAAGGAATTGCAAACAGAAGTAACACACTTTTACACTGCACTAAAAAATTTCAAATAATAATTCGTGATCAAAACTGACAACCGAATCAAAAAAATTCTCGGCAAAAATTCTTTTTTTTCAGCTGATTTCGGTGAAATCTGCTAAATTTAGCCGATTTTCCGCTAAATTGGCAGCACTGCTGCTATTATAACAGTTTAAAAACAGCTTTTTTTAAGAAATAGTTCAGTTGAAGATTATTTGACACTTCATAAATCGAAAATTAAATTAAATCATATAGAAAATTTGAATTTTTTTACTTTTGCTAAAATTCACTGATGCCAGCTATAGTAAAAATAGTCAAGACATGAACCAAAAAGAAATTGAGAGACAGTTTTGCTACGTCTGACGTCATTAACTGTCATAACTATACGTAGACGGTCGATGTAAGGTATTCGGAAACGACCTTAATATCTCAACGGGTTTGAGAGCTACGCACCTTGAAACGCTTTTGCGTCCACAGAAAGAAATCATAGGTAAAAATGCCTAAGTGCTTCGGCATTTAACCGTCAACTAAGGTTTTTAGGTAATATACCTAAAATAAATTAGGTAATATTACATTTTTTGTTCGAATTTACCTAATTTATTAAGTAATATTACATTTATTTTAGGTATATTACCTAAAAGCCTTAGTTGACGGTTAAATGCCGAAGCCCTTAGGCATTTTTACCTACACAGCAAATTTTTTTTCTAGTAAAGTTCAACTAGAGACAATTTAGTGAAAATTTCCTACTGATAATTTAGTGAAATATTTCCTACCCCTAGGAATCTAGTGAGAGTAACTAGAAGTACAGTTCGTAGTGTCAATTTCACTGTTTTTCTAGTGCTTATCACTCTGTATCTAGGAAGAATAGTATTTCAACTAGAAAACTGGATAAATTTACTGTGAATCTAGTGAAAATAGAACTAGATGCAAACAGTTATAAAGACAAGTGGACAGGCTTCATTCTTGTCTATGCATCCGAACGCGGTAGAAGTGATCATAAATTCAGTAATATTTGAAAAGTTATTAAAGTGAATATATAAAATTTTACCAAGTGCAAATTCTTTCCATCAAGGGCGATAAAAAGGCAACATGCAATGATTTCGGATGATGTTGAAAACTGGGAGAGACTTAGTTTCACTTAAAAAAATTTGTTTACATTTTTGTTACGCCTTTTCTCCATTGCAGCAGCGATTAAACCTTTCTATATCTACTATCTACTCAGTTTCGTTTACTAGATTATCAGTGTTTTGCCTCTCTATCAAAACAACTGAAGGACTGGTAAAAAGAACTAGATTATCGATAAATTCTGGAAGAAATTCAGAAAAAATATTTCCTGTAAACCTAGTAAATTTAACTAGATTATTGAGAGGATTCGGATAGAAATCCAGTAAAAGAATTTGCTGATTTTCTAGTGGATATTTATTCACTAGATCTTTACTAGAATATCTAGGAGTTAAATTCTAGTGGTGTTTAACTAGAATCTAGTTGAAAAAAATTTACTGTGTATGAATTTCTTTCTGTGTACGGAGAACCGCGTCTTTCTTAGACAGAAGGCCTGTTTTTTATTCTAAATCGTGAAAATGCAAAATTTCATGGTAGCAAATTTTGGAATATATCAGGTCGATCACAATATTTTATTATTAAAATAAAAATAAAGTTTATATTTCTTGAAAGATCATAACGTTTTATCCAAACTTTTCGGAGATTTCTTATATCGTTTATGAACTTAATTTTGTATAAATAATTTGGTTGGTTTTAGAACACGTTCCCTTACTCGTTTAAATGAAATGGTGAATTCAGTACACACAAATTTGATATGAAATCGTGATGGAATTTTGTTCTTGATTTCCGTATCAAATTCTGTTTACATGACAAAAGATCACAAGATAAAAATAAAACACACCAATAAACCTAAGTATATTATAGGTTTTCTGATCTAACGGCAATTCACCCCTCGTATTGTGTGTATGAAACCATTTTATTATCTTGAATATTATGACGACACGTTCGAAATGATTTCCCATATCGAATTCTTACTTCGTGCGTAAGCCAATAAGTTGATGGTGATGCCTTCGGCCAATAAAAAATATGTGTATTTCATGATCTACAACATACTTTCATTTATAAAGGCAAGTGAAATTACACGTACGAGTACAAATTTGTACAGGTTACTCCCCTGTTCGGTGTTGTATTATCACTCGAGTACCTTGATGCTAGTTGTCTTGTATTCAATATAAAATAATATATGTATGTCCAGAATATTTAATTGCATTCATATATTAATGCATGAACGAATTGGATTTTGACTTTATTATTTTTTTGGATGGAAGTTCGGAACGCCTTTAAAGCTGGTGAGTGGTAAAGGTTACTATTAAATTAACAAATTAAAATATAACGTTCTAAGGTTGTTTCTCAATTCCTTGCTTAAGTCTACGTCTACGTCTAGTTATAACAGTTATGACGCAATTATGACGTCAGACCCAAGAGCGCAAAAGCTTTCTTGCTGATTTGTGTCTTGGCTATCAGTCAATCTAAAGCTTGTATTACACTGTATGACAACTTGGCCAAACAGTGTAATACAAGCTTAAGGAAACGTAAAAAAATTCAAATTTTTGATTTTTGCATTGTCAAATAAGCATCAGCTGATGCATTTCGAGCTTTCTCTAAACTGTTATAATAGCAATGCTGTGCTGCGACGTCAACATAGACGTAGACGTAGACGGAGCAAAACGTATACACAAGATCGAAATTATCATTAAATATTTTTGTGTTTTGAAATAATTTTTAAAACGTCAAATGTCAATGTCAAGATAAAATTATTGCGATAGTTCTACCAACTATCTCGTCAAGCATGATAGTGCGATAGTGCTATCATGACAGCGCGAAAGTAACTATCGAAAAGTTTTCATGATTATATATTTATAACGAAAGTAATTATCATGACAGCAACTATCGCAAAAACTATAACTATAACTATATTTACTGTAAATAAATAAATAAATAAATTAGAATAGATCGGGAAACATGATTTGAGATGCCTCAGTGATGTGGATGGCAGACGATATCTCGCGAACCAATTACTCCAGAAAGATGATATTCATATATCTGATATCACCGTTTTCAATCTAATATCTGAATTAATATATGATAGACAGGTCGTATTCGAATACTTTGCCTTATTTAAGTATACGTCTACGTTTACATAGTTATAACAGTTTAGGACGTCAGACATAGTAAATCTGTGTCTCAATTCCTTTTCAGTTCATGTCTTGACTAGTTTTTCAACAGCTGAGCTATCAGTCAATCTTAGAAAACGTAGAAAAATTCAAATTTGAAGTTAATTTAATTTTTGATTTATAAAGTGTCAAATAAGCAGCTGTGCCATTTTCATGGCTTAGCTAAGCTTTTCGAAATTTTTTTATGTAATGGCAATGCTATGCAGTGATGTCAACACAGACGTAGCCGTAGACAAAGCAAAGTATTCGAATACGTCCATATAATATCCTAATATAGTATCTTGCGACCGCTACCGTTATCGGTTCGTCGCGTATTGGCCTAAACAGAACACGGACTTCGACTTCGGCTTCGCCTTCGATTTTGCCATTTGCCTCCTATACCGAAGTCGAAGTCGAAGTCGGTGTTGTGGGCATCACCATATAATCCTGTGTGTTCTAAAATGACAGGGACTTCGAAGTCGAAGTCCGTGTTCTGTTTAGGCCATATGGCGATGTGACTTTTTTAATCGTATAACGATATAATGATATTTATGTCTTTTAATGCACTTCAGAAAGGTATGAAAAAGTGAGAAAGAGTGGATGGAAAGTGAATATAATGGTATAGGTATTTGAATATCTGATACAGTAAAAACTGCCTAAAACGGAATGCTCTGGTACCCAGCTTTTCGTTCCGATTAATATGATACTGGCATTTCCTGCGGGCCCTGGCTCGATTTGGGCTGTCGCGCCATTGATGATGATTGCCAGAAACTCAACATTAACACAATTTCCGAGAATTTTTTTTCGAAAATTCTTTTTTAGCAAGGGTTCCTAAAAATGTCTGTTCGAGAATTTTTTTTAAGAATTTTATATTTTAACCCTTGATAAAAATAACTGAAATTAAAAGCATTTTTCCGTCAACTGTTTTCCGTTTTGTGCGTAAAGTTTCATTCCGCGAATCATTTTCCGTTTCCGCGTTTGCATTGGAAAATGCTCTGTTGCTAGTCTCTTTCCTTTATGGCAGGTTTCCGTTTTATGGAGGGTCCGTTTTATACAGGGTTTACTGTATCAGATATGGTATCTTCCTGATATCAGATATGTTATAAAATCATATGTATGGAACTGCTTATAACCAAACTTCACGATTTTTGAAGATTGTGAGGGGCTGCTTACGTTTTCACAACTTTCACAAAATCTCTAGTGTCTGGTGTGATATTAAATTGGTTTTATAACGTTTTATGTAATCGCTTAAACTTATTCGAAATTTAACTGTATTGGAAAAATCTCGAAATATAACTTCTACGGGCTTTCTTTCGTTTCAAATCTAATTTTAGGACTTTCAATTTGCTACCTTGAAATGAAAGTGGGTGTAAAGGGGTTATATAAGTTTTCAACGAAGCAGATGTTACCCAAAGGGAAAATTTAAAAATAAGTAGCAACACTTTACCTAGCGTATACCTTTATATCTTCGTTTATATCTTATTTGCTTGTATATTTTATCGTTGGATTTTCTGAATATTTTCAGCAAGTCGTAATTAAATTTTTAGTTGGAAAATATAACCTTTAAGATAAGGATGGTGCACTTCAGACAGCTTCAGTGGCTCAAAAAGTACCATAAATTGTAGCACCTGGTTTAATATCAAACGAAGTGAAAATTTAAATGCCATGGACTTATCTTTTGCTTTTATAATTAATTTAAAAAGAAAATTTTACTTTATAGCACATCTTCCCGCGTATATCACTCATGCAGACTAATTAAGACAACGCTACGTGGCTTATTACCTAAGACATTTAACGACATCAAAGAGTGCAAGTGAGACATAAATTAGTAGGGAGTAAAGCGAGCGGCACTTTGATGGAAAGTACCGCTTGAAACATTAAATTAAACGAGAGTGAAATTCATTTTCATTTAGGGGTTAATATGCCAGTCTAGAATTTTCGAAAAATCGATTTATTTTTATTTTAAATGGTACGTTAGAAATTCAAAAATGATGTCCCAAAAGATTATGGCCGGAAAGAATCACTAAGTACTTGGTTTTCTAATTTTGATACAAGCCGCCTGCAAATAATTTTTTTTGTTTTGATTTCCATCATGCTGCACGATGGCAGATCCACATATTCATGTTTTAGACCCATACACTCATGGAAAAATGACTTAAATGCGTGTCCGTCTATGGGCCCTTAAGTGAGAAATATTACGACCAGCAGCGCCATACTAAGCACGTGTATACGGTACTACGGCAAACTAGCGAATTGGTGTGATCGACTGAAACAGTGAAAACCCTCAAACCACTATGTTTGAATTAAAAGGTGGAAGATACAGCACACTTCTTGCGGTTCTGAGGCTTCGGGTCTAGTCAACCTGAAAAATTGCGAAGTACGACATGCCCGCGAAGCGTATGTTGAATGCTACATAGTATTAGTATTAGTATTATATATGCTCCCCGGCATCTTGAAGACATGTCTGCAAATGTCTTTACTAGATGTATCGCCTTAGCAACCGTTTGTTATTTTTTAATTTATATGAAAATGAATGTCATCAAGAGAGTTGCGCAGAACTTGAACCATTTTTTTCCCTAACTGTCGCAATCTCTTTTTTTTTATTCATGCTGGGAAGTAGTGTATTGATTCCTTGTTGGTTTGTGCATTAACTATAATTTCGCATTCGAATAGTTTCCTGTATAATCATAGCAAGCTTTACTTCAAACGTAAAAAAATTCAAATAAGTTTAATTTTTGATATATGAAGTGTCAAATAAGCATCAGCTGAGCAATTTTGATGGTTTAGCCAAGTTTTTTCTAAACTGTTATAATAGCAATGCTATGCTGTGACGTCAACATAGACGTAGGCGTATATGAAGCAAAGGTCGTTTCTCAATTCCTTGCTTCGTCTACGTCTACGTCTATGTTGACGCAGCATTGCTATTATAACAGTTTAGAAAAAGTTCGGATAAACTGTCGAAATAGGTCAGCTGATGCTTATTCGACACTCAAATCAAAAATTAATTAAATTGCATAGAAAAATTTGAATTTTTTTACGTTTGCTTAGATTGACTGATAGTCAAGACACGAACCGAAAATAAATTTAGACACAGCTTGTCTCCGTCTGACGTCATAACTGTTATTGCTAGACGTAGACTTAAGCAAGGAATTGAGAAACGACCAAAGTATTGGGAAACGACCTAAATATTAAATTCGCTAGTATGTATTGATATACGTAGAGGTGGGTTTAAATAGACTCGATGAGACACGATGATTATTAGTCTACTGTAAGCGAGTAACCATTATACTCGAAGATATTAACTTTGATGCTCTACTATCGGGACCTTGTAAATAGTCCAAACGAGTCCATTATAAGTTATGTCACATACATATAAGTTCCACTTCGAAAGAGGACAACTCAACCAACCAGGACATTTTTATGGTGTTCTTTCTCGGTGTTTCTTTTTACTTTTAGCTCCCATTCCGATGCATAGGGAAGTAGTAGCAACGGGTAACATTACCGCTTTCATCGTAATTTTCTTTAGCTAGACAACGCAATAAGTTCATGGCAGCGTAGAATTCGAAACCATGAGCTCTGATTTTGTAGACTCATTTTATTGAATTTCAGCGTAGAATTTTTTTTAAATTTAAAGCTAATCACCAATTATTAAATAAGATGTTAAAAAAATATTCGATTCATATTATTATAATGCATTTAATGTTTTTTCCAAGAAAATAATGCTAATAAGCTGGAACTATATACCTAATTACGTATGTATAATACGAGTTGCATACATAGTTTTCTTATGTTTTCTTTTCAATAAATGGTTTGTGCACTAGAAGTGAATGCATAGAGCTTCACGAAATGCATATTTCAACCATCGGAAAATGTTGAGATATTTATTGACAGTGAAGTAAAATGTACAAAGTCCAACATGAAGTTGGTTGCGTATAAATATGCCGGAATTGCCATTCTAACACTTCCCCTCAATTTCGGTCGAATTAGGTCCTCTTATGGAAAAACTGCGGATTGAGTCCCATTGAATCGATGCATTTTAAATGTTTGATCCTCGGCAAAGCTTTCGTCAGAACGTCCGCTGTCATCTCCTGCGTCGGGATGTAGCTTAAATGAAGTAGTCCTCCGGAAATAACTTCCCGTATGAAGTGATGCCGAACGTCGATGTGCTTGGTCCGACCGTGAAAAATTGGATTTTCTGCTAGCTTCAGCGCTCCTTGATTGTCGCTGAATACGGTTACCTTCGATGAGTTGCAAGGACTGAGACTTCTTAGCATTCTCTCCAAAAGAATAGCTTCCTTTGCGGCCTCGGTTAAAGCCATGTACTCGGCCTCGGTTGATGAAAAGGGCCACGGTTCTTTGTTTCCGTGATTCCCAGGATATTGCTCCTCCGTTGAATGTGAAAACATATCCGGTGTAAGATCGTCTGTCCATGGGACAATTCGCCCAGTCTGAATCCGTGAAACCAACGAGCGAGGCTTCACCAGATCCGTATGTAATTCCGATGTTTAACGTTCCTTTCAGGTATCTCAGAACGCGCTTCGCGGCGTTCCAGTGCTCTCTGTTGTAGCTGTTCAGGAACTGACTTAGATAGCTCGCTGCGTGAGCTATGTCTGGCCTTGTTGCTGTGGCTAGGTACATCAAGGCACCCACCAGTTGTCTGTACGGCAATTTTGACGTTTCTTCATCCATGATACTCGCGGGGCGTGTTAACTTAATCCCTGGATCCATCGGCGTTGCAACTGGTTTGGAGTTAGTCATACCGAAACGGTTAAGTAGATCGTTGATATACCCTCCTTGTTGTATGGTGATGCTTGTGTCACTCCGAATAAAATCGATTCCAATGCAATAATCGATTTCACCACGGTCCTTAATTTCGAAAGTCGTTGCTAGAAATTTCTTGAAACGTTGAATTTCCTCCTCACTCTTAGAGGCTATCATGATATCGTCTACGTATATCGCAATGAGAATCTTTTGTTTTCCTTTTTGAATTCTATATACGCAAGAATCTGCTTCTGTCGGTGTACCTCCGTATTCCTTGATCGCCTCGGTAATTTTTGTATACCAGCTCCGTGCAGCTTGGCGTAGTCCATAAAGGGCCTTTTTGAGAATACATACTTTGTCACCGTCTTTTATATCTATTAGCATTTTCTTCGCCTTTAGTTTTATTGCTTGCGGCGTTGATTTAGCTGTGATAACTCGCTCCAAGATTTCTTCAGAATACTTTGGAAGTTCCATGAAAACTTCTTCTTCGATTTCTCCGTTTAGATATGCCGTTGTAACGTCTATCTGATGTAATATCATTTGTTGTTCTGCAGCCAGTGCAGTCAATAACCGTATAGAACTTAAACGGGCTACTGGTGCGAAGGTTTCATTGAAATCTACGCCTGGCTTCTGCGAAAAACCTTTCGCGACGAGGCGTGCCTTCCTCCTAATGATATTTCCACTTGAATCGTACTTGTTTCTTAAAACAAATCTGCTTCCTATGACATCTCTGTTTGTCGGTCTGCACTGCACCTTCCAAGTGTCATTCTTAATGATAGAAATTAGCTCTTCTGTCATCGCGTTGTACCATTCATCTGCTTCCGCACTGTCTATTGCTTGACGTACTGGAGTTTCTACTACGAATGCGTATTCGCTTTGTTCGGAGCCTGCATTCGCTTCTTGATACTGTTTGCGGGGTCTTCCCCTTGATCCAGTCCGCAATACTTTGGGTCTTCCGCGACCTCTTCCGGTAGCTTTAGATGAATTTTCTCCTTCATCGGAACTTGACGATTCGTCTAGCGGTTGTTCGTTTTCATTCGGCTCACATGGTTGAACTCTGACGGTTTGTAGTTTTGTTTCCGCTGATGTTAGTGGATTTGTGAGCTCATCCTCTTGCCAGCTGTCGACTTCGATTGGTCTGCTTTCAACATCTGTCAGCGTGTCTAACATGTCATGTTGTCTTAGCTCTGGCTGCACATTATATCTTTGAATCGGAGTCATTTCCTGCCATTCTGTAAACTTTACGTCTCTCGAAAACTCGATTTTTTTCTCATTCGGTATCCAGATTCTGTAAGCTTTCGAAAAATCTGCATAACCCACGAATATCCCTTTCTTGGAGCGCGGTTCTAGCTTCCCCTTGGTCGGAGCACGATCCAAGATGTAGACTTTGTCGCCGAAATCCCTAAGGTGCTGTACGTTGGGCTTAATTCCTCTCCATTTTTCATATGGTGTCTTTCCAAATAAGCTCCTTGTAGGACAACGATTTCGCACGTAGTTGGCGGCACAGATAGCTTCTCCCCAGAATGACGTTGGGAGGCCCGATTGTGTAAGAAAACACCTCGCCATTTCTACTAATGTGCGATTTTTCCTCTCCGCTGTTCCGTTCTGTTCGGGGTTGTGAGGGACGGTAAGTCTTCTCTGAATTCCATTAATTTTTAAGAAATTGTTGAACTCGCTGCTTAAGTATTCCGTTCCGTTATCGGTTTGCAAGAACTTGATTTTTTTTCCAGTTGAGTTTTCTGCAAAAGCTTTGAATTCGATAAAGCAATTGAAGACTTCGCTTTTCTTTCGAATTACTCGTACGTAACACCATTTTGAATGGTCGTCAATAAACGTCACGAAATATTTCGCTCCACCTTTCGATTCAACGCGCATCGGACCAGACACGTCCGAGTGTATCACTTCTAATAATTCCGATTTTCTATTCGAATTTTTAGGAAAAGGGAGTCGCGTCATTTTTGCTTCTACGCATATTTCACATTTGAAAGTTCCAGTCAACTTCCCGAGATTTAATCCGCGCACGGTTTCGTCACGTTCACATTTCATCAAATCGTTGATGTTTAAATGACCGAGTCTACGATGCCACTTCGTTATTTGCGTATTGTTCGAAATTTGCATTTCACTTTGTCCTAGATTACAGACTTGACGCGCACTGCCTTTAACATAATACAAACCATCAGTTCGTTTGGCTTTCACGATTATTTTTCCCGATTTGTCTTTTATTAACGCGGTATCACCATCGAAGATCACTTTGTATCCGTTCTGTGTAATTTTGGCAATGGATATTAGATTTGTGCGAATTTCCGGCACTAGTAAAGTATCTTTTAATGTGATGTTCATGTCGCGGCCGTCTGTTTTGGTTTTGATTATGACGTTTCCCTTTGCGTTGATCTCCGTCGACGTATTGTTCGCGAGATTCAGACGTCCCGTGTCGCGATTGACAATTTTTCTGAAATCGTTTTCGTCTTTGCATATGTGTGACGTGCAGCCGCTATCCAAGCACCACACTTGGTCTCTTTCTCCCTCGTTGATTCCGCCATACGCTTGTTCGTAGTGGTGAGCGGTTTCGGCTTGCGTTGTTTTTTCGGGATGAAATTTGTAATTGCTGACCGTTGCAATAAAACCAGCGTCTTCTGTGAGTTTCGCTTTTTGCTTAATTCCGTCACTCACGCGACACTCTGCTGCTTTATGCCCGATTTTTCCGCAATTAAAACACTTGAACCTTTTTTTAAAACTGCGCTGAGCTTTCGGCTTGATGCCGCGATTTCCAGCCATCATGACGCCCTGTACTGTTTGGGAATCGCTTTGCCTTGCGTCGCTCTCCTCTATAATTTTGATTCGTAGAGCTTCTGGCGTAGGTAATGAATCTCTTGATTCGATGGCGCATCGAAAATTTTCGAATTGCTCTGGCAAGCTATAAAGTAAAAGTATTGCTAGAAGGTCAGGATTTATTATTACCTCCATTTCTTGCAATTTATCAACTGCGTCAAAAAACTTGCTTACGTGTTCGCGCACGTCGTCACCATCCGCCATTTTGTGTAGAGCGAGGCGCTTCAGCAAAGTCGCCTTTCGAGCGGGTCCCTTCGACTGATAGATTGCTTCCAATTTCAACCAGGTTTCTCGCGATGATACGCAACCTTTGATTTGCTTGAGCTCGCTGGGATGAATCGCTAAAATGATGTCCGACATGGCCTTTTGATCCTTATCATACCATTTGTCGTGAGCATCTTTCGACTGTTGATCGTCGGCGATTATCTCCGGTTTTATGGTCGATCCGCTTACATGCTGCCAAGCATTATTCTTGATTAGAATTGCCTGCATTTGCATCTTCCATGTATCGAAATTATCCTTTTGTAAAGGCTCGATATGTTTCGCGGATCCGGCACTCATTTTTTGGCACTTTTATAAAATTACTCGCACTAGAACAGAAGAACTTCACTTTTGTTTTTGCACGATGCGTTCTCCTGGGCCCATAACCTGTTGAGATATTTATTGACAGTGAAGTAAAATGTACAAAGTCCAACATGAAGTTGGTTGCGTATAAATATGCCGGAATTGCCATTCTAACAGAAAATCATTAAATTTGCATTTTAGTTTGAATTCTCCAATCCTATAAAAGGCTTTGGATTCAATGAAATCATCTTTATCGTCAATCCCCAGTTTTCCGGCACATTGTCATAAAAACTAAGCTCGATTGCAATCATTGTGCGGTATGACATCAATGTATGAGGTCCAATTGCTTTGGGCGAGATGGCAAATATCAGAGTGTATTGCTAACTTAGGTCATTGATGACTTTCTTGAATCAAAAGTTCGTTGCATTAAAATATTGATTTTACATTTGAATGGATTTAAATTTTACTATGTAGTTAAATCTATCAAAATTACATGATAATACAGTTGCGACATGAATTAGAAATGATTTTACTACGTGACCTTAGAGCAATATATTGTGATATATCTACTCAAACTGTGAGACTTAGGAGGATGGAAGTTCTCGGTAAAATTTCTTACAGGGAGCGAGCAGGATTAGACAGAATAATAACAATAATAATCAATGGGACAACAGCCCAAACTGGGCCTAGGCCTTAAAGTAATATTAGAGTTACTTCATTACGAGACCAACGGCGCACTTGGAGGTGAAGTGGTCAGCCACACGCTCGTCCGTGACTATTACCCCGATTTTTAACTCAGATACTCATTTACAGCTGAGTGAGCTGGTAGTCTGGCACCCAATCTAATTCTCGTAAATTACTTGTCGCCAAGCAGATTCGAGATACCTCGTGGAGGCCAGTAAGTATACTCTAGCGACTAAGCCACTCAGTCTACAGTCTATCTTGTCAATATGTCTTCACTCAATATATGGAACTCACTCTAACACCAGTTATCTTTTAGCCATGAATTCGGTATTTTGTAAAAAAATTATTTTAAGCGAAAAGAATTTTTTTGTTTACTAATCAGCGAAATCCGTCTACTCCTTCCGATAGCTCACATACAATTACCTTAAGAGAAGTGCTCGACAATATTTTCCGATAACTTTTGAATGCTGGAAGCTAGGAACTTGAAATTTTGAACACATTAGCTTTCAAATGGTTCCAGATAAAAAAAAATATGCTAGAATTCGAGTTAGTCCTTCCTACACCTCTCATGGGAAACTCCTTGAAAGTGAAAAGTTTTACTTTTCGCACTGATAAAAATTATCTTTTAGTTTCCAGTAGTAACCAAATGGGAGTTCTTAATAAAGGAGAAACTACATGCGCACTCCTGATTCTACTTTAACCCCAATATAATGCGAAGATCAGTATTTCTTCTCGAATATTATACGGTCGGCATGCAACCTACCGTTCTTGCAGTATGTTTGTATTGTATACGTATAATATGTATAAATAATTTTTTAACTCCACATATCTAAAAGATATAACGAGACTAAAAATGTGAAGAAACCCATTATACTGAAATTTTTTTTCTCTACGTCTGTACGCTAATAAAAATGTGAACTGTTGCTTTGATTTAAGTTCTCTAGTAGCATATCTCCACATACGTACAAATACTCAACTTTCCAGCATATGCCGTTTCTGAGATACGAAAAACCACCCCACCTCCATGGCATCGAGTCCCAATGAAACCTTTTATTTTTCAAGGATACCTCTATAGTGGCTCTACATAGTCGTATATTTATAGCTTCTATGCTTTTGTTTTGGTTCAAGCTGTCTCCCAATGTCACAGTAGCCAAAAAAAATTACGTTAAGTTTACAGGAACTAATTCCAGAAAAAATTTTCTGATTATATCTGGAACGGTTCTTGATATAAAAATTAAACTTTTTCAAAACTGACTATCACTCCAGAGAGTGGGGTAAAATGTGCTAGCAAAGTAAAGTGGATCCCTTTAAAATTTAACAAAATAAATTATGCGATAGAGCTTCACAAATTGACCACAATGCACTATAAACGAAATTCACTTTAATTACAGTTCCATAAATTTTTCTCATATTACGATTTTGCCATTTGCTGATGTAAATATCAGTGTTTAATATGTAATTAAATTAAAAACAGTGCGAGTGAGAAACTTGAAAAGTAAGCTTTGACGATTATTTAAAAAATATGTAAATATTAGCAGATGCTGTTTCATGTTCAATCGGGGCGTATTTTACTCCACGGCAATTATAATTTTATTTGCTAATTAAAATAATAATTTTAGCATGGATACAACATGCTGAGAGTTGGTATTTAGATTGAGCTATAGTAGTGGCATGTTCGAAAAATATAATTTTGTATAGGGATAGTGTGGTACGGGGGTGGGGGTGTTTTTCCTAACTATAGAATGGCTTATGCTAGAACGTTGAAACGTGGTATGTATATGTCAATCACCTAGAAAAGTAGTTTTTATTAAAAAAAAATTCGAATATCCATTGGCATTCGGAAGGGGGGCAAAGAAAATGATCAGTGAAAATTGAATGAATCACAATTCTCGCCATATCTCCAAGGTATTGAATTCATTTTCATTCTACGGATTTTCCATATAAATACCTAGAAAGTGATTTCAGGATTTTTTGAAATTCGACCCGCACGGTAGTGTAAATGGGTTGTGTAGATTTTCACGAATTCAGCCACTTTCCTGCGGTCTGATTAGATATCGAGTAACATTTTACTTCCACAGGCTTGTTTAATAATCACCTAAAGCTGCTTCTCAAATTTTTTCCTTTCTAACCCCTTAAGAGGGTATAAATGCGTTGAAGACGTTTTCACGAATTCCGTCATATCTCTTAGGAGTGATAAAACATCGGAATGGTTTTCTTCCTCGAACTTTCTTCATACATATCAAAAACTCATTTCAGGATTTTTGGTTATTGAACCCCAAAGAATGTGCAAGGAGGGTGGAAATTATTCGAGAAATAAATTAATTCAAAGAATCGTTGTATTGAGTGGTGTTTTCAGAGAAAATACACTTTCAAATCTTCGCTCAATAGAAATCGTTGTTGTTAGTTCCTTCATATTACAATTCCTTTTTTCGCTATAATAGGAGTGAATCACTTTTGATGCTCGGCTTATACGCAAGAAAAAGTGCCACATTAAAACATTTAACAAAAATTTATAAAATTATTATAAATGTGATCTTTCCGTAAATAAAGTGTGAATTTAAACGAGAACACTGTTTCTCATCACTCACTAACAACGACCAGTATGTTATGATGTGCCCATCCATGTCTTCTTAAAATTCGAAATTTTTCTCTAGTTTTCCTGTTCCTCCACTGAACAAATTTTCTGTGAATGAAACCCCTCCACAACCCCAAGTGCTGCCCCTATTTTTGCTCCGTCCCTTATTCGATATTTCACGTTCACGCAGCCTCCTTTCGAATGATACGCAACTCCACGATTCATCGGATTTCCCCGCAATGCACACACTCTGTAGTGAAAATCCCAAAATATCTTCTCGGAAAAGTGAAAATTCATCTCAATTCGAAAAATAAGCATCGGACGAAAATAGGTACACCTCAGTCTTCGGTCAGATTTTCATCCGTGGAGTTGTGAGTTTACTGTCGAATTGTAGCGCGTTTTTGTGATTCCATCTGGGCGTCGTACTTTCACACACACGTTCGGGAAAACTGGGATACAAAGACCTTTATTAGGTTTCAAAGTGATTTTCCAGATTTTTTTTTTTCAATTTTTTTATTAAAGCATCATGTATGGTAAATGTTACATATGTGTCGCGACATTTTCACAATAAGAATCCGAAGAGACTTCAGTATAGTCGGGACGGAACAGAAAAGCCTTGGAAACGAATGTTCCAACAAGAGTAAAATCAGTGAGTGAGTTTCAAGTGAATCTATAGGAAAAGTCAAGGGAAAAAAGTGATATAGTGTGGCTTGATGCCAAGTGGAGAGTGGTGGTGAGTTGGAAATGAAAATTGCGACAATTCTTTCGTGTCTTATGTTTGCGGTTTTCGAGTTTCGGGAAGGTTATGCCATACCCATACTTCGTCTTATATAACTTGATCCCCGCCAAGTGGAAAGTCCTGCGGGGTTACGGATGGACACAATGAAACGGAAATATGAAAATTAAAATGATAAATTGTAAAGGAAAGAACTAAGGGAGGTCAACCAGATACTGACTACTATACCACCAGGAATAAAACACGTAGGTACCAACTGTTTCTAAGTGTATTCATCTGAAGTAATTACAGGACACAACTGGTACTTTGTAAACTTATATCACGGCCTGGTTAGTTGAGGTCAACTTGTTATTAACTTTTTTTGTGGCATCTCTTTTGTTTGATAATTGTTGACATCCTTGCAACAATACTTCCACGCTTATTGTGCTTGGTACTACGAAGCTCGAGGTAATCAATCCCTCACTGGTAGCTAGGTAGTTTACCAGTAATACAAAGAGACGACACCGGCCTATTGTGCACCTTAAGGTGTAATTTTGATTGATGATCCCGATTCGTCAAGGCATCTTGCTTTAGACGTTTTTCCAGTAAAGCAGATTACTCCGAATAATGTTATCCTGTTATTTGCGCGATTGCTGTTTTGTCATTCAAATGACACCGCCCTGAATTTACTCTAGTTACTTGTGATGGATTATACGGTGTCATAAGCGACAAGCTCAAAGAAATGGTTCTCCAAATTGAAATTAATGCATTCGAGCCATACGACAACTAACAAATGCGCAGATTAGTCCACTTTGCCATTTGAAGTTCCGTTAGGAGTTCGAGATTTAATTTATTGTATTGTAGGGCTACTAGAGAGCTCAACTTACTGAACACTAAATAGAAGATTATTTGCTCTCATTATCACTAAATTGTATTTAATTTGTGTTCATTATCTTTCTTATACGAGTATCCCGAAGGAGTAATTTCGATATTATGTAGCCAGGAATTTGGAACTTTCCCGTATATTTTATTGGATGTCTATCCTTGAACCTGTGCGGCTATAACTGTTAGGAGCATCCCCAGACCAGTAGGTCAATAGTTAAGTTAACTAACATTAATCTGTGCAGTTAAGAGTCCTTCCAGTAGGTATCATACCAAATCCTGTAAAATTGACGTCTCTCTATTTTCAAAACTCACTATATAACTCCAGGAATCGTTTAGCCATGAAATCGGAATTTTGAACAAATTAATTTAGAGTAAGAATAATGCAAAAGTTGTTTGGTCAGCGAAATTCTTCCACTCCATCTTGTGGTAGCTTCCATACAAAAGGTCCTTAAGACCCGGATTCAAGAATGTCAATAGAATGTTCAGAATGCTTCAAGCTAAAAGAATGCTATGTAATTTTGCTATTTTATAAAGTTCAACTTCATTTTCACTTTAAATAACTTTGTGTAAAGTTTCAACTGTGTGGCTTAATGATTTCTTGAGTGAAGTACAGTGAATTCTGTAAATAGAATGATGGCATTTATACACACATTTTATATGGTACCTGCGAGGGTGTTAGGAATTTTGATGAATGAAAGCATTTGCCGTTGAGGTCATTAGTGCAGTTTATACTTCAAGGAGTATCTTTCTTTTCACTTTTGAACTTTAAACTTTTAAATTATAAGAGTAGTTATATGACACGAAAAATTTACTCGAATTACATATTCATATTCAGTTAGTTCTGTAGCTGAACCCATAGATATATTTACGAGCCTATAAACCACAATTAAAAATTTAAAGACGTCATCAGTCTTCATTCGTAAGCATGTGTGTTAAGGACTTTTATACGTGAGTATCCCGAAGGAGTTGACGGATGCCAGTCACTATTAAGCTCAATATTGATTTAAAACAAATCCTCATTAAAACCCTCAGTAAAGGAGTTTAAATTATTTTTAAGTAATAGTTAGTTTCGTGAGATGAATACGGAGTTTTTGGAGGACTTCGCGAAGGATCCGTTTGATTGTTTTTTTTTATTAAGTTTCTTACCTGTAACTATTGAATAAGTAATGTATTTGCGAAATATCAACCTCTATCCTTTGAATAGTTGAGCAATAGATTTAAATTGTAATTCTTCTTGTGGCGAAGAATCTAATTCTTCTGGAGATCAATTAAATATATCTTGATAATCCTGTTATTAGACTTATATTATATAAAACTATTTGATTAATTAAATTAACATTTACTGATTCGTTAAAATTTGTTATAAAATTACTAAGTTCGAAGTTATAAACAGATATATAAATCACACTTTAATGAATTTGATCAAAATAAATTGAGTTTTTAAAAGTTAAACAACGTATTAAAGACCTGAAATTATGTCCAATTTTATTATATCTATTGAACAAATTGAAAAATTTAATTAGAATTAATATATAACTACTTCGATGTTAAATATTAAATTTGTATTTTAATAAGTTAAGGAGCTCATACACGATTCAAGCAATTGATAGCCCGGCGACTTTTGCCGAAACTAGTAGCGCAATTAATGGAGCAATAAGTGGCAATATCATGCTAGTTTCGGCAATATCTCGGCAATGTCGAAATGTTTTCACAGATTGCTGGTATTACTGGCTCTATGGTTGCTGTATTTCTACTAGTTTGGAAAATTCCGATCAATTGTCCAACTGTCTAGTTTTATTTTAAATTTTAGATTTAATTGTCAAGCTTGCTTTCGTGTTATTCATAGACTGAATTGGGCGTGTAAGCCCTTACTGCCGAATCGCTAGATATTGGTCAATATCGCTACATTGCCTGTTGCTATTGGTTCTGTATGGTACTTCATATTTTCGTGCCCAATTAGCAAACAAACTTCCATAAATCAACTGTACAGACTATGCGTTTAAGTTGGCAAAACAAAAGTGTTAAGGAGCTTGTTGTACACGAGCAACTTTTCAAGCAATTAATTGCCCGGCGACTATGGCCAAAACTAGTGCAGCAACTAATGGAGTAATACAGGGACACATCGTCCTAGTTGCGGCAATATTTCGGCAATTTGGCAATGTTTTCACAGATTGCTGGTATTGCTCGCCCTATAGTTGCTGTATTTCCGCTATCCGCGATCCAAATTTCGATCTTTGGATTCTCCAGGTAAACGTAGTATGAAACCAATTACATCAAATACAAATACATCTAGTTATAACTGTTAATGACGTTAGAAATAGCTAAGCTGTGTCATAATTCCTTTTCGGTTCGTGATTTGACTATTTTTACGACAGTTGATGTATCAGTCAATCTTATCGAACGTAAAAAAAAAACAATTTTAAATTTTGATTTATGAAGTTTCAAATTTAAATAAGATGAGCTATTTTGAAGGTTTAGCAAAGTTTTTTAATATAATGTTAGAATAGCAATGCTGTACTGTGACGTCAACATAAACATAGTGGATAGAGGTTGACGAAGCAAGGTATTGGAATACGACCTAAGATTCATAAAACGTGCAAATACAAAATTTTATGTTAGCACATTTTTTGTTAATTAAAAAACTAGCCGCGTACCGCGGCTACGCCTACGTTGTTCCATCGCCCCTATTACTCCCGTTTATCCATTGGTCCTGTTTCTCCCGTTGATACATTATTCCCGTTTCGGGTACACTCTCTCAGCTCAAGAAACTGGAGACATTAATGACATTTTTAATTTTTCACTTCTAATTTTTCACGATTCATTTTTAATTTTTAGTTTTTCTCCATCCCCCATCCACCATTCACCAGCCTCCATTCTCTCTCTACCATCCTCCATACTTCATCCATTCAAATGTTGAAATAACTCGAGAACTACCAATTTCGGGAATATATAATTATGTTTCATCGCCCCTGTTACTCACGTCACGTGTTCGCAGCCGGTAGTAAAATCGAAACAAATAAATTAAAAAAAAAATCACACATGTTCGCGGTCGGCAGGATTCGAACCTATCATCATCTGATTTCGGTAGTCTGGGTGCTAGAGCTTCGGTGCACCTGGTACCAGGTTCGAATCTGCTTGGCGACAAGAAATTTTCGAAAATGGGATTGGGTGCCGGACTACCAGTTCACTCAGTTGTAAATGAGTACCTGAGTTAAAATCGGGGTAATAATCACGGACGAGCGTGTAGCTGACCACTTCATCTCCTAGTGTTCAGTTGGTCTCGCAATGAAGTACCTTTAGCATTACTTCAAGGCCTAGGCCCGATTTGGGCTGTTGCGCCATTTATTATTATCATCTAGTCATACGCCTAATACGCTCGACTACGACTACCTGTTGTAAATTTTTAATTCTAAGTCAAGTTCATCTGATTCAACTTACTAAAAAACTCAAATGTTGAAATAACGCGCGAACCACCAATTTCTGGAATATATAACTGTGTTCACGACCTGTCCGGTAGTCTCGAGAATGTCCATGCAGAATTTGGGAGGAAGCGGTTCACAGGTGTAGATTTTCATCGCGCTCGACCAAAAAATTGACTTATTTTTATATATTAAATAATAAAGTCAAACAAGCTGACGAATTTTGTTATTGGGTTACCGAACGAAAGGATGATTAGATAGCAAGCGGATTTAAGGTTTCTGGATAACAGAAATAATGTAAAATATTTTTCGAAGGAACACTATGCTTTTTAACACATGACTCAATAAGTCAGTAGGATGCAGGCGAGAACGCAGGGGGAGGTGGTTGGGCGTTCAAGCCCCCGAAATGATGTAATTAAAAAATCACAACTACCCCCCCCCCCCCCCCCCCCCCAATAATTTTGTGAGTTCGCACCTGGTAGGATGACTAATAAAACAACAACTTTTAGGCAAAATTAAACTTTATTCATCAATAAAGTCTCCATCAAGAGTGATACCATTTGACTCATTTGTCTGGATGGAGCAGAGTCCGAATAACACTTGTCAAGCCGCTGCTTTGTTTGAATGGTATTTGCCCAATTAACAATTTTACTTTATTATTTTAACGAGTCGTTTGAAGGTTAGTACTTCCTAAAAATCATAAGGATTTATCAATGGGGGCGCCCACTATATGTTCTACTACGGACTTATTGAGTTATGTGTTATTGCTTTTCGGACTGGATTAAACTTCCAAACTTCTACATGATTTCATCTAGGGTATAAAGCAACTTGTGGAAGGAATATAGACTTGGAATAACACGTGGGTTAAATATGAACAATTTCTGAACCATAATGTTTTGTGCAGTTAGTTCGTTGAAGCGAAGAAATCTGTCGGAATTCATAAAAATAAACACAATCATTCAAGAGCCTTGTATGAGTTGAAAAACACATGTACAGAAATTAATTTGGAAACAATTATGTAATTATTTATGTATATACTTGCCTGCGGCTACAATCATGTGTATATTATAATTCGGTGGTCACAGGGAATAACTAGTAAAATGGGATAAGTGTACTGTGGTCATCTCCTAAGACTTACACGCACTGTGAAGAAGTTATTGTTATAATATGTTATTTGATCACTGAGATGTTAACAAATTTAATTTTTCCACAAAAACTGGATTTACAATAATAGTTCAACAGTAAAAATAGCTAGAAAGGGCTGTTTTAAAACTTACCTAGTTGTTCCCTGTGACCACCGATATAGATTGTGCTGTACTAACGAAACTGCGAAGACAACGGTTTCCAATATTGTTTTCCGTTTGTTCCTCCACTTGCTTCCGTTGTTCCCGTTGCTTCCGTTGCTCCAGATATTTTGCAGATTTTCTTAACGAATTTATTTTTATTTACATATATTGTGAATTTGATTCAAATCGTACCATAAATACGAAAAATCTAAATACCTCGACTAGAGCGCACCTACCGGAAGTAAAATGGAGAGAACCCTTCCTGCTGAGTGCAGATCAAACTAACATATTGTTCAAATAGATATACCTACTGTTAATGGGCCTAGCGGATCTTGAGTTTAAGACACACGCACCTCTTGCGAATATTTTTATATAGTAAGATATAAAGCACATTGGTGAAAAGGCTAATTTGAGTTCAACAGACTTCAAACATTTGTCGAATTCGGTATTGAATATCGAAAAATGCTTAAATTATTATTCAGATGAACACATTGAATTCGAAATCTTATTTGACTTAATAGATATGTCGAAATTCGCAGAAATGATACAATCTGGAAAACGATTTCCAGTCTCGATTTCCAGTGAGACAGTGAAAAGCTAAAACGGTGATTCAGAAAAAATCAAATTTTTGATAGTGGTAGCAATTAGTGTCGGCGATGTTTTCCTTATCTCAGGAACAACTTATGCTAGCGATATTCATCCCCTAGAAGTATTTAAAATTAGTGACGTAATTAAAGTCGAAATGTTACACACTGTCGACTCGGGTACCTTTAAAATAGTACTTTTAAATACGTTCCATATACTATGACCCAAAAAGGAAATTGATATTTTACGTTTAGCAGTGACGTATGTATCGTATATATATTATTATGTCGCCCAATATAAGAAACAATCAGTGCATTTCATAATTGTGGCACGAACCATTCAGAAAATATGGATTTTAAAATGGATTTTCTCCATTGTTTTGCAAATGGCTCCTTTATCAAAGCTCTATTTAAAACTCAAGTTGAAACTTCTTATAACATAAGCGGTTCCTGAGATTAAACGAAATAGTCCACCTAAAAGTCTAAAACTAACTAAAAATTTCTGTATATTTTCAAGAGTATTTGAAGATTTCTCGAGGCAAACGAGTCATTGCTTCATTAACTTTTTAACTTTTTCGAAGTTTTCGTTCAAAAAACTTGCAACGGACAATAAACAAAAAGGCAACTAAAGGATAAAACTGCATGTCTGATAAAAATCAAGTGATTGTACTCGACGTCTTGAGAACTTTTCACTCGGGCACAAAGTACAAAAATACCCAACTGGAGTCTCAAGGAGACACTTCCTTTCAATATTCGTTCCGACAATGATGTAAATTGTATGCGGGGGAGTAGTAGTATAAGGGAGGATGATGGGCACTGCAAAATGCATTGAGACACGAGGACACTTTCCTGCGAGAAAGGCTGTCTGTGAAAAATACTTTATCTCCACCATAGTGTTTGTTCATGATCACCCAGAAAAAAAAAATCAAATTGATTTTACGGACGATTTGCATCAAATTCTCCATGTGCTCCTGAATATTCAAGGAGTACAAATAGCTGTGAGCATTCCACGCTGGTTTCAGTATCTTTTACTAGTGTTTTCTGCCATATTACGTAGAGATCTGTAAATATATACAAGTGTCGAGCATCGATTGACATGGAGTTTTAAATAATTTAACGTAACGAAATAACGTGAGCATTTGATTCTTCTGCCTTATTTTCACTCAATAACTTTTACAAAAATAATTGTGAAGTTTTTTTCATGTTGAAATCTACCATAAAATGGAATTTTTTTAATTTTTGTTTTTTTGGGTCAGATGAGTTTCTTGTGCGAACCACCAACGCGAAAGCCCAACTGTGACCAAACATCGTGCGTACAATCATTGTTATATTAACCTGTATTAAGAAGCAGTATAAATGCACGGGTGAGAAGTGTGCTTTTGTAATCAATGATTTGTATTGCTGATGCTCAGTCTATGGCCTACATACTCCATTCACTGGAAGATTATTAAGTTACCAGTAGCAACTTACAGCTTCTAACATGCGACTTCGTGAATTCGCATATCAACTCGATATCAATGTTAAGTTTCCCATATTTCTTGATTCCGTGAAACAGCTGAATATACTAGGGTGGTTTGATAAGTCAGTGACTTTTTGAATTTCCCGCGCAGTAACTGTAAACGCAACACCGCTCCCGTCAACTGTCATCTATTAACTTACTGTACAATTTGAGTAAGATATGCAATTTAGTTTGTGTTTAACAGCCATTGTTGAAAGCAGACAACCTCGTGAATTTTAACGAACATGGAAAGAAGTGATTTTCGTGTGCTAATTAAGGGGCTCGTTGCAAATTTCGAGCTCCCATACATTTTGTATGGGGAAACACGTTATCTTTCGGTACCTGAATCTCAGCTTCCACTTAACTCACACCAGTCAAATTTTTTACACTTATTGTTTAGTGTATTTAAAAGCCTAGTACGTGAGTAAGCTAAAATTTTTTCACTAAAAGTGGAGATATTTAAGAAAAAGGGAATGAAAACATTTTTTTATCGTTTTTCTTCATTCATATTTGAACAAATGATAGTTTTTGATGAGATATTTTAATTTGCTCACTTATGATACAAGTCAATATTACCACGAAAAAATGAAAAAAAAAAATGAGACGCTACGATGTGTGGTTACTGAGAAACGTGTACCGAAAGTTGAAAAAGCACACTAGAAATCGTCGATAAAATCCATTATATTGGACGATCGGAGAATGAAAGTGCGTGAGTTGCCTGAGGCTGTAGGCATCCCAATTGAGCGAGTACACACTTACATGAATATTTGGACATGAAAAAGACATCCGCATGATGGGTGCCGCGATTGCTTATACTCAAAGGAGTGTTTGGCGATGTTCAGCCGCGAGTTCTTGCACCGTTTTGTGACCGTAGATAAAACATGCCTACATCACACAATGTCAGAGACCAAGGAACAATCAAGACAGTGGATTTCTCCGCTGAACGCGAAAGAAGGCCAAGATGAGTCTGTCTGAATACCATTTCGAAAGAAATCATCTTTTTCATCTTTTAAGATTTGCCACGAATCGAGCCATTTTCGGCATCTTCTTAGAAATGGAAGTGCTGCTCAGCAAGGTCATGAGTAAAATTAATATGATAACTTGACATGTTTAAAAAAAAATAAAAAGGATTTCTGAAAATTTGAAAAAAAAATCATTTTCACTAATGTGTTTCTTACACACTCCACAAATTTTCGTATATGTACACTCAAAGAAAAAGTATTACATATGGTTACCAAATGTTGGGAAAACCTTATTATTGTTGAATTTATAGTTACGTGAACTATGTTACAAGATGTAAAATAGTTCAGATGAATGATGTTATAGTTGTACTATCTTTACTGTTTTGTTGTTACAACTATAGTTATGTTTCTGAGAAATGTGTTATGATTGAATCAAACAAACGAAAACTTGTTGTATGGTGTGGTATGTAACATAGTTTTGGTTCTACCAACTAAACTTATGTTCTGTTAAACATTCAGTATCTTATAACTGGAGTTATGATAATTAGAATATGTTTAATTACGTCAATCATTTAAATGGTTGTAACAACTACAGAACACGGTTGTAAGAACTATAATTACGATTCTAAGAAACATTTATGTGTTTGATTCAAACAGAGCTAATGTTGAGACAAACAATGATGAGTAGTTTTTATAACCAATAACCATAATACTGTGAACACTTAGATACTATCATATTATGAAAATGGCATTTAATATTGTCAATCTAAATAATAAGAAATATTGTCTTAATTATTAACACTTCAATGTTAAAATTTTAACTTTACTTGAATACATTTCTCTTGTAAGCTCAGCTATAAATGAACCTAACTCACGAACGATATCTTTTACTGTGAAAGAAATTGTGGTTTTCGTTTTATCATGACATATTTGTTTAATAATTGCCATAAACCATAATATGGTATGTTTGCAATATCATCGTGACATAGTTGCTGTTACATCATGTTACAAGCATAGTCAGGCAACAAATATTTTTGTTGCAACCATAGTTTGTTTGTGTGAATTATAAGCTATGTCAAGGTCAGCCATAACTATTTTAATATGGATATAATAACTAAATGATGGTCCCTGCAACTATGGAAGAATCACATTTATACTCTAGATGAAATCATACATAAGGTTAAGTTCGTTAATGGGCGATATCCTCTTACTACTTTGGGTACCTCTCATATAAGAATCCTTAAGACACGTGCTTACAGTTATTGTTCGAATGCTTCAAATGCTGAAATTTTTCATACTTTAAGTTTACAATGTTTGAAGCAAAAGTCCCGAATGTGATGCAAATCGAGTCCATCGCGTTGCAGCCTACAAAAGTCCTTCAAAAATTATTGCAAGTTAGAGAATCCACTATAACTCCAGTACGAATTATAGCAGGGATTCAAAAGTTTACAGTAATTAGATTTCTATCAAAAGCAAGACAGGGTTTATTAATTTGCGCCATCCGTCGACTTCTTCGGGTAGCTGTCATGCAAAAGTTCTTAAAACACGTGTTCACTAATATGTTATGAATTTGAAATTTTGTACACATTTATTTTATAATATTCGCACCTGAAAGTATTAACATGAACATTTTTCTCATAAGTAATTCATGTAGTTGCCATACAAATATTCTGTAAGAAAGGCCTTATTTAATTTATGGAACTCACTATAACTCAAGAGATCATTTAGCCATCCACCGAGTAGCCTCTATATAATAGTTTCTACCTGTAGGTAAGAGTTCGTGTAATAATTGCTTGTGCACTCCACATTTTTTTGATATATTCCCACCTGAAATATAAATCAGAGTTCACTATTTCATCTAGAGAATCATACGATTGTCTTGCAACCGATCGTGACTGCATAATGTTTTTCGTTCAGTTAATAAGTTTCAACTTTTTAGCATGAGCTTCTACTAATTGTATCCAATTTTACTTTATTATTAACAATAAAGTATTGTTATCGATTTTTAAAAAAAAAAAATTTGCTGCCCTCAAAATTTTTTTTTCCACGTTTCATGACTAGTAGACACGAAAAAAGCAATAAAAATTTTCACTCCGTCTGTACGCCGTACGCCGTACGCCGTACGTCGACCGCCCCACGCCCCAAGCAAAATCCTTTGAAGGCTCGTAGCTCTCAAACCAGTGGAGCTATTAAATTAAAATTTTTTCTAAGAGTAGACTGGGTAGACCCCATGAATTGACATTATTTTCAGAGGAGGGGGTGTGAGGGGGATGGTGGGGGAAGCGTTTTAGACGAAAAATTTTGGTTTCTAGATCTCAGCAACCGCTTATGTTAGGAGACTGAAACTTGGAATTTCTATAGAGCTTTGATAGTGGACCCATTTGCAAGAAAATTGATGATATGGGTGAAGGGGTGTGGGAGTGGAGCTGGAAATAATGCATCCTAACTTTAGAACGGCTTATGCTAGAAAGTTGAAACTCGGTACGTATATTTAAATCAACTAAAAAAATAACTCCGATAAAAAAAAATGCAAATATCCATTGGCGTTCGGAATGGGGGGTTAAAAAAATGGTATGTGCAAATAAAATGCCTACATTTTCACGATTTTCGTCATTTCTACTAGGTCTTTCCAAATATGGAATTCATTTTTATTTTACGGATTCTTCATATGAATACCTAGAATGTGTTTTCAAGATTTTTTGAAATTCGATCTCTAAGGGGGTGTTAACTGGTTGTATACTTTTTTATGAATTCCGGAATATCTCTCAGGTCTGATCAGATATCACATCCACGGGCTTGTTTAACAATCACCAATTATTTTTGATTATGGATTCTTCATATGAATACCTAGAATGTGTTTTCAAGATTTTTTGAAATTCGACCCCTAAGGGGGTGTTAAGTGGTTGTATAATTTTTTATGAATTGCGGAATATCTCTCAGGTCTGATCAGATATCGAATATCTTTTCACTTCCACAGGGTTGTTTAATAATCACCTAAGTTAAGGTTTTTTTCTTTTTCAACCTCTAGACCGCATCCCGGAATATGACCCAATTATATAATTCATATGTTACACCCTATTCTAACCGCTTCCCGAACTTTTTTTTATGTTTTCAGTCACATAGTAGCCTACGCCGCATCCCCGGATTGAACGCGTTCTGAACTTCTGCCGGAAAAATAATAAAGTTGCGCCCAGACTGTTGGCAGATTTTTTTTTTTAGGATACCTCTTTAGTTGCTACACTTTTGCGTACGGTGGACATTAGACATTAGACGCACCCAAACATTTTTTTTTTAAGTTTACCTTTACGGAGTAAAGTTAAGAGTTTCTGTAGAATTTCTCTATTAAAATAAATTATTTTCCATTTTGGAGGCTGTTAAGAACGTAAATATCATAGCTGCGATGAAATTCTGTAGGGCATGTAGGTATATTAACAAAAAAAAAAAAAAATTGAATGAAGCAAGGAAAAAACTCGCAAATTTTTTGTATGCTTACTATTTACATAGTATTTCCTCTTTTAGCAGCAATTAAATCCTGTATTCTCCTCGGCATACTATTTCTGCATGACTGCACAGTTTCCTGAAGGTCTGGACTATTATTCCAAACATCTATTATTTTTCTATCAGCCGGGTTTTTGTGGTAATGACCTCCTGAGCTACTTCTCTTTTGATTAGTGCCCAGACATTCTCCATTGGATTCATGCCTGGCCAATCCAAAAGGGGGAAATTTTTTTTGCTTCCTTGTATTGGTATTGTTTTATTGTACCCTTTATAATGTTCATTTTGCAGAAATGGCTACTAAATCATCACCTATGTAGGGTGCTTTACTGTTGGTTTCACGCAGTCTGGATGAAATCTCTCACCCTGACGCCTTCAGACGTATTGCGCTTTATTGACAAGAATTTCAAAAGTGCATTCATCACTAAAGCATTACTAGAAATGCTTAACAAACTTGCTTCTAATTACCTGTATAACTCCGATTGAATCAGGGTAAAACAGGTACCCTATCGAGTTTCGTGTTGGTAGTTTTATAGATCTACCATGTAGAGTGTGTCTTTATTCATTGCCCGATGACGAAAACTATCACGGGGTTCTTAGACTACCTATATGTCGATTGTTGCTCCGCAGTATCCATAAATAAACTTCGGAAAAGCGCGACTTCTCCTAGACCCCAAAACCCAAATATTGTGCGTGTCGTAGACATGAGCGAATCAAGGTCAAATTCAGTATGTTTTTTGTCTATCCCGAAGACACCACCATACATTTTTGCGACGCTAGAAAGAAATGGAAAATCAACTCACATTTTCACAAAGGTACCCCTAAGACTGTAAGAAGCCCTGAGATTCGTCTACGACGAAGCAATGGAGTATGCATTTGACCTTTGAGTCGAAAATAGCCGGTGGCCAAGCGACAAGCCCCAGGGAGCATTGCGGCTATGCGAAAATATACTCTAACAACGCTTAAGTTTCCTATACAACTGGTCGAATCGATGCTGTTTCCTACTCTACGCAAGACACTGATTTTGGTTGGTGGAAATGTGTGAGAACCATAAGTGCACGTTCTGTCGTGTGAGTTTTACGAGCGACGACTGTTCGTGGCGTTTATAATTAGCCTAATTGCTAATTGACCAAAATGATCGATTTGATGCAATTTCCTTTGCACACAGGAAAGTACTTTACAATTTGCGTACAGCTCTACGGCAATATGCACTTAGCTTAAAAATACTCGTAAATAGAAATGAACTTACAGATGTGTCGACGGTCGTTAAAACATACCGGCTGAGTTTCGCAATTTATTTATGGTGGGTGGTTTCAACAAAATGCTGAGCAACGTGTTCCCAGTGGCACGTTAATTCGACAGTGTTCTTAATTTTTATGATCGACATACACGTAAAATTTGAATTACTTTTAATCAGTTTTTCAGCAGAAGGTGTATTTTCACTTTATAGCGAAGAATGTGAAATTTTGAATAGTAAATAGCAACGAGCTTATAAACATTCAATATTGAATCGCTTTACGAAGTGTTTATATTTTACTTTATTATTTCAATATTGTGATTGATTTACGTTTCATGACTAGTAGACACAAATTTCAGTCCGTCTGTCCGCCGTATGGTTTACGTCTTAGTTGAATTTTCCGTGGGTAGTTCGGGTGTACCCTTTAATTGGGAACCTTTTGAGGTGGGGTTGTGAAGGGGGAGGGGGTAAATTAATTTTGATTTCCAGATCTCAGCTACCGCTTATGCTAGGGAGGTGAAACTTAGACATTTTATTGAGCTTCAGTAGACCAGTGAGCAAAAAAATTGCCGCTATGAGTGAAGGGGTAAAGGAGTGTATTAAAAAAACGCAAGAAATCCAAAATTGAGACATTCTAAAATCCATGTCTCCTAAACCGTTAATGTCACGAAATTAAAACTTCAGAAACATCTCTAGATATACTGGGAGAATAGATCGAAAAAAAAATTTTAAGTGGGGAGCAGCGTACGGGGGTGGGGTGAAAAACTTTAGAGTTTAGAATAGATAGAATAGAATTAACGAACAAATTGCACTAAAAAACGAAATTCGGTTTGTGACAAATAAAGTCTGATAAAAGTAAATTTTTTTTAAGGGGGCGGTGGAACTAAGTAGCGGAGATGATTAGATTTTTTTTAAGAATTCAAGTCTAACAACTCAATAACAGTGGAAGATAGATGCTTACAATTTTTACCAGAAGTAGGCCTAATAGATCCCTAGCAGAAAAAGGAATTTTGAGAGTGATGGAGGAAATATTGATATTTTGATAGGGCTATAGTAGTGCCATGCTAGAAAAATATAATTTTGTATAGGGGTAGTAAAAGCATTAGGGTGGGTTGTGTTTTTCTAAATATCATACGGCTTATATTGCAAAGTTGAAACTCGGTGTATATATGTAAATCAAATGCAAAAGTACAATGTAGATAAAGAAAATTAAATATAAATAATTAAATATTTGTGTTTTGGGAGCAGGTCGAAAAGAATGATCAGTGGAAATGAAACGCATATATTTTCACGATTTTCATCATATCTGTTAGGTCTTCCTAAATATTGCATTAATTTTTATTCTACGGCTTTTTCATATAAATACCTAGAAAGTGCTTTCAGAATTGTTTGAAAGTCTACCTCTAAGGGTATGCAATGGGGTACTTTTTCACGAATTCCCCCATATCCCCCAGGCCTGATAAGATATCGAATATCTCTTCACTTTCATATGGGTATGCGTAATAATCGTTTCCTATATATTTATAAGCACTAAAAAGTAAATTTCAGTATTTGTATACTTTCCAAAGGTTCGATATATTTCTTTGATGAGATATTAGTTAGCTTTTCTCTTCCACAAACTTTTTATATAACCGCCTACAAACCCACTTATAAATTTTTCGATATTCAACCTCCAAGGATTTGAATATGTTTACAAAATTTTTTGTAAAAATCTGCTACAAGTCTGGGTGCAATCTTATAATTTTTTTGGAAAGAGGTCCTGAACGCGTTTAATACTGAAATGCAGTGCAGGTTACTAACTATACGAGTGACAAACTAAAAATAAATAAAAGTAAATGAAAAAACATACTGCAGATACGATTGGATGAAAGCCAATCGTGTGATACTATTCATGAAATACTGAACCACGATTTATATTGCAGTTGAGTGTAAAGTAGAACCAGGAGGTGCACACGTAGTTTGTCCTATATTAAGAGCTCTCGTTTGCTTGCTACTCGAAAGGCATTAGGCTTTAGGGTCATTATTACGATCTTCAGTTAAACTGTAACTTTAACTCTGACTGGAAGTTTTGTTTGAAAGTCTGTCAGTTAAAGTTCCAGTTAGAACGTAACTGAACATCATAGGAACGGGCGTTAGCGTTCAATTTCATATCTGGAATTAGGCAAACCACCGAAAGTAAATTTTCTTTTGAAAGGACTTACACAGCATTTGTAGCATATCGTCGATTTATCTAAAACCATTTGAAAATTAATGTGTACAAATTTTCATATTCCTAGCGTAAAAGGCTCAAAACCTATCGAAAAATAATCTTGAAAACGTGTCTTTAGAACATTGTGTAAAGAAGCTTACTAAAGGAGTGAAATGATTTCACTGACTTGCAAACTCGTAATTTGATCATTCCAAATTAATTTGCATAGAATTCCCAATTCTTTACACTGAGTTCTCTGAATTGAGTGAAAACATTAATAGGATTTGTGCGAGCTACACTTAGGATTAATGGGATTTTCATCATAATTATACATACTTTTCACTTCAGTGTAGTGTTCCGTTGGTCTAGGAATGAAGTAACTCTAGCACTACATCAAGGCCTAGGCCCATTTTGGGCTGTTGTGCCATTGATTATTTATTCACTTTATCGATTGGAAAATCAACAACTTCAACTAGAACATTCCCGTAGCTTAATGAGTTTGAACTTAAGTTTTTCTCGAAACTAATTTGTAGAAAATTCAAACATTGTGCGTTCGAATTTCTTACTATTTCAAGTTATTTGCACTTAGTAGATAATCTATGTGGCTACTTTTACAATTGTTAAAGTGAAGTTAAAAACATGATTTAATTACATCAATGAATGGAACTTTACCCTAAGAATTGTAAAATAAAATATGTCTTGTGATTTAGGTCTACTGTTAAGCATGTGATTTTACAAAGCAATGTATGTATCTCTAATTACATTACCGTATTTTAATTTTACTGTGGACATGTATGTGGTGCTAAAAAATGTAAATTTACAATCAACCATGTTGACATTTATCATCAAACTATCATAAAAATTCAACCCGCTCACTTCAATTTCTTACCTTATGCATTTCCTGTGATACAGATACCAAAGTTATTCTTCTAATAGCTGATTTACATCGAACTGGATTATGCGGAATCTTGAGATTTCAAAATTAACTCCATAATATGTATATCAGCGGTTTTAAAATCTCTTCAAATGAGTGGATTTTGTGGAAAGTTTGAAATCAACTGAAACTGGCCTGGAGATCCTTGAAATGTGTGTTTTTCCACGTTCACATATTTTAAGTAATAATATTCACAATTGTTAAACCTTACGAAATCATCTACAAAATTTTGACACAACAGTGGGTTGCTAAGTTCATTAATTATTAAACAAATCTGTTCATGGCGTTGTAAACGCTTTTAAACATTTTGAAATAAAGTTGTAAAAATCTGGCCGTGTCATTCAGTTATAAGCCCGCTTTAATAAGCCTGCCCTCCACACATAGTGATCAAAATTTGACCACTTCAAGGATGTTCTTCCTTTAAACACCCACTAAAATTTAACTTAATAGCTTAGACAGTTTGAGAGCTACGAGTTTTGAAACGCTTGAATGGACAGTAGGCTTGTGCATTTTATAGTTCAATGCAGTGACTGATAATTTGCAGTTCCGATCCAGCGCGAACTAGTTCGTTGTTTTTGTTCAGTAGCTCGCGAGAGCGCTGTGCAAGATGGTGTAGGAAACTATAATGACCTAAAAGAAGAAAAGGGTTTCTGTGTAATACCGTCGTCTGGTGCAATCTGATGACCTAAAAAATAAAAACCTCCATGTCGAAGTATACAACAATGGATAAAGAAGCGATTTCAGTTTCAATGTGATCGATCACCTAAAAAAAAGGTCCTCAATGTAGAAGTATGGTTTATGGCAATCCATGAATAGAAACGAACTACGAGCGGACTCACTGCGAACTAGGTCGTTCATTTCACTTATGGGAACGCTCTTCCGAACTATTTAGTTCACGAACTATTCAAGCCAAGTGGACGGTGGTTGGCGTATTAACGAAATCAAATTTGTATTTGTTTTTTTTGTTATCTTATAGTCATGAAAGATAAAAAAAAATGTTTTTGTAATTCGATCAATATGGCATTTATGGAGATAGGCTTTGATGAACTACTGCGCTATATTGCAAGAACTATACAGGTTATTAGTTTCATTTAAAGTTATTTCATTAAGAAAATATCATGCAAGCTATGAAAATGATGATTGGTTTATTAATAGGTGTTTTTTTGAGCAGTTGAAGCTTAAAGCTTTGAACTTTTCAGGAGCTAAAATAGCTGCACTACTGTTTGAGATGGTGTAGTTGCTCTGCTCGCTTTACTTTTTGTTGTTGTTTTTGCAATTTGCTAACCTGCTCTGTACTGGACAGGCAGCAAAAACACGCCCAACGAAAAGGTTTTAGTATTAAGAGTTGAACATATGGGAAGAATAGTCATCGAAAATATCTCTTTCAATGCACTGAAATGGATATTTTAATAACTATCTCTTTTCTAAGTACAGTCGCATGTGTGATCTGTTCACACCTTCGTAATTCTTTTGGGATGGAACTTTTAACAGCACTCTGGTCTCGTAAGCATTGAGTGATAAATCGCACATATCTCCCTGTAATGCTGCTACACACTCATTGCATTGAAGGAGCTTCTAAATGTTAAAAACTACAAAGGCAGCCATATATTCAATGACATGCTACGACTTCAAAGGTATTTTTTTACAGTTTTTTTTAAAATTACATCACGCGAATGTTCCATTTCGGCATCAAAAGCATGGAAATTGTTGTTGTTGAACTCCCTAGCGTAACCACTATTAGAATGCATCTACCTACATAAGTTAATGTAGGTACATACATTTAAAAATGAGTTTATACAAAAGTTAAAAAAAATTACACTAAATTACACTCATCATCATCAATGGCGCGACAGCCCAAATCGGGCCAGGGCCTGCAGGATACATTGTCTGAAGTCATCTCGGTTCAGCGCCCGCGTCCTCCAGTTTGTGCATCTAAGAAGCGATTTGCAATCTGCGTCAACTGAATCCTCGTATCTTTTTCGCGGTTTTCCCACCGGTCGCTTGCCATGGGCTCTACCTTTCAATGTGCGCTTGGGAATTCTTCCGTCCTCCATTCGCTCCACATGACCTGCCCATTGCAGCTTACGGAATTTTATAAGAGTCGATGCGGCTGGGTCGTCATAGATGTTATACAACTCGTTGTTGTACCGAATACGCCATTCAGTGCCTTCCCTTACTGGTCTCAAAATTCTTCGAAGAATTCGTCGTTCAAAAGCGTCTATTGATTTTTCAGACGCTTGGGTGAGAGTCCACGTTTCACTTGCATATAGTAGCACAGGTCTTATTATGGTCTTGTATATGCGAAGTTTGCTCAGCCTGTGCACTTTTTTCGATTTTAAGATCGGGAGAACCGTGAAATATGCCTTATTTGCTAGTGTGATCCGTTGATTTACTTCGTCCCGTTCGTTGCCGTCTCTTACAAGGTGTGATCCCAAGTATGAGAAATGATCCACATTCTCCAGGTTGTAGTCCCCCAAGGTCATATTTTGTCTAGTTGGCGCGTTTCTTCTTGTTTGGGTCATGAACTTGGTCTTACTCTCATTGACCCTTAGCCCGACCTCCTTTGCTGCTGAGTCTAAACAGTGGAAGATTTCCTTTGCGTCTGGAACAGATCTGGCCATGATGTTTACGTCATCCGCTTACACCACTAGTTGAGTGGACTTGATTAGTAGGGTGCTTCTGGTATCAACGGGTACCTTTCTGATGACATATTCCAGGGCAAGGTTGAAGAGCATGGGAGCGAGTCCATCTCCCTGCTTCAGGCCGGATTCTGTTCGGAAGCTTTGGGTTAGCTCGTTTTGTATCCTTACTTGGGATTCAGTGTCAGTCATGGTCATTTTTGTTAATCGGACGAGTTTTGATGGGATTCCAAAGTCGAGCATTATTTTATATAGTACATTACGATCTATACTATCGTATGCCTGTTTGAAGTCCACGAAGATCTGGTGCACGTCAATGTTATACTCCCAGCATTTTTCTAGCACTTGTTTGACTGAGAATATCTGGTCAATAGTAGATCGTCCGGTTCTGAAACCACCTTGGTATTCGCCGATAATACTTTCTGTATAAGGCTTTAATCGATTATGAATTACTTTCGTCAGTATTTTGTAGGACGTACACAACAATGATATGCCTCTGTAATTTTCACATCGCAGTTTATCTCCTTTCTTGTAGATTGGACATATAATGCTCTGGCGCCAGTCGTCGGGTATTTTTTCTTCAATCCAAATTTTTGTCACGATTTTGTGTAGGAGATTGGCGAGGTACGGACCGCCTCCCTTTAGGAGCTCTGCTGGTATTGCATCGACTCCGGGTGATTTGTGTATTTTTTGGTCGCGCAGGGCTGCTTCCACTTCTCCGATAGTGGGTACCGTAGTTGATGTCTGCTCATCCGATGGTGCACTTAATGTTATAATTGGGTCGGTGGTCGTCACTCTGTTAGGGTTCAGCAGCTTTTTAAAGTATTCAACCCATCTTTGTTTAATTTGTTCTGCGTCACTAAGGATATTTCCTTCCTTGTCTTTACAGAGGTTTGTTCGTGGCTTATAGCCTTGTCTTATTTGTTTGACGGCAGTATATGCGGATCGTAGATTATGTGACTTCATGTCAGTATTTAGGTTTATAATTATGTCATTGTTGTGTTTTCGTTTCTTTCGTCTGCAGATTTTGTTTGATAATCGCCTAAGCTCGTCGTATCCTTCCTTTTTGGCTCTCGTCGGTCTTTCAATGTACGCCTTGTAAGCTTCATTCTTTTTCGTTATTGCGTCACTACACTCATCATCGAACCAGTCATTATGTTTCTGCTGGGGTTTTAATCCAATGATCTTTTCTGCTGTCGTTCTGATTCCATCTCTCAACTGTGTCCACTCTTGATCGATGGTTGTCACTTCGTCCGTTCGTGATGCTTCAAAGTGATTTTGTAGCGCTGACTTATAGGCTGACGCGACAGTCTCGTCCTTTAGTTTATCGATGTCAAATTTGGGTGTCCTGCCCTTTTTGGAGTACCCGCATAATGCCACTCGACATCGATATTTCACTTTTACGAGATAGTGGTCGGAGTCGCAGTTTGCTCCGCGAAAAGATCTTACGTCTAGAATGCTGGTCGCAGCCCTTCTCTCGATCAGAACGTGGTCAATTTGATTGAAAGTGCGACCATCCGGAGATGACCACGTTCTTTTATGAATGTTGCGATGGGGGAAGCATGTTGAGCTTACAACTAAGTTTTTGCTGGTAGCGAAGTCGATTAGACGTTGTCCATTGTCATTGGTGGTGTTATGGAGACTGTGCCTTCCTGTGGTTCCTCTATGTGTCTCCTCTTGTCCAACTTTAGCATTGAAGTCTCCTAGAAGTATCTTTATGTCGTTAGATGGTAAAGAGTCAAACGTTTGTTCTAGGGTGTTGTAAAAAATATCCTTCACTGCGTCATCCTTTTCCTCTGTTGGAGCGTGACAGTTTACCAGCCATACATTGAAAAATTTTGTTTTTATGCGGATCGCACACAATCTTTCGTTTACGGGTTTGAAGTCGGTGATTAAGTTCTTAAATTTGGTATCTACCACGAAAGCTACTCCAAATTCCCTGCTTCCCGAAGCTTTTCCACTGGTTAGTATTGTGTGTGTCCGCAAGTCATTAACCTCACTGCCAAGCCATCTCGTTTCTTGGACCGCCAGAATGTTGATGTTGTATCCTGAAACTTCTTGAAGAAGCTCTCGCAGTGCACCTGTTCTGTAAAGGGAGCGAACGTTCCAAGATCCAAAAGAGTAGTCCTTAATGCGTTGCCAGAGTCGTTGCCGTTGATCCAATCTTTTCCGAGGCTGTAGTCCTGCTTTCGGAACAATAGGTTTTTTCCGGGGATGGGTTGTTAACCCATCGCCCAACCCCCAACCTGGAGGACCAGGTCTATAGTACATAGACGTGTGAACAACTTTCGGTTATGGTGTGCTGGAGTTCTCACAGCTATGCCGCGAGTCCAACTACACCGGTTTTTAGACCTACTTCCTGAGACGCACTGTTGTTCCTGGCCATTCAGGATGTGTTCACTCGCTCCTCCTTATCTCAACCTGGGCTTGCGACCGGCTATGGCGGAGTCTAAATTACACTCGATGAGGCTAAATAGTCGACATTAATTTAGGCGCAACAAAAAATCCAGTGCAATCCATTAGCTCGCTTTTTGTGCCGTACAAAGGAATAAAAAAAAACCATAAAAATAAAATAGTGCGACACAACTTATTAATTATTTTACCATCCTAAAGCCTAGTACTGTGTTCCGAGCGAAACGAAATGAACTGCCAAATCCCATTAAAAAACAATTTATAGGTATTTCGTTGATTCTTCGCGACTAAATATTTCGTTCGTTCTTCAGTACTATGTTCATGAGCGGAATGGACATTTGCTGTAGTCACTAAAGCTAGTATTACACTGTAGGCCAGGCGGTCAAATATTTGACAATAAAAATTTGACCGAATTTCGTGTCAAATATCCATTTTGCACGCTGCCCGATTGCGTTATTACACTATCTGACATATTTGACAAAATCGCAAAAATTTTTCTTCGTGTCAAACGGTCAAACGCTATCAGGTCGGAACGAAATTCTGACTAAATTGTTAAAATCTAAATCGACGTGTTGGCAGACATCACACAAACAAAAAACCGAACTACAGTACTTAAAATAATTAATTATATAATTATTGCAATTTGTTTAACTGATTGCCAAAAAAAAATTTCACGGGTGACATTTCCTATTTGACCCATTTGACACAATTGTTTTTCCAGAAATCGCAAACGGTCAAATGTGGTCAAATGAAACATTTTGTCAAACAGCATTTGACCATTACACTATCTGACACAATCTGACAGCATTTGACAGGGAAAATGGTCAAATATTTGACCGCCTGGCATACAGTGTAAAACTAGCTTAAAGCTTGTATTAAACTGTATGACCACGCTGTCAAATTGCAGTAGTAAGCAATGCAAAATAGTTAATTTGAACAAATGAATACTGTGAAATTTATTTGTATTCGCCTACTTCGCATTGCAATTTGACCACTTGGTCAAACAGTGTAATACAAGCTTAATAGGTGGAGCTTTGTTTCGTTAAGGTTTGGTTTGCAAGGGTAGGGTACCCTTTTATGTATGACAAGCAAAATATTTGACAATTAAAAATTTTAAACCGTAAGCTGTCAGTTCAGTTCGTTTGTGCTCGGAGAATTTCGTAGGAGTTGTATTTTGTTGTGTTATATGCCAAAAATAAATAATTTCTCTATTAATTTCTTTCAAATTTCGCACGATTTTATTTTACTGGCATCTAGTAGCAAACTGTTAAATTTATATAGGTACATATACATACCTATAAATAATATTCACCTCTGAATTTTTTACAATTTGAAACTTAATATAGTTACAAAAGACACAGCCAGTAAACTAGATAAAATATCAGTTTACAAAACTTTTCTGTGAAATGATGCTTCTAGTGTGAGAGAATAGGTAGTTATTACTACAAAGTCCTGTTCGTTCTTACCATATTTTCGTAAAATTTAAAATTTACAAGCGTATCATTGACAAGCAAAGAATTTTACTTTATCATTAATTATGAGATAATAATATCAACATTATTGTTATCGAATTAAAAAAAAAATATTCTACCCTCAAATTTTTTTTTCACGTTTCATGATTAGAACACACGAAAAAAACAATAGTCCAGTAATCAGAGACAAAATTTCAGTAAATAAAAGAAAAAAATAAAAGTTGAAATGTTTTGACGAGGTTAGGCTCCAATCTTTTTCATGAATTCCGCCATATCGCCCAGATCTGATCAGATATCAAATACCTTTCCACTTCCATGGGTTTGTTTATTAATCACTTATTTTCAATTTTTTTTCTTTTTTCACCCCCTAGACCCCATTCCGGAATATGATCCAATGATGTAATTCATATGTTGCACTTTATTCCAACCGCTTTCCGAGCTGTTTGTTAGGTTTTCAGTCACATAGTAACCTACACCGCATCTCTAAAATGAATGCATTCCGAACTTCTGCCGGAAAAAGTAATAAAGTTGCGCCCAGACTGTTGGAAAATTGTTTAATATGGTTCTGGTATTGTCGTCAACCGAGTCTTCTCATCGTTTGCGTGGTTTCACTTCTAGCCTGTTACCATCGCTTTGAATTAAGATGACGTCTGGGGATTCTTCTATCTTCCATTCGGTATTCCTTTGCATCCGTCCGAAAGCTAGTTGCGGAATCGGGTTGTATTCTTATTTGAGATTCATTTGTCACTAATTTTGGTGGAATTCCAAAATCAAGCATGATTTGGCACAGAAACTTCCTGTCGATACTGTCATATGCATTTTGAAAATCTACGAAGGTTTGGTTTGGAATACACCTTGGCATTCGCCAATTGTTTCATTAGTATAGGTCTCAGGTCTCACATATCACTAAAAACAAATTACAATGCATGAATTGTCAAGATTGCATGCAAAATTTTATACACAAAGACAAATTTTACATATTAAAAGTGGGACATTTCATTCGGTGTAAAATTACTCATAATTTTATTAAATTTAACGAAAATATGTAGATTTACTGCACCAATTCGGAATATCTTACTGTTTTAAGTAAAAGTTATAAGAATATTGTATAAGCCGTTTAAGTTTTTTTTGAAGCAAAATTGATACTAGGTATTCAATTAAGTTAAAGTATATTCCTACATGAATATTATTCCTTAGTCTCTGTAGTTACTTTGTGGCTGATAATCCTTTTCCGGTGATAAATTGGAATTACTACCAGCAAAACTATTTTCATGAAATCGGATTATAGGATTGCGTGTAAATAGCAATACCATAATCTTTACTCTGTACTATATGTGCGGAATCACCTCCCACGGGAAACATATAGGACGTGAAAAATTGGGGGCCATAAAGAGTGTACTGAGCGTATTCCAGCCAAAAACATATTGCGGTAATGTATGCAGTTGAACAAGTATAAATATACCGTTAAATGTTTAGTGCACACTATCCACGCGTTACAGAAGAGTATCCGGACTTATCTCTGTTGAAGTATGGTCTAATACTGCAAAGTTTCAATAATTTACTGTGAAGGGCAAGATAGATGTGAATTGAATCCTGTAGTAGGGTTCATGGCGGTCTTGATTTACGTCTGCAGGAGACGACCACGTAAAATGTCCTTTCGTTCTTCTCCGTATATTTATTGTAAGTATATTATGCCGCCTCCTCCAAAGCAAATGCCAAAATCTAAAGAAAATGTATCCTTATCATTCTATCGCGTAATATGGCAAGACGTTAATATATCCTTTTCCGTTGTTCTTCATCTTTTTTTCAGGAATGCTGTCTCATGATACCCCTTCAGCAGAATCAAAAACAGAATAAGAAATACAATCATTCAAATCAAAAGGATATAAGAAAAATGTGTCAAATCCTTTATGGGACGTTACTAAGGGCCAATAAAGACCGGAAAAACGATTGGTATGGGCTAAAGGTTCTAAATGACTGGACAATATTATAAGAACGACCTCTTATGTAAACTGATTCCCGGGACACGCACATATCCGAACAAGAGGAAACGGAGCCATCGTCAAGTTGGAGCTACCAACAAACAATGAAGGTCAGGGGTAGAAGCAGGGGCTGTTGTTGGTTGACACTATTGCTCGTTGGATCGTGTATTATATCGGGTAAGTGGATATCATTATTATTCCTGTTCATATATTTCTTCGATAGATGTAACCGCTTAGAGCGTTTATTCTTTGTGTAGGCGGTTTCATAGATTACTCTTACTCCTTCGTCTTATGTATCAGAAAACTATTCTGCGGAGGCTATGTTTTTTATTTTATTGACAAATTCATTATCGAAACGAAAACTATTTCCTTATTCCAACTAATCCGGTCAGAAATAAAACTATAGCAGAGATACTGAATTTATTCGTACCACAAGTTAAATTTTTGTTTATAATAAATTCTTTATTTATTTTAAGTATCTTATTCTATTTATTATGTTGCACTACTCCCCTTCTAAAGATATATCCTTGTGTTATGGGTGAGGAGACTCTACAACTTAAGCACTACAATTATAATTATTTTAGTTGCGAGTAATTGCAGTTCTAATTACATTTGACTAATTTTGCTGTTATGTACCTAATTTATCTATATTGTTAAATTGTGGCAAGGTAATCGATATTATTAATAACTAATAAATAACTCTATTGTTGTGCACAAAAAACCAAAAAATTAAGTAAATTACGTAATAATATATTTCCAGGTTTTCTGACGCTAATTGAAATATGACAGTCCATCATATTAACAATTCAAATTCAAATTCATTTCTAAATGAAATCGGAGAGTATTATAAGTTTAATCCAGTCCGAAACTCTCGAAAGCCGAGATCGAGATATTTTAAAATCTATATATCCTAAACGGTATATAATGTATAATTAAAAATTAATGAACATTTGTAGGTATAGGAAAATAAGGAGAAAAGAGCGGAAACAAATTTTCGAGCGGGGACAGTGGTATACGGAGTGTGGTGGAAAACATTAGATTGCGATATCTCATGAACCAGAAAACGATCACGATTTATAAAATAAGAATTCTGTATAAAGGATAACAAATAAAGTTTGCTGAAAGTAAAATTTTTTAAGAGGAAGGACGTCCATTGAAGGACGAAAGGAAGGATTTTTCTAAAAAATCACGTATCATATCTGAAGAACAGTGTTAGATAACTGCTTAGAATTTTGACCAGAATTAGGCCTAGAAAATCCCTAGCAGGAAATATTATAGGGGTGAGTGTGCAGAGTGGGTGGAGTCGTGGATGGTGAAAGGGAAAAAGTTTCAATTTTTTTATCTCGAGAACCATTACTGATTTAAATCTGAAGCTTGGTATTTAGATACATACAGCTATTGTCTTAGCATTTTGAAAAAAAAATAATTTTTATAAGGACTTAAGGATTGTACGGGGATGGGGAGTGTATTTCCTAACTATAGAACGGTTTATGATAGATAGTTGAAGCTCGGTCAACTTGAAAAGAAATACTGATTAAAAAAAATTCAAATATCAATAAATTGTAGTTCGGAAGGGAGCAGCAAAAGGTATCAGTGAAAATGAAATGCAGATACCATATTTTCACTAGTTATATCTCCTAGGTCTTCCCAAATAAGGAATTCATTTTTATTCAACTACTTGTTCCTATAAATACCTAGAAAGCTTTTCACGATTTTTTGAAATTCGACATCTAAGGAAGTGTAAGGGGTTATGTACTTCTTCACGATTTCTGCCAAATCCCCAGGTCTGATCAGATATCGAATTAAATATTTTCTTCCAAGCTTGAATTTAAGTTTTTTCCTTTGTCAGCCCCTACAAGGTTATAAAAACCGTTTTCACGAATTCTACATCTTTTAGAATTCATATCTTTTAGAAGTTATAAGAAATTGAATTGGTTTGTACTTCCTCGTGCTATCTTCATATTTATTTAGAAACTATTTGAAGATTTTCGAATATTCAACCCCCAGGTTGGATATGTTTCCACAGATTCATGAATATTAGAGATGTTCCGAATATCTGAAATCTGTATTTGCGAATACAAATACCAATACGAATAATTATTCGTTCTTTTCGCAAATACGAATACGAATAAAGTCTCTCGGTAGCTGTGAGTTCAGTCGAACTACTTGTTGATACCCATTAAATACGTGCATATTTGATTCATGTCGTCATCCTACAAGCAGCAGAAACGTTTTGTTTTTTGTGCTAGTAATTTTAGATAATTTTTCGTAGAGATTTGCATTCATAGTTTGCATAGTGTGTCTAAAATGTTCAAACGATTGACAAGAATATCAAGATTTGGCAGATAGAGCTAGAATATATCTATCAACTCCACCTACATACTTTAGTTGCAACCCCCGAATTTTTTTAGTAATGCTGGACTTATCTACGATCCCTTATGAACAAGATTGCATAGCGAAAAAGCAATAACATTGCTATTTATTATTTAAATTTGTAAAATTTTGTTTATAAGTAGGTACCCATATAATTTCCTTATAAAATGATTTTCTCGTAACTTGATTTCACCAAAGAAAATGTTGTAATTTTAAGAAGAAAAAAAATAGATAAGAAAAGAAACAATAATAAGCAAAGAATAAATTTCCTTCGTTTATCATCAACAACCAGTTTTTTTTTTTTTGTGTTTAGTATTCGAGTATTTGAGTTGAATTTGTCGAACACGGTTTCGAATATGAAAACGTCAAGTTTGGCGTATGTTCGCTTTAAAGAATACAAATACGGTTTTTAGGTTTTTTTCTTTTTTCAATGGTTTTCTCCCCAAACTTAAATTGTTTTTGTTTCTATTTTAAATAAAAATCACACAGATGGCATTAGTTCTGTTTTCAAACCTTCTTCTGTTTTTATTGGATTATGTGTTGTTTTTCATTTAAAATCTAATAAAATAAACATATGAAAATTATACATAATACCAAAATATTACCGAACTTTCCCACTTTAAACTAACTTTTTGACCACTTTTACCGATCGGAAAAATCTGCAGTTTGTTTTATTTTGTCATTCTCAAAAATAATACAATTTCGCCCAGACCATTGACAGATTTTCTTGGTTTTTTTCCCTTGAAAACGATTTCACACGAAAATCAAGTTACAATCGATAAAATGAATCAATTAAGCTGAATTATTTTGTAATTTTCTCAACTAACATGGTTTGACGTCAGAAAACAGTTTTCAGCTAATTTTTTCCCCCAGTACCTTCTGTATGCTCTTCAGTTATTTGATTAGTGTTTTAACTTTCCATCAAAGCAAATTTCAGAAACAATATCCCGGCTTTACATTGTTTCTAGATGAATTTAATCTTCCTTTTGACACTTTCCTTTATCCTCTAACTTGACTTCAATTAAAAATTAAGGTCGAATCCTTCTTACTCCCCATACCTTCAGCCCCAATGGTTCAAATCAGCTCTTTCTTGTGACGTATTCTTAAAGGCTTTGATCATAAATGTATAGTTTTTATAGGAACCGAAAGATGACTCTAGGGAGAACCGACTTATTTGGGCAAATGTTACTAGTCCCGGAAATTTTTGCATTGCCAAAAAAGGTCTCGAAACTACCGTCAAACAAAACTGAATTTTGTTGGTTTACTATTCCGTCAGAGGGCAACTATTCAATCACCAGGGAGGGTATACTCCGCTCTAATGCGTACTTTGTTCTACAAAAAAGGGACTAAAAACCGAAACCTATGAAAAGAATTGTATTCTAAGAATCCTGAAAAAAGATCTTTGATTTTATACCTATTATTTAAATTTCGTTGTTCATTTATGCAACACTCGTAACGAACCACCCGATAACTTTACAGCCAATCAACTGTTCACTTTCATACTTTGCCAGTACATGTAATTCCATAAAAGGTCCCTCAGCGGTGCTGAGCCTAAAGCAAGGACTCTTTGAAATTTCCTTTCGAACCGTTTCAGCTTGTTTTCTCGTCCTGCGGCAAAGATTGTTTATAGTTTTGCTCTCCTAACCGACCACAAGAAGACAAACTTCAACCGTTTTTTAGCTACTCGTACCTTTCCCATATAAAATACAATTACAAAGTTTGCTTGTACTTTAGAGTAAGAATAATGTTTATATCCTGGACAATAGGTCGATATCGACCTATCTCTAAGTGCCCCAGAAGCGATCTAACTTTTGAAAAGTGAAACAGTAGTGTTTTCCCGAAAGTTACTGGCTGAGATCCAATTTCCTTTTTGTTCCAATGAATTTAAAATGCAAGAACAATTTGGTGATTGGATATTAAATTCAATGGCTTTGTTGAATTATTCATCGTTCAAGTAATTTCGGTGTTAAAACAAATACCAGCGTCATTAAGAAAAATAATAGTGAAAGTTTTTGTTGTAGTGTTTCGGGTTGGATGGAGATTAATTTATTGAACTTCTATTCTTTGTTTCCTAGGTGTATTTCGTATCCCCCTTTTTGCTTCTTTTTTTTACTAGATTATTATTATATGTACTATAAATTATATCTAAGAAAAAAATAAAATATGTACTACAAATTATATCTAAGAAAAAAATGTGACAAAGTGTGACATAGGGGAAGGGGGGCATCTGAAAGATGTGACGTAACAAAATCGGAACGGAACTTTTCTTACAAATTAATATCATAATAATTTACTGACAACCCTGCAATATACCATATACATATATGTAACAAAATCTCAACCATGAGTCACGACAAACCAATAATCTTTTGTTTTATCCTTTTGCAGTTAACTAAACCCTGAAGTAGCTATTTGCGTTAAATTCTCTAATCTAGTCTAAGTACTGTCTACGGAAAAACGTTTCAAAAAAAGGCATAAAAACTGCAATGTTGTTGTTATTTTGTATGTAAATTTTCTAACCTGCTCTGATCTAGATAAGTGCGCAAAAGAACTCACCTAATATTTATGAATATTTTTTTTCATTTATTTAAATAAAACAGATGAATATTAGCTCCACTTCGTGTGTTTATTTTTGAAACACACTAAACCTTGTGACGTCACAATGGAGAGGGGTAGGATGACATTTTGTGACAAAGTGTGACAACGGGGGAGGGGGGGTTCCAAAATAGTCAAAATTTGCGTGACGTAGTATGTCTACGGCCCGGCCCCTAAGGTCCATTGAGCTACCTCAGGAAACCTTTTTTAAGGATACCGAAGGTATTTAACTTTTTTCCCGGGAGGGGACAAGGCTAAAGGTTTTTTTTTAAATAACTCCACACTCCATTTAGAATATTTATATTTGGTTGAATTTGCGACGCTTAGTTCGTTGACACTGATTCTACTCCTTCGAGTTCATACAAAAGTTTTTGAAACATGCTTTCGAGAATATTAGCCACTAACTTCACAACGCTTAAAGCTACGACTAGTATTTTGTTAACACTCATTTTCTAATAATTTTGCAGAAAATCCTTCGTGTAGTTGGCATATACACATTCTGTAAACTCATTTCAAATCCAAAAAACGTTATGTAAAAATATTAAACATATTAATTTTGTGTTAAAATGAAGTTCGGGTTTATTAGTCATTGAAATTACTTTCCTCCTTCAGGCAGCTTGGAGTTTTTTGACAACTTAATATTTCAATGGCTGAAAGGAATTAGTATGAAATAAATCGAGTTAGTTCTTCGAATAGCTGTTGCATAAACTTCTCTGGATGTCCATTCATTTTTCGAATGTCATTATAATTAGACAAATTCTCCAGCCAGGAAGTCATAATTTTTTTCATACACAAATATTTAAAACACATGTCCATGAGTATTGGTCTATAACTTCTGAACACTTTTAGATAGGAATTTCACTACTCATACGGAATCTGACAGAGCTATTAGTTTAATCCAGCCCAAAAGTTTGTAACGCATAGAACCGACCCTCGGACCAAAAAATGTTACATATTATTCTTTGTTTATTTGTTGCAAAAAACTCCAAATCTGCTTGACATCCGTCCATTCGTCTGTTTGTCCATTAGCACGATAACTCAAGAATACTTTCACCTAAGATCTTGATGTTTTGAATTTGGATGTTTGATCGAATTTGTAAGGCTAAGTTTGTTAATGGACAAAATCGTCCTACTCCTTCGGGAGTGCCATAAAAAAAAACCTTAAAACACATATTCAGGAATATTGTTGACCAATAACTTCGGAACGCCTTAAGCCACGACTTTGAAATTTCGTACACATTGGTTTTACACTACTCCAGTTTAAGGTATGAATACGAAAAAGTGCACATGAGTCCTTCGAGTAGCTGTCCTACAAAAATCTTGTAAAAATATCCTCGCACAATTCACGGAACTCGCTATAACCCAAGAAATCGCTCTACAGTAGCAGTAAAATGGATGGAAAATAACATTGTGAAAACATTCTAAAGATATTCCGTAAAAGAAAATTCTAAGATTGGTGTAAGCCAACCTTATCAATACAATAAAATTATTGGAGGTATTGATATAATAGACCAATTATTAATAAGTATTCGTGGTAAAAAGTGGTACATGCCAGTATAGGACTTTGGAGCTTCGATGCAGCATTGGATAATGCCTTTCTTGAGTGGGGCAGTGGCGTACGGGGTAGAGTGCAGTAGAAAAATAAATTCGGTTCGAGTATCTATAAAGCTTGACAAATATAGATTGCTCAAAGTAAAATCTTTTATGGGGCAGAGGAGCATAGAAGTGGAGGAGAGCATAGAAGTGGGGGGACGAGAATTTTTAAAAGAAATAACGTTTCATATCTCAAAAACCGTGTAAGATAGATGCTTAAAATTCTTACCAGAAGTAGGCCCAATTAAGCCCTTATAGGAAAAACAATTTTGTTGGTGTGGGTATAGAGGAGGAGGGTGAAAAGGAAAAAAATTTAGATGTTTATATCTTAAGAACCTATAATGATATAAAACTGAAACTTGGTATTTAGATAGAGGTAGTAGTGGCATGTTGGAAAAAAGGGTTTGTATGGTACTTGCGTTGAGGTTGTTTTTAACTAACTAACTGTAGAACGCTTATGATAGTAAGTTGAGACTCGGTGTGTATATGTAAATCAACTAGAAAAGTAATTTTCGATAAAAAAATAGAGTATATTTTGCATATATTTTCACCATCTTTGTCATATCTACTAGGTCTTCGCAAATATTGAATTCATTTTAATTCTACGGATTCTTCATATGATTATGTACCTAGAAAATGTTTTCGAGATTTTTTTAAATTTGACCTCTAAGGGGGAGTAAAGTGGTTGTATACTTTTCCATGACTTCTGCCATATATCTCAGGCCTGATCAGATATCGAATATCTTTTCACTTTTTCAAGCACTAGACCGCATCACAGAATAATGATCCAATCACGTAATTCTTATGTTATTAGTGGCACCGGCGTAAGTATTCTACCTTATTCGCTTCCCGAACTTTTTATTAGGTTTTCAGTCACATCTTAGAATTGAACGCGTTCCGAACTTACACCAAAAAAATAATAAATTTAAACCCAGACTGTTGGCATATTTTTTGGTATATCTCATTCGTATATTCAACTAGAACAGCTCACAATTTTATCTATTATCTTATGAGATTGACTGCAGGCCATCGTGACTTCGTTATGTTCTTTTAAAATCCACTATAAGTTAGAAAATCCTTCAGTCTCGAAGACAAATCTTACAAATTTACATTTAATTTTAAGTTTATTAACTCTGTTACAACTTTTCTGTATATTTCAACTGACGGCTCTCGAAATATCCTAACTTTTGTATTATCCCCAACTACAATTAAAATCAGTATTCAGAATTTCATCCCATGATATCATGCAGTTGGCTGCAGCTTGACGTGGTTGCGCTTTGTTTTAGTAATAAAAAGTTGCGATTAACTTAAAACTTCAATAGAATTTGCTACCCCATAATACGAGTAGTAGACATCAAAAAAGTACAAGTCCGCCGTACACAAACGTATTTGACGACTCACAATACATGAACTACCAAATACGTGAACGTGAAATGCTCTATAATTTAATTCTTTATTGTGCTACTCTTAGGGCCGTTCCTACGATCATCAGTTACTAGTGATGTGCTATTCAATTACTTTACAGTAACGAATAATTACTGAATACATCAATATTCTATATTTAGTATTTGATACTTCTTCAAATACTTTACCAACCATGAGGTATTCATTTATATGCTCACAACTATTTGAATCTCTTGGCTTAAAATGCAATTACTTCGGTATTCGATACTTGTTCAAATACTTTACCCAGCTGAGTAAAATATGTGTGTTTGATTTGACATGTACCTACTACTGCAACTTTAACTGACAGATGTTCATACGAAACTTACAGTTAAAGTTCCGGTTAGAGTTTAACTGAAGATTGTAATAACGGCCCTTAGAATAATATAACAAGCTTAAGCTATCCTTAAAATAGTGAATATCAGGCACTCGTCTTTACAGCCAAGTTAATGATATTTAGCTACATGCAAATGACTTCGAATAGAGGAGGCCGGGGACAGTAGTACTAAGGGACAATAGAAACAATGGTTATAATTAACAGAATCCTTCGTTTAAATAAAGCTTCAAAGTGTCAAACGAAGCGTCTCTAAATGCTCCATACACTCACAGTAAAATTTTTTGAAATCATTTATCGTTGGCAAATTGTTGCCAATCAAAAAAGTGTAAAATTAAAACCGAATTTAATTTTACATTTCGATAGCTAATCCAATTAAATTCAGTTAGTAAAATTACATACGTCTTGTAAACATGCTTACAATGTAAAATGTAATAACAAATTGTGGTTGTAAAATTTAGAAACAAAATATTTGAAAATGCATGTAACGTAATATTTTCCATTGATTAGATTTAAAAATTCTGTTTTGCTATTAATTTTAAATCTGAAACTTAATTACTCCATAAAGGGATGAAAGGTTTGTAATTAAGTTTTTAATCCAATATTTATTTATTCCCGTTTTCAGAAACTTTCAAATATCTGATATATGTATAAATTCAAAAAATGAACACTAAAATCAATTAAATTCAAAGTAAAATGTAGAGGTGGAATCAAACCTATGATTAGGTGTTTATAATAAATGCTGGCAATATTTGTACACTGTTTCAAAAGTTAAATCGCACTTCAAACACTCATACTTTTCGATTTAGCATGAACGAAAAAAAGACATCTGAATATTATTAGCAGTTTCCACGTAATGATGGAATAATGCTCAAGTCCTTCCATGCATTTCGAGTAGCTTTTCAGTTTGAATCATCTGCATATTGCTCGGATTATTTGGCAATTAAAAATGATAAAAGTATTAAAAGCAATATACATATATTTTAGATTTTTCAATATTGACATTACAATTCACAGGTTTATTTCAAATTCAAATTCAAATTTATTATGTCGTGAACCATACTATATATGATTACTCGTACATGTACATTTAGTAGTAATAGTTTGTGATCAGGCTTGTGCCTCTACAACAATGGTTGGAAACTTAAAACTAACAATGGCTGTAATGAAATAAAATTTATTAGATTGGCTTGAAGGAAAAATGGTTTAGAAAAACCTTCGGACAACTGAACAAGGAAATAACAGCACAAAATAAAAAATTAAAAATAATTAAACTAAGACTAAAGTTAAAGATGATATTACATGATAAGTATGAGTAAATATATCGGTTAGATAGAGATAATTAGAGGGTTGTCAGAGAGAGGTATATTTCAAACACTCAAAGTAAATTTAAAATAACTCACACGTAATAGTAAACTTTACATAGATTTCCATCTAAATTTACACTCCGTTTTAAATTTTCATACTTTACATAGCACATTTTAATGTGATAATTATTGTAATGATCGTAGAATTTTTTACTGTGCACAGCTAAAATGTTATGTACACAGTAAAAAAAATCCATTGACTTTTACATCTTTTGGATATTAGGCAAATATGCCTAACTTTTTTAAGTAAAATTATATTCGAAAGTAATAGTCAATTTTATGGGTAGTAAATTTCAATTTGCAATCAAAAAATTTGTATTTACTAATACAAGTAATTTCAAGTAAAAGTTCTTGAAAAAATTAAATACAGTTCAACCCGGTTATAACGTACCTTGAGCAGACCACAGAAGTATAACGTTATAACCGATAGTACGTTATAACCAACATAGATAGATAGATAGATTTATTTCAATTTTTAAAAATAGTTCGTACAATTTTATACAATTTCAGTGATCAGATTTTATATCTTTGCATCTGTAGTTACAATTTAGATTTTTACTAAAATGAATTCTTTGTTTTTTATTTTAATTCAATCCAAGGAAAAATTAAGTAATAAAAACCTTGCTTGTTAACTCCTACCTAACTTACACACTAACTTACAAACTAACTTAAAATAAAATAGAAAAGTAAAAATAATGGAAGTAATTTAAAAATAGTAGTTACTAGAAGGAAAAGTATATACATAGATAACATACATGTTATAGGAAAGATGAAATTAGCGGGTTTTCTACCAACTGGGACCGTAACAAAAATGAGGAGAGTCTGGATTCGGCCAGTTCCTGTATAGTATAAACACCGGCATCAGAGTGTAGTATTCTTGTAGAGAAGTAGAAGGGTTTATTCATAGCTATTTTAAGGCATTTGTTTTGACAGACCTGTAGTTTCTTTTTGTGAACGCTAGCGCATTGACTCCAGATAGGAGTACCATAGGAAATAATAGGTTGAATTACGAGTTTAAAAATTAAAACTTTATTTTCCACAGAAAGGAAGGATTTCCTGGTTATAAGAGGGTACAGCGCATGAATGCATCCTGAGACTTTGAAGCATATGTTTTCGATGTGGCTAGCAAATGTTAACCAACATAGAAACCTTTCATATTTGCGAATAGGGATTGAAAAAAGGGACGTTATACCCGAAAGTTCGTTATAAAAGTGCACTTTATAAGCGGGTTGCACTGTATACTGGAAATTTCAAGTAAAAATTGGACTGAAAAGCTAATTTTTTTAAAACAGTAAGCTAACATAAAAATATTATAACATGCAAAATCTTTTGCATATTAAATTAAGGACTAAGAACGTGATCCGAGAAATATCTCCGTGTGAACCAATTACAACTATAAACTTTTCAAGTGAATGACGATTGATATTCCGTACTGAATGATATCAAACCCTCTCATCAGCTAAACAAACCAATCAATAGTTCGCTTCGAATTTCAATCTAATAGATATTGAATTACAGGAGATTTGAAGCTCACTATCGCTAAAATGTTAGCATTTATCGTATAATTTCTATGAAATCAAATTTACCACATTACAGTCCTATCAAACAAGAAAGAACTGCAATCAGTCAATCCCTTATTTAAATTTCTACAGTTCACAGTTTCCCTATCTTTTCTTTAGGGATGCCAGCAACAACCTTGGATAGAATATTTAATAGCACGCTGTGCACTTACTGCGTTTGTAACTGCGGGAATATTTAATTTCCGCTCATTTTAATCCGATTGGTTTGGTACCAGAAACAGTGGCTCCATTCCGTGCTACGACTCCACTCGAGGCTGTACTGATATTTAGATACTTTTAATGGTGATGAATTGAAATACTGCAAAGCCAATCGCAGTGGGACTGTGTATGGAATTGAGGATTTGGAAACTGAAAAATATGTAACAATAAAAATGCTTCGAAAAGGGACTCTTGTGTATAAACAGAATTCTGGAGATGTATCACTTTTAGAGTAATCGAATCGGGCTATGTAATTAATTGCTGCAGGGTCTGGCAACTGTCCTACAGGCAATGGTATGTGTCAACTTGTTAACACGATTGCTGCCGCAATCATTTTTTGTAGAACTATACCAATAAAACTTATGATATGAAAAACACTGGAAAGCCAATATGAGTCTGTCACGGATATTTAGTTTATAATTTCTTGAATTCGTGAAATTAATGTTGCCTTTACTAACACTCTTATTAAATACTGTTCATTACAATCATTTGATGAAATTACGAATCTCATTATTGTTAAGTATACAGTAATGTCATTCATATACTCAAACTCGAACTCTAATTGCGTAACAGTAATGAAGTTAAAATTGACTGGAAGGTAAATTTGATACCACTTCATAAAGTATTATATATATATATGTATATTGAATGTACGTATGATGTGAAAATACAGCATTTACATTATGAAGATCATTGCAAGGTATCTTCAAAAAGCTTTTCATAAATTCCAGATTAAATCTACATAATTTGTCTACACTATTGACTCTAATCCAGCCCAAAAGATTATATCGTTCAGAATAGAGTAGGTATACATACGTCTATTCATAACCTTATTTAAAACTATTTGAAATACCACCGTACTGAACATTTCAAAGGAGTTGCTGAGTGTGGTCTGAAGGTATCGATCAATATTCCGAAATACGTGTTTCATGAGCTTAAGATACAATATTAAGATATTAAGATACAATTTTTTTACTGGGTTTTCAAGAGATCGAGTTGTGAGGGGACAGGTGAGGAGCAGCTTATGTTAGGAAGTTGAAAGTTAGAATTCTTACAGAGCTATGATAGTTGGTTGGTAGGTTGATATGGTAGGCTGGGTGTTAGATTGGTGAGAAAAAACAATGCGTTCGAAACGCTCGAAAGCTGTGACAATATTTTGAATTTATATGGAACTGCAGTTGGTTTCGACAATTTTTGGGAAACGATTCCTTCTGAACCAATTACCTATATCAGGAAATAAAATCTGGCTTGTGAGTAGATTTCAAAGTGAAATACGGCAAATGTAAAATATTCTATATCCCAAGAAGCGTTTCAGATATGATCTTGAAATTTATACAGTAATCAGATGCAGTAGACTGGGATGGAGTGAACATAGTGGTGGTCGGGATAGGTTATCATAAGTGGCGCAACATCTTAAATCGGGCAAGGGCATGCAGGATGCATTGTCTGACGTCGCCAGAGCCCTTCAATTTGCGCATTTAAGAAGAGATCTTCAATCATCGTCGAGTATATTTTTGCGTGCCCATTTTCACTGACATTCTTGCACCACCTCCGCATGATTTTTTTTGGCAATACTAATTTATAAGCTGTAGACACACTCACCAAGTTTCAACTTTGTAGCATAATCCGTTGCAGAGAACGAAGAAGCACATCCACGTTCTGCTTTTATTTTGTATTTTTTTTATTATTTATAATACAGTATTGTTATCGATTTTTTAAAAAAAAAATTTTCTACTCTCAAAATTTTTTTTCTACGTTTCATGACTAGTAGACACGAAAAAGACAATAAAAATGTTCAGTCCATCTGTCCGCCGTAAGCCGCGCCGTACGCCGTACGTCGACCGCCCCAAATCGTTTGAAGGCTCGTAGCATTCAAACCAGTGGAGCTATTAAATTAATTTTTTTTTTATGAATAGACGTGGTAGCCCCCTTGAAGTGAAATTTTTTTTAGGAGTGAGGGTGTGAGGGCGAAGGTAGAAGAAGCGTTTTAGACGAAAAATTTTGGTTTCCAGATCTCAGCAACCGCTTATGTAAAATTGATGATATGGGTGAATGGGTGTGGGAGTGGAGAGGGAAATAATGTGTCCGAAACGCAAAAAAGATCACAAACCAGAAAAATAAAAATTTGGTTTGAGTATAAACCTTGATAAATAAAGATTGCACAAAGTAAAATTTTTGAAGGGAGTAGGGGAGCATACAAGTGGAGGGGATAAGAATTTTTAAAAAATAACACGTTTCATATCTTAATTACAGTGTAAGATAGATGATTCAAATTTTTAACAATAGTAGGCCCAAAAGAACCCTAGTAGGGAAAAAAAATTTTGAGGGGTGGGTGTAGAGGGTGAGGGTGAGGAAGGGTGAGAAGGGAAAAATTCCGATGCTTATATCTTAAGAACCTATAATGATATAAGGCTGAGACTTGGTATATAGATAGAGCTATAGTTGTTGCATGGTGAAAAAATATATTTTTTTTAAGGGTAGATGGGTACGGGGATGGGGGGTGTTTTTCCTAACTTTAGAACGGCTAATGCCAAAAAGTTGAAACTCGGTACGTATATGTAAATCAACTAGAAAAGTAATTCTTATAAAAAAAATCAAATATTCATTGGCGTTCGAAAGGGGGGGGGGGGGTGAAATTATCAGTAAAAATAAAATGCACATATTTTCACGATTTTCGTTATATTTACTAGGTCTTTCCAAATATTGAATTCTTTTTTATTCTACAGATTCTTCATATGAATACCTAGAAAGTGTTCTCAAGATTTTTTGAAATTCGACCCCTAAGAGGGTGTGAAGTGGTTGTATACTTTTTCATAAATTCCACCATATCTCTTCGGTCTGATCAGATATCGAATATCTTTTCACTTCCACAGGCTTGCTTAATAATCACCTATTTTTAGGTTTTTTTCTTTTTCAGCCTCCCGACCGCATCCCGGAATATGACCCAATTATATAATTCATATATTACACTCTATTCTAACCGTGTCCCGAATTTTTTGTTGGGTTTTCAGTTACATAGTTACATACACCGCATCCGCGAATTGAACACGTTCCGAACTTCTGCCGGAAAAATAATAAAGTTGCGCCCAGACTGTTGGCAGATTTTTTTGATAACGTACCATCGCTATAGCTCTACTTGTGTACCAATTTTCAATTTTAGCACTTCTCGCGATATAAAAATTTGAAATTTTTTTGTTCCCCTTCCTCAATCTTTTTCTGTGTTAAGTGTCTATTAGGATTACCTTCCGTTTAATTGGAACTTTCTATCTTAAACAGTTCTAGAAATATGATACTTGATGTACATATGGTATGTATACTCTAATTTTTAAATGGTACCAGGTAAGGCAACAACTAAACGAAAGTTTTAATAAACTGCACTCCTCACTCTGTTTTATCTACAATACCATACGACTGGCTGCCTTTTAGCATTGTGGTAGGTTTCAATTTGTAATAGAATTGAAAAACCGCAAGCGGTAAACGCTATATCACGCTCTAATAAAAAAAATTAAACTTACGATAAATAAGAGTATTATATCACGTGTTGCACAAGTCCGTGACGAGGCCAAAGTACATAAAAAAATTTAACAATTCTAATGCGAAAAGGAAGGTGCACTTATTCTCCGCGTGATATGGTTTTGCGTGGTAGTACATGAGCTCACGTGAAATAACATTTCTGTCCACACCTGAAGCTTTTTATGTAAGAACTAAATATTATTATTAAATAATCTCACAGATCATTCATGGATCGCATCCAGGAGCTCCAACAACAAGTGATTCCATATTATTAAGATAGAGCTGTGTAGTTAAAAGTAAATTCTCAGATCCTGCAATTCCACAAACATTAATCATAACGATTCATGACTGCGGTATGTTTTTGAACACCCGCTTGTTCTAATATAATTTCAATTTGTAACGGATGGTATATCGCGAATCGAATTTTAATAAGCGTGTATCCATCAATCATCTACTTACACACGTGCCATAATACGAGATCCCATTTCTGGAGCTTTCTGAAAAAGACATGACTGAGTTTTCGACAACATCGTAAACTGAAAGATACGAATGAATTATAAAAAGCGTTTCAATTTCAACACATGGCACAAGGCTCATTTTAAGCAATGTCGACAAGCTGTGGATGAATTTGAATTTAATAAAAAAATCAGTAAACACACAGGTGTAGTAAAAAAATGTGTTGAGCGGAAATCAAAGAAAAGCTGAGGGGCTAGATCACTGTTTGAAGTTTTCTTCTAGAAAGGCTCAAACAAAATATGCCGAGCTCATTATGCTGTTATGACACTGATTATTTTTCAAGTGCAATAAAAGTCAATCGAGTGACAAGCCGATTACCGATAAACATTTGGTAGTGGTCGAAATTAACCACTAATTTGTTATGAAAAATACTGGTTTTCGGGACTTTCATAACATTGGGTCTGGACAAAAGTCCGTGGTGTTTTTTTTAGTAAAATTCTACTTGTTTTCTTTGCCTTATTATTATCGACAATGTTTCGCCATTTTTCGTGCAGAGCCATGATGCCATCGGTGAAGAACTTCTGTTGTTTCTTCTTGGAAAACTAAATCGAGTGGTTTTCACGGGCTTCTCTTGAAAGCAGCTTCACTCCATTCAGAGAGTTCTGCAGATTTGAACAAGTGATAATCCGAGGGTGCTATGTCTGGATTATAGGGTGGATGCATCAAACCTTCCCAGCCAAGCTCTCGCAAGTTTTGACGGATCATCAAAGAAGTGTGTGTTCGGGAGTTGTCATAATAGAAAACAACACCTTTCCTATTATTCAATTTGAGCCGTTTTCTTCCAATTTCCCGGCGTAGTCTTTCTAGTTGATCACAGTAGACTTGTGAATCAATCGTCTGACCAGTTGGAAGTAGCTCATGGTGAACGATTCCCTTCCAGTCCCACCACACCATACACACATCATCATCAATGGCGCGACAGCCTAAGTCGGGCAAGGGCCTGCAGGATACTTTGTCTGAAGTCATCTCGATTCAACGCCCGCGTCCTCTAGTTTGTGCATCTAAGAAGCGATTTGCAATCTGCGTTAACTAAGTCCTCGTATCTTTTTCGCGGTTTTCCCACCGGTCACTTGCCATGAGCTCTTCCTTTCAATGTGCGCTTGGGAGTTCTTCCGTCATCCATTCGCTCCACATGACCTGCCCATTGCAGCTTACAGAATTTTATAAGAGTCGATGCGGCTGGGTCGTCATAGATGTTATATAGCTCGTTGTTGTACCGAATACGCCATTCAGTGCCTTCTGTTACTGGTCCTAAAATTCTTCGAAGAATTCGTCGTTCAAAAGCGTCTATTGATTTTTCAGACGCTTGGGTGAGAGTTCACGTTTCACTTGCATATAGTAGCACAGGTCTTATTATGGTTTTGTATGTGCGAAGTTTGCTCAACCTGTGCACTTTTTTCGATTTTAAGATCGGGAGAACCATGAAATATGCCTTATTTGCTAGTGTGATCCGTTGATTTACTTCGTCCCGTTCGTTGCCGTCTCTTACAACCACTAACCAGTTGGAAGAAGCTCATGGTGAACGATTCCCTTTTAGTTCCACCATGAAATACACACAGCATCACCTTATTCGGCGTTAATCCTGGCTTCGTGAACGCTTGTAACGGCTCACCATCCCTTCTCCACGATCTTTGGCGCTTCCGATTGTCGTACGTGATCCATTTTTCATCACCGGTTATGACACTAAGGGCCGTTATTACGACCTTCAGTTAAAATTTAACCAGAACTTTGACTGTAAGTTTCGTATGAACATCTGTCAGTTAAAGTTCCAGTTAGAACGTTACTGACGATCGTAGGAACGGGCCAATGACACGTTTCAGTAATCGATTTCATGGCGTTTAAGTAGCGCATCGCAGATGTTAATTCGGTCCATCATGTTTTTCGTGCTTAACTTATCAGGAACCCATACATAGAGCTTCATTTTGTAGCCAACTTTGTTTAAATGGTTCAAACCAGAGCCGTCTTAACGAGGGACGTCATTTCAGTTTTTTCTAGGGGGGGGGGGGGGCAAGATGTTATGAATGTACGTACTTTTATATACCTACATATTTATGCTATATATAATACATGAGAAAACAAAATTCAGGGAGGGACGTCCCTGGTCTTAACCATAACGGTGCAACTGAATTGAACGTCAAAAAACAGAGTCATAACAAACATGACAGCTCCGTACGATTTGCAACGATTTTGTATGGGGTCCGAACCATGACGTCACTAATCGGGGCAAAATCGAGGCATTTCTCACGACGAACTGTCACATGTGCGCGGCTTGAAATTAAATCGGCGGTGTTCAAACCCGTTTTGTGGTCAATACCCAGCTCCATAGCAATTATTGACACTGCTGATATGCTTATCTTGCTGGACATTTCCAAGAATTTTACAAGCTTTTTCTGCGATTGGACGACCAGAGCGTGTCTTATCTTTCACATCAAAATTACCAGAACGAAAGCGAGCAAACCATTTCCTCGTAACAGATTTTGATAAAGTCTCTTCACCGCAGCATTCTTCTCTTTGTCATAATAATATTGCAAAATATAGCGAAATTTTTCATTACTTTTCTCCATTTTCAAACACAAACAACTTTAAAACCACTGCACCAATTTCGAAGTTTATACACTACTTTTTGACTTGTGCGTGATACAAAAAATGTTTCTTTTGCACTTACCACATCTGTGAGCTAAGGCATCGACATAACGAACTGTCAAAAACAAGTCTGTAGCTGCTGGAAAATCTAGCCGCCAGTAAATTTTTCTTGTATTAACTGCTACAATGTTGTGAAACACTGCGCGAAACACTGCGCATTCACCAATATTCTAGAATACGTGTTTTAAGTACATTTAGTATGTCAGCTTACCAATGGAGTTGGACGAATTTGTCCGTTAACGAACTTAGCTTTACAAATTCAACCAAACATCCAGATTCAAAATTTCAAGATCCTAGGTCAAGGCGTTCTTGAGTTATCGTGCTAACGGACAGACAGACGCACGGACATCAAGCTGAATTCGATTTTTTTTTTTTAAAGTTTTTAACGCAAAATAATATGTAAATAGGTGCATGTACAAGTTTTATTCATGCGAAGCTCCGTTCCATGCGTTACAAACTTTTGGACTGGACTAAACTTATAATACTCTCAGATTTCATCTAGGATATAAAAATAGATACTCGCACCACGATATTCAAGTTCAGCATTTTAATACATTTTCATAATGATTTTCCACTATTGGCGGATAGAGTAGGTACGTCTCGACGATGTCTTACGTTGAAAATCTTTTGCTATAGTATATAAAAAGAGGGCGACTTTATGCTTTTAAATTCAATTTTTTTTCTCATTTTTTGTTTGAAGTGAACGTCGTTCAAGGACCCGAAAGTGGCTCAATGAAAATCATAATTTGATCATTTGCCAAAGAATTTCATTCCGTCTGTCGTCTTCTGTACCGGTGTCCTCGCAGCGGAAAACTTTTCAACATTTTAATGTTTGCTGTTTCATCGGAAAATGTTTGTCTTTTCATTTCTCAAGATTTTCGCCACTTTGGCTAGCTTCGCGTAACGTACTGCTATTTTTGGGATAACACAAAAAGAAATGCAAAGAGCATGATGTGGTGTGGACTAGCGGCATTGGCATCAAAAACAGTTCCAAAGAAGTTTATTTTGAGTTAATACATTTTATAATTCTGCGTTATGTTTGTGCGGTTAAGAAAAAAATTTAAAATTCTTTTCAATCTTTGAGTTTTAAGGTCAAATTGATCGAAAAAATATACTATGCGAAGTGTGAAAATTGAGGCGCTTACTCTATTATTTCAATACTTTCTGAAAATTCATCTTATGATTTAGGATTACAGTAAAAACCGTATACATATGTATATGCAACCCTCGCAATACTCCCCGGCACCCTGCAATGTAACGCAATGTCCCGTATCCGTCCTATATAGAGATTGTACATTTATAACCGCCTAAATCATCATCAGCACAAATCGGGCCAAGCCTGCAGGAACCGGATAATTCCAACCTTCATATACTATATGCCATATCCGTCTAATTGCAATGAAATTTGAGAAATGTATTTGTTTGTTTGCCCTATTAAATGCAATATTTTTTCTGCTAGGCGTTTATTAGGCCTACTTCTAGTAAAAACTCTAAGAATTTATCTTAAACTGTTCCCCATATCTCATTATTTTTTTGGAAAAATTTTTACTCTCTTCACTTACATCCTCCACCGCATTTTACTTTCAGCAAACTTTATTTGTCAAGCTTAATACATACACGGAAACCGAATTTTATGTTTCTAGTGCGTGAGATATAGCGAGCAATTTTTTTTGGAAATGGGTCTACTACCGAACGTGTATATATGTACATTCCAAGTTTCAGCCTCCAAGCAAAATTGCCAGTCTAAGATACTTCCCTCACCTCCCCCACACCCATCACTTCAAGGGGCCTACCCCATTAATAGCTCATGGGGTTTGGGAACTATAAGCTCTCAAACGATCTTGCGTATTGCAGACAGACTGGATTTTTTTTTTGGTTTTTATGATATCTATTTGATGTCATGAAAAGGTTAAGAAATATTATTCACCATAAACAATTAATACCAACGTAATATTATTCACCATAAACAATTTTTTATCCATACCTCAAACACTGTACATAGTTGAACGTGTATGGAAACCATTTAAGAGTATCATGAGTGCAGTTAATCGCCGGACACCCCTTAAATGATAAACTCGTATAATTTTAATGTAATACTATGTTCAGACTATACGAGATTAACGCGTTTAAATCGAGTTAAACTCGTTGAAAACACTTCCCGAACGTGTTTATCAAAACATGTATGTACAACGCGTTTAACCGAAATCGTGTACTGTGACCCTCAGGAAAACCGAATTAAACTTTAAAAGAAACTATTATATGCTGTAGAAATTGAATTTTGTATTTGTGCAACGACTGCATTAGTTATTTAATTCACTTCTTATCACTGCTATAAAAACACTTTTATTTGAAATAATTTATAAAACATAAATTTGTTAATGGAACACAGCTGAATATATATTTGTCAAAACAACTCACGTCAAGCTGTCAGGTATCAAAATAAAACGAGTTGCCTAGTGTGAACACTTTTTTTTTAACTCGTTTATTTTGCCTACTTAAACGGGTTTAAAACGCATAGTCTGTATAAGTCTTGGACAAATCAAGTTGCAATTAAACGGGTTTTACTGTAGTAGATAAGAAAAAATCTGCCAGTAGTCAAGTTCGGGACGCGTTTAATGTTGAAATTCGGTGTTACTATGCGACTGACAACCGTAAAAATAAAGTTCCAAATAAGTGTCTGGTTATTCTTTAGGGTATCAGTCGTGTAGTAGCATTTCAGCATTACACGCATTCTTGAATGCCATAAAATAATAAAGTTGCGCCCCGGGAAATATTTTACTTTACGTAGGGTAAGGTACCCAGTGGCGAGCCCCCCTTAAGAATAAGTTGTACTTTAAGATATTATAATATATTATATGAGCAAATTATATGCCTGTTATTTTTTTTCTAATATCTTTCAACTCTTTAGATGTACAATATAGCATTAAAATCTCTCCAATCTCGTTAAATTTAAAAATAACACGAAAAATCGACCGAGAAGATTATTTTTAAGTGTCTAGCCCAATGATGAGCCCCCCTATACCAGTTACCTTCATATGAATACCTAGAATGTGTTTTCAAGATTTTTTGAAATTCGACCCCTAAGAGGGTGTGAAGTGGTTGTATACTTTTTCATAAATTCCACCATATCTCTCAGGTCTGATCAGATATCGAAAATCTTTTCACTTCCACGGGCTTGTTTAATAATCACCTATTTTTAAGTTTTTTTCTTTTCCAACCTCTAGACTGCATCCCGGAATATGACCCAATTATGTAATTCATATATTACACTCTATTCTAACCGTTTCCCGAACTTTTTGTTAGGTTTTCAGTCACATAGTAACATACACCGCATCCCCGAATTAAACACGTTACGAACTTCTGTCGGAAAAATAATAAAGTTGCGCCCAGACTGTTGGCAGATTTTTTTAATTTACATATATGAAAATAACTCTAACTTTTTCTTTGATTCATGATGATCGACCTGAAATTTTAAAAAATATTTTCTACCGTGCAATTTCCTTTTTTCACGTTTTAGGACTAGTAAACCCAAAAAAACAAAAAAAAATTTTATTTTATTATATTTTGTAGAGTGAGGAGAGGGTAATTATTTTAGATGAAACATTTTAGTTTCTAGATTTCAGGAACCGCTTATACTAGAATGTTGAAAGTTTGAACTTATGTAGTATGTACTATGATAGTGGACCCAGAGACAATTTGAACTTTATTTTCTCAGTCTGTCGCAGAGTACCTACTCTACACCGCATCTCAGCATTAAACACGTTTCGGACTTCTAACCATAAAATACTAAAGTTGCGCCCAGACTGTTGGCCAATTTTTGGATTTTGGTAGATGAAGATCTCATTCGACCTCAGCTAATTTCGGAATTCCGGAATACTTAAACAATACCTCCCGCCTAAATGGTTAAATATAGAAAAACGCTTGAATCGTTTGATCCCCGATTATATTTAAAAATTTTAGAAGTGAATATGAACTCCATATTTCATTAGATATCAGAAATATATCGGAATTCGTCAATATGTACTGAACCACTTTACACCCCTTTGGGGGCTAGATATCGAAAAATTTGGAAAACCGTTGCTAGGTGCTTATTTCAAGAGCCCGCAGAAGTAAAATTAATTTGATAGATGTAACGAAAATTGTAAATTATGTTTGCAAATTCTTTACTCGGAAATTTTTTTTTAATCCGCCTTTGTATTAATTTTTAGATCTTAAGATGATAGCAGACCAGTTCAATATTCTTTTGTGCTGGGGTACCAGGTTACAGTAATATTCTAGGAGTATGGCTGACGAGTTCGCTTGGCTCGGTACTACTCTTCAGATTATGCCGGAACATTGGAATTTAGGTGTGGCCCTCTCTACATAAACTATGGATGATATTACATGGTTGTTGTTGTTGTTGTTGTTGTTTATTATATGATATGGCCGAAGCTGGATCTAAAACGCTCAAAAGGTCTGATTTTGCTCAAAAGGGCGAGTATCAGAACCACAGTCAGTGTCCTGAGCGGACACCCTCTTATAGGTCAGCATGTTAAAGACTCGGTCTCCTCTCAAATGAATTCTGTAGAGCCTGCCAGAATGTGGTGAGGAGGAGACACTCCCTCATATTTTCTGTACCTGGAAAGCTTAATCCGATAGGGGAGCTCAAGTTTCAATGGAAAGGCTGCCGTCCAGAATACTTGATTCTAGTTGACTTAGTGTATTACTCCTGAATTAATAGCATTAATACATGTACCTATTTGTACACTAAGAAAAAGTTTTATAAACATAGCAACGTATTGATTACCTGTTTTACTTTATTCCATTTCAGTTTTACCAAGTAATTCAACAACATCGATAACAACCTTCCGGTCAATGTCATTGAACGTCTTTGCAACCACAGCATTGGTCTCAACGTTAACGCCGATTTTCCGCAAGGACGAGGGCGACTACATAATGGACATAACTCCCACAAGTCAGATAACAAGTTCATATCATAGCGGTCACATCAGACCCACCACCAGCAGCAGCAGCAGTAGCATCAGTATGCCAGATAGATGGACTAAGCAATCACTTGGCAAACGAAAAGCTCGTGAAAAACCAGAAGGTCCGCATAAATGTGAATCATTCGTTGTCGGCGAACCGGAGATCAACACGTTTTATAGCCCGGGATATCCATATCATTATCCCAACGTTACTGACTGTGTCCGTATCATTGAAGGTAAGAACATAATACGATATACAAAACAACCACTCTCTTATCCATCCATGAACTGGCTGGCCACAGTAATATTTCAACCCTTAGAACGTAACCTGACCGCTTAAACTTTCACCACATTATCCGTTCAAGTCAGGAGCGAACACCCATCAAAACTTATTGCAGTAATATCTGACTTTTCCCCCATCAATAATTTTGCTTTTATAAGTAATTAAATATAAATAGAAGCTTTCATTAAACCTTACGGGGATATAAGTATATCCAAAAACACTTTATTTTAGCGCTCTCCTGTATCTGAATCAAGGCTGAATCGATGCGTACGATTTGCACATTTTTTTCAAACAAAAACAACTCTCTCAACTTTCCATGGAAACCACCCAATTTTATTGGATAAAAAGAGATAAAACTAAGGCTGAGGATAATTTCAAGATTATTGAAATTCTTTGACTGCCTGCACACAGAATTTTACGCTCCCTTTTCATATAGATCCTTGCTTCGTAAAATTTAATTTTCTTCTCGTATAATAATGGCGTTTTTCTTTCAGCTCAACCTGGCCAAATTGTTCGGTTGGACTTTAGAGACTATTTTAAAATTGAGCCTTCTGAAGGATGCAAATTTGATTTTTTAGAGGTGAGTACTAACCAAAGTGCTGCTCATTAATATGCAAAAAAGTGTGCTTGAGAAGCACTCTGGATGGAAATTTCGTATGTATGTCAGAAGATTGTCTTTTATGAAGAATATCATTCTAGTTCTACGTTTTACTTCATTATTTTAGTGATCGATTTAAAAAAAAAAAATTTATTGCGCAACTTTATTATTTTTTCGGTACAAGTTCGGAACGCGTTCAGTTCTGAGATGCGATGTAGGATGTAACTGAAAACCTAACAAAAAGTTCGGGAAGCTGTTAGAATAGGGTCGCGCTGGAATACTTACGTCGTTGCCACAAATAACATATGAGTTACATAATTGGGTCATATTGCAGGGTGTCTAGAGGTTGAAAAAAAAATTGAAAATAGGTGATTATTAAACAACGTGGAAAGCTTTTCGGTAACTGATCAGACCTGCGAGATATGACATAATACATAAAAAAGTATAAAACCACTTTACATCCACTTAGGGAACGAATTTCAAAAAATCTTGAAAAAACTTCCTAGGTCTTCATATAAAAAATCCATAGAAAAAAAATGAATTCATTATTTGGGAAGAACTAGCAAATATGACGAAAATCGTGAAAATATATTCATTCATATTCCATACGATCCCTATACAAAATTATATTTTTCGAACACTACTACAGCTCTATTCAAATACCAAGTCTCAGCTATACATTATAGGTTCTCGTGATTTAAAACTCAGATCCTTTTCCATTTCACTCTCTACACCCACACCCCACAAAACTTTTATTTCTGCTAGGGGTCTATAAATGCTTAACATTTTTACCAAACGTAGGGCTACGATTGGTAAGAATTTTAGTCATCTATTTTACACTGTTCTTGAGATATGAGACGTGAATTATTAGAAAAATTCATATCCTCTCCAATTTCATGCTCCATCGACCTCTTAAAAATTTTCACTTTCAGCAAACTTCCTTTGTCAACCTTTACTCACATACCGAATTTTATTTGTTTAGTGCAATTAGTTCGTGAGATATCTTAATATCTTAACCCAACATTTTTTTTCATCATTTCAAATCGATAACAATAGATACTGTATTATTAAAAATTAATGATAAGGTAAAACTTTTGTATACAGTCACTGATATGTATGAAAGAAAGCCCCAAAAAAGCCTTTATTCTGCCTATGTTATGGTATGGTATAATGGGTGGTGATGCTATTATCCTCGTTCACTTAGACGATATTGTTCGTCCATTGTGCTCCCCGTTTGAGTGTGAAAAACTCCTGGAACCTAAAACCATTTACTGGACTTTATAAAGTTAGCTATGTTACGACATTGTCTAACTTGTTTTGATCGTGTTGTGTTCAAGCTAAGCGCCTCAATGGCTGCTTGGCTGTCGATGCAAATAGTGATATCTTCTATTGCATTCACCTTTGTTTCATTTTTTTTGCATGCTTGAAGACTTCCGCTTGAAATAAGCTGGCATGGTCCGGTAGCCTGAAGGACTCATTACTGTCGAGTTCCTGTGAGAATACCCCCCGCTTGTATCAGAAATCATTTTCGAACCGTCGCTTAATACCATTGTGGTCCTATTGTTTAAGTTGCGTTCCATATTCCAGTCGTCCCTGTGTAGGATCTTAACAGAAAATTCCCTACTGAAATCTAATTCTGGCATAATGTAGGTTGTCCGTGTCCCTGTTCATATCACACTCCTAGAAGTTTTTGAGTATGGTACTGTGACCAGCAGGTCTAGTTCTCTAGTAACCTAACTCTTTGAGTCTAAGAGCGCCTTTTGCAGCTATGCTTTTCATGTGCATGTCCATTGGCAGCAGGAGGGGGATAGTTTCCAGTGCTGCCGTGGGTGTGGCTCTGAGGGCGCGATTGACCCCAATGCATGTCAAGCGCAGTACTTTTGTCAGCTTGCTTAAATACGTGGACTTTCTAGTTGCCTCCCACCACAGCTTAATATTGGTTTTATTATGGCTGTGTACATCCAATGTACTAATTTTGGTTAGAGACTTCACCTATTTTCGAACATCTTTCCGCAAGCGTAAAATGCGTAATACGCTTTCTTAACGCGTTCTTCCAGATTAAGTTTCCAGCTGAGTTTCTTGTCTGAAACAACCCCGAGATATTTATCGCTGTCGGAAAGATGAAGCTAATCGCTTCCCATCTTTGGTAACGCAAAAACCGGTATTTTGTACTTCATCGTGAAGGGAACCAGCACAGTTTTAGAGGGATTAACCCCTGAACCCCAGTTTCCAGCCCATTCTCGTAGTTTTTTGAGTGCTCTCTCCATCAAACTATTAATTGTCGGTAGATGTTTCCCTGAGACAAGAATAACCACGTCGTCGGCGTATGCACATGCCTTGCTTCCGAGGTTCTCAAGTTCAACAAGGATTTGCTAGAATGGCCTAACCCCTTAATAATTTACAACAGTGCACACCAGCGGGCGAGAGCTTGCCGCCCTAAGGCATCCCTTCACGTCTCGTACAGTATTACCTTACCTCCGATCTGAGCTTATTTCTCACAAGGAATTAAGTAAGATTTCTATATTTTTTGATTTATGACATAGTTTTGTGCCGAAGTACTCGTGCTATACACAAAAAGTATTGTCCAACATGTCTTAACTGTTATTTTATTCAATAAATTTATATTAATTAAAAATACTGTATTATTAAAATAATAAAGTAATTGAACTCTATGTAGATACGAGACGGAGCGTTTGGCTACTCTAAGTTACTAGGACAATTTTGCGGTAGTAACTTCCCACCGATGTTTACATCAAAAGAACGTCATCTTTGGCTACATTTTCATTCCGATGAAAATATTGAATATGCAGGTTTTGCAGCAGTTTATGATTTTTTACCAAAACCGACATCTTGTAAGTAAACATATTCGTGATACGATAGTAACATATGCCGTTTTAGGCAACACATTTCAATATTTTATTAACTTGTTTCTTACAGCTCTTCTAGAAGAAATTAATTGTCGAATAGAAGCTGGTGGTTTCGAAGGATATGTAAATAATACGCAGATACCTACTAATATAACAGAACTGATTCTTCAGCATAAGATTTCCACCGATTGTATGTGGGTAATAACAGTTAAAGAGGGGTGGAAGGTGAGTAAGAGCATTGCTATAGTACAGGCGCGAACGCAGAAAATTATTTGGGGGGAGGGGGATTGGTTTTCAAACAAATTTACGCGTCGAGTATAAGTTACATTTAGTTATGCGCTTATAATTACATCATTTCGGGGGAGGTTTGACCCCCCCCCCCCCGTGGGTTCGCGCCTGCCATAGTAGTCTAATACGATGTTACAAAGATGTCATTATGTTTGAATTTCAGATACAATTGAATTTCCTTCAATTTGAACTAAAACGGCCTAATGAATGTGAAGTGAATTTTGTAGATATATTTCCAGAAAAAACCGATATACCATCCCGGTAAGAACTTGCCGTTTTAAAAACCATGTACCTACATTACTTCACATAAAAAATTATCTTTAAGGAAACGAAATTTCTGTGGATCTGCTGCAGACTCAGTAAACTCTGACACAAATGTGCTACATGTGCGATATTTTGCCGAATATGCAGCATATAACTCAACTTTTAACATCCTTTTCACAGCGTTCCGGGATAAAGGGGCGAGTAGGTATCTTTTAATACCGGGTGTCATTAATTTAATTTTCCGCAATATTTAAACACATAAAAATAACATGCATCCTAACTATTGAAATCTGTTCACCGACAGGTTGCGCAGACGACGAATATGATTGTGAAGACGCAACGTGCATATCAAAAGAGTTAAGATGTAATGGAAGGAATAATTGCAGATTTCGATGGGATGAAGACGAATGTCATGTAAGTTAAATTAAGTTTCGTGTTATGCATTAACCTTGAGTGAATTTTGTTAGTACGTATAAAAAAGCTTTTATATTCTAAATAAAATTGTATCCATTAGCTCCATCTTCTTATACTTATTTTGCCTGTAAATAATTGGATTCGTTTAATTATTTATTTATTATTATCTATTTATTGAACTTATTTTATTATATTGATTTTTTTTATTTTCAACTGATTATTGAAATTTATATATTTCCTGATAACACAAGACCAAAATAAATTATGAAAATAAACTGCTCCCACTGAATACGAGAGTCCTTCCTTACATTATACCATTACATCTTACATCTGTGATAAAATCAGTTGTCAGTGTATTTTATTCTGAAATGATAAAAATTAATGTTGCCAGTTATTTTACAAAAAATGGCGAACAGCTGACTTGTTGTTGTAAGTAATTTGGTTTCCTGAAAAATCGCCAACCGCTAATTAGAATTCATTATTTTTTTTATTTTTTGGATAAAAGAATTAGTTTATCGAACACAATTAAAAAAAATTTACAATGTTAAATGTTGACAACTAATTGGCAACAATAAACAATCAAACCCAAATCAGGCCTAGGCCTTGAAGTAATGCTAGAGTTACTTCAGTATGAGACCAATAGAACACGGGGAGGTGAAGTGGTCAGCAACACGCTCATCCGTGACTATTACCCCGCTTTTGACTCAGGTACTTCTTTGTAGCTGAGTGAACTGGTAGTGCGGCACCCAATCTCATTCTCGAAAATTACTTATCGCCCAGCAGATTCGTACCTGGTGCCAGGTGCACCGGCGGCACTAAGTCACCCAGACTACTTGCCAAGAAGGGATGTTTGTAAATTTACATATCTCAAAATCACTTACATTTCATTTCCACTGTAAAATTAAAATTCTGAAAAGTAATAAATACATACTACATGGATTTGTAAAATCACATGACAGATAGTAGTCATCATTCACATGGCATGTGTAATACTACAATTTAGAGGCTGAAATTGCCTTCATTGAAGTAATTTATAATATGTAACTTTACCACTTAAAGGGTATATTGTACAAGTAGCCACGTTTAAGACTACATAACAATTTGTAAATTAATTTACATGATATTTAATTTAAATCGATAGTTCTAGAACTATAATATAATATATACTAAGATTTATTGGAACGAAAAATTCTACGAACTAAGCACTATGTTTCTTACTATGGTTTTTTATAAACATTTCAACAGCGGTTCTAAAAAAAATCAAGCAATTTTATAAAATGCTTTGATCAAGTAGTAGTACCAACAGAGCTTCACCGATAATTTTTTTTGCGGTTTTAAATAAAAATGGGTCTTACACTCCATACAAGCTCCCCTTAACCAGTGAGGGGATCAAAAATCAATTTTTACAAATCAAAAACCATATGGTCATCAAAATTCAAATTGCAGAAGTTGGGCCAGTAGACCTCTACTAGAAAAGAAATGGGGATAGTGGAAGTAATGTTGGAAGAGGGTGGTAAGAAAACCATCCTCAATTTTATTTATCGAAAACCACAAAAGATAAAAAGCTGAAAATTGACGACTTTGAAGAGTCACCATAAGGGTATCTGCGACAGTTGTAATTAAAGCAAAAAGCAAAGTTTTGAGTTTTATTAGCGTACAAGAGGTGGTCCAGAAGTAGGATTTTTTACCATTTTCACTAATTTGTCTGTATATTAAATACATGTCGAGTTGTCACATTAATTTTACTTGTGCGGGATTTTTAATAAGCCCCGAGAAATATTTTTTCAAATTTTATAATTTTCGTATTTTATGATATCTAAGGATGAGCTCAATTTCATATTTAAGGAATGCTTAAAATTCAGATATTTCCACAAGAGCTGCAAAATGGCCGCTACAGTTGCTCTACCAAAACCAGGAAAAGACGCTGGACAACCTATAAATTATCGACCAATTAGTTTACTGCCGGTAATGGGAAAAGTTTTTGAAAAAATAATTTTAATTCATATAAACCAGAAACTCGACTGCTCTCCACTCATTCCAGACTTTCAGTTTGGGTTTCGCGCGAGTCACTCCTCGAACCATCAACTTTATAGACAGGGATGTCAGTTGGGGGGGGGGGAGGGGTAGGGAGGTCATTCACCCCCTACTGAATTTTGGGTTTTCATATATTACATATAACATGTGTATATTTATATATAAAAATATATACATTCATAACATCTTGCCCCTCCTAGAAAAAACTGAAACGACGTCCCTGTTTATAGAGTTACATCTGATATTAGAAATGCGCTGAAAATTAAGAAATCTACTGGACTGATCACCCTCGACATTGAAAAGCATTCGATACTGTTTGGCATCATGGTTTGTTGTATAAACTCAAAAAAATGACTAGCTCTAGGGTAAGTTAACTTTAGGATTAGGTTAGGAATTAATAAAGAGGTTATTACTCTCAATTTTTCCTCATAATTTCAATAATTAATTACTACACTTATTACTGCAATTAGCTGATTAATTTAAGTATATAGTTGTAAAAGTTTATCTTGGTCTCTAAAATTAATTATGAATTGTAACACAACTGTAAACGAAACTAGTGAGTAAATTTATCTATTTATCTATCTATCTAAGGGTGAGGAAAGAATCTGTCTACATTTTCACGAATTCTGATATATTTCGTAAAATTCATGTTCAACCCCATAGAGTGAGTAAGATTGTTCAAGTTTGCTTTTGTCCAACATTGCTTTCTATTTAAAATTTATTCCTGCTAACAGTGTGCCTGTTTGAAAGCGTATTTTAGTTATATTGGTAAAGGAGCTGATGCCATAATCTTAAAGAAATTTGTAAAATCCCAGTTATACGTGCTGCACTATCCTGGACGATTTCATTATAAATGAGATTTGACTCTTCGGATGAGGATTCCTGGAGATCAGTTTATCGAGGCAATTGGTATTTATACAATCGAAGCTTCGAATTCATTTTCGATTGGAGGAACTGGTGCACAGAACAAATTTGATGTATATGCTTAAATTTTGATGTATGAACAACTTTGATGTATGTATAAAGATTATCGTTGACGTTGGCAATAATAGAGAAATATATCCTGTAACAAAAGATTTGTTTTGCTCGATCGAAATATTAGTAAGAACCATTTTTTTTTTTTCTTTTTCAAAGTAGTCTCGTTTTGATTTGGTTGACAATCAACATCAAAAATTCGTTCAACCGTAGATATGAAAGGAAAAACATTTTCGCAACTGAAAAATTTTCAAGGAGACACGTCCTGCGTGTATGTGGTTCGATTATGTGGTGCAAACAATAAAACTTGCGATTTTCTGTCCAAAACACGTAGGGAATTTTAGGCCATAACTGAATTTGGCAGTTGTCGTAACATTCTTTGCTTTCAAAACAGCAATTTAACAGTAATATTGAACGTATAGCATTGTAGCAATTCCTTAAACATGACCGGCATTGCTTTTATTGAGAATACCTCTAGTACTCAATGTATCCTGTTAAAGTCACCCTCACGCTGTTGATAGCTTTCTCGAAGCATTTTGAGTTACACATTTAAAAAATTCAATATCTTGCAATTTATTTCAATTTTACTCTTTGTTATTGGGAAATGGCTTTCAATTGTAGAGAAAGAATTGTGAAAAGCTGAAACGTCAAACAAACAATACATACTATAAACCGTATTTTACCGGAAAACTAATCATTTCAATTTAAAATTGAAAGAAATACTGAAATAAGATGAATATTGTAGTTAGTGATAAATAAAAATAAGAAAAGCTCATGTAGCTTGCCCGGTATTAAGGTCGTATTCAAATACGTCGCTTCTTTTAAGTCTACGTATAGTTACAACAGACATAGCAAAGCTGTGTCTCAATCCCGTTTCGGTTCGTGTCTTGACTACTTTTACGACAGCTAAGCTATCATTCAATCTTAACAAACGTAAAAAATATCCAACATAGACGTAGTGGTAGACGAAGCAAGGTATTCGAATACGACCTAAAAATCTATACTATCAGTATTCAGTTTCATATCTATAACGAAGTAAGTTACTGAAAGTAAAATTTTTTATTTTGAAAATTTTTTCATGTAGGTGAAGCACGAAGGACTCACTCGACTTTTAGCATGCTTGTCCTCTTACGCGTAAATCATAAAAAAATTATTATGTAGGTAGGATAGCTTGAACCGTTCAAAATTTATTAAACAAATTTCTTGAATACGTGTTTTTAAAATATTTTGTGTGTGAGCTATTGGAAGAAGTAGACGGATTTAATGGATTAATAAACTCGAAATTTATTTGTTCTCAAAACTAATTCGTACAAAATTCCGAATTCGTGGCCGAACGCTTTCTTAAGTTATAGTGACCTCCGTAAATTAAGTGCAAACATTTTAACAGGATATTTGCATACACGAAGAACTAATGAAATTTTTCCATAATCACTTTTAGCTTTAACAATCGAAAAATCATCACATACAAAATCTTAAAGTACAAGTAGTAGCTTAAACTACCTAGTATTTTGCAACACGTTTGTATGGAAGCTACCGGAAGGAGTAAACACAATTTTACCTACTTACTATATATAATACATCCGAACTTTATTTTCCCTTAAAACTTTAGGCCGGGTGTAGTCCAGTGGTAGTGTACTAAGCCTTGTAAATGTTGCTTCAGCGATGTCGTCGGTTCGATTCCCACACTGTACGCATAAATTATTTATAAGAAATTTTTAGTTGCTACTTGCTTTGAAATTATTAATATAAATAATAAACAGTGCGGAATGTTTAATAGGATCACTACTAAAAGATTTAGCACTGAGCAGTTGAGCTCTGTCTGCAATCTTATAAAATTCACGATACCAAATAGATACTGGACAGTAGTTGATTTGTTATAGGTAACATTTCCGTTCTGGTGGTAGATCATATCACAACCACGAACAGCACTAAAAAAAATTATTAGCACCTACTAACTAGTACACTGACGTACCATCCCTAATCTGACTGGACTGTACACTATAGTGTATTATTATTATTATTATTATTATTATATTTTTATAAAAGGCATATAAATATACACAGTTATACTTAAGCACTAGTTACAATGACCATCAGCTTATAGTGTATTATATTGAACCACCTTAGTCCAGTTGGGTATCCTTAAAAAAAACTAATTTGTACAACATTTCTGTAAATTGTGTGAGGATATTTTTATATGATTTTAAATAGCACCTACACGAAGATCCAGTGGAGGAGTATTGGACAGATGGACAGACAGACTCAAGCATATTTGTAGTTTTTACTTTTAAACATAATTTATAACTTTTTTCTTGTCCGAGGCACCGTTCAATGGGTTTTAAACTTTTAGACTGGAGGACATAATCTTATAATATGCCGAGAAAATATTTACCAAACCACCCCTTTAATGTTAAATTAAATTTTTTTTACAGAGCGAAGAAGGCGGCCAATCCGAGCATGTTATTATCATTATCGTCGTGTTTGGATTAATCCTTGGAGGGATGATGATAACATTTTTTGTCAACTGCATTCGTAAACTTTTAAGGGATCAAAAGATAATTAGGGTAAGTCTAAAATAGTTTTTCCAATTTTCACAGATTATTTGAAAAGAATGGGTGAAAATCATATTCCTTCTATTATTCTTTTAAGCTTAGTCTTTTGTTCGTCGTTGTTTGAAAAAGTTTTACTATTCTGATATTTTCTGTATACAAAATAAAAAAAGATGCAAATATATTCAAAGCTGCTGTCCTTCTGGAAAATAAAAAAGGGGGATTCCAAATTTTTGCCACTGCATATAATATGTATGTATGTTAGTGTTAAGACGAGTATTGAATGCACGCGTGCATACACTGGCAATGCATTACACAAATTGTTCAACCCTTTTTGAGATAGTGATTCCGTTGAACTTTAACACACCAACTGCTTTCACTCGTACGCAGATCTGCAGTCTGAGGTCCCACTATACTATGTACTATTATCGTATATATACTACCATTTTAAGCTTAAAATTGTACACTTCACCCAAAAAGAATTCTACTGTATTTTTGAGAGCTCTCAAATCAACAACATTGTCATGTTTTGTAACATGCTAGCAGTCAAAGTTGAAAATAGACCGGATAAAATCCGTATAAACCACGAAGAATCTTAGGGTACGATGTTCGAGGCTGCCGTACATGTTTATACGTATAGTTTGTAAGGGCACAATACGTAGACCACTTTCGTCGATTCTACGTATAATATTAGATGCTTTCACGTACATACGTATATAAATTGTACTTACAAAATTCACTTTCCTTCTACGAGTAGTACAACGTATTTGTTCGTACATTTTATTCATTTCCGCCTTTCACATAAAGAAATGAAGGATTCGAAATTTGACTTATGAAGTCGTGACACTAAACCCGCAGCCAAATTTTGAATCCTTCTATTATGAAAATAAGACCAAAGTAAAAAAGGGTGAATGAATAATGTACCGGAAATGTGACTTCAAAAACAACTGTTGTCGCAATATTGGCTCGTTCTCTGAAGCTGAAAAAATATGCAGCTCGTGAAGCCTCATGAAACTTCCTAAAAAAAAAAACAAATAATGAAATCCGATCTGGCACGAATATGCTCGTAGTTGGCCGATGGAACTGGCATCCTTACCAGACAAAACTCATCAGTTTACATATACTATTAAATCGAGAGACACAAGTATCCATATCAAAAATCCGCGGCTTCAGTATAAATAATACCTATAACTACCAAATAGAATAGTGAGTCCGTCGATGATTACCTATGATGAGTTTTCTGGTTACACTTGCTATGAGTGCTCATCCCTTTCACTTTCTGGACTAACTATATAAAATTTCTTTTGATTTCAGCATGAACCAATTGTTTCCCATGGATTTTTAATTTTAGCGTGTTGTCTATAATTGAGTAAGCGTCTTTTTTTTAAAAAAGAAGAAATATTTTTATTCAGTACGTTGTTTTCAAATAATAATTGTGAAGCAGTTCAGTTCAACTAAATTGAAAAGATAAAAGAATAACTAAGAATGTTATTATCGGTGTTATTATCTGGTGGACGGCCTTAGACAAAGCGATTAAGTCTTGGGAGATGATCATGCATATGATATTCAATTCAATCTACCACCCCTAGACAGTTTTGGCAAGCAAATGGCTGCCAGGGCAGGCAATCGACTTAGAGCCTCTATACAGTGGAATAGTGCATACATATGCCGATCACTCAACAATTTTAAATCACTTCAATACCATTTTCGAAAACCCTGCCAGTTATGATTTTTTTTTATTTTTCCTAGCAACCATCCCAACCCGTCTAGGTGATGGAAGAGACCGGCCGGCTCCAAGACTGAAGGCGGAGTAGGTTGAGGTGTTTTCTTTGATATGCTTAACATTAGTAGCTCCTTTTGCGTTCTGGATCACTGTACAGTCTTTCAGGCGAAGGTTATGTTGATCAAGGTGGCTCTGTCCTTGCTGAGGTGTAATGTAATATTTACTAGGAATATTAGCAATTTTACAGGCAGACAAGCGGCAATAAAATCCAGCACAATTTGAACAAATACTAACAGCCAAGTTGCTTCCTGTGCTTTAAGAAATAAAGTGACACATTTCACACATTTATTGGGCGCATTAAAAATTAATGTGGTATTGTGGATTTGACAAACTCGGCTAGAAATTCATGAAAACGCCAAGATCTAGAATTGATATTATCAAAGTCTATTCCATTTTGGAATGCAGAATTATTTGTTATCTAAGCTTTGTAAGAATCTTGTAGAGGATAGTTCAATATCAAACGACAAAGAAATTGTTGGTATGTAAGTTTTAAAAAGTACTAGGATCGTTTTGTGGTGATTACATTCAGCATGATGAAATCGTTACTAACTTCCCGCTCACTGTGTAAATAATATACGTTGTGTTTTTTTGCTATCGAGAGTAAAGCAGATTAGGTACTCCACAAAAAAACGATTTAGAGTAAGAGTTATTACTAAGGTTTTGAACTGGTAAGTTGTTGCACCTGAAAACAATTTGACAGTTTTAATTCGAACTGTCGCTTACTGGTAAAATTTAAGAAGTAAACGAAACAAAATGAAATAATTAAGTTAAGTTAGCAATTTCCGCGAAACTATTGAAAACTATAGTTTGTTGCTGTTTTTTCGACATTCATTGTTGACAACTGGCACAAATGTCAAATTGAATTGAATTGAGCAAAAATTAACCATCGATGTCCACTTTGCATCTAAATTGGTAAATGTCTTCAATTCGTCTGATATCTTTTCTCAATTATTAATCAGGATTCCGGACTAAGTACTTGAAATTAAAAAAGGGTTGACTAACATCGATTAACTCACTAATAATATTACCATGATACTCATCGTAACACATCGCCTACGAGTTCGAGGGTTAAACTCATTTACGAGTATATATAAACACATAAAAAAAATTCTGATCCACCTAATGAGTGTTTCGATGAGTGATCTTACTGATGAGTTTATGATGATTTTTTCAATGATTCTAATACCGAGGTCGCGGTGAGTGATTCGATAATTTTCATGATGATTTTTTCGATGATTTTACTAATTATTTCAATTAGGTCGTTGCAGATGAAATGTCGTTCTATGAATCGAAGTCAGTTGCGATTTTCATGTCTTATACCATGCTTCCACTACACCTTAATCTGCACTACACCTTAACCCCACAAATGACGTCCCTGCGTGCCTAATATAGTTCTCTTAATCGCGAGATTAAGGTGTAGTGGAAACATGGTATAAAGTGCCGCCAGGTGACACAAGTGTTATTGGGTATTGAAGTATAAAAACCCCTACATTTACTCATTTCAGTTTTGGACTTTCAATTAATCAAATTAAGTTTTATTAACTTTCATAAAACTTGTTTGAAATTGTATTATCAAAAACGAAATTTCATATGCAACAACCTAATAGATGGTTTTATCCTAAAATTTCATGAAGATTAAATTAGCCATAATGAATTTTACTATTATATACTTTTAATATAAACTAGCCACGTCCCGAGGGAATCCTATGTTTTCATGGTGCTATCGAGGGTGAAACAGGTAACATGCGTGACCATGAGAGTAGTTTTTCAATGGAAGGGGAAAGGTTAAAATAGTTTGTAGATCAATCTGCATATGAAAACTATATTATGTAAGAAAATCTGCCAACATTCTGGGCGCAACTTTATTATTTTTCCGGCAGAAGTTCGGAATGGGTTCAATTCTGAGATGTGGTTACTATATGACTGAGAACCTAACAAAAAGTTTGGGAAGCGCTTAGAATAACATATGAATTACATAATTCGATCATATTGCGGGATGCCGGGAAAAAAACTTGAAAATAGGTGATAGCCCATGGAATTGAAAAAATTTCAATATCTCATCAGATCTGAGAGATATGGCAGAATTCATGAAAAAGTATAGAACCACTTTACACCTACTTAGGGGTCGAATTTTAAAAAATCTTGAAAACACTTTCTAGGTATTCATATGAAAAATCCGTAGAACAAAAACCAATTCAATATTTGGGAAGACCTAGTAGATATGACAAAAAACCGTGAATATATATGCATTCTATTTTCACTGATAATTATTTTTGCCCCACATCCAAACGCCAATGGATATTATAACTTTTTTTCATCAGAATTACTTCTCTAGTTGATTAAATATACACACCGAGTTTCCACTTTCAAGCATAAATCGTTCTATAGTTAGGAAAAACACCCCCAACCGCCATGGAATACTACCCATAACAAAATCTTATTTTTTCCAACATGCTATTACTGTAGTGCTACCGAAATACAAAGTTTCAAGTTTATACCATTATAGTGTAGTGTGGTTTACTTTATTTGTTTACTGTAAAATAATTAATAAATTATTTAGAATGCTTCATCACTGTATTATTATATAGAGATCAAGTACTTAGGTACTTTCAATTTGTTGAAAATAAAAAGTAGTACACGGTTTCTTATTCCCATTTTTCCTTGAAATTGATTTTAAACTCCAAACATTTTAATAAAAAACATGTTTTTACCATTTAAATATTTACTATGCCGTAGTTGTAAAGATAAACTCTGTCAGAACACTCAATTCTTTCATATCTAGCTTAGCTTAAAATTTATAGAAAAAATTCTGGGAAATAAACGAATTACATATTATTATTATTAAAAAATAAAATGTTGAATGGAAAAAAGTCAGTTCAATAAAAACTGTTCAACATATAAGATCTATTAAGATTATATTTTTCTTTTCACCCTCACCCATACTCTATATACTCACACCCCCAAAAATATTTCCCTACTAGGGTTCTAACAATTTTCAAACAATTTTGCGTACACCGGTAGACGTACAGCGAGGCGTATGCCGGACAGATGGACTGATTTTTTTTGTTTTGTTTTTTTCGTGTCTAGTAGTTATGAAACGTAAAAAAAATTAAGGGTAACAAATTTGAGAATAGCAAATTTTATTTTTTTAAAAATTGATCGCAGTATATAATAATACATAATAAATAATACAGCATATTAAAATAATAAAGTAAAATCCGTGGCTTCAGTATAAATAAACGGTTAGAAAAAAAAACTTTTCTGCCGATGAGTCCTTCGATGATATGATGAGTTTTCTGGTTTCATTTGCAATGGATGCTCGTCCCTTTCGCTTTTGTTCTGGACTATATAAAATTTCGTTTTATTCCAGCTTGAACCAATTGTTTCCCTTAGTTTTTTCATTTTAGCGTGTTCTCTATAATTGAGTGCGTGCCTTTTTTTTTTTAAAAAAAAGGATAAATATTTATTCAGTACGTTGTTTTGAAATAATAAAAGATAACCTGATTTCTACTTATTTGTTTACTTTGTAAATTGATATTTTTCTTGTTTTTATATTTTTAAATTGATAGTGTTAACGACTTATATTTTCTGTGAAGTGTTAAATAGTTCAGTTCAACAAAATTTAAAAGATATAAAAATAACTAATAATGTTATTATCGGTATTGTTCACTCGTCTTGTGCGAGTAGAACGCACTGATGCAAAAATGAAATGAAAACAAACAAACTGTGTATTTGATTTGATAAATATCTAACTGAGAGAAAATTATTTAAAAAAAAATTTGAAATGTTTTATCATAATGTAGGAATAATGGGGAGATTAAATACGACCCGAAGTGGTCTCACGTATAATAAAAGCCCTAACCTGAATTGACTAAGAGAACATTAAGGCACCTTAAGTGCTTAAGTCTTTCTACGAATATATATGTATGTAGAACATCACGTTGACAGCCAGAATAGACGGAATCTTTCGTTGACTTTTCCAAACTTTCGTTACAACTTATGAGCACGGTTCTGACCGTAGAAACTTATGCAATCTGAAATTTTTGTACTTTGCGATTTCAGTCTATATTTTTCTAAAATGAAAGATCTTAAACTATTGGAACATTTAAGTGGTTTAGTTGGACTCTGTCAGGAAAATTAGGAAGGAAAAAAAAATGGTGTGAGAAAAATAAATAGATATCGGCAAAAAACGGATATTACCAAGTCGTATTCTTTCCGATGAATTTTAATAATTAGACTCTCCTCAAATGAAATGTCTCCGGTCAACTCCATACAAACCGGTTGATGATTATTTCACTGCCGATATTTGTCTTTTTTAGCTTCTCTTACCTTAAGGCTCCATGTACAATGCAATTTTGATGTTTAATGACTGTTTTCTTGCCAATATTTCACATAAATGGCAACTAAAAAACAAAATGAAATTACACCACTTTATTAGCTGGTATGTAAACTAGGTCATCCATAGAGAAAAAATTCAAAACTGTTTACGATAGAACAACAACCCTTGAACATTTGATAAAATGCGTAAATTCGAGTTTTTTAAACGAATATTACGTACTTCTTGAATAATTAACATGTCATTTTCATTAATATAATGCTAGAAAAAATCTTAAAGACGGTCCTTTTGTTAATAATATATGAAGTCAAACTGAAGCAATTTTTTACGATTTTCATGGCAAGAATTAGGGGAGACCGGGGACAATAGAAACAAGGGATAATTGAAACAATGGCTATAATTAACACAATCCTGGTACCCATTATTAAACCTAGTATTCAAAGGTTGGGATTTTTTTTTTCAAGACCGGAGTATGACATACATGTGAGTAAGGTGCTGATAGTAGAATAGTGCATATCGACAGACCTTTACGAGAAATCGTCTGGCTTCAAAAGAGTCGCTGCTCGTCATCTCAACTGCATATATTGGTATAAGATTCATTAAGTTTTGCCACAAACTTCACGTATCTTAATGCATTTGACGAGCTGCAGTTCGTTCATTCCAAGGATGGTGTATAGAGGATGGAGAATGAAAGATGGAGAATGATGGATAAAGAATGGAGAATGGAAGACGGAGGAGAAAGAGGAGAGACGGGAGTAACAGGGGCGATGGAACAACGCGAGCGTAGCCACGTTACGCGGCTTGTTCTGTATAAATTCCTAGTTATAACCTTCTATCACAAGTTTCTGAGATCAAAAATCAATATTGTTCGTGTATAACGCTTTGGTCTTAAGTTGTGTACGATTGGATATGCTTTCTATCGTGACTGCAGTAGAATGCTTAAAAAAAGCACATGTTGTCTCGAAAGATAAAGTCAAGTCATAATGTTGAAGAATGCAGACTAATATCATTCTTGACGCACATGGTTCATACTCGTATCCTTCAAAGTGTCTTTCATAGTGTAATAATTGGATGGCCTTTCTATCAGAATATTCCAGAGCAAACCTTAGATTTTCATTTATCTATTTACTGAAGGTAGAATAACCCTTTACACTCAATCTTTTTTTTCATGGGGGGAGGCAGTAATTCCACGTAATTTTTGAAGAAAAATAAAATCTGGTCATATCTACATATTATGGTATATTAAAGTTAAAGTGAAATTAACTTTTTTATTTAAATTTTTTTTAAATATACTTACATGAGAGAGAGGGTTGGAATTAACATTGCGATGAAGTTAATGCAAAGAATAGCATGGGGAGTGAGGCTCACCGTTGCAGTGCAAAAGGATAACTCCATATGCTTGCATTACTTTAATGTGCATAATGTAGCAATGACCATACACATAAAATCTGATTCAATGATTCGAATGATGCAGGTTGAAAGGTTACCAGACAAAATTAATAATTAAACGGAAGTGATTTCAGCAGATGTCATTGGAATATTTTCAAACTGAATTATCATCTGAACAGGAATAACATTACTCTGCTTCCATTTCAGTTACGTTTCACGAAATCTGAATTTTATATAGATGTACATTGTGCGGCAATTAAATGACATCAAAATTTTCATTATAAGTTAAATAGATTTTCATGTAATTCAATGATCCATAATTGATTGGTCCCGGTCTAGATATCTATGTATGTATTTATGTATTTATGCATGTATGTCAAGTGTTCTCTCCACTTTGTTCCTGCTAAAATGGCCAACTGCTAAATTACACAACCGCGTCAAATAGTGGTGCAGCTATGCCAATTCCTTACTGATTGATTGAATTTTTATTTCGTGTTTGATTTGCGGTTGTCACGCGAAAAAATAACCATACCAAATCAAATTGAATACCAACTGTACCGGCTAAAATTAATTAAAACTCAAGGCATGCATTTAATGAAGCTGATGAAAAAAAAAATATATAAAAGCAACCAGAGCTCTAAATTGGAATTGGTTTCCAGAACGCTCAATTTGATAAATTTTTATTTCCATAGGAAATTAGTTGAGTGTACTCTGCAAGTAAAAATTTAAATTTTACGTCGAAATTTTTTTGTTTTGGTAATGTTTCTCTTTGACATGATTTCTACAATAAATACATCCATGGGAATATTGACAGCTATGCAAAAAAAGGTGATGTACTCATATTCCATATTAATTAGTGGTTCTGTTTTTTTTATAATATAAAGAGTTGCGATCGAAAATAACAGTGAAGGTGTATGAGTTGATTTCTTCTTAGTTCGATGGATTCAAGAAACACTTTTTACGGTTTTATATTGTACTAAACCAACAAACCAAAACTTCTGAGTTACGGCAATTTGGATGATATACATACTTACAGAAGAAGAAAAATTTAATTTTAAAAGTTACGAAAAACCCTCTGCTGGGTGCAAGGCCACTGTGCAATCCAGGGGAATGAACAAGCTGATAAACTCGCTCGAGCAGGCTCCAGCCTAAGCTCACTATGGACAAGCACATTGCTATTCCCATCGGATCCATAAATCAGTCTGTCGACTCACTATGCTTGCAGCGGGCAGGCAATATATGGTCAAATCTAACTACATGCTCAATATCAAGAACTCTTTGGCCTGAATTTGATTACGAGCAAAGTAAGTATATTCTGAGCCTGAGCAGGAAATATGCTAGCTCACTAATCGGAGTGTTCACAGGGCACTGTCTCATCGATAGACATGCTAGACGACTGGGAGCCGACGCAATTGATCTCTGTGGATGAGTCAATCTCACGTCCGGACCTATCAAGAACGAGAAGACGGAACCTGGGCGCTTATTTCCTTGATGACCTCCGTATTATCGATAAGGGAAAGCTTCCCAGTCGGACAGAAGTCGGTTCATAATCGTTACCTGTAAGTGGAAAAGAAGAATTCTATCTAGTCACATATATTTTTCTACCTCACTTTCCTTATATATGTACTTACTTACTTATATTATCTCCTGCTATTATTTCGTCGAGATCTTAAAGTCCCTGTACCGATGCCACAGGGAAAGTTATTTTGTGGTCTACTTGCTGATAATTGATTTCTTAATAAAGTAAAACTAGACTTTTTTTTATTTTTAGTCTTTACGTACTAAAACTTAGTTGAGGACTACAAAGTATTTAAACGAATAATAATTGAGCGTACCTTGTATTAAATCACAGTCACAGTACGCACTTGTCTTTAATACGACGCCACTGCACTCAATCAAAGTACAAGAAATGACATGAAAACGACAAAATTTTACAATAGGTATTTCCGGGAATATTTCATCACGCCAACACAGAGGGCCTTTTAATTACCTTGTTACATTACCATTTGCTTATATTGTCATCACTCAACTGATTCCATTTCCGCATTACATTTTCAGTAGTTCAATGCATAAATGTAATAAGTCCCTTGTTTTCATTAGCAACTGTTGAATTTGACATCAGTTACTCTTTCTTTCGAAAGACATCGCTGAAACATGAAGGAATATTTCACACTGCTTCCAAAAAGTCCGACTGGGTGTGTAACATACCAAACTTTATAAAATCCATCAAATGGCTTTATGCTCCAGGGGGTCAATTCTGGTTCCGTGAAGTGATAAAATGATAAAATGAAAAAAAATTTGTTATTAATGTTTGCATGAAAAAATTTGCTGAATCAAATGCTGAATAACAAATTTGCATTTGTCAGTGTTACTCTTTTTATGAAATGAAAACAGTTTGACACCTTTTTTCGTTTTTTCATGCAAACGTTAATGACAAAATTTTTTTCATTTTATCATTTTATCACTTCACGGAACCAGAATTGACCCCCAGGAGTGCTTCACACTCAAACGGGAAGCACAATGGACGAACAATAACGTCTAATGCCCTAGACACACGGCAATATTTAATATAGATTAAATCTAAAGCTTTCTTTGAAACTTGAAGGGTGACACACGTACGTTTATTTAAATCTATATTAAATCAAAAAAAGCTTAAAAAGTTCGACAATAAAATTGGCGCGAAGCGAGTTCTGTTTCGCTTGCCTGAAGTCTGCCAAACTGTCCCTTCAAGCATCTTTTAGCTTCCGCTCGACAGACATGGCCCACAAAACTCCTTTTTTACGCTTTTTATCCGTTTGCAGAAATTTCTATTTTATAAACTATTAAAATTCATTCTACAAATTTCAAAAACATATGTTCCTGGTGTGGTGAAACCTCTCATCAGAGGAACTACCTTTTATATTATGAGGATTACGTGCTATAATTCGCGAGGAAACAAATGCTACTCCAGCTGAATTGTAATATGGACAAAATATTTGGTTGCCATTTGAATTCATTCAGTCGGACAACCCTAAAACAAGAATACATCCAAGTGAATTTATTCAACAATTAAGAAAATTAATGTTCAATGTAAAACCACAACCATCTAAGATCAATTCCAAACATAAAGTATTTGTATTCAAAGAACTTAAGAATTGCTCCTATGTGTTTGTAAAGCGGGATACATCAAATTTGTCTTCACAAACACCTTTTGGAGGACCGTTTGAAGTAGTAGACAGAAATGAAATTTTTTTCACGTTAATCATTAAAGAGAAACATCATAATATTTCTATAGATAGGTTAAAACCTTGTTTTAAACAAATCGATAAAGAAAAAACAAATTAATGCATTTTTAAACAGAGTAAACTTCAACATTACTTGATACTGTTGTTATAAGTTCGCGGATTGTTGGTTCAACATTAGAATTCAAGCAGTTATAAGTATGCCTACTCTAGGAGGGGAGTGTGTGGTGAAACCTCTCATCATTAATTAAATGTTCTTTGTAACCAAGTGTTTTATATTTTTTGATTGCCACTTGGTTGAGAAGAATATTTAATTTTTGATAATTTGAATCAAGTCGGCATATTATTAAGAAAAAAAAAAATTTTAACTTTAAAAATAATTTAATTAATAAAAAATCAATAAGAATCTGAACAATTTAATTAAATCAATAATTTAAATATATTGTTTATATGATTGTGTTAAATTCAATGAAGAATCTCTTAATTAATTATATAAATATAACATTATATATTTATTAACGACATCAATAAAAAATTAAAAATTCAATAAAGAATCTTATAATTAAAAAATGTAGATTCAAATAAGAATCCCCACACTGGGGGAAAAAAAGAGGCTCTCTGATTGCATTCCGTCAAGCTTTTAATAATATCGTCGCACAATTTAATACAGACTTTCGAACTGTATTAAATTAGTGAGATAATAGTCAAATAATTGAGTATTAAGTCGATTTAATAGCCAAATGGCAGATAATACGATATTAACGCTGCCGTGTGTCTAGGGCATAAGTGAAGGAGGATGACAGCACCACCATCCCATATACCGGCCATCGAAGCGGATCATCAAGTTGGTTGTATTTATACCGACTATAGTAAGGCGTTCGATAAAATCAAATACAAAGCGCTTTTTCTAAGCTATTGTAAGGGACTACAAGGGACTTATTACATTTATGTAAAGTACTTGATTAATTGGAAACCGTTTTAAATTCCAAAATGAAACATCCTCAACTGAACAAGAAATTATTGATGCTTGATCTTATTATTGGATTATTGTTGTTGTTATTATAATTTCTAAGGGCCAAGTTCAAAATTGAAAATGGATTTTTTTTAATACGTAAATATATAGATTTTATTTTCATTATATCATATAATCATTTTAAAATTAGTGGTACAAGAGTTATTCCAACATTTGAGAGTGTTTCATATAGTTTAGCGCCATTTCGTCCTGTATTAGTTATGCATTCCTATTACTAAATGATAAAGTTGGACGATACATGTTGAATAGGGGATAGAGGATAGTGGACAGAGGACGATGGATGATAGATACAAGATGAAGGGTGGTGGATGGTGGAAAGAGGATGGAGTAACGGGAGCGAAGGAGAAATGGGAGCAACGGGAGCAACAGGAGCAATGGATCAACAGGAGTGATGGAGCAACGTGAACCAAAACTAGAAACCGCTGGATTTGTAGTTTCGATTGTATAGCACCGCGGTACGTGACTAGATCTAAATAAAAACTATAAACTAGACCACAAAATAAAATTCGATGTACGGATGATAAAATTCTTATCGACCTCATTTTTCTACGAAGAATGAAAGACATAAACCAATGAAATAAGATTCAAAAACAAAGTGAAAGATAAGATCTTGGAAAAGATAAAAAAAAAAAACAGGACACAAGAGTTTATTTTATGATTTATTTATTGTTTTTTTTTAACATGGTTTCCATAGTGGAAGTTATTTTTTTGGCCTCGGATTCCAATCCTCATTTCTTTTTCGAACTGCTCTCGAGACAAAATATCCTTCACGGCATCTGTGTAAAAGAAATGTCGATTTCCATAATGAATAAAGTAATATCATCTTACCGAATACATATTGCGAAAACAATTTTTTTTTGGTCAAGAAAAGCATTGCATTTATATACTGGAGTGGCGTTATCTTCGATTTTTGACATTTTTTCTGAAAATAAAATTTATTTTTTACTATTTAAACCAATTTTGGAAAGTTATAATATCCATATTTCTATAAACACTGAAGCAAAATTAGAATTAGAACAAACCCATTATCAGAGGGTAATTCCATTACTTTGCAATATACATCCTCTACTTTGAATTGTAATTCCTCAGTTTTAATATTAGAAACGAATGTTATGCCTAGTGTCTCTATCGATTCAATAGGTTCAGTAAAAAAATTGCTTACAAATGAAAAACTGAAACCTTTTACAAACTCTTGCCCATCCTGGTTTTTAAAAAATTTGGTAACTTTCAATGGTAGCAATGGTTTCATATAACAAACATTTTCTGGGATTTTATTGGATATTAAAAATTTGTTCGGATACAAATTTTCCGTGAAAATGTACTTTCTATTGCTTGTCTCTTTTCGTATCTTGTGTTTAACATCTTTTGCAAAAAATCTCCCATTAGCTCGATTATTGAGTTGTTGCAAAATATTCGTAGGTTGTCTACAATCTTTCTTGAGAGTTTGCATGTAATTTTCGAAGCGGTACGCAGAGAACGAGTCAACGTTACCAAATATTTTCGCGCACTTCGCAAGGTGTAGCAAGTTATGAACGTTGTAGCTTATTTTATTTTGTCCATAAATGCTTTGAAAATTATGTACGAATACCTTTAGCATATCTTCAACAACATCTAAATTTTTCGTACAGTTTCTCAGATATCTTAATAACCCGGTTATAACGTACCTTGGGGACCAAAAAAGAAGAACGTTATAATCGATAGTACGTTATAACCAACATAAGAACCTTTCACCATTGCGAATAAAAAAGGTACGCTATAACCGAAAGTTCGTTATAAAAGTGAACTTTATAATCGGGTTGCACTGTAGTTATAATACATATGTATATAGCCACAATATCATCGGTAAAAAGCGATAAAAGCTTAAGTCGAAAAAAAAACAAATTTGGCGGTTACGTATACATATCAAAATTGATAAATAAACTAATAAAAAATATGTTAGACGATCTTATTTTATTGAATTTAATAATACAACACGATAAAAATATACTATAAGACATAATAATACATTGTAATATATTATATGACATAAAAATCTTTCAAAGAATGGCAATTTTCTTTAAATATGCAAATGAAAACTTGAAAAATGTTTTTTTATTATTTAGAGATAGGCTGATATTGTTTTTTACCACAGATATATAATATACTAAAATAATAATAATAATAATAATATTCTACTTACGTGTGATCACTTATTTTACTTTTAAATAGAAAATAACACTTAAAACTTTATTGACCACTTCACGAATGCTGAAAACTAAGATTGCAAATGCAAAGAATAGCGCGCTTCTTTCGATAAGTCGGGAATCCTCGTAATATATGGCAATTTTCACAGAACTCTAGAAAATATGTATATAAAAAATATAGAAATGAAAATTGGCATCTGTTTTGCTCTCGCTTCTTTCAAAGCGCTTTCAAAGCACTTTAATGTTTCTTGTAACCAAAGCGCTTTGTGTGCGCTTTAAATCAATGCGCTTTGAAATTTTTCGCTGGGTTGTGACTCGGTCGTGAATAGGCCTGTATACACTACTAAACATTTCATATCATCGGACTAACTATGTGCACCATGAACCGATTACATCCATTTCACGTCTTGTTAACAGTTTTTATCATGCTATTGATTTTGACATGAGCGCGACACGGCCGAAGTAAGCTTTAAATAAAAAAAAAATATTATTCTATGTAATTTGTTCTATTTAATTATCGCTTTTTAGTTATAATTACTGTAATTAGCTATAAGTAATCAGCTTTTTTTGATGAATTTGAAATAAATAAATAGATGCCACACCACCAACTTTGCCTGCGATTGCGCAGTTGTACTACACTCTAATTCTAAGACTGCGGTTTTTGCACTATTTCCAGAAGGAAAAGTTTCGTCCACTATACGTCGAAACGAAACCGTATGCAAGGCATATAACTGATAAAATATGTGGTCATTAAACAAGCACGTGGAAGTGAAAAGATATTCGATATGCATGCACTTTGACGAATTTCGTCATATCTCTTAAGTTTTCTGATATAGTAGTGAATAATTTTTATTTAGCAGATAAATATTCAACCTAAATGTGCTGTAAGGTGATTACATAGTAATCAACGCCGCATCTCAGAGTTAAACGCGTTCCGGACTTCTACCCAAAAAAATTATAAGGTTGCACAGAAATTGTACTTAGATTCTTAAAAGTTAAAGTCATCATCATCAATGGCGCGACAGCCCAAATCGGACCAGGGCCTGCAGGATACATTGTCTGTAGTCATCTTGGTTCAGCGCCCGTGTCCTCCAATTTGTGCATCTAAGAAGCGATTTGCAATCCACGTCAACTGAGTCCTCGTATCTTTTTCGCGGTTTTCTCACCGGTCGCTTGCCATGAGCTCTACTTTTCATTGTGCGCTTGGGAATTCTTCCGTCATCCATTCGCTCCACATGACCTCCTGCCCATTGTAGCTTACAGAATTTTATAAGAGTCGATGCGGCTGGGTCGTCATAGATGCTATATAGCTCGTTGTTGTACCGAATACGCCATTCAGTGCCTTCTCTTACTGGTCCCAAAATTCTTCGAAGAATTCGTCGTTCAAAAGCGTCTATTGATTTTTTAGACGCTTGAGGGAAAGTCCATACGTTTCACTTGCATATAGTAGCACAGGTTTTGTTATGGTTTTGTATATGCGAAGTTTGCTCAGCCTGTGCACTTTTTTCGATTTTAAGATCGGGAGAACCCTGAAATATGCCTTAATTGCTTTGTTTTACTTCGTCCCGTTCGTTGCCGTCTCTTACAAGGTGTGATCCCAAATAAATGATCCACATTCTCCAGGTTGTAGTCCCCCAAGGTCATATTTTGTCTAGTTGGCGCGTTTCTTCTTGTTTGGGTCATGAACTTGGTCTTACTCTCATTGACCCTTAGCCCGACATCCTTTGCTGCTGAGTCTAGACAGTGGAAGACTTCCTTTGCGTCTGGAACAGATCTAGTTATGCTGTTTATGTCATCCGCGTACACCACTAGTTGAGTGAACTTGATTAGTAGGGTACTTCTGGTATAAACGGTTGCCTTTCTGATGACATATTCCAGGGCAAGGTTGAAGATCATGGGAGCGAGTCCATCTCCCTGCTTCAGGCCGGATTCTGTTCGGAAGCTCTGGGTAAGCTCGTTTTGTAACCTTACTTGGAATTCAGTGTCAGTCATGGTCATTTTTGTTAATCGGACGAGTTTTGATGGGATTCCAAAGTCGAGCATTATTTGATATATTACATTACGATCTATACTATCGTATGCCTGTTTGAAGACCACGAAGATCTGTTATACTCCCAGCATTTTTCTAGCACTTGTTTGACTGAGAATATCTGGTCAATAGTAGATCATCCGGTTCTGAAACCACCTTGGTATTCGCCGATAATACTTTCTGTATAAGGCTTTAATAGATTATGAATTAGTTTCGTCAGTATTTTGTAGGACGTACACAACAATGATATGCCTCTGTAATTTTCACATCGCAGTTTATCTCCTTTCTTGTAGATTGGACATATAATGCTCTGGCGCCAGTCGTCGGGTATTTTTTCTTCAATCCAAATTTTTGTCACGATCTTGTGTAGGAGATTGGCGAGGCATGGACCGCCTCACTTTAGGAGCTCTACTGGTATTGCATCAACTCCGGGTGATTTACGTATTTTTTGGTCGCGCAGGGCTGCTTCCACTTCTCCGACAGTGGGTACTGTGTAGTTGATGTTGGGTCGGTGGTCGTCACTCTGTTAGGATTCAGCAGCTTTTTAAAGTACCATATTCAACCCATCTTTGTTTAATTTGTTCTGCGTCACTAAAGTTAAAGTCATACAGTATTCATATATTGGAAATATTAGCGATAGCGTTAGATGTGTTGAAAAAGGCAACACTTAGTGGAAAGTTCTCATTTCCGAGAATTTTTTTTATTGAAATCCATCACTATGGACGAGAATAAAAGCAGTTATGGCTATAGGAAACATAAAAGAAATGTGGCATGGAAAAATCGATGTATGCCGTAGAAATGATGGAAAAGCTATTTGGGAAGGGAGTTTCCGTTCCGTATAAAAACAAACAAACAACATCACCACACAGAAGTTATTTCCTGATGTCTCGAGTGTGTTGGATTGTAACTTGTAAAGCGCGAAGTTCTATTTCATGTGGATATCCTGTTTGATATATTTTATTATTGAAGGTTCCATTTTAGAGATTGCTAACTACTTCAGAATCAGATTTTTATTACGTTGACCTCAATAGTTGAAAAGCACAGTCTACATTGGTCCTCTTCGCAGCTATACTAATATGTATAGAAGTTTTCTACAAGTTAATAAAATCAATTTTGGATATCAGTGTGCGATGTTTAAAGTTGATATCGCACTATGTGATGGCAAGTGTCCTAACTTCCGAAATGACATTTTTCAGATTGTAAATGATTCTTATGTATTTTGTGCGCTCCTTGTCAATGGAACACATCATAAAAATCCTCTTTTTGCATTAAGAACACTTTAAACTTAGGTACTATTGCAATCTTTAAGATGCAATCATCTTTAAAACTGTTTTTGGAAGCTACAACTGTTGTAATATTATAGTGCGATATTTCGATTGACATTAAAGAAATGATAAAACTTCTACTTGAAATCCATTTCTCTGAGTATGTAATAAATGGTTTTCCTGAAAGTGTATGCTTCTTCGTTCATTGGCATATTTGCGTAGTGTTATACGATTTATCGTACGTTGTTCGTGTGAATGGATGCCCATTTCTCAAAGAAATGTTCAAATGAATTTGTTATAAGCAAACATAGGGTGCGACCTTATGCTAGAGTAAATTAACGAAAAGTTTCACTTTATTATTTCTTTACTGATAAAACATTTATTGTCTCCCGTCTTTCTGACAGCATACAAATATCATGTCGAAAGAACGACCCATCTTTTGAGATTTTCGTACGAATCCAGCCATATTCATAAGAATAGAAGTGGTGCTCAGCCAGACTATAAGACATCAATTTGTAATCGGAAGGAGCAATGTCAGGGAATACAGCGGGCTGGGAACAACTTCCCATATCAGCGTTTCCAAGTGTGTTTTGACCGGTTTTGAAAAATATGGCCGAGCGTTGCAACGGTGCAAAATTGCTGACTTATCTCTTCTTGCTCAGCTTAAACGCATCAATTGTAGTCGATTGCTATATACCGTGATGAATTCGTTGGGTTTGAGGAGTTCATAATACACTCCACCCAGCTGATTCCACCAAATACAGAGCATGAGATTGAAACCATAGCTATTCCTCGGAACTATTGATGTTGGTTGAGGAATGGCCGCTCTTCCTCAACAATTGTCTATGCTTCGGGTTATCGTTGTGTATCCATTTTTCATCACCAGTAACGAGACATTGTGAAAAATCATTTGATAAATCACTTGATAAAACGCTGTTCAAAGTCTCTCGGCTTCAATTCGTACGAAACTCAATTTCCAATTTGCAACAGTTGTGTGATGAATTCCTAATGTATCTGACAGTTAATTTTTCGTATGACATGGGTCTTCATCGAGTTCAATTCCAATTCTTCGAAATCAAACTTTTTCGGTGCGCAATAAAGTTATTTATCTGCAATATCAAAAACATTATTTTTAAAGCGACGAAACCAGTATCAAAATACAAAATACGAGTAGTTTATAAACAATTTATAGGTAATAAGATTTTTAATGAATGAATGAATAAATAAGTTAAGTTTCTGTTTATTTCAAGACACAGAGATTATGTCTCGAATCCAACGTCGTTCCATATTAATTTTGACCACGTCCCGGTATGGTATGGTATAAGGGGTGGTGATGCTATCATCCTACTTTACTTACTAAACGTTATTGTTCGTCCATTGTCCATTTTATAAAGTTTGCTATGTAGCATAGCTTTCCCTTATCGATATCATCGACGTCATGATCTAGCGTGAGCACTCCGATTAGTTTGCTTGCATCTTTCCTGCTCATGCTCAGGATATACTTGCTTTTCCCGTGACCATTTTCAGGCCATCTTGATATTGAGCATGTAGTTAGGTTTGACCATATATTGCCTGCCCGCCCTGCAAGCATAGTGAGTCGATAGACTGATTTATGGATCCGATGCGAATAGCAATGTGGCTGGTCCTTCACTAGCTTAGGCTGGAGTCTGCTGTCTGTTGTCTAGGTTAAGTTCTACATTCAAGTACTAACACAGGGACCTGTGTGTGGATTTCAACAGAAAATTACCTACTGAAATATAGTTCTGGTTCTGTCTACATTATGCCCGTTTCCCTATTTATATCACACTCCAAGAATTCCTTGAGTATGATACCGTGACAAGCTGGTCTAGCTCTCCAGTAACCTAACTCTTTGAGTCTAAGATCGCCTTTACAGCTATGCTTTTGATGAGCATGTCCATTGGCAGTAGGTTGAGGATAGTGTCCAGTGCTGCCATGGGTGTGGTTCTAGTGACCCCAATGCATACCACGCGCTGTACACTTGTCAACTGGCTTATACGTGGACTTTCTAGTCGCCTCCCACCACACTTTCACACCATAGCTTAAGATTGGTCTTATTATGGCTGTGTACATCCAATGTACTAATTTTGGTTGGAGATTCCGTGTTTCCGAACATCCGCATGCGTAAAATGCGTAATACGCTTTTTTAACGCGTTCTTCCAGATTAAGTTTCCAGCTGAGTTTCTTGTCTAGAACAATCCCAAGATATGAAGCGCTGTCGGAAAGATGAAGCTCGTCGCTTTCCATCTTTGGGAACGTAAAAACTGGGAGTTAGTACTTTTTCATGAAGAGGACAAGTACAGTTTTAGAGGGATTAACCCCTTAACCACAGTTGCCGGCACATTGTCGTAGTTTGTTGAGTGCTCTCCCACCGCGTCCCGGGCTATGACTTATAACCGTAATCCATTTGTTAAGAGTGGCAGTGGCGTAATCACCTCTATCGTACTTTTACTTTAATCGCTTTTCCAAACCAGAAAAATAATAAAATAGGTAATATTGTTTGTTTCTAATTTTTTTTTAACTTTAACAGGTTTTCTCAATAACCGCCTTAAGCTTGGTTTTACTTTATTATTTTTTAAGAAAAAAATAAATAGTTGATCGCTACCTTAAAATTTGAAAAAAGTCCGTCTGTCCGCCGTAAACGCCAAACGCCGCGTAGGTTAGCGAGATATTGAGTTGAAATTTTGGCTGGGGTGAGTAAAGAGAAGGTGGGAGAAGGGTCTTAAATGATAAATTTCGATTTCTAGGTCTCTGAAACCACTTCTGCTAAAAGGCTAAAACATTGAATTTTTTATAGACATATGATAGTGGCTCTATTTTAGAGATGGGTCGTTCCGGGGTGAACTGTTCCAAAAGATCAGTTCATTGAAGTGAGTGAGTGAACTAACTCACTCCTTTTGGTGATTTTTTTTGGTTAACACATACGTGACACCGCCACCGCATGATCTTTTTTTTTGTCACCACAATCACGGAGCACCGAAGTGAGCTGGAACTAATTCACTGAGCTAGTTCCTTTTAGTGAGTGAGTTAACTCCGACTCACTCACAAAAAGGAACTGCTTTGCCCATCTCTACCCTATTTACAGAAACAATTGCTGATTGGGGTTAAAAGGTGTGTGAGTGGAGGGAAAATGGTTTTTAGGCCAATTAGAACTCTAGCAGACAAAACATTTTGTGGGTGTTGGTTTAGAACGAGATGGTTGATTAGAGTGCAAAGCATAAAATTATTTCTTTATTTCTCGAAAACCGCAAAAATGAAAAGGTAAAAATTGACGACTATACATATACATAAGTAGGTATAAATGTATATACGTGAGGGTGTTTTTTTTGTATCTCAGAAATGTGGAAGCTTAGTACGTACACTCAGATGTACTACAATAACCGATTCTACATCTCTGCATCAAATGGATTCGGACCTTGTACTTAAAAAAATAATAAAGCTCCTCCCAGACTGATGCAGGATTTTTTATATTAAAGCCCTTAAAAGTTATGGCAATATTTTATACCACATGCTTTTATTAAAATGAACGTAGTAAAATAAAACTTACCGCAGCTATATGATAAGCAACCCGGTGCTCACAGAACTCCGATTTATAATGTATATATTATATAGATATGTATATATAGCAGAGTAAGGTTGTGTTGTTTGTTTTTTTAAGGACTATCATTTGAATGCCTGTCGATGGAGAGGAACATCATTTTCCGTGTTTGTTTTCGTATCTATAGCTTTAGGTAAATCACTGAGAAGAAATTATTCATGTTTCAAGGATGCATGATGTACATACGCGCTATTCAGGATACGAATGGCTATTCCTAGAACCATTGAAAAATTACCGCTTACAAAATTGCTTTGATTAAAGAGTTCTATATCTGTTTGTCAGTATTCCTGGACAAGTGCTTTCATGCAGGAGTGAAGAGATTTCGTTCAATAAAAAACTCAATATATTTAGTTTATTTAGTAAGAACATAATTCGTAGATGTGAATCTCGGTTCTTTATCGCAGGGAAAAATCATCAGTTAAACCACCAGATATAAGAGTAGTGTTTCGGACAGTAGGCATGATACAACTTTTGACGAGTCTATGTCATCCGATCATGAAACAGCTCCTTCAGTCCTAGTCCAATACGGTCCTAGGAACTGGCTTCTCTAGTGAAGGTTTTCCAACTGTCATGTCCTCCTGGCTACTGCCGCCAGAACAGCCGTTAATCACCAATTGGGGATTTTATCTTGGGGTTTCACAACAGAAACACCACTGACGACGGAAAACAAAAACTTCTTAAAATTAGCTTCTATGATACCACCTATCCATGAAAAAATTCCATTCTCATTAAATTTAATACGGTCCAAATTTTTGTGACGCACTGTAAGAGAGCTTGAGAGTGAACCCTATTCTTGGCACTCCGATTTCGGATAATATCATACCAAGATATAACTTTGAAATACCATTCAAAGTAGTGTTCCCATCCCGAAAGGACTGGGAACCACATACACAGTGCGACAAGTAAGTTTCGAGACTGGCCATCGAAAACCTCATTAAAAGAAAAAGTCCGAGTATTTAACTTTTTTTATTCAAAATATTCTCCTCCAGTTTCAATACACTTGTTACAGCGATTCAACAGTGATTCAAATGCATGTTCTAGTTCATTTCGTGGAATTGCCTCTAGTGCTCGTGTTTAAGCTGTTCTGATGGTCGAAATGTCATTAAAAACACATTCTTTCAACTTCAATTTCAAAATTTGGAATAGTGGGAAATCTCATGGAACCAACTCATGTGAATACGGAGTATGATTCAACACACAGACTTGATTCTGAGAACGTTCTATATGCCATTGCGAAAAACTCGCACACTGAAGACTCAGACTACTAGGGCATTACTTCCTAACACCATTGGAACTCACCATTGGAACTCACTCAAGACCATATTAAAATTTATTGATTTAAATTCCTGAATGAGTTGTAATCATTAATCAGGGATGTCAATCACAATATGCCCGCAGAGACCGCATTGAATTCACCAATTATTTACCAATCCAAAACCATATGTTTTCCTGTCCATCCGTACGTCAGTCTTTATGTTCGTCCGAATTCACAATAACTTAACAACGCCTTGCCCTTGGATTTGAAATTTGTAGTCTGGATATTTGTTTATTTTACTTTATTATACTTTTATTATTTTGCTGTACGCAAAACCGTTTGGCGGTAAACCCCTTGAGTGATGCTGGGAAGAGGTGGAAATGAAAAATGGAAAGAAAGCTTAAATTTTAAAACTATATTGTATACTATAGTGACATCCCAGAGAATTTCTGATAGAGGTTGTTTTTCATAGCTCAGAAACTGCTTATTCTAGAATGTTGAAACTTAGTGTCTATAATTATGTATAGATGTGCTACTAGAGTAATTCAAACTTAAAAAAATCGGCTAACAGCCTGGACGTAACTTTATTTTTTTATGGGTTGAAATCGAAAACGGGTTTTTATTCTGAAATGTGGTGTAGGTGACTATGGGACTGACCACCTAAAGAAAAGCAGGGGGCTATTTGAAACGTTATTCTTTAGCTTGTCATTCGCATAGTAAGCTATGACGCATTTCAGAATTAAACACGTTTCGGGCTTCAACCCATAAAATAAAAAAGTTGCACCCAGACTGTTGGACGTTTTTTTGAATTGCTTCAAGTAGCTGCAATAGAAAAATATTCAAAAACCTAGTGTATGAATATTTATTGGCCAACAACTCAAAAATACCTAGAGATGCCATCAACATTTTGTATATGGCGGTATTCTAATATGTAGTTATATTCGAAAGATTGATTTAGCTCCCATCTGTCAATCTGCTGGCCTTGATTGGAGGAACTCTAGCTTCATTTTGTCTTTGGGCATGGACCTTTGCTGACAACCTAAAGGGGTCTTAACGTGACATTGTCCTTTTGGGAGAAATGAAGAAAGACAGGGAATTCCCATGGCTGATCTGATCTGTGTTGCTGTGATGATGAGAATGTTAAACCGACACTGGAGCATGTAGTGTGTGAATATGAAAGTCTGGAACGTACCAGATATCGGTACTCCATTTGACCAATCTATCAGAACTTGCGATGATTCCTTTATGGAAGAGCAATGTTTCGAATCAATAGTTTACAACCCGGCTTATACAAGGGGACCACAATGGATCTGCCGAGATCTCTCATGATAGACTGTGGTATAGTGCTTCAGTACGCCCTTCTCAACCTAACTCAACCTAGTTAATATTCTGACCTTGATAATTGCATAGTTATTTCGTCTCAAATTGGTATTTTCATGTTTTAAATTTTTAGAAAATAAATAAAATTCTTGTATATTTTTTCATTCTAGGAACATATTAGGCAGTCAAAAGAAAGCAAGCTCGATGAACTGGGAAGAGCCTCAGCGAAACGTTCACGCGAGAACTTATCAAAAATAACTCAATTTACTCCAAAGTAAGTCATTATTAAAAAATGTACTTGTAAATGAAAGAAGAAAGTGGGCTTACGCGATAATTAAGATTCAAATTTTGTATGACAATGTCGATTTATAGTCCGAGTAGCTTAGTGGCTAGAGCACTTGCCTTCGGTGCACCTGGTACCAGGTTCGAATCTGCTTGGCGCCAAGTATTTTCCGAGAATGCGATTGGGTCCTGAACTACCAGTTCACTCAGCTGTAAATGAGTACCTGAGTTAAAATTGGCATAATAATCAGGGACGATCGTGTGGCTCAACACTTCACCTCCTAGTGCTCCAGTGGTCTAGTAATGAAGTAACTCTGGTATTACTTCAAGGCCTACATATGCTGTTGCGCCATTGATTATTATTATTATTAATTTCGAGTAGTGAGGATTTCAAATCTTAAGCTCTGTTAAATATTGTTGGTTGAAACTGGAAAGCAACCCTCGCGTAAGCCTACCACACTGAAATAGTCTTGTTTTTATTTTCTGAATTCCGCTAACGAAATCATTTACTTCGTTTACCTACAGAGATAAACACTCGCAGAGCTCTTTTCAGATTCTGGACGATGTTTCGAATCGATACTATCGTGAACCTCCTCCAACATCAGTTCAGCACAGTCGATCCGATAGCAAAAGTGATACGATATTAAGACAGCAACACGATATTATTGTACAAACTAGTTTAGGTGAAGATACTCCAACATCGGACCGCGGAGGTGGCACATGTGAAATGGGTTGCCAAACGAGGTTCGTTTTTAACTGATAACCAATTTAATTTTCAAAATCAGTGTAGCTGGACTTAATCTTCTAGAGAATCACTCTTTCAACCGCTACAACGCCAAAAATCCACGACGTCAGCTTCACCACATCAATCGGAAGGAATGCGGTTTTCAACCTTTGGATATGATGTACCACAAAACGCAACTAGCCAATCAATGAAAGCTCGAAAATTCAGTTCAAGTAGAGAAAAACCGCACACAGCTCCCACGACTATTGAAATGGAAGACCTCAGTCATACAGAGCTTCCATCTAAACCATATGAAATATGTCACCACCATCATCAGCACCAACAACACTTACAGCAGCAGCAACAACCCCAACATCACCACCACACAACTGGTAAGGGTAAGCAAAAAATTGAAGAATCACGGGCGTTTCTCGATATTAGAAACTCTGCACCGGATGTCATTATTATGACGTCTCATTGACAATTAAGGAATTTTCTACTTTGTATATTGTAATTTTCGTTACATCGGAAAGAACCGATTCGGATTTTATCGGTACTGTTGTCTGTCGCCCGACGAGCAGTTTTATTGTAAGCGGACGTCACAGTATCACGGGACCATTAGTCATACAGTCTCAGTACTGGTGAAAATAAATCTTTTCAGTGCCGCAATCTCCTCACATTCTGGAGATTTTTAATAAGTTCATAAATTAAACAAATCTCTTACAATCGAATAAAGTTTTTATAATTACTGTAAACTAATTTGTAGATTTTAACAAAATTAAATTAAAATTATTGTATAATTAGTTTATTATCATTAAATTTTTATTGATTTCTTTTTTCGTTCTGTTCTGCCAATTTTTTTTTTTTTTTGCTAGATATTTTAAACTGTATTAGAACAATTCAAATATTATAATATTACTAGAAAAAAAAAACAATATTTGTAATTATAAACGACGACTAAAAAAATTTAAATTTGCTTGAGAAAGGATGAAATAGATTTATGTACTGTTAGGTTTTTTATATAAAAATGATATATTGTGTAAACAGAGATTTATGAAAAGCACTGATCAGTGCTAAAACAATGCAAAATATAATAATAATCAGAAGGTTGTAGATAATTATAATTCAATTTTAGGATTAAATATGATAAAATAAAAACGAATTGATTAATTATAAAATTGTCTTTTTTAAAAAAAAGTGTAAAAAAGTGTATCTAGAGATTACATCAGATATTTAAAAATTAAATTTAAATAATTTAATAATATGTATGTCTTCTAACTGAATTCTGCCATCATCCTGTAAGAAAAGACGGGAGTTTATTTAGTAAAAATCACCACCCCCGCCGTTGGCTCACATCCAACTTGAAAGTGAGGCATAGAATTAAAAACGGATTAAATCAAAAATTTAAATTCAGATCGCAACTAGCAAACTAACTTCCATAAGGCCTTATCGAAGCTTTTATCGTAACTCAATAAAGCTTCGATAAGGTCTTACCGAACAAATTTGGCGCACATTTCCCCATGTTTCAACAGCAACTATAAGGCACCGACAGTATGTATAAGGTCTTATCAAAGCTGTTCTTCGAAAAAAAGAAAAATAATATTCACAATTTGTTTACTTTTGTTTTCTTCCTAACTACTAATTTATTTTCCTGTAAATTATTATTTTTTGTTTGGAAAATGCGAATTGACCTTGCACACTCTCGGGTTCGAACCACGGTCCCGTCACACATTAGTCCGCTACGCTACATACTAGGCCAATCTGAAATTGAATTGAATTGTCATGATAAGATAGGGTTGAAGCCGAATCAGTTGGAATGTCAAGTGAAGCTCGCTTGCAAACCTCTGCTCGCAAGTCCTACAGAAGCCTCATCGAAGTTAAAAGTCCTCAAACCTCCACTGTTGGTATATATTTACTTCCATAAGGCCTTACAGAGATTATTACCGAAGCTATGGCTTCCCGGTCCGCGATTGTTCCGAGTTTCGGCCACATTATGCCAACAAGACAAAAGTCAAGGACTTGGAATGGTGGAAGGATGAAAGGAACAACGTCGCTAACACCGACTGTCAGCATCGTTTCTTTTTCTCTTTCCTTGTTAAATAACACTTTTGTACAATAACGCAGAGTCTGAATTGTGTCGCCTAACGACAGGCAAAGTGTGTTTAATTTTGACGACGAAATGAAGGGCGTATTTAATTCCTTATAACGTGTGGTGTTTGGGTTGCTTTGGTGTTTCTTTTTCCGTATTATTCCCAGAACTTCGCCCACTCCAGGTGAGTACCTCAGGAGGAGCTATTTGTTTGGTATTTTCCCCGAAGAAAAAAATACCTACCAAATCAGGAGAGATCTGGTTACGGTTGTCGCTCCTCCGTCCGGCCGCCTAAAGTTTGGTGTAACAAGCTACACTAACGAGATGACGGATTATACTCATTATTGAATTCGTTCTTGCGTATAACTTAATACTAATTTCGGTAAAATTTATAGTTCCAGGTTTAATCCGTTCTGGAGTTATACCTTGGATACACAGCTCGTATACAAATCATAATATCGTCAATATCACCAGTGTATCACCTAATAATGTACATACCATAGTACGTCAACGAGCTCATATAGATAGGTATACGTAATATCCAACCTGTTTCCTTCTATATAAATTCGATGATTTTAGCTGATATAGCCTTCTTTTAACTGCCATCAGCTCCATCTAAAACTGAAATTTTAATGAATGACAATCAATAAATATAAGCATAATGCTACGATTGATAGACGCTTGAAATTGTATATTTAGGTGTGTTTTTTCAACTGGATCAGATCACGATTGGATCATCCCAAAAGCTAATTTAGCAGGGTTAACAATCCTCTTGGTAATGCCTCAGATAAATTGTCAGCAGGAAAAGTTTTGTATACTATACGACGAAACGGAACTGTATCATGGTGCGCTTACATTCACCCTTGAGGCTCGCCTCGAGGCGAGAAGCTACCCCCATCAGGCCACTGCAAACCGGTTCTGAATGTAAGACTCTTGCGACTGCACGAGCTATTTGATTAATTGATTTTTTGGTGGGGGTAGAGGCTCGTGGCAAACGTTGAGTGTAAATGCACCATAAAGATCCTATAACACCCATGTATAGTTTTTGGTTACGAAATATGAAAAACTACCCCACCCCTGTACCTTGCAACCCCATCGAACGAACCTGTTCTACCTGCTAGGTACAAGACTCTGCTACAAATGGTGCTGAGTTGCAGGGCGCCATCTCTGTAAATAGTGAAATAGTGACAATTTAAATAAGCTTTAAATATGAAATCTGATCCAACATTTGATCCCATTTTGATTTTGGATCATCTCTTTCTTGCTGTATTCTTGATCTTGATCCAGTCGAAAAAACACACCTTTTGATATATGTAGCTAATTGTCAATATATTGCAACATTTGACCAATAGTCGTGTCTTAAGGAGGTACCCGAAGGAGTGAAAGGATATCAGCTTATAACAGACGCAGCCTTACCTTTTCTTGATCTAACAAGCTGTGACAAATTTTCAACTACCTACTTATGTAGGTCAACGCATTCTACAGTAATCGTGACAACGGACGCAAAGACGGATTCCCGGTTCTTGGCCACAACTAAGCTTTAAATAATATGTAGCTGTTTTTGTTCCGAGGCTAGGTTCTATGCGACAATCTTATGGAGTAGAATAAAACTTATAGCTAATGCTCTATAATTTTATCTAGAGTATACAAATTAGAACGAATAACCAATTCGGAAGAACTTCCAGGAGGAAGGCAAGATACAAAGGTTTCAAGCCATTCTCTTACTCATGTCACCATCAACAATGTCTTCTGCATGGCTTCTAATGCTCCTTTAAATAGAATGCAGAGCGTAAGGAGTTGAGTGCCCTTCGGTGTGCTTAGTATGAAAATAAAGAAAAGTAAGAACCTTTTGTTTTTTTCATGGCAAGGAAAAGCGTACGATAATTTTTTTTATGTTCTGTGCAGCGAAAGTGTAATTTTTCAAGTTCAAGTGTGTACTTTTTCAATGTTTTACTTTATTATTTTAATAACAACAGTATTTATATCGATTTTGAAAAAAAAAAAAAAAAATTCTACCTACACATGAAAAAGCAATAAAAATTATCTGTCCGTCTGTCCGCCGTACGTCGTACATCTAACGGTGTACGCAAAACGGTTTGAAGGCTCGTAGCACTCAAACCCTTTAAGCTATTTAGTTGAATTTTTTTAAATGGACACCTTTTGAGAGGTGGGTGAGTGAAGTGGGAGGTGTGTGAGGCGTTTTAGACGGAAAATTTTGGATTCTAGATCTCAGCAATCACTTATGCTTGGAAACTGAAACATTGAAGTTATATAGAGCTTCAATAGTACAACCATTTCCAAATTTATATTAAAAAAAAATTCAAAGAAAAACGGTCTCACAACTGACCATTTTTGCACTTCCTACAAACTTCCCTTAAAAGCCCACAAACCTCCATAAGACTGTTGGTACTTACTTCCATAAGGCCTTATAGAGGTTATTACCAGTGTTATCGCGAGTCGGTTTCTTGGGGTAGGAAATTTTTTTTGCTACCTTTTTCAAAAAAGAGGTATTAGAAACCAAATTTCAATAAAAATACAATAACATTAACATATAGTAGTGTAAAATAATAATGGTTTACATTCTTGTGCGTTGGTTTTTTCCATTTTAAATTTAACTTTTGAGTATTATCGAAAAAACGTAGTGTTTCATGACTCGAAGTGAAATTTAAAATTGAAAAAAGGTAGCAAATCTGCTACATATGCAGTAAAACGGTAACGTACTGCCGAAGCTATGAATTCTGAAAGTTCAACATCCGCTCACAAGTCTTACGGAAGCCTTACCGAAGTTGTTCACAGCCTGCGCTCAACAGTCTTACCGACGCCTTCAGAAAATCAAAATGTAAAGTTTGTTTGTTGGAATAATCCATAATTTGTTTAACCACTTCGGGTAGATAGTTTGATCACAGTACCATTTTGAACTTTTTGATTGGGAAGAATCGATCCACAGAGATTGAATACAGAAGAGTTAAACAGTTGTTGAAAAATGAAAAGCAATTTTTCCACGAACCTCTCTCTGAAAAAATTTGGTATTCAGTATCTTATCCTTATACACTTATATACCTACACAAATAAAACTTCATCCACCAGCCCTTGATTCCCGAGATATTGTTATCTCATATTTTTCAATCCATTAATTAAACATTTCAGGTTTCTAAGGATAAACATCAATTCGTGCTTCAAGAAACCTTGCATGTGAGATCGAGAGATATCGCCCATTAACGGATCTCGCCTTAAATATTTTATTTGATGGGTTTTGAAAAAACGCGTTATTGTGTATATTTAAAAGCTATTGTGGGAAGGAACCAAGTTTTCCTTAACATACTTTTCTCGTTGGATTAAATTTTGAACACTCATTGATATTCCGATTAAAGGAATATTTTATTAATATATTTTTTTTTATTAATTTTTAACATTTTTTGCACCCAACAAGACATAAATTTTTAAAGTAGCGAAGGAGATACGAATACTTGCCCAAAAATATCAGTCCATCAAACGTCTTATGGACACATACTTATATTTAGACCGCTTTAGCTCACTCTATTGTTTCTAAATTCGGTTTTATCGAATTGACTGTGGTAGAATAAAGTATATAAGAGGAAAGGACATCATGGATTCAGGAGAATTGTCTCAAGAGATTAATTGGAAAAGTTTATCCTACATCAGATAATCTCAATGATGACTAAGGGATTCGGGGACTGTGGATAGTTCCACGAACTGAAGTACCGCCTTTCCTTTTATTCGTTTCATGCCAGCCACTCCGAAAGACCAGGGATGTCAACTCTATTTAGATATCCTTAAGCACTCTCGCGTGCAGATGATTACTTTAATAAAAGTAGAAGAACGTTTCCCGTATAATAATCTCCGAGTTGAATAGGAGCCTATAAGATGTGATTTAACGTAGGTGGCATGTGTATGTACGTATCTTTCAGAATCTCTGGCGTATGCAAGCCATTCAGGTACATTTTATTGATTCGAAGCTCACAACGACGGAATAATGTACATATTACATACATCAACGTTCAACATTTATCTAGTCTACAACCAATTATTATGTGCAAAATGTTCTGCATTACTGGCGGCAATGTTTTGTTTAATTGTCATAATCAGATTATCTTCCATTAGTTCATTCACAGAAACTTACTGCGGATTTTGCATCAACGTAAGAATTCTAAAGATTTCTATAAAATGAGCGTAATAAAACGTATTTCCAATTATTGTTATTATCTTATGAGCTATAGAAATTCGCCTGCAACCCAATTGTATGACACTCTATATGAAATGCTTAACTCCGATTTAAGTTGAAAAAACTTTTTTCATTGACGTTTCCACGATAGGTTTTTAGACGGAAAATTTTGGTTTTAGATCTCAACAGCCGCTTACGCTAGGAAGCTGAAACTCAAAATTTATATAGAAGGAGGTTGGGGGATGGTGAAAAGGAAAACGTTCTGTTTTGTTTAACTGTAATGATAAAAAGCTCAGGCTTGGTATTTGCATTGAGCTATAGTAGTAGCATGTTGGAAAAATGTAAATTTGTATAGAGGTAGTATAGTCTGAGGGTGGGGGGTGTTTTTTCCTAAGTGGCTTATGCTCCAAGGTTAAAACTCGGTCTGTATATGTAAATCTACTAGAAAAGTAAATTGGATAAAACAAAATTTGAATGGGATTCGGAAGGGGGGAGGGGGGGGGGGAATGATCAGTGAAAATAGAATGCATATACATATTGTCACAATTTTCGTCATATCCACTAGGTCTTACCAAATATTGAATTCATTTTTATTCTACGGGTCCTTCATATGAATACCGAAAGTGTTTTCAAGATTTTTTGAAATTCGACCCCTAAACCCCTTAGGGGTGTAAAGTGGTTGTATACTTTTCCAATAACTCTGCTATATCTCTCAAATCTATTCAGATTTCGAATATCTTTTCCCTTCCACAGGCTTGTTCAATAATCACCTATTTTTAAGTTTTTTTCCTTTTTCAACCCCTAGACCGCATCCCGGAATATGACCCAATTATGTAATTCATATTTTATTTATTCTAACCGCTTCCCGAACTTTTTGTTAGGTTTTCAGTCACGCGTTCCGTGTCTAGTGAAGACACAGAAGCAATCGGTAACTAAGGTATTTGATATGTACATTTTCTAAGCGATGAAAACTTTTCGTTCTTGCTAGCAAAAATTTTTTGAACGTATAATAGTTCGTTTCCAGGCGACGCTCCAAAGCAAGAAGTCTGATGCATCAAAAGTATCTATATCACTGGCAAACAAATTTCTTTCTACTTGGGAATATTGGATACTTCTTGAAATCTTATGTAATGACAGTAATGACACTGATATTAAGTCCAACGACTAAAGATCCAAAAAGGAATAATGTCGCTCATAAAAAACCAGGAGTTTTATTAAACGATGCATTGGAGTTTTAAAAAGCAGATTTCGATGTCTGTCAAAGGAAAGAGCTCTGTGTTATAGCTCTTCAAAAGCAGGAATAATCATCAGTATGTACCTGTGTAATACTACATAATATATTTATGAAATCCAACGTTACATTGCCTGAAGATATTGAATATGAGAAAGAACAGGATTCAGAGGATGGCAACATGCATGCGAATACTTTTAATTTGGCAAACATATTAGTACGTCCAACATGAGCCACGAAACGAAACATAACAACACACGTAACGTAAACACGAACGAGGTAAACAATAACAGCACCTACATAGCGTAGGAAATGTCGAGTGACGTTTCTAGACGAACGGGAAACATGGCAGACTTGCACGAATCGAAGTTCGGGCGACGACCGATGTGACTGATCAGCGAGGCTTAAGTCAAGGCTAAAACATAGTTTGGTCAATGAAAAGTGGACACCAAATGCTCGGGAGTAAAAACGAGCAAAGTAGGTTAACGTCCGCAAAGGTGAAAACGTTGACATTATAGCGGCAAAATATGTTCAGGCAACCGTCACGAAAGATCACCGTTGTTTTCGCGGTAAGTGACGGCCCCGAAAAAAATTCTGGCGCCCACGACCCTTCTCTGGGTTGGACGGACAAGGCCCCATTCGCTACATTGTTAAAGGGGTTCGTTGTTAACGGTCCTCGCGGAGGAAACCGTAACCAGGTTTGACAAAGAAATACGATACTCAGCTGTCGAGAGAGGTGCGGCAGTTAGCCAGGTTACATTTATTGCTATAACTTTGTAACGTAGTGGTATTTTCTTAAAATCTTTTATTCTTAAAAGTATAACAAATGATAATCTGGAAGAAAAAAACAATAAATTTTTTAAAAATTTTAGGGTTATGTGAACCCTTAATATACTTCCCATGTGTTCATAATTTAAAGAAGAAAAGGCTCCGACTGTAGGACTGTACAAATAATTCACCGATTGTTAATTTATTTTAGTTTGCAAATACCAGCTATACTATATATCGTGTAAATTTACATTTTTATGACTGAAACCCAAAACTCTTATTTTCATAAGGTTTTTGCTTTCCATTTTCCTTTAAAATCAATACTAACAGCTTTATACTTAATAATAATTTAATTTTTTTGATTTTTAAATTTCCTTTTAAACTTCTTTTTTAATTTATATTTCAATATTGTATTATTTGTTTTAATTTTTATTTTTTAACTATATACGAAATATTGCAGTTGCAAGTTTTTATCCCATTAATAACTATTATCGTTCCCTTGAATTCGATTCGATAACACTATTTTATAATATTTATAAACTTTTAAACCTTGTATTCTTCTTTCTTTCCAAGGATTTCTTTATTTTTAAGAATAATTTCATTAATTTAAACTTTTATTGCCATATTCATACTAATTTAATTTTAAATATCATTTGTAATTTGTATTTGAATCATAACTCTTTTTTTTATTGAATTGTGTCTGTACTTAACCACTCTCACGCACATGCAATGCTTTTGTGAGAAGTAAGCTATTAGAGTTACTAAGGTGTAAATTTTATGTTAATTAATAAAGCTATTTAATATAGGTAAAATATTTAATATTACATAATTTTAATATTTAATTAATATTTAATTTGATCCAAAAACACTCCCAGGTTTATCCCGAGGAACGACTAAAGTTCAGTTTTCTAATTCAATTTTTTCCTTGTAAAACGGCTCTTGTAAACTAGTAAAAAAACAATTCGCATTACCCGAATAGCCTAAAAGTAAGTAGCTTTACTCGCGAATTTTACATTCAAATAACCAAAATCGAGATAAATAGCCCAATCTGGCAACTTTGATCAAGAGGTACTTCTCAGTAGCCCCAGCTTTTAGTTGGTTAAATACCTCCAATTCCAGGAAGTTTGCTAATTTGTTGGCCGTGACTGAATATAAAGGTAGGTATACTTGTGGATCACGACTTATAAAATGAATTTCAGTACAGATGTCTCTGTGACCTTAAAGGATGTTAGGTTGCAAATATTGAATTCACATTCCCTTGGCTTAATTTTTAATCGAAATACATATACATAGCTAAGCTCATCAATGCATTACATTTAATCAATTTTAAATATTTGCAAACCTCGGCGCTGGCTTATCAGACATTAAGCCTAATTGCGTGGTTAACAACTTGTAAAGGATTCCAACGTCAATATAGACAAACTTTTAATCCCCAATTATTTATCTCGCCCCATCACTCCCTTTCGAAATGTTTCCAACACCCACAACTTTGCCATTGTCGATTAGGGAGCAATTCCCAGCATATTACTTTTCTGTAAATAATTTGGCAAATTTTTATCTCAGAGTCCAAGATGCTACGCCAGAGCGTTCGTAATCGTAATACTTCGTAATGGAATAGGATAAAAGTATACTTGTCGGCATCGAAAGCAGCACGTGCAAAGCAAATTCAGCTTTCTAAAAGAAGCCAAAGTCCTGGATTCTCGTGGATAATCCATCTGATTTAATTAACGATGCCAAAAGATTGTACTTGGTATTAAGTGAACCACACCTACACTTTCTCTTCACGCTTGACTAGGGAGCCTTACAACACAACTTTAGACTTTAATTAGATTTCAACTTTGACTCTAATCATTTTACTGAAAATTAATTGGTCATTCTTTTAGTGATAATCAAATTGGACAAAAAAAATTGGTTAATTTATTTTCTTGATACGAATAAAGCGACTCTATTATGTGTATTATTTCAGATTACATAAAAAATAACATAACATAACAAAGTTACGAATTGTATTAGACAACCGTATGATAGATGAAATAAAATGCTTTGATTTATATTGTAAGATAAATCAAAATAGGGGTGAGCTATTCTTTGTCAGAGGTAAGGACTCGATAGAGTCAAAGTTTGTTTTCGTCTCTAATTACTTAGCTTGAACTTTAGTAGATAATTTCATCGAAAAGTCAATGTTATTATACAGTCGACGATGTGTTTTAAGGAAATTTCCCGCACAAAGAAAATTTCTCGCCCAAAGAAAATTTCTGGCATCAAGAAGTAAATTTAATTATTATGGGATAACCACTTGGAGGTGTCTTCAATTCAGCAATTATTGGGTTTCTTCGCGGAAACTCGAAATTTATTATAAAACATACTGCAGTCTACTGTAAACCAATTGTATGGTACTCTAGATGAAATCCTGAAAGTTGATTTAAATTGATTTTGGGATAAAGTAGAATAAGGAGGGTGCACGAAGTACTGTAATTTGGTTTCTATTCGAAAGTAAAATACAATACGTTCAGTATTTAATATAAATCTGAAAGAGGGACTATCCTTGTTCAAAAACTTTCACGTAGAAGCGCAGAAAACACTCATTTGATGTCCAGCAGATTTATCCTTTTACCTGTAATAATTTCAAAATGAATAAGTACAAAATATTATATTGCCTGAAGCGTTTGAAAGCTATCGGAAATTAACTTGTATGGGAGGTACCCAAAGGAGTAGAAGGCCTACTAATATCAAACTCTGTTTTTAATCGTTTCGAATCTAACTTTCCGAATTCATGGCTGAACGATTACTTGAGAAATACTAAATAGCTTAATGTTATTTCACAGGATATTTGTGTGGCAGCTACACGAAAATCCGGAAATGAGTTTTTAGACATATATAAAGAAAGCCCGAGGAAGTGGACACGAATCCGATGTCTTATCACTCCTAAGAGTTCGCTAAAACAAACTCAACCCGTTTAGACCCTCTTAGAAGTTGAAAAAGAAAAAAAGGGTAAAAACGAGTTTTAGGTTATTAACTATTGCACAAAAACGTGGAAGTGAAAAGTTATTCGATTTCTAGTCAGACATGAGCCGTTTGCCGGCTGAATTCGTGAAAATGTATATAACCCCTTTACACTACTTTGCGGTCGAGTTTTTTTTAAGAAAAATAGGTAGTTATATGAAGAATATGACTTAATAGCTAGAGCACTTGCCTCCGGTGCATCTGGTACCAGGTTCGAATCTACTTGACGACAAGTAATTTTAAAGAGTGGGATTGGGTGTCGGACTACCAGTTGACTCGGCTGTCAATGAGTACCTGAGTTAAGATCGGAGTATTAATCACGGATGAACGTGTGGCTGACCACTTCACCTCCTTGTGTTCCGTTGGTCTAGTAATGAACTAACTCTGGCATTACTTCAAGACGTAGGCCCAATTTGGGCTGTTGTGCCATTGATTGATTATTAATACTAACAAGTAACCAAGTTTTTTTATTATTTTTCTTCGTTTGTAATTGAAAAAAGGGAAGCTGTTTGTTGCACCAGGCGTATCCAAAACCCGGTGCAGTGCATACTCCAATCAAACTGTTTTAGTCCCCCTGGGGGTACGAGTACTACACTTTGGGAAACACTGCTCTATACAAATTCCAAGCTCCAGCATCCAAACAAAAGCGGTTGCTTAGATCTATAAACCAAAATTTTTAGTCTAAAACTCTTCCCCACTTCTTCCCTCCCTCCTCCCTCCTCTCTCCTCCCTCCTCCCTCTTCCCTCTTCCCTACTCCTCACAAAGTAGCCACTTCAAGGGCCTACATAGTTTATTGAGAAAAAAATTTCAATTTAATAGATTAAACGGTTTGAGAACTATAAGCCCTCAAATGATGTTGCATACGGCGTTCTTAGCAAATTCTTATTTTTAAAATCGAACACAATACTTTATGATTAAAATAATAAAGTAAAAGTATAATACTTTAAAGTCTGTTTCTGGTGGGATAGTGTATTCGTCACAGCTACATTATACTCAACATCATTGTTTCACGACTCCGATGTTGCGACATGCGACGAAGTTCACGGTTACATAAATTCAAAGCTTCATTGTCTTTTGATGAATGCTGTCTGTATAAAATTTACGCCGGATAATCTTGTCACCCGTTTCAAGCGTCTTAAGATAAGCCATCCTTCGAATATGGCCATCATTACCTCTACTGATTTCTAACCGCATTTCATGGTTGACAGGATTCGAACCCTCATCCTCATTCTATGGTGTAGTTCCCTTAACCACACCGCCATCGAGTACACACTTACATTTAGGGTGATGTTTGTGAACGCGTATTGTAATGAACTTTCTTCGGTTAACCTTATATAAATTAAATACAATGGAGTGGAAAAAAAATTTAACTTTCTAGATCTAAGTGTTTTCGAGTATAATTTCGGCTTTCTTCCATCTCTTTGAGTTACAGGTCTTTAGGAATAAAACGCACGGTAATCCCCAGTCATTTTCGGAATGGATTGAAAATTCTTTCATTGAATTAATATTATTTAAGTGGTTTTTAATGACAGGTTTCACAATGCGGGTTTCCCGGAATAGAGAAAAAATGTTCCGAAAAAAAAACTGAACCACATTTCCGTTTTTTAAATACTACCAAAAAAAACCAAATCGATTTTGCTTTGATGTTTCCGTTCATTGGAAACTTATGCACTCCAATGTTGGAATTTAAATTAAATAAGTGACTAATTTGTTTATAACTTTTCATCGGTATTTTTAATATAATACGATCATTCCACGAACCTTTGACCTATGACCGTTTAATACGTTTCGCATCAATCTTCATGAAATGCGAATTTTAATAGTTTTAATTAATTAATTTACAGGATTATAATGAATTCCGCGTTATGAAAATAACGAGTTACACAAAATTCACAGAAAAGTTTTTATTCATCGTAGGATCTCTACCTTGAAAAAAAAATTCTATGATTGAGGAAACATGAAAAAAAATGTACTACTCTTAATTTTTTTTCAATTTATGGTCATAAAATAAAGGTCACATTAGGAAGATACGTCCCACAGTACGTTCAAAGTTATATTTGATTTGGTGGGTATGTGATTGATGGGTACGAGGAGTGCAGGCTAGAGATTGAATAGCTTTAGTTTACAATATTTTTGGAATAAATAGGTAAGACCAGAAAAATAATATATTTGAATTATATATGTATGTGCGGTTGTAATTGAAAGTGGTACCTATATGTCCATTTTTTAATACGTTGAGATATTTAAGGTTTTACGCTTAAAATAATTTAAAAATAGTGGTATACGATAATATAATTTGGGTTATGTTTTAATAATAATAAAAGTTTTAATAATATATGTTAAAATTTTTAAAGATAATGAACGACTTTTTTCAGCTCCAAATGGACATATAACACCTTTAAAAATGACATATATTAAGAAATAAAAACAAGAGGCGGTTTAAGTCCATGTATCTATTGATATTGACTTTATTTAAAATGCACTTTTTAATGTAAAAAAATAACAATTATATATAGGTATAACTTTTATTCGTCCGGTGGACTTAAGGGGCTCGTTGCAAATTTCGAGCTCTCATACATTTTGTATGGCGAAACACGTTATCTTTCGGTACCTGAATCTCAGCTTCCACTTAACTCACAACAGTCAAATTTTTTACACTTACATATTGTTTAGTGTATTTAAAAGCCTAGTACGTGAGTAAATTAAAAAAATTTCACTAAAAGTAGAGATAAAAAGAGCCAAAAAAGAAAACATATCTCGCAGTAACTTAGTGGACTTCCTCCACTTCAGAACAAAATTTGAGGCACTTCCCGTTATCCCACGGTCTTTTGTGTGATGTGCTGAAATGAGTGTAGAAAAATAATATGAAATAAAAAAAAATCAATTACATATTTGTTAATATTTTTTGCAACGAGGCCCTTAAACCACTTTCACAAAAAGGGGTATATCTTGTGAACCTATAAATACAAGCCGAGTCTACGAAAATACCAGGAGACTATTTGAAACTGTTTTTTAGGTTGTCAGTCGCATAGTAACCAACACCCCACCCCATCCAGCATAAAAGGCGTTCTGGAATTTAACCTCAAAAATAATAAACTTAGCAGTTTTTTTTTATATATCGAGATATTTAGGGTATTATACCATAAACGATTAACTGCCATACAATATCATATCTAATATAACTGCATTATAGTTCTATGTACATACTCATAAAACGTAAAATTTCAATACATATTTATTAAGTCTTATCGGCATTTACACATTATTGGCAGTAATGCAACGTCTATGTATCCAAATCATCGCTTTAACTCAAACTACTTACATAATTAGGACAACAGTATTCCAAATCTTTGAGTATCAAGTGAATATTAAATAATGCACAGCAGGTATGTCATACACGTACCTTTCTTGTTCTCATCGTCTCCAAATCTGATATTGTGCAGAGTATTCGTACACAGTTCGAGAAAATTATACACTGTGTCAGTAAATCCTTGCTCCTTTCGCAGTAACAATTAAGGTGAATCAAAGGAGCGTGTATGAAAAGACAAGGTAAAAGCACATACTTACAGGAGGCATTCAGAATTCGAATCACACATACATACATACCTGCCTGAAATCGAGGAGTGCTCATGGAAAATTCATTGAAGCAAGCTTGTGCACATTCGTAACTTTCATTTCATATGGAGTTTCACGATGTTCTTTTAGGTACATAGCATCAAATAAATATGTACGATTTTCATCCTCCTACATAACGTAATTACCTACGTTGACTACCTACCTATGCCTAGTAGAGCAATTCGGTGTTAGAATTCGCATATGTCTTCCATTACACCACACCGTTACTTTGTTAATAAAAATCTGTGCTCTTAGCTAATTAAATGGATCCTTCCATACAAAAATTTGTATGAGAGGAAATACCAAGCCTCGTTTAGCAAAGTTCAGACGTCAATATTCTATTCGGTAGATTTATGCAAACGCTTAATAGTTAAAGTCTTTCCATAAGTTTAAATGGGAACGAAGTAATAGAAAAATTTGCTCGGAAAGTGGTTTAAGTGGAGTGTAACTAAAATGCTATATCACTGCCATATTTAACTGGCTTCGGGGTCGAATTTAAAAAAATTCCAGAAATTGCTTCGTAGGTGATTACACTGAAATCCCCTAGAAGTAAGAACCAATTTGCTGCCTCATAAGACCTAAAAGATAATACGAAATTTGTGAAAATGTATAACAACCAGTATATCACCTTAAGGAATCAATTTCAAAGACTTGTGAAGTACGTATTTAGGAAACTAAGTAAAATTCAATAAAACCATTTCATCCCATCGGATTCAAAGAATTTTGCAAAGTTTGTGGAAACAAAAGCAAAATCTGAACATCTTGGGGCATTTCTAAGAAAAGTGAATTCATTTTTAGGCGATTAGTTGAAATATACATACATACATACGTCCAAGCTATGTAATATTTATATTTCAATAAATATGACGGAACTTGTGTAATCGTATACAATGCTTTTGTATCGAACTAACCGCGTACCGCGACTATGCTAGCTACGCTCACGTTTGTTTGGTGATATACTATCGTTACTTCCGCTGGTCCCCAGCCATTGATCCCGTCGATCCCGTTTTTTTCGTTGGCTTCCATTTCTCCCGTTACTTCCGTGGCTCCGTTGCTTCTGTTACTCCATCCTATATCCACTATCCTCCATCTTCTATCCATCATCTATCATACTGTCGTTAGTCTCGTTGCTCCCATTTCTCCCGTTGATCCCGCTACTCCCGTTACTCATGTTGCTTCCATTTCTTTCGTTACTTCCTTTGCTCCCATTGATCCTGTTGCTCGCATTTCTACCGTTGTTCCCATTGCTTCCGTTGATCCCGTTGATCCCGTTGCTCCCATTTCTCCAGTTCCCTTGAAATTTTATCAAAATCAATTGAGCGATTTAGGAGTTCATAGGGAACATAGACACATACATACATACATACATACATCCTCTTTTATATATAGAGATTTGGGGTTGAAAAAGAAAAATATCCAAAAAATTGCTTTTATGCGATTTGTTACAGGTCAATTTGGAACTTCACCCTGCACGAAAAGAAGAGATTTAACAACTTACCAAGAACTTTTTTGTCGAGCTCCTTGCAGAATCACCACTCAAATAATGCACATCCGAGCCAACCTAAAAGTAAACGCAAATATATCGAATTAGTGGAAGTAAAGTAATGGAAAAAGAAAACAAATAGTGTATTGGAAGTAAAGCTGAAATTTCGAAAATGTTAGATTATTGCATTTGTTATTTAGATTAGGGTTAGTATTGGAACTATAGACTAGGTTAGTTTGATTATTTTATTTCCGTTAGTTGTAGTTTAGGGTTAGTATTCGAATTATTTTGCCTTCGGAAGTATAAAACAATGTACAGACTTGCATTAAACTAAATCACGCGGCGGAAACAACGAGAACAAATCGGACTTACCGTTTTTCCGTTTGAAGACTCGTAGCTCTCAAACGCTTTGAGCTATTAAATTCAATTTTTTTTTACGAATAGACGGGGTTGGCTCTTTGAAGTGGCCCAATTCTTAGGAGTAAGGGTGTGAGAAGGGAGGAGGAGGAAGCGTCTTAGACGGAAAATTTTGGTTTCCAGATCTCAGCAACCGCTTATGCTAGGAATTTATATAGAGAGTGAAAAACTTTAGATTACGATATCTCACGTACTAATTGCTCTAGAAAAATAAAATTCGGTTTGAGGATAAACGTTGACAAATAAAGATTGCTCAAAGTAAAATTTATTAAGTGGGCGGTAATATCTTAATAAGAGTGTAAGATAGAGGCTTAGAATTTTTACCAGACGTAGCGCTTATTGAACCCTAGTAGGTAACCAAATTTTTAGGGTGTAGGTATAGAGGGTTAAGGTAGAGGTGGGTGAAAAGGAAAATTTTTCGATGGTTATATCTTGAAAACCTATAATGATATAAACCTTAAACTTGGTATTTAGATAGAGCTATAATAGTGGCATATTGGAAAAATGTATTTCTTAGAATAATGCATATATTTTATTTTACTAGGTCTTCCCAAATATTGAATTCAATCAATCAATATTTATTAGTTTATCTACTTATGTTTAACACTTTCTTATTTATGATTTAGATAATTCAATATCATTATTCAATATCTTGAAGCTAAATTAAACCTAGTTATCACAGCAAAGCAAAACATTTATGTCAATTTTAGTTACTTAAAATCAAGGAAAAATGTGTACAAAAAACCTTGTGTAGTGGCTTTAAACCTAACTTATACAAGCTACCTAATATTAAAAGATAAATCAAAAGAAAATAGTAAATTAAAACGTAAGAACAATATTTGATTCCAACACATGCCCAGTAGAAGGATATTATGGAGTGCTAACAATAGTGAATTGTCAAGTAGATCCAGCCTTGTTAGGAAGGATAGATGCAAATATTAATTCGTTTTCATTCTATGGATTCTTCTTCAAGATTTTTTGAAATTTGAAGCCTAAGAGGGTGTAAAGTGATTGTCTACTTTTTCATGAAATCTTCCATATCTTTCAGGTCTGATCAGATATCGAATATCTTTTCACTTCCACGGGCTTGTTTATATACCTACTTAAAAGTTTTTTCCTTTTTCAACCCCTAGACCTCATCCCGCAATATGACCAAATTATGTAATCCATATTTTTTTTGTGGCAGTGGCGTAAGTATTTGGATTTTATAATTGAAGAGTTGAAACTCAAAAGGTTCTAAGTGCCAAAAAAAAAAATTTTTTTTTTCCTTTCAAACTTCTCTATGAACAAGCCCCAATGACATTCAAAAGGGTTTGTGAGAGAAAATTTGATATTGTACTATATAAAAGTTATTACAGCTCTCTCAAAACAGAGTGTCTTGGCACAATTGGTTTTTACACATTTTTCTCATTTTCCTAGGCATTATATATTTGGTTCTTAATTAATTGTTTGCTATATTATTATTTATTTAAAAAAAAAAAAGCGTTATGTGTCAAGAAATCAAATTATAATTATTTTTTTTAATCAAAAATTGATAAGATCACAACTTTATGTGGTTATATTAGTGTTGTGGACTTATCAATTTGTGATTAAAAAAAATAATTATAACTTCTACTGTATTTGTATTTTTACTTAAATAGTGTACTCAGTCGAATTAATCGAATTAACGATCACTGTATATCCAAAAGTCCAATAATTGAAATTAGCTAAAAAAAAATACCCTCTGACCATTGCTTATACAATAGATACATAAGCTATATCTAATATTAGTAGATTATCTCTTAATAATTGAAATAATATCTAAATTGAATTCATCCATTACAACGTAATCACAACATTACGCAACATAACCCTATATATAGGAGTTGGTCTATTCTGCAGATATTCAGGTCAAGCTATTATCAACATTCAACAATAATAGTACAGTAATCAAGTGCACATTGCAACAATTCGCTAATCGATTAAAGCCTTTTGCTTAATTAAGCTAGAAAGTACTTAATTGTTCACATTTATCAACCAGTGAAACATTAATATAGAGTGCATAGAATATCGAATCAATTTAAATGTTATCGTTTTTAGGAATACAGTCACACATCAAACAGTGGTGTCGCAATGACTTTTTCGAAATTCGTGAAATGTAATCTTCACTGTTTTCGCTGTCTCGGCTTTTTACCTGTCCCCTTATCGAAATCAGTAGTTTCAAACAAAATTATGTTGTGTATATCGTTAGTGAATTACTTTATTATTTTAATAATAAAGTATTTTGTTTTGTTTTGGATAGTAGTATGTTTTGTTTATACGTTCAAAATCATTATTCTATTCTCATCAAATGCCTTGGGCAGTTTTAACGATCAAATCAAACTTTTCGTCTTGGCTGTGACATATTCGACCGTTTTAATTGAATCGTTCTGTCAGCGTCATCCCCATTTTCAATTTTGGCGCAACTATTCTGAACTGCATAGTCCAAATTTTCCTAGAAATGAACGTCGCATACTTACAAATTACGTTAAGAAATGGTGGTGGGTGATATGGACGTTCTTCTTGACCGAATTGATATTAATACCGTACATGTTGTCATCTCGACAAGCACTATACGAATATTTCTCATATGCTTATGTTCCCGCCATTATCTTTATTCGAATTCACCATTTGCAATTTATCATGTACACGGATTTTATAAAATTGTAGAGTTTGACATTTACAGAAAAATCGGCGCTCATACCTTGCCCGGTTACTCTATCCTGCCAAACGGGTTACTTCATCCTGCGGTCATTCGAATAAGGCGACAAAATAAACCAATTAATCACTAAGCACCACACACCATCTTTTAAACGTACATGATCCCTGACATAAACATTCAGTTTATATAAAAAAATTCTTCTGTTATTCATTATTATTTATAAAGCTATTCATAAAATCTTCAAATATGTCCTCTCCGACTGGATGCAGATAGATTAATGGATTAAGGGAGAATGCCGGTGATGTCTATACCACAAAAATATTTCAAACACTTCATAAATAAAAGAATTCTTTGGTATCCATTAAAGTTCCCAGCTCTAGCAATACTTTTTCACCATAATAATTTCCGAGTACAGAAAAGTGTGAAAACTTTTAACAAACTCTTTAGGTGGCCATAGCAAGCACTCAAAAATTTCTTTTCGCTTGGCTAAAACTTTCGCCTTGACGTACCTAAACCAAAATAAAAAATATCTTCTCCCTGAAACGTTGAAAATTTCTTCATTCCTGCATATACCCGGAGAATATTGGGGAAAACTTTTCAACTCATATAGAGGAACCGAGCTACGAAAGTTTTGCGCGATTTCAATTAAAAATACTTTTCTGCTCGTAAAAAAATACACAAAGTGCAATGAAGTCAACAAGGAACGAGAAATTCGATGAAAAATTGATTCAAATCGAAATCATTTAAATTCAAGATTTATTGGAACGTTTCAATTAAAACTTCGGCGTTAATTGCATTGAGTTTAATCGGTATGTATTCGGGAAATTTTTTCACAATGATTAAAATTTTAGAGTGCATTTTTCATTCGAATAGTTTGATTCTTTGCTGTTCTTTGAAGAATATCACGCAAACGCAAGAAATACTTCCAGGTGTAGAGTGTTATATTGCTATTTTTCGAAAAGAACCAAGGTCTAGAATGAGTCATATTCATCAACACCGTGTTTTCGAAGATCTACATTGTTCAATGGGCCTTCAAGAAAGTCTGGTATTACAGACTACTCTTGAAACTTATTGAACACCATTTTCCAATCTAATTGGTGCAGGTAATCGTTCAAAGTATTGCTGAACGGGAAAAGACCGACATTAGAACCCATTGAAGCTGGTGATCCTCAAAGCCTCTACTTTGTCTCCACTGCGTTCTTGGGGGAGGGGGGGGTGCTGACTGGGTGGGTCCCACTGTTGGGGTGTCTGACCATTGTTTTTCAGTTTTTCGTTGTAAAAACCAAGTTTTGGCAAATTTTCAGCTTTCTCAAAACTCTTGCATGGTTATTGCGCGCATAGTAAGAGAAATCGCACGTACTCGATTTAACACCTTTGCGGGGGACTGACTTGGTGGGTCCCACTGTTGGGGTGTCTGACCATTGGTTTTCAGTTTTTCATTGTAAAAACCAAGTTTTGGCAAATTTTCAGCTTTCTCAAAACTGTTAAATTTTTCGATTTTTTTGACATCTTTGACAGGTCACCAAAGCCAGGTGTCCCGACGTCAGACCTGCTGACTCTAGTATATTCACATACACCCTAAATGTAACCAAATACCAAAATATTAGCTTTCTCAAAATTGTTGCAATTTTTTGTCGCGAGCTCTCCGACTATTAGAGTCGCAACCAGGCATACACAGCTACATCGGGAAACGAGTCTTCCAACTATTTAGTAATTCCTCAAACAAAGTGCTTTGAGATTTTTCAATGCGTCAACTGATCGCACTAATCCGCTAGTTCACTATGACGAACTAACTGGTGGTTAGGTTAGGTTAGGCGTCCTCCATCTGTCTAAGCGCTTCAATATCAATCACACCATTTACGCACTCAATGGGACATACATAGAACCGATTCATCGGCTCGCTTTATGTTCATCTCTGACTTTCTTCTAGCGAGCTCGTCTGCCTTTTCATTTCCAGGGAAGTCACTGTGACCAGGGATCCAAGTAATCCTCCGGAATCACAAGCGTCCTAAGATCGAGCTTGAAGATTATGCGACAAATCACTAAAATGGACGGGTAGTTTGTTCAGTTTCCTCGGAAGCTCTTATTGCGTCAGCCTTGAACGGTTCACCTGATCGAACACAGCTTCTATCTCATTCATATCACAATTATATAACTTTTACTGAAATTCCCCAGGTCTTTCATGGTTTCCCTGTGCTCTCGCGGCAGCATACTCGACGTTGTTGCGATTGCGCACCCAATCGATAGTAGAGACCCTGTCGATAATAACGTGAAGTTGTACCAGTTTATGTGTCAAAAAAGGTGTCTACCCCCACCACGATAGTTCCCAGACCTATATATACAACCGTAAACCGTGTGCAAGTCGTACGGGTTGTTAGACTTTTTGGCAACGATGTCGCCGGTTGCTATATATAGATATAAATATATATATTAATTATTATAATTTGTACGAACACTATATATGGAACATTTGCATAACGCTTCAAAATGCATTGAATCCGGTTTACGTTCAACAGGAGACCGCGACAGCTAAGTAAATGTTGTCTCTATCTTACATCCATCCATGTCGAGTTTTGATGACTTTTTGCGGAATGCACTCTGTCTACTGGATTTCTATTCTCCAAATCCATCCCGATTCCTATTCACTTCCTCGTTATTAATAAACGCAAACACTCTAAAATGATTAAACACTATATAAATAATTAGCGCTATACCAGAAACAAAACAGTATAATAGTACCACATCATGCCCTGAATTCTGGCTCACTCTAAGAAATTTTAGTGATCCTGTTTATTACGGACACAATTATGTAGATATAACCTTTACTGCGATTTCCCTACTTAAAGCTTTTTTATTTTACGAGGGGACACATAGCCCCAAATAACTACATATGTAGACTGTCATAAAAAAGTCTCTTCCTTATTCCTTTCGGATATACATACATAGTTCTTAGTTCTTTTCTCCGGCTCGTTTATAAGGAAGCAACAAATGACTACGGTGGATAAAAATTAATTATTTATAAGCATAAAACCGAGTGATTCTACGAGTCCAACAAGACTACCGCCACAAAATTAACAACCACAGCATAGAACCCAGAATTAGCAAACATTCATAAGCTACCTATAAAAAAAGACATAATTTTCGGCCAGCAAAGTGTTCGTGTGGCTTCGCTATTTCATTATCAATTTCCGAACCAAGTCAGAATGCACTTCGGCATTTAAAAGTTTACCAAAACTTGATAATCGCCCGAAGGAATAACTTTTTGGCACCTTCTGGCATCGAATTATTACGACATAAACGGCTTCTTCTTTTCATGAACCAGAAGGTTTGTCCGAACAAAAGATTAAGATAGGGAAGACACTTTAGTCCGCCATTGTTCGCCTGGTTCACATCTGAATGCTAAATTAATTTTCAAACAAAATCTTATCGCAAGGAAATTTCAAGTTGAACCTAATGCTTTGGAAACTCTCGTACAGGATTTCTTGCAGGATGCAACTATGAAAAGTTGTTAGATTGTGCCGCTGGAACGTTTCAAGTTCCGACCATATCTGGACGAAGGAAAATTTAATTAACTTGGAAGAAAGTGAGTGTAGTGGAACCCTTCGAAGTATTTTCCTCAGTGATAAAGTTTTCGCAAGTATTCTATGCCATGAAATGATGTAAACCGGAACAGTCCCATAGTAAGGGGCGTGAATACAATTCCGAATACAAGGAAATTTCACTCGAAGGAAATGTTTGCAATATACTCTAGAACTTTGAAGACCTTTGTTTGCTTTCTGTATTCCGTGGTTTCGCTCCAAAGTCAGAGAAATGTTTATATACATGTTTGAAAGGAGAGTGAATTGCTTCAAGACATTCCCACGATTCCGACAGTGATCAATGTAATTATCAAATTCAATTTCGAATTGTCTTAATAGATTGATTCAACTTTTAAATAAATTAAAAATGTTAAAGTCTCGCGAAGAACAATTTAAAGTTATTATCGAACTCACTTTGAAATATATTTACTTAAAAATTACTAAAAAAAATCTGCCAACAGTCTGGGCACAACTTTATTATTTTTTCGGCAGAAGTTCGGAACGTGTTCAATTTGGGGATGCGGTGTATGTTACTATGTGACTGAAAACCTAACAAAAAGTTCGGGAAGCGGTTAGAACAGGGTTTAACATATGGGTCATATTCCGGGATGCGGTCTAGAGATTGAAAAAGAAAAAACTTAAAAATAGGTGATTATTAAACAAGCCCGTGGAAGTTAAAAGATATTCGATATCTGGTTAGACCTGAGAGATACGGTAGAATTCATGAAAAAGTATACAACCACTTTACACCCCCTTACGGGTCGAATTTAAAAAAATTTAAAAAACACTTTCTAGGTATTTATATGAAGAATCCGTAGAATAAAAATGAACTCAATATTTGGAAAGACCTAGTAAATAATTATAATAATTTATAATTTTTTTTTTACAAAAATTTTAAGTGATTTAATAAATAGTTTTGTGAATATAACAAAATCTTGCAGTTTACTTTTGGTCACTCTGACAAAATTTCTTTCAGAAGCCTTTTCTTCCAGTAGTTGCAACAAAAAATTTGTTTATTGATAGAAAAGTATTTCTGATCAATAGATCAATACATATGAAAGAAAATTTTGGCATTTCGATAATACATGTTTTGTTAAAAGAACGAACTAGAATTTGTATCAATTAAAAAAAAATTTGTCAAACTGAATAATTTTCATTCGTTATACTGACATATTATTATCATTATGACAAAACTGCACTGTTGAAATTCAACAAATACTTGTTCTCAATGTTACCAAGGAGTTTTCCTTGAGTGTACTGAGAGTGACACAGTTAATAGTAATAATGAGTCAGTACTCCATTGAGGCCCCTATCGCAGGAAGGACTGAAATATTGCAGCGAACATTTCTGTATCCACTACAATACTTCTACACTGAAAACTTTTATTTTATTCAAAAACAACTTTGCGGCTAAGAATACCAGAGGTATGCAGGGAACAATACCCAGTAATTAATTTGTATTATTCACGTCCACGATTAATAAATAATTTGAAGCGATCTTTAGATATCAGAGTAATTTCCCGTTATTATTTTATCTTTTCATGTTTTATAAATAATCTTTATAAATTAAATACAGTAGCATAAATTAATATTCTGCTGCGAAAGTGAATAGACTAGCTAGATAATACCACAAATTGAATCAAGGGACGTGCTTGATTGACTTCTATTGATATTTAACATAATTCTCCCGAGTACACTTTTAATTCGATACTATTTACCTGCCGTATAAAGACACCAGAAACATCCCTTAATTACTGTATCTACTTATGCATGTCACGAACTGAAAAACAAATCCTAAGCTTTTCCATAAATACTAGTGGAAGCTTTCACAAAGCACATGAAGCATTTATCTCTTATAAAATATAAAATACCACACCGATCAATTATATATTGAGCTACATCTGTATAAGACGGTTGCCAAGCACTTATTTTGAACAGGTGAAAGAAAAATCAGTGGTATTTACAAATTTAATCGGAAGAAAAATAAACTCTAGAAATCGACTTTATTTAGTAATCAATTAACCTCGAAGTCAATGGTTGGCTTTTCGTTTGCGAAGGAATGTTATTTTACACCTAAGGAATTTGTTTGTTTTCCTCGAAATATCTGTGAAAAAAGGAATATGTCCAGATAAGAAAAAATAAATTTTAATGTGTCGATTGCGTTTTTTAACAAAATTGGCATTGTTTTATAGAATTTGATCTCATATACTAGAATATATCATATTATTGTTATTGTGTATCTAGTATTATTAAACTCAATAAAACAAAATCTACACAGTAAAAAATTTCAGAAAAAGTACTATTTTTTGTATAGTAATTTTTACTGTTGGGTCAATGTAATTTTACAATTAGAACGTTAATGTTAAGAACTAATATGCCTATTTGCTATAAAATGTGTAAATTGTGTAATTTCTGTAAAAATTACATAAAAGTACGTACGTTGTGCAGAATTCAATAGCGTTGTGTACACAGTAAGCGAATTTATGTAAAAGTACTATTTCTTATATAGTAGTAGGGTTAATTTACGTCATTCTTGGCTATTCTTGATGATTTAAGCATGTTTCAGAAATGCTCAGGTGGCCGAGTGGTAGCGTATCGGACTTATGTGCGACGGGTTCATGGTTCGAATCCGAGAGTGTGCATTCTAATTTTTCAAACAAAAAAAAATAATTTAAAGGAAAATAAATTCGTAGCAAGCAAGCAGGAAAAAAAACAAATTTTTTAAATTTTTTTGTTTTTTTACACACTAGTGTGTAAAGTATACAGAATCAGCATGTAATTAAAGTTTACACACTATTGTGTAGCGTACACAATGCAGTGTAATTTTACTACAATTAAAGTTGGCGTCCCATTGCCTACTTTTAAAGTAGTAAAAAATTTTTACTGTGTAGTAAAATATTTTTTATTACTTTATTTATAAATTTTACTTTATAATATTATTTTAGTAATAAACTATTGTTATCGGCCTGAAGTTTTAAAAAAATTGCTATCCTCAAATTTTGTATTTTCACGTTTTAGCTAAGTAAACGTAACGGGGGGAGGGGGGGTTCAAACCCACCCCTTGCCACATAGGGTTGTGTAGTTCGCGTGGGAAGTGAGGACCTTTTTTTTAGCTCATCACATTCAGTCTATGAAACCTCCCTCCTTCATACAATCCTGCGCACAGGCCTGGGTATATATACAACCTTCGCAAAAATATTGAAATACGATTTCGGTCAATTTGCTTATTTTGGAATAAGGAATATTTGTGCAAAATTTCATTTGAATTGAATCAGCCATGAAAATTATCCTGAAAAGCGCGATATGTTCCTCTTCGTTAAATTTGACACGGGAAAAGAGAAAAGAACTTATTTTTGATTTTGTTTCCGCGATATATATTAATCCGATAGTTTCTTAAATATCGATATATTTTCAATATCAACATCCCTACTACTTCTCCAGGTTGCTGCCATATGAAAATTCATCAAACACGTATTAATGAATATTGCCTTAAAAATTCAGAACGGTAATACTTTCAAATGTGCACCGTTTTGGCAGAAGTTGATATGTCAGTTTTTTTAAAAAAAAATTTTTTGCTTAATATGTCTTTTAAGACTTTCTGAACATGTTAGCAAAATATAATATGTCTGCGATAAGTGGAAGGTTGTTAAACGGCTATCTAAAAAGCTGGTATGTCCTAAAATATTTAATTTGTGGTACGCCAGAACAAGATATGTCCCATATCAACGCTTGCTTAACAGAACGAGACTTGGCAGAAGTTGATATGATCAGGTTTTGCCACACTCGCACTGAGTGTTTGTAGTTTGGATAAACACTGCTTTATGAAACATGGTATGGCCGAACTTCATATGTCGGGTAGTAGCGTGAAAATTATACATAAAATGCGCTTTAAAAAGATCCGAACTCTATTATAGGGGAAGGTGGGGCAGAGTGAGCCCCCTAAGTGTTTGTACCGAGATTCTGTGAAATGGGTAATAGTTATAAAATCCTTTTCATGCAAAATCGATAGCTTAGGATGTTAGCTTAGTCATGTCTCCGTGAAATTAAATTATTGATGCTGATAAAAAAGTTATCTACTTGTTTCTCTACATGCTTCAAAGTGATCACTTTGCCCCACTACTGGGGCAAAGTGAGCCCTTCCAAGGGGTATAGTATAATTTCATCTAAAACTGAAACAAAAGAATATGGCAATGGATCAATTAAGACAAACAATAAGATTTTAATAAATTGAAATGAAATTAAGTGTGTTGAGAGCGTGCTCTGCTTTGAGGAGTAGCCCTGAGAACACCAAAATATTTACTGGCCTTCCTTGGGTAAATTTTTTTCAGCAACAAAAGTTATTGCATTTTTCATCGCAACTTGAGTCCACTGTTGTTGCATTTGCATTTGTTGTATGTTCTAGCCATGTTAAAATTATTATTTTTAATTATCAAATAAAATTGTATTGGTATGGGGTGAAATTCGCCCGGGGCTCACTTTACCCCAAATGAACACTAAATAGTAAGCATCTGCTAAAATTTATATACTTTTTAAATAATTATCAAATCTTACTTTGCTAGTTTCACAATCCGTAGCCCGATCTCAAGGATACTGTTCCAAACAATTCGCAGTCGCTAAATAGTTTTTTTAATCCAACTATTAAACACTGATATTTACTTCAAATAGTGCCAAAATCGTAATATGAGAAAATTCGAGGAACTGTAATTAAAGTGGATTTCTTTTATAGTGCATTGTGGTCTATGCTTGAAGCTTTATCGTATAAATTTTTTGCTAAGAGATTGCGCTATTGCAAACTAGAAATTTTAAGGGAGCCCACTTTACCTTGCTTGCCGACTTTGCCCCACCTTCCCCTACCTCTTTAATTTCAATTTTAAGATATTATAGTATCTGAAAAAAAAATAGCACAGTCCCACATGAGCTAGCACGTATGTTTAATGAGGTTTCAACAAACCTTTGATTTGGCTTCCTGTAAAATCATGAAATTTGGACATATCAACTTTTGCCAAAACCGTGCAGAAATGTTCTTACCGTTCACAATAGTTGCAATTGAAGGTATGAAGTAGTTTCAATGACTTGTTCGTGTAACTTCCATACAAAATTCTGTAAAAATGTCTTTAATTAATATAAAATATTAAACCATTCTTTTTTCCTTTCTCCATTCTATGCGTTACTAACTTTTGGGCTGTTTTAAAATTTGATACTCTCAGATATATAAATATACATATAATTTATGCCGAGTATGATGATAAATGGTCTTAGTCGCGTTGTAATTCTTCGGTTTTTCCACTGGAAGAATCTTCTGTTCGAAAGTATTCCGTAAGATTATGACAAATTGGTAGAAATTACTCAGTGGCACCGTTATGATGTAAAGTGATCACTTATAGAACCAAAAAAACATTTCTTCTGCATTTTCATTTGTAATTAGAGCAAATAACAAAATCGGACACTACTTCCATAAATAGTATCAAGTTACGGCGACTAGGAGCTGCCTATACAAATAAAATTTATTGAAACAAATTGCTTAAATTTTTGAATACTAAATTGCTGCTATTACGCTACTCTCTCTACTATGTGAAAAATGAAGAGGCTACCGTATGGACGAAATTTTTCAACGCCTTGTAAAGATGAAATCTTCTTGTAGCATTTCTTGCATAATTAATTCGCACACATCAATTTTCTCCTAATGTTCATAATAACAATAAAAACGATACAAATGAGTATTTTCTCTCCTGTAGAAAATGTTGGCCATAATTTATGGGGAAGTAAATCCCCTTTTGGGTTTCTTTAGCTGTTCTCTGGTTATGGCGAGTATACAACATAGCGGCCATAAAAGTTGTATGGAAGTGATTTTTCGGTGGTATGTTATACAGAGTACATTTTCGGTTCTCATCTTTAATGAGCTCTTGTCATGATGTCTTACCCCGAATTACTTACTTAGTTTTATTTTATCTTTGGATTTACTCAAGTGTTCGCGTGAAAATGACTTTTTACATACGCCTGTTTTCCGTATTGGGTCTAATGTTTGATATATGCTACATTAGAAATTTGAAGAAAAAAAGTTGTTTAACACACTGTGCTAAACTTATGACTTTTTGAAGTTATGACTCTGGTCTTGATTAACTTTTTTTGGACTAATCCATCATTCCAAATTATAGGTACCAGCAAGTTTAAAATTTCGTCAGAATACACTTATTACATCGAGAAGTGAGTGAGATTGGTGAGTCGCCCCACCAATTTACACCGCTGCCCTACGAAAGTCGTTTGAATACTCCTACCTCCCAAATCCTTGAAGCTATTAAAGTTTTTGTAAACGGTAAATGGGATACCCTCCTTTAAATCACATACTATTAAGGAGCCCATTAAATCGCTACTCAAAACTCAAAGACAATTTTGTGTTTAATTCCATTTTTTGAAATGGAAAAAAAATATGCTTTTTGGAGAAAGGACTCATTCGATTACTTACATACTCATACTTTTCTTTGGAAGCATTCAAAAATTAATGTGTACAAAAATTCAAATACGAAGCTTAAAACGTTCAAAAGTTATCGGAAAATATTGTTGAACACGTGTCTTAAGGATTTTTTGTATGGAAGGTACTAGTAGGAGTAAAAGTATTTCGCTGAATAGTGAACTCGAACTTTGTTTTCACTAAAAACTAATTTGTACAAATTCCGAATTTGAAGCTAAAAGATTACTTGTGTTATTAGTGAGTTTCGGAAATTAAGTGAAGACATACATTATGACAATTTATTTGTATGACAGCTACACGCATGACTAATAGGATTTTCTTCATAACCATACACTTAGTTCCAATTATTGGACAAATAACACATACAAAATTTCAAGACGTAGCTTAAGCCCTTATGAAGTTATCGATCTTGAGCACGTGTTTTAAGGACATTTTGTATGGCAGCTACCCGAAGGAGTGGGACGATTTTGCCCGTTAACGAACTAAGCCTTACAAATTCAACACCCAGATTCAAAATTTATACTTTCGGCGACGATTGACAGCTGCCGTTCTAGCTAAAAGAAGTCTGACTGTTATTTTCATAACTTCATAGATATTTACTGAACCAAATTTCAGCTTTCTCTTGCGGGGACCCGTTTTTTGTGACATCTTTACGAGTGTCTGACTGGGTGGGTCCAACGGTGGGGTGGGGTGACCATTGTTTTTTCGTTTTTCATTGTAAAAACTATACGTCTTGGCAATTTTCAGCATTCTTAAAACTTTTTCATTTTCTAATTTTTTTTAACGTCTTTGACAACTCACCAGAGCCAGGTGTTCCTACATCACACCTGCTGATTCTAGTATTTATAAACACCCTAAATGTAACCAAATACTAAAAAATTAGCTTTCTCAAAACTCTTACGACTACATTACTACTAAATTAATTTTGTTCGTATACACTCTACGAAGTAATAAATTATATATAATATAATATAATAATAGATAGAATAGTAAAGTAAATCATATACTTTTTCAGTATGACATACAAAGCAGTAGAAAATTTCAATGTGAAAGTGCCAGGAAGCTCTTTGCTCTCAACCCCTACTCATCTATTTAACATAATCCAAATAATAAAATCTAATAACTATCTATAATATGCATAGCATAAGATATATTATAACATGTAATGAATGTATGTATGAAGGGAGTGCATCAAATAAAATATCTTCAGGATAGTCTACGTGGGTGTAAGATACTCTTACTCTGCTACAAAATCAATTTGAATTAAAGTATTAAGGAACGAGTAAACCTTCTCGTTTCAAGGCTTTTGGCCGTATTCTGAGCTATACAAACACCGTTTCGAGTTCTAGTTCGAACTACTTAATACTCAAAGTTCGTCGTTGTTAACAATTTAAATTGGCATTCTAGAGAATTTAATTACACCTGTAAGGAAGTTCCAGCTGCAAGCGATTCAAGAAATACCAATTAATTGAATTTGGAACCCAAGCTCGGTAGCTCCGTTAGATTCTTTCCAATTACCGATACTTCTCGCTCACAGGCAATAGTATCCTTGGAGTAGATCCGGGCAAAAAGGATGTTGCTTTAGGAACGTAGTCTCCAATACGAAAACTAGTAGAATTCGTGATTAACGTCATTGTAGTGTAAAGTTCGGGATTTGCAAAAGCGATAATGGCTTGAATACTGCCATTTTAAATGGTGTTAACCGTGACAGAATTGAAAACAGTACAATGATTCAGACATAATTAATTGCATGACATTCAGTAATAGCATCTAGTTTATACCTATATATCAACTAGTACATTAACGGGACAGACTCTGTACTCACTGTTTCCGTTCTATGGTTTCCACTGAACGGCATCCAATGAAACTTTAACTGATACGTTCGTTAAGTTCTTGAGAGGTACATGGGCTATAAATAATCACGACAGGATGCAAATCAGTTGAGGAATGGAGGAAACTCTCTGGAAACACAATAGGCTACAGTATATTCGTATGATGCTCTATAAAAAACTGAACTACAATTTTCTTTGTATAATAGTTGAAGATTAAGCATAACAGAGAGTGCGTACATAGATTGCCTTATTAAAGGACTATCGTTGGGTTACCATTTCCTGCTCCAATTCCGTGTCGTAACTTTACTTGGAGCCTCCAGAAAAGACTCATGTGATTTTCAGTATTTTTATCGCTTTAAGTGAAACTATACAATTAACCGTATTTTAGCTACACTGTTTTAAAAAAAAAATTGTTTTGAATACAATTTGTACTTGAAATTTCAAGTATATTTTATTTTTTCAAGCAAAAGTACACAGTCCAATAACTTTTATACGAAGTTACTTGTATTTATTAGTAAAATACTCATGTATTCTTCAACTTAACTGTACAATTTGCAGAAAAATGCTCACGAAATTAAGTAAAATTTCATGTGAAATTAAACTATATTTGTATATAAATTGAAAATAACGTTATTTTTCGTGTAATTCTACATATCTATTTGAGTTTTTCAACGAAAAACATGTAATATGTATATGAAACCAAGAACTTAGATTCCTCTTTCGATTTTGTTTTCTACTGATATGAAAGTGTCTCGTCTTGGATGGCGCAGTGACTATGCGGCCAAACCTATGTAGTAAAACAGGTTAAGCATATGTAGGTTAAGTTAAGGAATAATATTAGAAGCAAAAATAAGCGTATCTTAAAGAGCTCTAATTATACATTTTTTAGAGTGTAAATTTAAGTGAATGTCCAGTGAATTTGCTGCTTTCGAAGTTGACTGAAGTTTAACTGATTGCTAACCGAAAATTAAAAATTACATTCAAATTGACTATTACATCACAATATAAATTTACTTGAAAAGTTATGGCACATTTGCCTACTATCGAAAAGATGTAAAATACAATGGTTTTTTTCTTACTACGTACTTGAAAACTAACTCGATTTATTTCACACTTGATATTATTTTCGCCTAAACCAGCTGTTGACTTTTCTGCTACATTAACTTTAACCACTGGGTATAACATTGTATTATTTACTTCTGGTTAGCAATTTAATAGATCGGCTGTTTTTCCACTTTTCCATTATTTTTCTAGTCAAACGTCAAAATTTTTATAAATTATTCAGAAATTTGAATTATTGGCTGCAGTTTTATCATGTTTGCGGAACTGGGAGCAGTTCAAACGGTGTGTATTTACACGTTCAACGAGAACCATCCCATTTGATTGCGATAGTTTCCTGAGTGTGTACCAACGGGTGGTTGAATTTTATTGTGCGAACCACAGCCTATTAAAGGCTTCTATTTCCCGAACCCTACTTGAAGCTATTTAATTTAAAATTTATTTGTTGGATAGATTAAGATAATTTCAAGTGGTGACTTTTTGATGGGATGGTATTTACACTTCAAGTATTTCAGGAATTTGGAGCTTATATAGATCAATGATATTGTACCCATTTTGAATAATTTTTTTTTAAATAAGTGGAGGGCTCCAGTCGTCTTGTTCGCCGGAATTACTCCAATAGTCCCACAAATGAGATCTTTGCTATAACCTTAATTGAAATCTATCAAATCAAAATTTATTCAATCACCGGTTAAATCCCAGAGTTTCAAAGAAAACTGGAAGATTTCCGAAGGTTCAATTTTTCGCCGGATAACTTAAATAACTGAAGACCAGCGAATCACGGGTTATAAACGATAGCCGGTGGTGGTACCAAATCGCTAGGACAATTGGAATTAACCAGAGGTTATAAATAAACCGAAATGAATAGTATGGCCCTTCATTTTATACTGAACTACTGAATTAATAAATTGGGCAAAGAACTGCTTAGTTATTTTTTGGCATCAGACGAGTTCTTGAAGGTAAGCTTCAATAGGCAAGCGAGACTGGCACCAACCACTGTCTTGGCTACTGTCGTTGGGACACGATAATTGAAAAACCTTCACTGGCTAGTTTAAGACTGTGTTTGACTAGGTGTAAACAAAACTCCTCTGACACCAAAAATCAACCAAAAAATTGGCTTTTTGAAAAATAAATTACTGTTGGCGAGATGTATGAATTATTATACATTAGCGAACAACCAAAAATTCAACCAATTTGGTTGAAATATTTCATGATTTTCAGTTCATATATCTACCTAAATCATAATGCGCTCAGGAAAAATTTCCAATATATAATTCGTGGAAATGAATTGATATACATATGAATTGATATATATGTATAAAAACAAACAAGTGTAGAGAAATTTTAAGCAACAACATCAGATGTCAGGTTGTTTCGGATAGTAATCACCCTGTGTCGAATCTCTGCAATTCTATAGAGAAACCGCTCCTTCGCCATTAGCCAAACATCATCTTCATCAATGGCGCGACAAATCGGGCTAGGGCATGCAGGATATATTGTCTAAAGTCATCGCGGTTCAGCGCACGAGTCCTCCAATTTGCACATCTTAGAAGACAGTCTCAATCGACTGAGACATTCATTTGAGTCATTTGTGCTGAGCACCACCAGTGCTCTCAGTATGTTTTTGGGAATTCTTCTATAGTCCATTTGCTCCACAGGGCTCGCAATTAGATTTCTTACCCTACGTCTTATTTGCTGTTGTGATCCGTCCCGTTCGTATAAAAATGCATTGACCAAAGTCCATTGACAAAATTATTCTACTCACTGGATCATTTCTCATAGTACATAGTACATACCTAAATTTTCATTAGCTTTAAAATTAAATTGAAAGATTTTTGCGCCCATTTAATTTGTATTCAACGGATTTTTCTCATAATTACCTAGATAGCGTTTTGAGAATTTTTCGAAATTCGACCCCTATATGGGTCTAAAGGTTTGCATACATTCTTACGAATGCCTGAGGGGTACGCAGGTCTGATTAGATATCGGGATAACTTTTTACTTTCACGGGCTTGTTTCATAGTCGACTAAAACCAGTTTTCAAGATTTTTTTCATTTCAACCCCTAAAAGGCTATAAATGGGTTGAACACGTTTGTACGAATTCCGTTATATCTGTTAGGAGTGATAGCACATCGAATTGGTTTTCCCTTCCTAGGGATTCTTTATAACGTTTCAAAACACCTTTCAGGATTTTTCGAGATTCGGCCCAAAGTGGGTGTAAAGAGGTTGTATATATTTTAACAAATTTCTACACATTTTTGAAATTTGACGAGATATCGAATTCATTTTTACTTCTTAAGGTAAAAAGTTGAATTAGTTATTTTTAGATATTCATTCCAAAAGGGATGTAAAGCTTCCGACACATATCTTAAATTTGATGAGTTATCAGTTTGGTTTTCAATTCCATATACTTTTTATATAATCGCATACAAACACATTTAACAATTTCATGTAATGGCAAAAATTTTTTTTTCCAAATTCAACCTCCAACGGGTAAAGACGGGTAGTCTACTCGTTTTCAAAAATTGTTCAAATCTCTAGTGTATGCCAAGATATCAAATTGTTGTTTTCCTTAAATCCTAAATAAATAAGCGTTCATTAACAAATTATTTGATACTTCGTGTTGAATGTTTGTTCATTCTTTCGCAAATAAAAGCCAGTTCATCGGTTAATATTATTGCGAAACTTTTAGCATAAGCGAAATATGTTGCTTAATAAGTTCGTAATGTTAAAACCAACCCTTACGAATCCCAGCGTATGCCAGTTTTGTACAACTTCCCTGCAATATTAGCCAAGAATCATAAACTATCTGAAGTAAATATAATAGCACGGTAAACATACATTCCCATTCAGCCCGCACGACCAACACATAAATTCCGCCCAACTTCAGAACATTTTCGAGTAATCTCAACCACTACCGCTGGCCAACGGAAAGACTAAGGACGACTCTGCGTTCGCAATATTCCTCCATTATATTTGCATCTGCAGTACACAGTAGCACAGAAGACCTCGAGGAGCAGCCGTCGTCAAATAGCACAGAACCATTCAACGGGATATGCACAATGGGATTTTCGGTGCCAATTCTAACCTATAAATTTCCTTTCTACCATAATTTACATGTCCTGAGTATTACCCATGAATATCAATATCGTTTCCAAAATCATAAAAAGGATATCGCGCTGACTTGAAATTGGCAAACAACCATGAAATCGGGGTCGCCATACACAACTGAACGAAATGCAAAACTTTTACCGTCCTTAAGCTCTGCAGCTCCCGTGTTTTGTTCATCCCTTGATTTGGTAAAAAGGTGGGGTTCTTTAGAAAAATAGGACCATCAATACGGTTTATGTCGGTTCGATATTCGGAAGTGCCAGTTTGAATCACGGATACTATTTGCCCCTGTCTTTCCATAAAGAGCACCTGATTTCAATTTTATGGGTCACCAACAAACGTACGGCATTTTCTCGCTTTTAAGAGCAGCCTATTTTTCAAGACTAGTGGGAAGTACCGATGCGGAACAATGCAGTAAATATTAATGAATACTACACATCAACTTCAGTTTGAAATAGAAATGGCTATTTAGATGTCGATTGTCGTTTTCATGGGTGCTCAGTATTGTGGGCAACATTCATAATTAACACTTAACGTCGTCACGGCAACCAGCAGCTTATTTTATAATACTCTAGATGAAATACTAGACTTGAACTTATTTTAAAGCTGGTTTAATTGTTTCCCATGACATTAAAGTGTCATAAAAACCATACTGGAGAAATACCACCCCTGCCACGGTGTTTCATGCCGGAGTAACGACAGGCAGATAATCTTATGGTAGGTACAAAATACTGCAGTTCGATTGATTTTGTAGTTTGAGATAAACAGTTGGATATACATATGTACCTAATTACTGTAGGTATATCTGCATATCTGCTCAGAAACTTATGGTGATTTCTTTTCTCAAAAAAAATGTGACCTGTAAATATGCAAAATTATTGCAGTTCTGCCCTCTTTTTTGACAGTTCCGTCTGACAGGTCAATTTACAATAGAACGCTTTCAGGTCAAAAAGCTATTATCAAAATTGAAATAAATTTTCACTACACTCCGTATGATTTCTAATTACCGTATGACCCGTTGGACAGTTTAATTTATGCTTTTAAATCGTTTCCCGCTGTGTCGTAGGATATTTTTTTCTTATTTTCATCGTTTCTTACGCACATTTGAGGTTAAAGGAGTTGCACCGCCGAAATTTTCGGGGCAAGAAATGCGAAAAAATTTGAGAATAGAACGGCGGAACTGCTAGAACAAAAATTGAGGGCAGAAACGGGTCACATTTTTTTGCAGAAAAGAAATCATCATTAGTGAAGCTATTCTAGAGGCTGACAGTAGAGATGGCAGTGCTCTTCTCTACTCTGCTTAAGTGCTTGAAATGAAAACGTTTCTTACGTCCGAGGGTCCGTTTAATGCGTTAGAAACTTTTGGGCTGCATTAAACTTATATTACTTTCAGATTTCATCTTGGGTATAAGAATACCAAAGTAACATCCTGTCAAAATGTCCTCACGCAATTTACGGAACTCACTAAATCATTCAGCAACGAAGTTTAAATTTTTGTACAAATTAGTTTTGATGAATGAAGTCCACATGTAAGTAATTCTTTACTGTGAATTGATGTTTTCATGGTAAGCTACCATAGAAGCCATTATGATTAAATGTTTGTAGCTTTCCGGTATCAGTGGAGTGAAACCCCAACAAGGACTGCTGATAATTCGCTGTCCTAGAGGACATGACAATTCTTTACTCCTTCGAAAAGCTGCCATACAAAATATATCTTTAAAACCTCTGTTCCAAAATATTAACCGATAACTTCGGAGCGGTTTAAGGGGGGAGGAGGGGTAAGGTTAATTCGGTGAATATAAGGTATATTTTCAAGAATATTTCTTAGACGATACAGGTAATGCTGGTGTATTTTATTTCATTTTTATACTTTAGATGCAATCATATAAAGTATTTTAAGTTTAATCTAGCCCGAAAAGTTTGTAACGCAAAAAAAGTTCTATATTATTTTATGTTTATTTGGGGCCAAAACCCCCAAATCCGTCTGCCGTCCGTCCATCTGTCCGTCTGTCCATCTGTCCGTCTGTCCGTCTGTCCGTCTGTCCGTCTGTCCGTCTGTCCGTCTGTCCGTCTGTCCGTCTGTCCGTCTGTCCGTCTGTCCATCTGTCCGTCTGTCCATCTGTCCGTCTGTCCGTCTGTCCGTCTGTCCGTCTGTCCATCTGTCCGTCTGTCCGTCTGTCCGTCTGTCCGTCTGTCCGTCTGTCCGTCTGTCCGTCTGTCCGTCTGTCCGTCTGTCCGTCTATCCGTCTGTCCGTCTGTCCGTTTGTCCGCCCGTCCGTTTGCACGATAACTCACGAACGCGTTGACCTCGGAAGTTGAAATTTTGTCACAACTTGTAAAATGGAATAATTAAGGCTAAGTTCGTTAATGGGCGATATCCTTCCACTCCTTCGGGTACCTCTCATACAAAAGTCTTTGAAACACGTGTTCACAATTATTGCTCGAATGCTTCAAGTTAGGAACTTGCAATTTTGCATACTTAAAGTTTACAATGTTTGAAGCGAAAGTTCAGAATATGATACAAATCGAATGAGTCCTTCGTGTAGGTGCCTAGAAAAGTCCTTCAAAAATGTATGCAAGTTATAGAATCCACTAGAGTTCCAGTACGAGTTAAAGCAGAGATTCAAAATTTTACCGGAATTAGTTTTACAACAAAAGCAAGACTGAGTTCATAAGTTGGCGCCATCCGTCGACTCCTTCGAGTAGCTGCCATACGAAGGTCCTTAAGACACGTGCTCACCAATATTGAACGATAACGACTTTGAAATTTTGTATACGTTGATTTTATAATAGTCGCAGCTAAAACTATTAATATGAAAAATATCCCTTAAGTCCTTCATGTAGTCGCCATACCAAAATCTGTAAAGTGTCCTTACTTAATTTATGGAACTGACTATAAATCAAGAAATCGAGTAGCCACTATACACTTGTTTCTACCTATAAGTAAAAAGTCATGTAATAAATGTTTGTGCACTCCTCATTCTTTTGATATATTTTCAACAAAAAAATATAAATAGGAGTTCAGTATTTCATTTAGAGTATCATACGATTGGCTTGAAACCGATCGTGACTGCGTTATGTTTTATTATATAGAACGTCTGAACTAAATTTCACAAAATTTTCATTTCAAAATATTTATAAACAAGGCGTTATAAAAATTATTATTTATTTTTTGGTCGCAGAAAGGTGGAAAACTTGAAAGACACTAAGATACCCGCCCGAATTTTTTTAGTAGTGTGGGATCCACATATTAAACTAGTCTGAGGACTAACCATTAATTTTCGTCTGAATTCTAAACACTATTCAAGTGAGTAGGTCATCCATTGATACCCTACATGTAAATCTGACATGTAAATATAATACAATACAATACAACACTATATTACAAACACACCAAATCAAGAGGTTTGGTTCTATTCAGCCTTCTTATTTGATTATGAGTATCAAGAAGTCTGACTACTTCAATGTTGACGTGATGCTGTAGCCTATTTTTATATTCAACAGTATTCTTTTTTATTACACTAGCTACATTAAGGATCTCTAGGTCCCGGTGTAAGTCGTTGTTTCGTACATACCACGGAGCATTGACTATATTACGTAGTATGTACTTTGTTCTGGAAAACTTAAATTGGAAATAAAAAATAGTTATAAAATTAAAAAAAACTCAACGTCATTACCTGGTAATTTATGTGTAGCAATAGTGTAAAAAATTTCAAAAGAATCGGTGCAACACATTTTGAGTTACAACGTACACCGACTTCAAAAAAGACAAGTTTCAGAAAAACGCTTTAAAGTTTTGAACACTATGCGTTACATACGACTGCGTATACCTCTAAACTGCTCACAGCTCCGTTAATTTTGCTCGATCGACTTGAAATTTTGACACACCATTCTTGCAAGGTTATACATTCATTAAAAAAAATAAAATGAAATTACCACAAAAAAGTTAAAACCCATCCCCCTCTCCTTCCCTTTAAGATACAAGTTTGACATTTTGTAGGTACATGTTTTCCAATAGTTGGAGTTAATGTTTTGAGTACGAAGAAAGACCCATTAGTTCAGCTGCCAAACAAAAATTCTCTAAGAATGTCTTCTCTCAATTTACGGAACTTTCAATATGTTAATTCAAGTAATCGTTTAGCCACAGATTCAGAATTTTTTTACAAAATATTTTTGGTTGAAAACAAAGTTTTAGTCTACTAGTCAGTGAAATTTGTCTACTCTTTCCGGTAACCCTCATAAAAAATTTCGTGGAACACGTGTTCAACAATATTTTACGATAACTTTTGAATACATTAAGCAAGGAATTTGAACACTTTACTTTTTCAACGGTACGCTCGAAACGAAAAAAGAAAAACTTTTCTTTTGGCGAATTTTCGTAAGTTTCAGATATGAATGTGCAAATAGAAGGTATTGTTTTCCAATTTCGAGGAGCAACCAAACGAGAGTCCTGAAAGAAGAACAAGCTTAATGCATGTTCCCTGCTATAATTATTAAAATATAGTAAGAATCCACTGAAAGAAAAATCTCTTTACCAGTGGATTTTTGAGCTACTACAGACTTGTTTTTAACAGTTCGGTACGTAGGTATAATATTAATATGAAAAGCGCTAGAACAGGTATTTTTTCTTAACAATGCTGTTGTTAATTTCGTTTACTAGATGCCGCTAGCGTCAAAGAGAGCGGTATCTCTTCCTTTCAATGTTGTTCGCCTTGTCGCACGATTGGCTATTATTGCATTTTTATTGCACTTTTATTGCACTTTTATTGCACTTTTATTGCACTTTTTTTAAGCCAGTAAATAGCCAGTGTTATAACAGCATTATACTGGGCTTATCGAGTTTTATATTCTGTATGATTCTCAGTTTCACAAGGGTAGAGAGTATGCAACAGTTTTAAGATACATATTTTTGACATATCGTCCCTTTAATGAACTAATTTGAACAAAATCCAGCAACCACCAATTAGACCTGTCGAAAATGTAATGAGATAAAATGTATGTACGTTAATGATAAGCTATTTCCAGAACCACTCTAAGTTTCTTCAGTCTTATTACTCCCAATTTCTCGGATAAATAACACGGAAATAGCACTTATGTTTACCTACATAATGGCATAGGTAGGTATTCTCACTAATGCTCTTACAACATGCGACAGTAGGTGGTAGTATCAGGCATAGGTTCGTTTGTTTTCTGTTGGAGATTCGAAAAATTCGTTATCTAGACTGACAGCGTTCTCTATTAGCCGCACTTCACCGGGTTAATTGACGTTGTTTTTCTGCGAAGACATTTTCTAGCCTTCAGGGCAAATGTATTTTTTTCATACAAGAAACAGGAAGCTTTTCTGGTATGTTCGTTAATTTTTTTTAAGGAGAATTCTAAAGTATTTCTTTAAAAAAAAAAAAAAAAAAAAAACAAGTAAAGCGAATTACATTACTGTCACGGTTGAAAGATTTACCCTAATTTCAAGAAGTAGACGTTTCCTGAATCCTTGAATATTAAGACAGATTTTTATGGTGATGTCGCGATGAATAAGCAAAATAGAGATAGGGCGGCATTAGCTATTATTTTTATGTCAGTACATAGTAAAAAAAAAGTTCATGAATCCCAATTATCTTCTACCTCTGCAATTTTTTAGCAGAAAATAATTTGATATGGGTATTTAATTATCTCGTACAATAGATTGTTACTTATGTATGTAGAACATACAATTACTTTCTTATTTTGATCAAATAAAAAAAAAATTGCTTACTTAAGTTTGTTTGTCTACTTTCTAAACCAGTGGACTCCAATAAAGGGAAAAAATTTGTCCGTCTTACCGCCGTCGCATTCCACCGTACGCAATCGCGTTTGAAGGCGCACACTACACACACACGCACACTAGAAAATAACCTTTTAAGGGGGGTCAGTAGCGTGCGGGGTTTGAGGGTAAAAATCATTGAGCTGCAATGTCTCAAGAACCAATTACTCCAGAAAAATCAAGTTTGGTTTCAGTTTAAAGATGTAGGTAGGTACTACAGGAATTTGTTGAATATAAAATGTTTGAGAGTGGCGGTGAATTATGGAAGTGGGTGGACAGGAATTTGTCTGAAAAATGAAGTCTCTTACTATATCTCAAGAACTGTTTAAAATAGGATCAATGAATTGATATGAGCGTTGGGTTTAATAGCAGGAAAAAAATTTAGAGTAAGGATGTAACGGTGGTGGTGTAGGACAATGAAAAGGATAACATTCCGATTCACAAATCTTGAGAACCGTTGAAGATACAAAGCTGAAACCTTTAATTTTAGTAGAGCTATTGTGGTGGTATTTTCAACAATATAATAAAATTTATTTTATTTGTATTTATTATAATTAAAATCAATTGAGCTGGTATGGTACAGAGGCGGTATGATATCTCTTGCTCAGGCGCGTAACCTGAAACTTCGTAGGGCTAGCTCAATAACATGAACATGAAATTTCGTGAATTCTGTAGCCATTAACTTGAAGTTATCATTTAGAAATAAAATTTCAATTGGTAAATTCTTGGAAGTAATCAAAAAATTCTGCGAAATTCTGCAATCGTATCGTTGCGCTAGCCCTACTACGCTCCTGTTTTTATTGCTTATGCTAGAAACTTGAAACTTGGCGGATATGTACATACTAATTACTAAGCATAAAAAAAAGTTTTCCATTGGCGTACTGAGAAATGTAGCAAGAAGGGTTCTGATAGTATGTGGGTGAAAAACTTTGGACTACAATATCTGCCGAACTAATTGCCTAATTGCTAATTTTAACTGAAATAGAAAACACTACCAACTGTGGGGGCGACGGAAAAATTAGAAATTACATTTAATCTAGCGGCAACGAAATGTTCTCTCGCTGTCGTAATTCTGCGTCACTACGTGTGTCGCAGTACACTTTCAAAAATGTTCACAGCAAACTTCACCGCTGCTGGTATATCGTATAGTACCCCCCTACATCGCATCTCGGCATTAAACACGTTTTGGACTTGTACCAATAAAGTAATAAAATTGCGCCCAGACTCTTAGTGGACTTTTTTTTAGTTTCAATTACTCTGGGAGCTTATCTACATAGAGATACTAAGTTTCAACTTTCTAGCATTAGCCGTTTCCGAGATATGAAAAACTACCCCACCCCCGCAGCAGCTCCAAACTGGATACTTTTTGAAAATTTAAAGCAACAATGGAATAACATTTAAATTTTTTTATTTAATAGGTATATAATAGGTGTGTTTTTTCCCGCATTTATCCAGATCGAGAGTAGGGATTTAAATTCGTATTGAAAACACCAAGAATACTGTTGTTTTTTTATTTCTTTATTGCTATTATTTATATACATACATATATTATTTTACTGGTGCAACTATTCCGGTTAAAATCTATCACTAAATCACGGACCAGCGTGTGGCTGACCACTTCACCTCCTAGTGTTCCGTTGGTCTAGTAATGAAGTATAGCATTACCTCAAGGCCTAGTCCCAATTTGGGCTGTTGTGTCATTGATTATTATTATTATTAATAGGAACTTTACATAAAATTATTAAGTTGACCCCAGGCTCTTGGCAGATATTTTTTTAAATCGACGAAAATCCTGCATTAATTAAATAATAAAGAAATTAGCCCATACATACTTTTAAGCCTAGATTGAAGTATTCTGAAGTATGATTGATGTAGACTGTGTGACTAACCGATTTGTTGGTCTATAAATTCAGTAAGGTCATTTTTCCAAGAATTTTATGTGGCAGCTACATGAAGAATTTATAATATCCTCTTCATACTCATACCTTTATCAACTATTCGAAAATGAACGTATACCTATGCCGAACTTAAATTCTTGGCTGTACACATTCTGAAAAGAACGACTAATGTTTGTACTCATATGTTTCAAGAAAATTTGTATTGCAGCTATTGAAAGAAGTAGAACAGAGCAATTGTGCTCTACTTACCTAAATTCGAACAAACAACCGTATTGAAAATTTCAACATCCTATGTTAAGGCATTCTTGATGGTTGGTGCAGAAAAGTGCAAACTTTCTACATTTCTCTAACTACATTCGAAAACAAGAAAAGCTGCCTCTGATGTCACTCCACCAAAATGAACAGAAAAGTGCTGTCAAAAAGAACAACCATAGTGAATACACGTAAGCTCAAGGGAGGCAAACTATGGAAATGAAGTAGTGATGTGCGTATTGTTACACCGATATACCTAGGTACTCGTAAGTTTGTAAACTATCGAGAAAGAAGATACTCTACTCACTCTAGTTATCAAGGAAACTTTTGGAAGTTTTACTAAAACAGGAAGGGAACATAAATATAGTTTATAAAAGTAGATTAAAACTTTTTTTGAAATATTTTTTTCAACATCAGTGACATAATCAAACTGCAATCATCAATCCTCTACTATCCTCAGTACCAAAATAAAAAGGTCACGTTCAACCATAATCCGATTTCCAAAAGGAAAATATCGTTGTACCGTACACGGAATGTATTAGGCCTGGAATAAATATCATCCCTCTCTACTTAAACCTTGAACTCATTCAGGTCTCGTACTAAGAATTGTTTGTGTTTTACTTTACACTGTATTTAGTGCTATTTGGTAGTGCCTGTCCTACAATGTATTATGCCGCTAACAACAGCAGATAAAGACATTTCAATTCGTACTCTATTCCTCCCAGGGGTGAATAATTTCGGGGTTGAATGTGGTTAAGTTAGTTAGCTTACTGGAAACGCCCTGTATTCATACGTAACGGCAAGAAATACTGTCACTATGGAATACGATTGGAACGTGAAGTACAGTACAAAGTCGGGTATGAAAGGTCTTTTGATCACAACTATTAAAATTAAGTTTTTTTTTTATAAAAGAACGAGTTAATTCTAAGAACTATTATATGGGGTGTTTCAGTAGGAACGCTCAAAATTTATTAGGTTATAGCGGCCATGTTGTTAAAGCAATATCAGTCGAATTTATTGTGAATTGTTCAGTAGTGTATGGCAAATTGGAAGTGGAAAGCATTGAACAATCCAATGTACGATAAATTATCAAATTTTATTTTCAAAATCAAAACTCCGTCTAAAAAGCGTTCCGCATATTGCGTAATTTTTTTAAATCGAGGTCCATTTCTTGATGAATGAATGTGTGAACAACTAAAATTGTCGAAGTTGGGGTGATATCAATATATACAAGATACACCAGCACCAAATGCATCTTGAGAATTTAATGTTTGGTTGATCCGTATTTCTTCCAAAACGAAACAGGCATTTTCGATCGATGATAAGCAACTTCTTGTGGACTAAACTGGATGATATGGATACTGACGACATGTCATTCCAGCAGTACGGCCAGCTACATGCCACAAAGCGCATGTCACGATAAACAAAATGTCATTTTCCAGTAAAACTAATCTTCATCTTTCGTTCGCAGTAAAGTTGCACCCGTGTACAAGCCTTGTACCGTAAAATTTCGAGCGCATTAGTTAGTATGGTTAGAATAGCATCAATACCATCAGCGACAGATCAACTATGGTACACCGCAAAACTTCACATTTTTTTGCCCTTTTTCATGTTATTATTATCAATTTTTCAACAGCTTTCAACGATATTCTAAATGAACTATTCATTATTAATTGATTTAGTGTTGTCACCAGTACAACTCTTAAGCCGGCTATATAGACTTATTGCGTTCCGCCTATTTCGCGTCATTCGCCTTTTTCTCGTAAACAGTGTGTAGAGGTTTCTCGTGAGTTTCTCGCGATTCGTTGTTCGTGATTGGTGCGTTTACTCTACCGGGGCGGTTTTTTTACGACATCAAAGGGTTTTGCTTGACGAGAATGTAATGAAAAATACGCGAGACGATTTTTCGTGAATTTCTCGCGAGTTTTTTGTTTTTCGTGGCTAATGTCAAATGTTTGGACTTGCATGAGTTCAGAAATTGAAAATAACTGAAATTCACAAAATGTAGAGAAATCACTGAAGCGCGAAACTTGCAAATTGTGTGTACAATTCTTTCTAGTATTTTGACAAGGTTTATGTGTTTTTTGAAATAAGATTAGAAACTCACGAAATGCGAAAAACATGAAAAGCAGGAGAAGTCTGCAGCCAGCTTTAAAATTGTTATGCAATTGAATTGTACTTTACAGAAAATAAGGTCTTAAAAATTACACTGCAATTCGGGTGTTCTGGAGGTGAACATTGATAGGATGATAGGATGTGCCCTTTCAGTATCCTCCACCTGAAACTGCAACGGTCCTCTACTCGAATACATCCATTCTCATCTAAAAAGGCGCTTTGAACTCAAAGATATATCCTTTTTGGACTTCAACTCAACCCCAGCGGGAAAATGAATGCTGATAAATGCATTTCGTAAACATTTTGGTTCAATGGACGCACATCAGAGGGATGTACATTGAGCACGAATGTACTGTTTCCACCATCGTCTAGACTTTCGCGTTCATCCAATGCACATAAAGGCGATAGTAGAAACGCGTCTACTTCATGCTGTAATAGTATAATGACATGAGCTTGAAATGTTCTTTATAGTAGTATAACATTCTGGCAGCTATTAACGCAGCAGTGAACTCTAGTTTCGGTAAAGTTAATTCGTTGGTACTATTACTGTTAATCGGAGCACCTCACACGTATCAACAGATAATCAGTATGTACATAGATGAACATCTTCCAAACGGATAATGTTCAGGTAAGCGCCCACTGGGCGGGCTAACACCATGCGACGTCTCAAGTGGACGCAGGAACAAAAATCCGCGCCGCCCCGTTGCGATGCGGGCCGAGTCTAGTGGATGCTTTTACTTAAGCTTTACTTAAGATTCGTCGATGTTTGGTTTGAATATATGCTATACAGAAAAATTGATGTTCTTAATGCTGAATAAACTTGACCCAGTTAAAACGCTTACTTCTATTATTTTGAAATCATCAGTATTTTTTTTTTATAATAAGCGCATCCATCCTACTGTTCTTTTTAAAGTTTCAGGTCAATCGCGAAGAACGTTATATGTTTAAAAAAAGGGTACTAACAAAAAGGTTGCTATCTACTAATCCCATTAAAAAGTAAGCTTTTTGTATAGTACATCCCATTCATTATTACGCGGACCGCATTTCAAAGCATCGCTAAACAGGAAATTATGCTAACGACCTTCTCGCCCTGGTAATTCTGCAGGTATTTTTACACGTAAATAAATAAAAATAACAAAAGTGAAATTTTTCAATGGTTCGGGAAAAACTATATCGGAGGTAAATTTAATATAGCTGTTGCTCTAACGATGGTGGCTTACTGCGAATAAAAACAACGTTTCTTCATGTAAAATTTAATTTTATTCGAAAAGATTTTTTGATGATTAACGTCCATAAATTACTCATCACAGTTTTAACTTTTTTCTGAGATGCTAGAACACTTTTACTTTATTGTTTTAAAATTTTTTTCACATTTGATGACTACTTTGGATATTGGTGTCAATCTAGCAAAAATAATGCGATCCGTCTGTAAGCCGTTTGCCTTACCTTTGAGCTATTAAGTTGGTAGAATAAGTGTAGCTACCACTTTAAATGGACACCTTTTCATGGGTGGCGGTTGTAAGTGGGAGGTGGAGTTTTATAGTAAAATTTTCATAGGTAACTGAAACTGGCGTCCGAAACGCTAGAAAGTTGTATGGAAACATTTTAAAATTTGTATTTTCTAACCAGCTTAAGTCACGACATTGGAACTAAATGATGAGATTGAAAGGACAAATTAACCAGGGATTAGTGGCATGCGGGGGAAGGACGGTGAAAAAATTTAGATTTCGAGATCTCACGAAACAATTATGCTAATTTCTTTAAGAGACGGTAGTGCATAGAAGGGGTGTGAGGGAACCATCTCAATAAAAATGTTTCGTATCTCAAGAGCAGTTTAGAAGACCACTTCATTGAAGTGAGTGAGTGAAGTAACTCACTCCTTTTGGTTAACTGCAGCTCCATTGGATACATGACAAAAAACTTGACCTACCTTTTTCTTTTTATCATCTTATAGATGTATCGTTTTTTTTGTCGTCATCTTGTAGGTATACTGACGAAACGATGGAACGAAGAGCTCCGGAATTACTTCGCTGAACTGACCATTTTTTGTCCTCATCTTCTACATGTACTGATGAAGGGAAGGAACGATGAAACGAAGAGTTCCGGACCTACTTAATTGAACTCGTTCCTTAAAGTGAGTGACTTGGAGTGAAGTACTTCACTGCTTTGCCCATAGGTTAGATTGAGTAGGACGAGAGATCACTGAGGATCCATTGTGGTTCCCTCGTATAAAACCGGGCTCTAGACTACTGATTCCAAATATTCCTCTTCCTTATGAAGAGAGTTGTTCTTCGTAAAGGAATCATTGCAAAAGAGCAGTTTAAGATAGATAGATTTTTCACGGAAAGTATGCCTAATAGACTTCTAGCTATCACGAATTTCATCATATCTCTGTTTGTGAATTCATTTTCATTCTTTGGATTCTTCATATAAATGCCTTGAAAGTGTTTTCGGAATTTTTTGAAATTCAACTCTAAAATGGTGTAAAGGGGTTGTATACATTTTCACGGTCTTCAGTCGCATCCCTCCGGTCTGATTGGATATCGGATAACTTTTCACTTTTGCGGGATTGTTTTAAAATCGCCTAAGTTTTTTTCTTTTTCAACCCCTAAAATGGTATATAAGCGGGTTGAACTCGTTTTCACGAATTCGTCATTTCTCTTAATTGTTATAACTTACTTTATATTTATCTAAAAACTCTTTTCAGGATTTTTAAATATTCAACCCCAAAATGAGTGTAACGAATTCACAAATTCTTATACATTTCTTAGATCTGGTGAGATATCCAATGGATTTTTACTTCCAAAGGATTTCTACATAATTGTGAAAAGCTTGAGTTTAGAATTTTTAGATATTCACCCTAAGGGGGTGTAAGGGGATTGCATATTTTTTATAGCTTTCGTGATATTTCTTACGTTTGCCGAGATGTCATATTGGAAGTGAAAAGCACTTCGACATACTTTTTATATAATCCCCTATAAACACATTTCACGTCCACAAACCTATTTCACTTTAACCCGACAAATAATAAAGTTGCGCCCAGACTGTTGGTAGAAGTGGTTTTATAAAACAACTTTTCACATCACAACTTTACCTAGAGGTTCTTAATCATTTTATAATTCATCGTCAGGTAGGTACAACAGAATGAAAAAATATTTTCCAACTTTCTTACTAGTTTGATTAAAATTTAAATGGAACAATGAAGAAAGTTGAAATGACCAAAACAAAACTGAAAAATATTTTACGACTTCTACAGTACTATATAAAAGTCAGCCAAGTATGACGAAAGCACCATTTAACGTAAGTAATTTTTTGCAATCTTTAGAGTAGTCACGTCAGAGAGGATTTGTGCGCCGCGGTTAGGAAGGAAAGGACTAAGTTCGAGCGAATCTTACGGAAGTTAATACGTACTCAGTGACCACGACCAAACCTGCTTCTTGGTGAGCATCAAGTTCAGGCTAATGTGCTATTTCTCAGTGGGTTTACATTATGGGGAAAATTATACTTCCGACGCTTACAGCGTCGGCCATTAAGAAGGCTTTTAGTGTGGTTCTTACGTTTTACCTGTCTACGGAGCATCTGTTCTTTTTAGCAGCTAAGAATTACTTTCTCAAGTCTAGTTTAATTTTAATTTAATTTTCAAACATCTTGTGTAGAGAATTTTAAATATAAGATTTAATTAGGGTCCACAATTTAGTTGCAGTATTTTAGTAATAAAGATTGGGGTAGCGGATAAAAAGGACCAACCCCTACCTCATTTTACCTTACTATTTTAATAATAAAGCATGTATTGTTATCGATTTTAAAAAAAATTGTTACCATGAAAATTTTTTTTACACGTTTCATAACTAATAGACACCAAAAAATTATGAGTCCGTCTGAGCGCCGTCCGTCGTACGTAAAACGTATAATAATGAGTCCGAAACGCTCGAAAGCCGAGATCGAGACATTCTAAAATTTCAAAAAATTTTTTAAGGGGCTGTGAAGTATGGAAGTGGAGGGGATAAGAACTTTTCAAAAAAAATCGAGTCTCATATTTCAAGAACATTGTATGATACATGCTTAGAATTTTTACCAGGAGTAAGCCAAATAAACCACTAGCAGGAAAAATTTTAGAGGTGAGGGAGGGTGTAGAGGGTGAAGGTAGGAAAGGGCTACAAGGAAAAAAATCCGATGTTTATATCTCCAACCTAAAGATCCAAACAGAACACGGACTTCGACTTCGACCGCGCAGTCCCTGTCTTTTAGAATACACAGGATTACATGGTTATGCCCACAACAAGGTTCAAAAACCCCCCCCCCCTTCCCTCCCCATTGGCCCAGTTCCTTTCTTTTTTTAGGTCATCATATTCAGTATGGTGGGAACTTCATAATTTATTATGAGCCCCCTTTCATACAATCCTGCGCACGGGTCTGGCTGCCGCCAAAGCCTTGAGTACTCTAGCATATAAGGTCGCGACGAATGTGATTAACTAAACTTTCGACAAAGGAGAGGAAGGAAAGAAAATTACATTCGGATAAAAACTTTGAAGAGATAAAAAGAATTGTATCTAATCATCTACTGAGGACGAGATGATTCACAGACTAAAGTTTTTCCACCACCACTGATTAGAATACTAAAGCATTAATTTTATCTTGAAGTCCTTATAAATGGAGTAAGAATAACGTGCAAAATTTACCGGAACATAGTTATTTATATACAGTTCGAAAGTCACAACGGACTTTACATTCTAAAGGAAATCAACATCTCCCACACTGAAGACAGATCACGTCCAAAAACGTTTGATTTTAGGGAATTTGAAGGAAGTGTACCAGAACTTTAAGGAAGCTTATCCCCAACTGAAGATTTTCTAAATTTACTTTCCTACGACCCAAATACTGTGTTTTGGCTGGATCGTCTGAAACACATTCGGTATGAGTATTCGTTATCCAGGCAAACGTGAAGCTTGTATGCTGGAATCAAATATTTGACAACAAATAAAAATACTCAAATTTACGACTACCGATCGTGTCTTTTCAAACAGGACTCAGACACCAATTTGGCGAACTCTTTAACATATTGTAATATATCTAACAAAGAAAATGCTACAGTAAAAAAGAATTTTAATCATATTTTTGTTCACTAATTCTTCGATTACGCAAATTTTTAAAAGAACGGGCGATGGTAAGACTTGTGGTCGATTCTTGATGTCCAAACCCTGCTATAAGTAAGTAGTTCATTTTGTACACTTATTCTTGAACGTGAATGTCAATCCATCGCTAAAATACTCTGAATTAAACGTTCTCTGAAATCCAAAGAAATCAAAAGACCATCTAACACCCACAAATATTTGCATAAACATTTAAGAGATAAGCTATTGTGATCCTTTATTGCGATAACACCTCTTTTTCTAAAGACACCACATATCCTGCAGCTGCTATGGATCGATTTACGTAATATCTCTTTATTTAATTGAAACCTTCTAGTGTGTCACCGCCAAAATTTCATTTACATGATGTACGGTTTCCCTAAAGAAATCGTGTCGTAAAGCTCTTTACGCAGAAAATGGCTAAGGGCATAGTCAGTGTACTGGAAATAAATCGGGTTTCAAGATACCGGTTAAGGTATATGGATATCCATTGATTGTAAAACGAATTTACATGACTCTTCCGTACCTGAATAACATAAGCTGGATAAGAAGGAGAGCTCCTTTTCATGTTTTTGCGCCATCAAGTAATCTCCAATCCATCAGCCTCAGTTGTACTATGAATCTGTATCTTGGTACGGTATGCATATAATGAATTATGTATGTAAGCAGTACTATACATTGTCGTATGACTGTGACTAGTGTTTCTGACAACTGAAATCAATCGTTAAGATATCATTCTTTGAACGTTGAAATAACGCATATATTCATACTCATATTTTTCATGTGAACGAGTAACTTTTCAATGCCAGCCAAATTTAACTAAAAAATCTTGGACCCAACTTTATTGTTTTTGGACAGAAGTCCGGAACATACTGTATAGATTCTATGCGACTGACAATCTGAATTCCATGTACCGTCTTCCTTATTCGGCAGGTTGACAGTTGGATAGTAGCCTACACTTATCATTTCACGATAAACGCTTTCCGGAGTTCGATTCAAAAAGAACCAAGTTGACCCAGACTGTTGATACATTTCTGATTTACTTATTATTTTAATATTCAATAAAAACATGGGGGGAATAAGATATCGACATAAGCCGATAGTGGTTCAATATCAAAATATTCTTCAAATGATTTTTGGCGATAAAAACAGACAATAGTCTGGAAGCAAGTTTATTGTTGGGTAGAAGACCGTAGAGCATTTTATGCTGGATGTAGAAGGTGCGTCTGAACTCCGATTTAAGATAAGAAGTTTCTAAAAATGTCCCATATTTCAAGAACAATTAAAGACAGATGCTGACAGAAGGTAGGTCCAATACACTCCTGGCAGGGAAAAAAATGTGTGTAGGGGGTGATGTTGAGCAAGGACGAAAACGAAAAAGATCATAGTTTTATAATTGTTTATAGTGGTAGTGCGGTACGGGGGTTTGATGGGGGTATAGAACGGCTTATAGTTCGCTGAAAGGTGAAACGGAATTGGGAAGTGAAAAATCCAGATGTTAAGCATACACCTTCAGATGAAGGAGTAGCTGACCATTCGGATTCTGTGACGGTGTTTCATAAGAAATCAAACTAACTATGCTCAGGAAATGTGCATGAGCACCATTTACATAGTTTCGTAATGTAGATGCAGGATAGCTCGCCGAACATCTTTGTTGGCCTAAGTGTGATACTCTTGCCACACTAATGACGTCTTTTATCGTCAGAATTATCAGTAGGGGAGAGCCTATGGGGAGAACAATGCGTCCGATATAGTCGGAAGCTGGAAAAGACATTCTTAAATCCATATCTCGTGAATAGCCCTGACCAGAATAGACTTAAGGAATCTTAACAACTTTTCGTCAAACGCCTTAAGGCACGTAAAGTTTGTGGCAAAACTTAATGAATCTTATACCCATCCACAATAGCCTTAAGGTAAGAGAAGTTTGACAGCTAAAAAAGTCAAATATCGGCCGTCAAATACTCATCAAGAGAGTGTAAATTAAAATAAATTTGTCTTTTTTAAAGTGGAGTTAACTATAAATCACAAGTCTGAAGTCACAAAGTACAAAAATTTCGGAAAATCTGTGAATAAATGTCAAACGCATAAGTTTGCTTAAGTTTCTACGCTCAGAACCGTACACTTAAGTTTTAACGAAAGTTTGGAAAAGTCAACGAAAGATGCCTTAAGTCCATTCTGGCTGTCTACGTGCATTTCTATACAGTCGTAGAAAAACTTAAGCTGCCTTAAGGTGCCTTAAGTCTATTCTGGTCAGGGCTAATGGTGCATCTCAGAAGGGTAAACTTTCGTTATTGTTGGTAGGGAAGGAGCGTAGATTAGAAATAAATTTTTTAAGTTATGAGATGGCGTGCGGGGTTGCATACTTTGGAATAGATAACTTCGGAATGAATTACATCGGGGAAACAGAATTTAGTTTGTGTATACAGGTGTAGGAGGAGTTCGCTGAATGAAAAATAATTGAGTGGAGAGGTGTAGCAAGGAATGAAGGTGGAGGGGGCTTAGGCCTAGTAACCCCTAGAAGAAAAAAAGAAGATGGCGTTTGGATGGAGTTGATGGAAAGCAAAAAGCAGGTAGAAGAGGTAAAGTTGATGTTGACGATAATCAATCTAAAGCGGTGTAAGGTAATTGTGTAAGTTTTAATGAATTTCGATATATTTCCCAAGGCCTAATTATAGGTATATCGAGTTCTCTTTGACTTCTAAGGACTTACAATAATATAATCGTCCAGTTAAGAATTTATAATTTTGTTGATATGCAAAGAGGTATATGTATATGGTATATAGTGGTTGTGTAATTCTGGCAAATCTTTTAATTCCAATGAGATATCTAATTCGATTTTAATAAATGGATTCAACATATCATTGTCAAACCCTGAGAAAGAGAAGTCTAGGTTCTTACGAATTCCGTTTCATATATTGGGTCTAATGAGCTATTGATGTGTTTACTTTAACAGGCTTTCATCTAATAATAATAATAATCAAAACATCTAAAAATCGATTTCGAAATTTGTTAATATCTAAAAAAAATCCTTTTTCCGTAAATGAATTAATGCCAGAAGAAAACGATTAAAAATATTATTACATATAGCTTATTAAGGATGTAAAGATTTCGAATTGGTCTCACCACCAAACAATTAAAATTAAATTAGCCAAATTTAATTAATCAGTATCAAACTTGTGAAAGAACTCAGTCGAGTTCGAAACATTACATAAAATAAATTTAACAGTATTCACCGGAAAACCTTGTACTTTCAATTCGAAATGTACTGTGAAAACATTCATCAAAAAATATAAAAACCTGTTGCGTAAAGAATGTAAATTTAAAACGAAGTATAAATTTAGACACAAATCTATGTAAAATGCACTATTACATTTAAGATATTGTAAATTTACTTTGAGTGTATGAAATATATCTCTGAATTGTAATGTTTTAATATTGAAAAATCTGAAAAATATATTGCCATTTGTATTATTAAACTTTTTAATTGCAAAATAAGTCGAGCAATGTGCGGACAAATCGGACTTCTTATGAAAGACTATTTAAAATGTATCAAAGGATTTAAGTGCGAGTGGGTACGTAATTGACTTTTACGGTTCTTATCGTGCTAAATCGAAAGGTTGGAGTGTTTCAAGTGCGAATTAACTTTTGAAACAGTGGAAAAATGTAGCCAGCATTTATGTAATCACAGGTTTGATTCGACCTTAAAATTTTAAGTTGAATTTAATTGATAGTAGTGTTAATGTTTTGAAGTTATAGATATCACATATTTGAAGGTCTATCAAAACTGGAATAAATAAAGATTTGACTAAAACGTTGAACCTTTCATTTTGGACTAACTAATGGTGATTTCTATTCTGCAAAAAAATGTGACCCGTTTCTGCGCTCAATTTTTGTTCTAGCAGTTCCGCTGTTCTATTCTCAAATTTTTTTTGACCTGCTAGAAAAAGGGGTTTGAGTCCGTGGCTAAAATTGACCTGAAAACTCGCATTTCTTGCCCCGAAAATTTCGGCGGTGCAACTCCTTTAACCTCAAATTTGCGTAAGAAACGATGAAAATAAGAAAAAAATATCCTACGACAACAGCGGCAAACGATTTAAAAGCATAAATTAAACTGTCCAACGGGTCATACGGTAATTAGAAATCATACGGAGTGTAGTGTAAATATATTTAAATTTTCATAATAGCTTTTTGACCTGAAAGCGTTCTATTGTAAATTGACCTGTCGGACGGAACTGTCAAAAAAGAGGGCAGAACTGCAATAATTTTGCATCTTTACAGGTCACATTTTTTTTGAGAAAAGAAATCACCATAAGTTTCAGATTTAAAATGAATAGCTAAAGTGAATTTATGAATCTAATCAGTGGAATATATTACGTTACATGCATTTATTTTCAAATATTTTGTTTGTAAGTTTTACAACTACAGTTTGTTATTACATTTTACATTGTAAGTATATTTTCAATACGGTGTAATTTTACTAACCGAATTTAATTGGATTTGCTATTGAAATGTAAAATTTCATTTGGTATTAGTTTTACACTCTTTTGATTGAACAAAAAATTGCCAACGATAAACGATGTAAAAATTTTTTACTGTGTATGTTATTCAAAACGGATTTCAAAAATATAATTATTACAATATAAGTAATAATCAATGGCGCAACAGCCCAAATCGGGCCTAGGCCTTGAAGTAATACTAGAGTTACAAGACCAACGAAACACAAGGAGGTGACGTGGTCAGCCACACGCTCGTCCGTGCTTATTACCTTGATTTTAACTCAGGTACTCATTTACAGCGGAGTGAACTGGCAACCAATTCCATTATCGAAAATTACTTGTCGCTAAGCGGAATCGAACCTGGTACCACCCAGACTATTTGATCCAATAATTTCTAATTAAATGAATATTGAATTCCAATATCGTGAACAAACTGCTTCTTTCGTTATTTATAACGAAATTTATTATTGAACTATTCTCAATATCCACAGTTTTGTTTGCAACTCTCCGCCTACATAGCATGCATGAACCGCGTTATTTAAATTAAATTAAAGCCTTCAAATTCCAAGGTATCTGCCCTAAGCTTAAGTACATACATAAATTTTGAAGCAATTCATTACATATTACTTAGGAACATCTATGATTGTATTAACCATAAAGTAATACATTGCATAGGTACTGACGCTGTTTTTCTATGAACCACTTTGAAGCATATTGAAGCAAAATTTAACGTGTTTGTATGAAGCGTTTGACGCCAGGTGGAAGTGAAATGCAAATAGTAGCCTAGCATTCAAATGTTTGGTATTTTTTGTGTTCAATACCGGAGTATAACGTAAATGTGAGTAAGCTGCTAATAGTAGTATAGTGTTTATTGCCGGTCCTTTTCAAACCAGTCGCTGCTCGCCATCTCCATAACATATATCTCTATAGTATGTATCAACCAACAAGGATCCTACCAAGAGAACTTGAAATTGAAATAAAATTCAATTTTGCTCGAATATCTGTAGTATGCCCAGTACAGGGAACGTGAAATAATGTAGCATACTAATGATAGGTACACATTTTTAACAACATCAATTCGTAGACTTATTCGTGAAGTTCCTTTTTTATATTTAATAATATGTACATACATGGTACTTTCGCCAAATCAATGCATTACGAATTTCTTATATTCAAAATTTTGAAAAGGAACTTTAGTAAGATTCACGCAACACGTTATAATCAATGAGACAAAGAAAGCAAAAAAATAACTGATCGTATACAATTTAAAAGTAAGCATTTGAAGATAGGTACTCATATAAGGATACAGGTATAAACATTATGAGGAATTTTTGATTAATGAATCTTCACTGGAATGACCACGCGACGCAATATAATAAATAACATCATGTCATTTGAAGCCTTGCTCCACATGTTTGTCCTTCGCCTTGTGACCCACTGTAAAAACGCCAATCTCGGAAATACCCAAGATTCAGGATGAAACAGCCAGTAAACCAGAGGACAGGTTTTATCCATAAATTCCATATGAAATCATTTTCATTTCGCCTGGAATTCATTTTATATATGACTCGGATATCTCTGACATATATATGACTCGGATATTGCATTTTCATGCGATTTCTTCGAAAGCGGAATCTTGACCAAGCCAACTGACTATTTCCCCCCAAGGAATGTATGTTAACCATATGAGCTGTATGTTTTGAGATACCATGCACAGCATGTGTCTGTGCTTCCGGGGTTATAAAATACGTGCGGTTAGCTTGGTTGTATGGATTTTATAAAGAGGAGATGAATTGAAATTTGGAAAATTGCATGGCAACTGGTGGACATGGTGGCGCTATGAAAACATGTACATACAAATGTTGCTAAAATGTGCACAAGTGGGAAATGAAATTTGATTAAAATTGGTAAACTTAAATTTCCGATGGGCTGAGTTTTCCCTGATATGAAAACAAAATGCAAAATGCATTATATGATATAATATTTCCATATAAAGCTTTTTTTTTTTTTGTTTCCTTTACTTTTTTACACATTAGGAAACCACGAATAATATTCCAGATTAATAATTTCCATATATAACTCAATCAAATTTAATTAAAATCGTTTAAGAAATTCGGTTTTTTCACTTAATTTTGCAATAGGTGCATATAACGATATAAAAAGAAGGGAAGAAAATTACATAAAACAGACAGAAGTCACGATTGTGGGTATAGGTTATACTGTTTTTCACAACATATCAAAAAATTAACTCAGCGATTCTCAATTATGTAATAAAAAAAAAATTATAACATAATTGATAACCACTGATTTTCTTCGATTTTGTTTCCCCGATCCCATTAAGATGTCAAGTTAAATTTTTGGTATGTTTTGTAAAACAGTCGGTATCTATAACCTATAAAATATAAAAGAATAAAGAATAAAAAACCCGCATTTTGAGATATTCAAGGATTAAAAACAAAATCCTTATTCTTGAAAAAAAAAAAATTCAAGGATAATTTTTATTCGTATTTTACTTTATTATTTTAATAAAAAAGTATTTTTATATTATTTTAAACAAAAATCTTTAAAATAAGCCGTGCGTTACTATTTTAGGATTTAAATTATAAGAGATATGAATTTTCAAAGAAGACTTGGCCACCTTTTATGCGAAATCTTTAACATACTTTAACTACTAAAAAAAAATGAGATAGAAATAACAAATTGAAATTATATTTCGTACTGAAAAACAACAATCTAAATTATATTTATATTTTTTATATTTATAATTTTCTTGATGGAATGACCCCTTTTCTAGAAAATTAATTGAGAAGCACTGATGTTATTGGATTTTATTTTACCCCTATCCCATTGAGATCCCAAGATGATTTTTTGATATGTTTTGTAGACATCAAGGGATAGGGCTGTATATTTGATGAACTTTGAGAAGGCTACTTTGTACTGAAAAACAAGCCGAATATGCTCTTGTCGACAATGCAGAAAACCGATTAAGGGGGTATTTGCCTTTAGCTCAATCCTGAAATCGAAACTTTTTTTTCAATATTTTCGTAGACATTCGTACATGTGTAGAATATGGTACCCAAACGGATTTTTCGAAATCAATTATATACATGAGCTACGGTATCATTTAGGCACCTACTTTATGGACTAAAGGAAAACTTTTAAAGTGTTTTTCTCAAAACTACGTTTTGCGAACTGGTGTAAGTTCTAGATCTTGAACCCAATAAGCTATCGACTTAATTTTTTTTCATTTTTTTTTAGTTTAAAGTAAACTGAAGTCATTGGAGCTTATACCAACAAAATAGTGAAAAAAAAAAATTGTTTCTATTTTTTTTTACACTTTTAAGATAAAAAAAGCCTTGAAAATCGAAACTTAAACTTCGTAAGCCCGCCGCTTTTTGTTTGTTTGAGGCTTTATTGATTTTAAAGGTATAAGCTCCAACTAAATTAATATATTTCTGAAAAGTCTTTGAATTTTTAAATTCGGATAAAATTTATGACATGTACAGGTTACGTCAAGTGGACATCTTTTTGGAAAGTGATGACGGTGCTCACCATATAACTGGCCACCATGATATCATTTTGAAAAAAAAATGTAAATTGCACTATTTTTTGGTCAGCTAGAGGCAAATACCACCTTAAGTAAAAGAAACTCTAAACGCCAAGCCTGAAATAACCCTTTACTGCATTCAATAGACCAAATTCTAAGTGCATACACAATAATGTGTGGGACTAGCTGTAGGGTGATTGCTATGTTCTACATACATACAATGTTGACGCTTATCGATGTTTGATGGGTAGAATGCTTATGTTGTTTAAGCCTGGTACTATACCTAGAAGCGAAAACGAAATTGTCTGACAAATAACATATCTCCAAGTTACATGTTCTAAAAACTCCACATACGACGAGCATTCAAGCGATACGGCAATTCAAAAGCAAACCAATATTATAATAATTTTTTATGGATTATTTTCAACAAAAAAAATACTAATATTCCTAATATTCATTAATTTTGTTATATGATAAAAGGTATGGTTATTTAAAAAGAAAATAAAACATTGTCTCAAACCTGCAGCCACCTACAACTTCAGGAATATAAAAATGTTCACGGTTAAAAACGGTTAAAGAACCCGGGTACCTTGCCTACCTGACATCTAAATTCATAAAAACTTCAAGCTTATAATGCAATTCAAAGTGCTGCAATCATGGATGTATTAGTATAACAGGATCGGCTGTATTGTGTAAAGTTCCTATATGCGAGACTATTTTATTTCCGACAGTTGTTTTCATCAAAAAAATTTACGGGGTACTGTACATATTTGTGTTTTGATATCGTCAATATCACCAGTGTATCACCCAATAAAGCGCGTATAGTACGTCAACGAGCTGATATTAACCTAGTATCCAAAGTCTTTCCCTGTTTACAAATTCGATAAATCGAGCTGATGTAGCCTACTTTTAACTGCCATCAGCGCCACCTGTTACTAAAATCAACTGAAATTTGAATGAATGACAGTTGCGAATTTTGATATTCTTCCAAAGTTAAATTTTTTTGAGAATTTTTTAACTTTTTTGTGTGGTGTAATGGTCCACTTTGTACATATCTTTATTAGCAATGAAAGTGCTTTTCGCCGGAACATCATAGGCACGAATATCTAGCAGTCGACGCTACGATTGATAGACACTTGAAATTTTGTCTTTGCTAAATGTCAAAGTATAACATGTATGGGCTGTGTATCATGGGTAAGATGCGATGTTTTTAGTGCAAGTTAAAGAACACAATACCACTGACATAACTTCAAAACAAGCATTTTTTAAGTTATAACACTTTTCTTGCAGGGGTGCGATATATTGATCTATATGAATGTATAAAAACAGAGTTGCAATATTTAATTTAATATTTTAAATATTTTTAAATTGTTTATCCATTTAATAATCTTCAGATTAAACTTACAATAATAATAATAATAATCAATGGCGCAACAGCCCAAGTCGGGCCTAGGCCTTAAAGTAATGCTAGAGTTACTTCATTACGAGACCAACGGAACATTAGCAGGTGAAGTGGTCAGCTACACGCTCGTCCGTGATTATTACCCCGATTTTAACTCAGGTACTCATTTACAGCTGAGTGAACTGGTAGTCCGGCACCCAATACTATTTTCGAAAATTACTTGTCACCAAGCAGATTCGAACCTGGTACCAGGTGCTTCGAAGGCAAGTGCTCTAACCACTTAGGGCCGGTTTCACAGTGCGAGCTTAAGTTTCAATTTCAAGTTAAGCCATTGCTCAAATGGAATCACTGTTCCACAGTACTATTTTAAGGCTTGAGTAGAGTTCAACTCGAAACTCAACTTAAGCCAGTGGATACGAGAGCTTAAGTTTGAGTCGGATTTCAAGCAGGCGAATTGTCAAACGGCAAGTGTAATTTTCCTGTTTAAAATTTTCATTCAATTTTTAATATATATTTCAATACAAGACTGACGAGAATGTTCACCTCAAAAGCAATAAAATGTTGACTCAATTTTAAAGGTAATCGCTTTCTAGTTTTTAACGGTATTTTTTTTTAAATTTTAATATCATTTTGACATAACTCTCAAGACAGTGGCCTACACAATTCATTAAGCAGTGTGAAACAGTATTGCCTTGAGCTAAAGCTTAAGTTACTGGCTCAGGTTCAACTGAGCCAAAGCTTAAGTTCGTACTGTGAAACCGGCCCTAAGCCACCCAGACTAAGATTAAACTTATAATATTCTCAGATTTTATTTAAAGGTAAAAAGGGGTGGTGTTCATTTTCAGGAATTCCGCAATATACTTTAGGGCTAATAAGATATCGATTCGTTTCCATCGTCAAGCTTACTAAATCATCACCTAAAATTTTACAAATTTCTCTATATGTTTTTAGGATTGATGAAATATGAAATTCGTTTTTACTTCTACGTGCATTCCAAATAGTCGCCTAAAAAGGAATTAAAAGATTTTCCGAAATTCAATTGAGAAGAGGTTGTATAATTTTTCAGTATGTCTTAGGTTTGATGAGATATCGAATTGTTTTCATCTTTTCCACACTTTTTATTCAATCATCTAAAAACTTATTTCACGGTTTTTTGAAATCCAAACCCCATTTTAACCACTTCCCGTATTTTGACCGGAAAAATAATAAGGGTTCACCCAGATAGTCGGTAGAATTTCTAAAGCGCTTTGATCTAACGACTTCTCGCAAAGTGGAAAACTTATTATTTTCTCAATGTTTCTGACAGTCTGATTTCCTTCATTTTCTTCGGTCTGAAGCTTTGCTTCACGGGTTGAACTACTGGGTGCATTTTCATCCCCAGTGCTCAAACCCGTAACCAATAACTAAATACTCCCACCACATCATAAAAAATCATATTTTTTTATTTAGGTCATTCAGAATTCTTTATTATTAAAAAGTACAGAATTAAACAAAAAACACACTTAAGAGAATAACTTTAATCCGCAATACGGAATTTAGCTACATATTAGAAATTCATGCTCTTGGAATCGTCCCAAAAACACCACACCTATTGTTTTTGATATTATTACACATCACAACACTTGGTACGCCTTAAATTGCACATCGTACGTATAATCTAGAGCGCACCTATTTTTCTGTGAAAATAATCATGGTAACATAATGAAATGGGAAGTGCAGATGTACATCCAGATTCAACATATGAGACACATATTTTAGAAGGCGCAACAGCAAAATTTCTGGAATACATCCTATTCATTTTATTTGTATATACTATATCTGCCTTACTTGATACTTATATACTAATTACAGAGCGCATCTTGTAGGTCATCAGTTATGAACTTCCTCTGATATTTCACTTCCAGATTTAGTTAAAAAAAAAAAAAAAGTAGAGTAGAGTTGTAGCATGCACAACATATATTATAATTATTTATGTATATATTTGTGTACGCTGTTGAAAGACTTGCATCCTCCGTAAAGAATGTGTGTATTCAGGACATGTTTCATCTTTGCTTTAGGCTATTGATACTTTCTGCGGTAAACATTTTTGAACACTTCTCATTTTTGAACACTCTCGCTCCCTTATATTTGGAACAAAAAACTTTGGAAGTGTTATTACGTTTCAAGCTTCCGTTACTGGCAAATAATTGCAGCACTAAACGTTAAATTAAAGTCGTTATAATATACTAGAAGTCTTGCTGTAAAAATACAATGTAGTTACATTGAATAATCATACATTATTATTAGCTTCGTGAACTCATTATGCAAGGAGTACAACTTACTGTAAAATACTTTTAGCATTAGTATGTATTTCTATCATAAATACGATAATAAAACCACTTATACAGTTCGAACTTAATACTATGTTCAGACTACGAGATAAACGCGTTCAAATCGAGTAAAACGCGTTGAACACACTTCTCGAACGTGTTTAAAAAAACACGTAGCTGCATCGGCCTTAACCGAAAACATATACTGCGTCTCTGGCGGAAATCGAAGTAAACTTTAAAAGAAACTATTTAATGAAGTAGAAACTCAATTTTGTGCTTGTGCAACGACTGCATTAGCTAACTAATTCACTTTTCATTACTGCTATATAACCACTTTTGTAGCTGAACATATAGTTGTCATGTATGAAAATAAAACGAGTTGCCTAGTGTGAACACTTTTTTAATTTCTTCATTTTGTCTAATTAAACGCGTTTATAACGCATAGTGTGCACAGAGTATAACCTTCAAAGGCAACTTAAACCTTCGCTCAACTGGTTTCACTGTTTCACAATAGTGTTCCATGTGTTCAAAACTGAACTAAACCAATGACTAAAACAGCTCAACTTTGAGCTCGGATCTTAAGTAGGTGAAGTGTCATTTGAACAGGTCGAGCAAATATCATTATCTTTTTGCTGTTATTGTGTTCTGATTGTTGTAGTCTGACACAATTTTTTATCTGCCATTTTAATGAAAGTTCTCGCTACCAATTTCTTAACCCTTTCTTTCGTTTCTAACTTTTTTTTTTAAATCCTTAATTACGAATATGACAGAACCATGACATACACAATTCATTGAGAAAGGTTCCGCTAATCGATACTCAAACGTTGAAACAGTATGAAACAGTATTTACTTGAGCTAAAGCTTAAGATCAGGTTCAATTGAGCTAGAATTTGAAACCGGCCCATAGTCTTCAGACTTATTTTGTTGTTTTAACCGGCCCTAAATAGAAACGTTACTTTGCCCATTTCCTCTTAAAGCCTAGTACGGACCTCGATGATAATTTTCATTCGCAAATTTACTATATAACTCTCCCATCTCCATAATGAAAAAATCGTTGTGTAGAATAATGTGGAGAAGTAAACAGCTGATCTTCTGTTTAACTGTTTTTTTGAAAATGTAGTATCATGGACATTAGTATATGGGCTCTTTTTTAACATAAAAATTAAATTGAAATCACAATAGAAATTTTAAAATAAAAGCACAACTCAAAATATCCACTTCCGACTTCGAAAATATCCACTTCCGACAATATACACTCTTTAGTCGGTTTAAAAAAAGAAACTGACAAATAAATTCAGATGAATGACATTAGATGTCAAAATTTTCATCCCGGCAATGAAAAATTAAATAGCGGCACATTTAATTGGACGGAAAAATATGGTCTCCATGCTTTCAGCGCCAACTGGTGGTGAACAACTGAACTGTCAAAACGAATGAATGAATGAATGAATGAAAATTTTCATTCGAACTCCGTACCGCAAACAGAAACGAAACGCAAAAATCAAGCAATGAAAATTTTCATCCTTTTTTTTTACATTCATTTGGTATAGGAATGAAAATTTTCATCAAGGTCCGTACTAGGCTTAAGGCATGAACACAATGCTCCCTCTTCACAGTTCATGCATATACCATGAACCCTGTAGGAAAAATAGGCATGATTCAGATCTGATTCAGGTATTATTTGTAATGCCATCACAGCTATGATTTATACCTGACCGTTCCATGATTTTGTTCACGATATGCACCCCCAACCAGTATGAAAAATCAGGCCTCACATTTAGGTCTGACCCATACCATACTAATCATGCCTACGTCATAGCTTGCGAGTCCTTCATGAATCACACCTTATTGATACTGTCAAATTTCAGGTCTGACTCATAAAATCTCAACCAGGTATTGGAAGTAATACCTGTGTCATATCTTACGATTACTGTATAAATCACAGCTGATTTGTACCTGACCGTTCCATGATTTTATTCACGATATGCACCCCCAACCAGTATGAAAAATCAGGCCTCACATTTAGGTCTGACTCATTCCATACTAGTAATATCCAAAATATTGAGTTATTTTTGTTAGTTAAATCCTACCATGAGTTCTTTTTTGTTACCTAGGAGGAGGTAGAAGACTCTTCTAAGACAATATTTTTCTAATTCAAATATTATTTCTCACTTACTGACTTAATAAAACCCTTGGCTGTTTGTAGGAATCGAACCCAGTGTTGAATGTTTTTGGATTGACGCGCGTAACCACTGCGCCACAGAACCCCTTTCATTTTCATTTCGCTATAGGCAACTTGTGAAAAAAATCAGATCTTAAAACATTTCCTACATAATGATATGATTCATATCATATTCATATGGTGAATAATCATACCTTGCGTTTTCGCCTATCGGTGGGCCAAAATCAGGCCTGATTTTGCTATTATATAATCAGGCCTTACGACTTTTCATACAGGGGTGCTATGATTCATATCATATACTTCGAGCGAGCGTTATACATTGCGTTTTCGCCTATCGGTAGGCCGAAATCAGGCCTGATTTTGCTATTATTTAAATCAGGCCTTACAACTTTTCCTACAGGGAAAGTGTTTTAATGGGTTAGTGCGCGGCATGCGTGGAAATTGTGTAGTGTCAGTCAATCAGGCACTTATTTTTATTTTATTTCATAAAATTAACGGCTGGGAGAACCTTCAATAAATTAGATTTTAAATTAAAATTAAAATAACAAAATAATTACATACTTAATTATTTATTTCAACTATTCTATAAGATAACTACAGGTTTATAAACAAAAAAAAATCTGTATAGATTAGACAGGAAAAAACTTATTGCCCTTATTATAGCGTAGTATTTCCATTTATTGACAAATTTTGCTATTATTAAATTAATACTTCTTTTATTCTTTGTTAAAAAATAAAACGGGTTGTTTAAAATTATTTTCTCTGCAATATTGTGAAATTCTCGTACAAATTTCTACAGAGAATGGACATGGAACAGAATTATACGTTGTTTATGTTTAGGTGTGGAAAATGTCGCTGTAAGCACACCAGCAAACAACTAGAAGGGAGGATGCTAGCAGGCAGTAAACCGTCTGTGAGGAAAGTTGTGGTTTTGTAAATCCGCCTAAAGAACAGATAGCTCGTCTAACCCTAACTCTGTTTCTGGTATATGGTTTTGTAAATTTGCCAAATCATAGCTTCGTAAGCGATGAAAAACTGAATTTTGTAACTATTGTTTTTCAATATTTAGATCTAAATGTATGATTATGAAAAAAAATCCTATAAGTCCTTCGTGTAGCTGGCATACAAAAATCCTCTAAAAATGTGTTCACTCAATTTACGGAACTCACTCTAACTCAAGTAATAGTTCGGAGTTTTGTACAAATTGAGTTTACCACTCAGCTAAATCCTTTAACTCCTGCTGTACCTTCCATACAAAAAATCATGAACGCTTCAAGCTAGGAATTTGAAATTTTCTACATATTAATTTTTAAAAGATTCCAAGAAAACGATAAATATATGAGAAATCGAGTGAGTCCTTCCTGCTCCTACCATCTGAAAGTCCTTAAAAAGGGAAAAATTTTTCGGTGACTGACCCAGTTAAAGATATGAAGTTTAACACTGACAATACTGTCCTTTAGTTCCGAGTAGCAATCAAATGGAAGTATTTAATACAGGACTTAATACATGCACAAACCTTATTCTAGTATATTCCCAATATAAATTGGAATTCAGTATTTCATCTAGAGTATCATACGATTGGCTTGCAGTCGACCGTGACGCCAGTATGACTTTGCTTTTAGTATAATTTATAAATACTAAATGAAGTGTGTAAAACTTTGTGTTATGAACCGTTCTGGAGATATAAAACTAAGAATGTCGTGAATGTATTTTCGGACGCATTGTTCCCCTTTCATGTATCGCCCACTTGCCGATACCACCCATAAAAAGCTAGCACTTAAAAGGGTTTATTCAATCTACCCAAGTAAAAAATATTAACATAATATCTAGCAACGGCTTCAAACGCGTTTGCGTATAACGTACAATGTATACGTGGCGTGCGATGAATTCAATTTTTCGAAACGTAACTTTTCGAAAATTTTCATTCCGGAGCCTTTAGGCTATTTCGAATTATGCACATAAATTTTCTGTAATTATGATTGTAAATATTCAAATGGCTTGCTACGAGAAGTAGCTTTAACAGTATCTGTATTATGCTGTGTTACGTCCGAAACTGAACTCTAGCTCCTTCGCATCTATACTTACATATATCCCAATTAGGGATGTTGCACTAGCTGACTAAATAAAATTTATTACTGCAATATCAGGACATTAGCAGCGGTCAGTGAAAATGCAATACCTGCAATTCTGCTCCTTTATTCTATTTAAAAACATAGAACAGTTGTATGATAGTTTGTTCAAATACGAGTTGGAAAAGTCTAGTTAGTAACATTTCCATTTAAATTTTCGCATCACAGAAGAAATTTATACGGTACGTAATCCTTATCCGCACACATTTATCCTGCTTTCGGAAAGATTTACAGCCGGGCGGAAAATCCTACACGAGATGCGATATTATCCTTACACCGAATCTCTACAATTACCAAATGCCGGTCCCAGTGACTAGAATAAAGCAGCAGCCCCGTACACCTTATGTGAACAGCAATTATCAGAATTTATTGATCAGCTTGCTACTATTAGTACATATGTATGGATACTGCAATGCAAGCATCCTTGCAAATTAGCTCGACAAAATTTTGAACACTGGACATTAATGGCTGAACACAAGAAAGATTTGTTTTCGGATAATTTACACGATTTAATTCCCCAAAAAAAATAGCCTAACACCCGCAAATCTGTCGAATCAAAATCTTCTACATCTAAATACCTACATATATGTTTTCTTCGCTTAGAACGCTCGCCAAGGACGTAGTGCTGGTTATTGTGATTACCAAAGGATTTTATGTCTACGCGATGTACTCCCGATGGTAGGGAAATTAGTGCTCCTAGTTGTACGAGCTTATGCAATGTTATCATTGTCGTTGATTAAAGCCAATACGAAGACATTTTGAATTGTTTGAAGAATGCACAGAGGATACTGTTTTATGGTGCTTCTAATATTAGTACACATTTGGATCGGTGCCAAATCCAGCATAGCCACAGAATGAACAATGCTGCAAGTGTTTGTGCATCACGTTAGCATTCGCATCATTGAAGGCCTTGTTTTCATTTTCTACCAGAAAATTTGCATTAAAGATTTTCTCCATACATATTATGTTATATAGTTTACAGGACTCAAACAAGTACTTTTCTCTTGTACCACGTACTATATAGTCTTGTATTATATTTAAGCTAAAGCTTAAAACTAAACAATCTAGTTCAATATACCATATATATTTTGCCCAGACGGTGTCCATGAACGGCGTATTTTTATTCTCAAGATGGGATCTGAGAGTATTAAACATTTAATCTATGTTGATCCAATAAAAAAGACAGGAACGTTCCTGCTGGTTTCAAACTGGAGTCTGTTCAAGATGTCGGGTATAACTGCATCGAAAGCATAGCAGAGCGACACTGTGGCTGCTGTCAAATGCAACTAGCAAGAAATAGCTTCTTCCGGGTTTGGGCAGCCAAAAGCAGCTTTTATGGCTTACAACAACTGATCGACATTGGCGTTACATTTGACATACATATACTCGTATTTGCGGTTTTGCGATCAAAAAATAAAAATAAAGTGATCATGAACACTACTAACAGTATCCTCAAATTGGTCACTAATTGCCATTTTTAAGACCGGGTGTAGACCAGTGGTAGTGTACTAGGTCTTGTAAACATTGCTTCGGCGATGTCGTGGGTTCAATTCCCACTCTACGCATAAGTAATTTATAAGAATTTTTCAGTTGCTATGACTTTGAAATTATTAATATAAATAGTGAAGAGTACGGAGTGTTTAATAGGATTTAGGACTTAGGATTTTTTCTAAGGGATTTACCATTAAGCAGATGAATTCTGTTTATATTCTTATCAGATTCACGAACACCACCAGAGATACCAGACAGTAGTTGATTTGTTATAGGCAACATTGCTGTTCTGGTAGATCATATCACAATCACGAACAGCACTAAAAAATTATTAACTCCTACTAGTACACTGCCATACCCGGCCCGATTTCTGACCTCCTATCCCTAAGTTGACTGAACTTTACACTACAGCGCATTAAAGGCTACTCACCGAAGTCCAGTTCGGTATCCTTTTTTTTGGTTTGCTATTCCTGAGACGTGTGGATTCCAAATTTCAATTTACCAATTTTGTTTAAAGTTAACTTCGATGAAAATACGTTACTAATTAAAAAAAATAGGAAGAGTTAGTGCACTAGTACTTCAAAGTTTATGATTTTTCCTTAATTAAAAGTGATTAAATAAGGAAAAGTGAAGAACGAAATAAATGAAGAAAACTAGTATTTCCAGTAAGGATATGCCACGTAATGTTAACGAGCTCAATAATTGCTTTCGTTAAAGTGTATGTAATTAAGTTTAATATAATTATGATGGAATGTTCCTGTGCTTGACTTTTCTGTTTCTAGACGAGAACGGAGCAGAGATACTTATATGTACATATTATTTTTTTTAAATAGCGAGACTATAATGCTTCTTCGGCACCAGAGTCACAAGTCGCAAAGTAGGTGGAGAGTCACAATTTTGAATTAATTGTGTCTTTTCGTATTCTGTCATTAGTCTCAATTCTGACGTTTTTTTACATTTTCTGCGAGTTGAGCAAGAAAAAGCGATAAAAATATCAAGGTACACATGTCTCCAACTTTGTGGAAAAATTATTGTGACCTTTCTTGTGACTGCAGCGCCTGAATGCGAAAAAACTATTCGATCACAAGAGCAGTTACAAAATTTTAATCACATCAAATTGTAACCTATGTCAACTTCTACACTTTTTGCATTGACGTTTCTGAAATTCTAAGCATCCTGTAATTCATGTCGTTATATTAACTGACAATCGATACGACAACGTTACACTTCCATATCCTTAAATCATGAATTAGGTATCGAACAAGAAGACTTAGTCCAGGATTTAGTGCCTGTATATAGGTACATATGTATAACTCAAGGAAGTATAGAGTTATGACCAAAGCAGAGGTATGAATATAGCGCCACCTGGCATTCTCATTCGTCCTTTAACTGAACAATACCATCCATCATCACTTTCGAAACGTTCAAACATGTTGCCCGATGCCATTTCCTGTTTCCAGATCAAAATCGTTCCTAATGTTTCACAAAATGTCACATTCTTATTCATGAGTTTATACATTATGATCATACATGACGCTTGTGAGAAAATGTTAGGAGAATATACATAGGTACATACATATGAGCGTGTGCGCTTAAATACATCAAATTTGAATTTGCTAATGTAGCGGTGCAAACGTTGAAGACCTATGTGACACTTCAATCGAGATGGTAACTTCTTCCGCATGAAAGTATTTGTTGAGTATTCCCGTAACTTGGACACCCACTCGAGACATGAATTTAGTAGGTACTTCAAGGTGTCACTGAATTATATGTAAATGAACGTGATGGGAACAGTCTACTCATCAGCAGAAGTGCTTTCCAGCTTAAATTTATTTCAATGGTTCACAGTGAATTGCCTTCTTACTGACATGTTTGCAATATACACTAATCAAATTGAATTAGAAGTGATGTTGTAGTTATAATACATATGTATATTTACAAGCTATTAATTCTTATATTTTGGAATAAATCATAAATTCAAAATAATTGAAACAACATCTAATGAGTCTGATACCGCTTAAAAAATTTACATAATAGGAACCGTTCACATACTACGTCACACGAAAAGGGGTAGGGGGGAAGGGGGGGGGGGGGTTGCAAAAATGTGACAAAGTGGGACATAGGGGAAGGGGGGAATCTGAAAGATGTGACGTAACAAAATCGGAACGGAACTTTTCAAATTAATATCATAATAATTTACTGGCAACCCTGCAATATACCATATATTTATATGTAACAAAATCTCAATCATGAGTAACGACAAACCAATATTCTTTTGTTTTATCCTTTTGCAGTTAACTGAACCCCGAAGTAGCTATTTGCGTTAAATTCTCTAATCTAGTCTACTATCTATGGAAAAAAGTTACAAAAAAAGGCATAAAAACTGCAATGTTGTTGTTATTTTGTATGTAAATTTTCTAACCTGCTCTGATCTAGATAAGTGCGCAAAAAAATTCACCTATTATTTATGAATTTTTTTTTTCATTTATTTTAAATAAAACATGAATATTAGCTCTACTTCGTGTGTTTATTTTTGAAACATACTAAGCCTTCTGACGTCACAGTGGAGGGGGAGAGGATGACATTTTGCGACAAAGTTTGACAACGGGGGAGGGGGGGCTCCAAAAAAGTCAAAATTTGCGTGACTTAATATGTGTACGGCCCCGTACCTACGCAATTGACATTTTCATTTGAGGCTGTTCGAGGTAACAAATGTTTTGTTGTTGACAATAACAATGAAGTTGATTGAAAATTTTATCGAGTCACAATATTTGTAAACAGAACATTCAATTTATTGAATTCCATAATCACTAACCAACATTTCGATTGATTTTTGCCCGAGTCATATACTGGTCACTTTTTTCATAAATTTTAATGTCTTAAGTAAATAAAGTAGTATTTTCATCTCCGTATTTCACAATTCGATACGAAAACACTTATTAATTCAGGAGAAAAAAAAAATATAGTTGTATTGCAAGAGAAAATAGGTATTAACGCACTATTATAAATGTCCTCTCAGTAAAAAAACCTAAATCAATCAGCAATCAATGATACAAATATTGTTTTTTCACGACATACGTAACCCCCGGAATACTAACACAAGCCGTGAAGCAGAAAGTCGTGAATGTGTGCTAGCCGCCCGAATAATTATCGTCGGAGCAAAGTATTCCAATTAGCATTGCTAAAATTCAGTTTCCTACTTAACTAAACATCAAAAGTTGAGTAAATTTGAATACAGTAAGTCCAAGTTATACAAATTATGCGAAAAATGTTTACTTTACAGGAATTTTGCGACTATGAGGAAAGGAAATTCATGGCGATGAACATCACAGAAATTGATCTCGGTATGACAACCAACTCGGTAATTTAAAGTAAATTTTTTGTGAATGGATATATGGTATTGCTTTTAATTTAAGGATAGTGGCCAGAATCATCAGCGCTAAAAGAAACGACGTTGGACAATATTTCACCATCATTTTTCGTGAATAGAGCCAATGAAACAACGTTTTTCTCTCTTTGTAACCAGTCTGTACCGTCCCGTCACAGAACTCCGATCCCGAAGGAACCGCCGAAGCCAGTCGTGGTGGATCCGATCGAGGATCCCGATCCCAGCACCGCGGTTATAACACACGAGAACCTAATGACGGCCCTGGCACAAATCAATTTTATTTTTTTGGGTTTGCGAAAAGATGTTCCGATATCGGCGCCGCTGGTTAATTCGCCGGCTAGTACAAGTTTTGGCGAGGAAAGTGATGTCGATGTTGGTGATGATGGTGTTACTGCTGCTTCGACCGGAAGACGGTAGCAAGCGATGGCCGCACAAGTTGTACGCGGCGCGTTTCTTGATGCTGCCAATTTACGTTCGACCGATGTATCGCTAACCGATCGGAATCTAATCATGCCACAATTGGCCGTCAAATATCTACCGGAATACCTCAACAACGAGCCGGAGCCGATCGATTCGTCCGGTGCTCCTGCTGCTACCGCTGGTGGTAGGAACGACGAGCCACCGGTAGTCAACTTAACTCCAACCGCCGATCTTGGTAATTATAGTACATTGAATTGACGTTCGACGATGGCAATGATATCGACGACGAGAAAATGTTGACCGACGGTGGTCAGGGGGCTGTTGCACGAAAACATCCAAAATAAGTTAACGAAGACTACGAATTTGTATACATATTTGTATTTTCAAGTTATTCCTTAAAATTTTTTGCCAATAAATTGAAGTATGTATGTCTTGAGATGTTGTGTTTTTATTTGGCTAGGGTGTGGTGGACTAGGGGCACCGGATGGTGCGCTGTGATCTCTCCAGAGTGAAGCTGTAATCGCCTCCAAAGTGGAGGGCTGTAATCTCCAGAGTGGAGCTGTAATCTCCTCCAGAGTGGAGCACTGTGATCTCATCCAAAGGGGTATGATTTATATCGTACATGTCCAGCGAACGTCATAGCTTGCGTTTTGGGCCTATCAGGTCTGATTTTCGTATTATTTAAATAAGCCTTCCACGAGTACCTGAAGGGATCGCAATGGGCCCGTATGGCGCCTAGTGAGCGCGGTGCCCTTCTTAAACCTAACTTAAATCAGACCTTTTCCCACAGAGATCCAGCAAAACAAATGACCGGGCAGGCAAAAACATTTTTCGGGCAACTTAAAAAGCACACAAAAAAGACACGAACACAAAATACGGTAATTAATGTTTTTTTTCGGTAACGCGGTCTACGATACGAATTCTAAAATATATAAATATCTAACTAAAATGCGCGAAGTGCTTACATCCAACACCAATAAATGACAGCCATCGTCATTTTTCAATCAGCCGGACGGACGGCTAATGGCTTTGTATGTATTGAGCACAAGTTCAGCTTCACGGCTTCTATAAGCATTCCGGGGGCTACGCCACATATGACGACAACCTCAACTTAAACCATTGAAATTTGAAACTTACTGCAGTTACAATCTTGTTATACTCTAATATCCAATATTTAAAATGTAGTTGAGGATAAAGTAGAATAAAGAGTGCACATGGGGTGTGTTCTTTATTAAGGACTCTCATTATTGTCCTACTCGAAAGTAAACGACAATACCTTTATTGTTCAATTTCATATATTGAACTTTGTAAATCACTGGAAGTAAAATTTTAGATTCAAGGAGGGCCCTGTTCTCTCCATGTTTTTAGTATATCCTTTTACCTGGAACTATTTCAAAATTGATAAGTAATCTAACGACTTAATTCATAGCTGGTGACCTCTGCACGTCTTTCCTCTGCCCTGTCTGACCCTGTCTTCACCCGCCCTGTAAAATGTTTAAATTACCACTATACATATTGAATTGTCAAATTCAGAATCAGCTATTAACAACAATACTGACTCTAACAAGTTCCACAAGCAATATAGTTCACTAATACATATATGTAAGATGATATTACTTTATTCCTTATGGAAATCACCATATCTTTTACACAGATGCCGTGAAGGATTCGTTTACTCGAGAGGAGTTTGAAAAAGAAATGAGGTTTGAAGTCCAAGGCCAAAAGAATAAGTTCCACTATGGAACCCATATTAAAAAAACATAACGCAGTCACGATCGGCTCCAAGCCAATCGTATGATACTCTAGATGAAATACTGACCTCCTATTTATATTTTAGTTGAAAATATATCAAAAGAATGTGGAGTGCACAAACATTTATTACATGACTTTTCACTTACAGGTAGAAACTTTTCAATCTTATTTCATGGGTTTATGTCTTACATTCTTTGTAATAATAAGGTCGATAAGAATTTTATTATTCGTACATAGAATTTTATTTTGTGAACTTCTAGGTTATAGTTTTTATTTAGAATTAGCCGCGTACCATGGCTACGCTTACGTTTGTATGGTGCTATATGTATAATGGAGATAGCATGTAGCGACTTTTTTGAAGCCGGAGGTTTTCTCGCAAAGGACCGGCGATATTCACTATGCTACTATCAGCATCTTACTCACATGTATATTATACTCCGGTATTGAAAAGAAAAAAAGCCCAACCTTTAAATACTTCGCTACTATTTGCATTTCACTGCCACCAGGCATGAAACGCTCCATACAAAAATGTTCAATTTTGCATCAAAATGCTTCAAAGTGCTTTATACAGAAACGGCGTCTTGCGATCTCCGTTAGTTATAGCTCTATGGGTGCTATACACTCGAAACTACAAATCCAGCGGTTTCTATAGTCTTTCTATCGTTGCTCCATCACTCCTGTTACTCCTGTTTCTCCTGTTGCTCCCACTTCTCCCGTTACTCCATCCTCTTTCCACCATCCTTCGTCCTTCATCCTCTATCCCCTATCCACCATCATCCATCTTGTATCTATCATCTATCGTCCTCCATCCACTATCCTCTATTCCCTATCCAACATGCATCGTCCAACTTTATCATTTAGTAATTGGAATGCATAACTAATACAGGACGAAATGGCGCTAAACTATATGAAACACACTCAAATGTTGTAATAACTCTTGTACCACCAATTTTAAAATTATTTTGTTAGCGTAGAAACGTTCGCGGACGTGCCCTTAAAAAATCACCAAAGTTTCATCGCAATCGCGACAAACAACTAATCAAACATTTATTTTTATATAAAGAGATTAAAATTTACTAAGAAATTATAATAACATAATCCAATAATAAGATCAAGCATCAATAATTTCTTGTTCAGTTGAGGATGTTTCTATTTGAAAATTGAAACGTTTTCCAATTAATCAAGCAAAGCACTTTACAATAGCTTTGAAAAAGCGCTTTGTAATAGCTTAGGAAATGCGCTTTACATTTGCTTGAGAAAAGCGCTATGTAGCAATGACATGCAATGAGCGGTTTGCTGCCTTAGCAAAGCGCTTGCATATCGATTATAAAGCGCTTGTTTTCACTGGATGTCAATGACGGCCTCTCTCACTATCAACCGCAGCAACAAATTTTTTTTTCTTCTAGAGACATAACACAGAGTCATAACACTCATTGGATCTATTCTAGAGACTTTTTACAAACAAATTTTTGGAAGAATCCACAATATAAATAAGATCCACCCCAATATGTTTAAACAGAATAGCAGTTTTCTTCCAGATGGATACCGCGTAAGTTATAAGGGGCTCCTGTATGTTCAGATAGGAAGACTCTGGCCTCCAATTTTTGAGTTTGTGTTTTTCGTCCACGATGATTCTCCAAAATTTCACCTTGCTATACTGTAGATTCTCCGAAAATAGTAGGCCTAGATAGTTTGTCCTAACACCTCCTTTTGGTGAATGGAACAATTGCGTTTTTCTTTGGGTTGATACCATGGAAGTATATGTATGTAGTGGAGATGACGAGCATACCCAAACTTGCTATATTGTTACCTAGCTTAGGGCGCTTTGAACTAGCTCCGTGACAATTCTTCATACTTGCCTCTAACGAGGATGGCAAGGTCGTCAGCGTAACCCTGTACCGTAATTCTGGGTCTTGTTAGATCTTAAAGTTGATCCACTGCTAAGCACCAGAAGATCGGTGATAATACCCCGCCCACTAAACAGCCATTCGCAGCTGCCAAACCCGCCAAAAGGTCATAATGTTAGGGGTCCAGACACAAGAAATTTAAATTGAATACCTCAAATTGGGAATACTAGTTCCAAAACAGGTTAGTTAGTGTTCGGTGTACAACGCGAAAAAAATTTAGCCAGAGTCCTGTTGGTATTCACTATTTTCATGGAAAGCAAATTATCCAGCCCAAAACATTTCAATTTTAGTATTTATGTCCTTTTCAAACGTATAATGAAATATCAGTCAACTTGTGGTATAGAGTTGACCGTATAGAGACCTTTATGTTAAAAACATCTAAGTAAAAAACATTGAAAGTTAACAGCAAAAAGCAACAATTGGGTTGCCTAGTACACATCCTTTTGAGCTAATTTGCTTGAGATGGCCATTAATTATGAGGCTTATCTGCAACGACTCCTGTAATGAACAATGCTTTTACATTTTACATCCCAGGGCTCACATAGCATATAATAGATGTGACAATCATGTATATTCTGTATGAACCTTGTACAGAAAGAGCTAATATACTGGTATATCACACTGTAGCATGATGATCAACGTTTCATTCATCTCTACATATAAGTATGTATGCTTCAGGCGAAAGATGGCTCAGAGTTAAGGCCCTTAAACTTACAACCTGTATGATGCGAACAAAAAATTAGCGTCAGGAATACATCTCCAGTATACTTTATGATTCAGTTATCGCACTATTTATTGTATGTAAATTGTCAACTACCCAGAAAAGAAAATAATTAACCTAGATCCAAAGTAAAAGAAAATCAGAAAATGAACCTTTTCATGAACTCTGTATGGGATACCAAACTATAACAAATTCTCGTACTTACTGAAGTGAGTCACTTCACTCTTGGTTAGTAACTCGTCGATCACACTATGATATAAGAAATCTGAGGAGTGAAATACAAGGTTGAAGATGCTGAGAGTAGACTTTTTATAAACGTCATATCCTAAAAACTAAACATACTGCAGTCACGATCGGCTGCAAGCCAATCGTATTATACTCTAGATGATACAGAACTCCGATTTATATTGCAGTTAAGGATGAACGAGTATTACGTGTGTGTATGTTGTATGTCGTTCATTAAGGAGTCTCATTAGAATGCTACTCAAAACTAAAAGACAATATTCAGTGTTTAATTTCATATCTTGAACTGGGAAAAAAATATCCTTTTTCAAGGACTTTCATAAGGCAGGTGGAGAAAGGACACACTCAATTTATTACATATTCATCATTTTCCTTGGAACCATTCAAAAATTAATGTGAACAAAATTTCAAATTCGTAGCTTGAAGCGTTCAAAAGTTATCGGAAAATATTGTTGAACACGTGTCTTAAGGATTTTTTGTACGGAACGTACCAGAAGGAGTGAAAGGATTTTGCTGACTAGTAAACTCGAACTTTGTTTTCCCTCAAAACTAATTTGTACATAATTCCGAATTCGTAGCTAAACGATTACTTGAGTTGTAGTGAGTTTCGTAAATAAAGTGAAGACATTTTGACAGGATATTTGTATGGCAGCTACACTAATAGAATTTTTTTCATATTCATAATTTCAGCTCCAACTATTAGAAAATATACCTACAAACATACCTATATAAAATATGAAAGTCGTATCTTAAACCTTCTGACCTTATCGGCCAAAATTCTAAGCACTTTTTTTAAGGACTTTTTGTATGGGAGCTACTCGAACGAGTAAAGGAATTTCTTTGCGTGATAAAAAAGTACCTCTCCGTAAAAGGATTGCATTACTCGTATTGATAAAAGTGTAAACGGGATTTTTCTGTTTTCTTTTAATCTCATCGCTGGTAGTGAAAGAGCTATCTTCTTCACTCGTCTGAGCTATAGAATAAACTATCTTCTAAACCAACGTTAACAAGAAAACTTTTGCAATAAGTTGACACCAACATGTATACTAGTAGTACACAGGTTATCTGCGACGAAGTTAGTTTTTTAAAATGTTTAATTAAGTAAAAGACATTTCTCACTCTAGAATTGAGGTCAACGAGAAACCAAGCAAGTCGATTTAGTTATATATGAAATTGTCGCATAAGAAATTGAAAAGTCGCTTAGCAATTTCGTTTTGTATGTTGTATCCCGAGGGCGTAGAGTATTCGGTCTTACAATTATTTTAAATCGGATATTTAATATGAGAGAAATTCCGGTGTGCAGAGCTTCTGTTGCAGTTTATGTAATTTTTGAAATATGCATTGCAATTAGAGTTATGCTAGTAAATCCACACTGTGGATTAATTCACATGATTTCGGTTATTTGATAGATTTGAAAGATAATCACAACCAAAATTAAGGTTGAGAGGAATATATTAGAGTAACTTCGGGTATCTCGGTATACCCTTAACTTTTTCGTCTATTGCTCGTAAAGTTCCATGAAATAAACAACTACTATTTGCCAGAAATACTTATTAATTAGTTTAGACTATTTTTCAAAGTCATTGAGAATTTATTTTGAAAAATATGTCACTATGCCTATAATTGGATTTTGAAAACTTGGCGGGTAATGTGTTATGCAATAGATGGTAAATGTGGTATTCAGTAGGATATTAACCGAAACCTATTTCAAATAATATATATTGCCTTAATTTTATATTAAATTAATAATAAATCTATAGTATAACAGTATTATTATGTTTATTTCTATTTTTATTAAAAAAAATGAATAAATGTGCATTTTTGCGTACAAAAATAACAAATATGAAAAACAAATTTTTTAGAAGATACTAATTTTAATAAAAATTAAAAAAAAAATAAGAAAATATGCCTTCTTAGCAAGAATATATAAGTATACGTAAATGTTAAGACATAGTAAAACCAAATTCATGATATCAATTTCATAGATTAAATTTATGTATGGTAAAAGTATGAGAAAAAGTATACCACAATAACCGCCATATGGTATACCACATTGTCCAACTGCAAGTTGTAACATTAATTCTATCGTAAAAAATTAAAATGATAAAAAAATCAGAAAACTAACCAACGCAAGTCAACGCAGTGGACATAATAAATATAATTTTTTTTACTGTCGATTTTTGGCTTCAAAATTACAGTATATTAATCGAGAAAACAAAATGGTGATTTGGTGTTCGAGCTTCTTTATCCAACTGCTGAAAAACTGCTTAACTAATGCACCTGCTGGAACATGTCATGATATAATATGTCAACAACACTCCTGATCACAAAAACAGTGCTATCATAACATCATGAATAGTGGAAATATCCCACTATCCCACTTTGCCCGCATATACCATATTACCCGAAGTTACTCTAGTATTCACTATGATATAACTAATATTAGCATTTATCAGATATTAGGAATATGCTGGTACGATATATTCGAATATTATGATATTCGAATATTATGATATTCGAATATCATGATTATTCACTTCTCATCGACTCTTTCCCATATACATATGTAGATTTAACTAGCAAAATTGCTGAAAATTTTGGCGTCCTTTGGTTATTCTTTGGTTATATATATAAAAACAATCAGATACATAATTAAATTAAATTGTAGGTAAATGATTTTAGATTGATATTGATTTTCAGTTCCAATTTTCAAACAAGCCATCTTGGTTCTGTTTATAAAACAGATACAGATAGCTTTAGAATCGTTTAAGCTACGACTTTAAAAATTTTTACGTGCTAATAAAGGTATGATTATGATAGAAATTTCACTTGTCCTTCGTGTAGCTGCCATACAAATATCCTGTAAAAATGTACACCCAGATTCAAAATTGCAAAGATCCTATAGGTCCAACAGTTCTTGAGTTATCGTGCGGACACACGGAAGACGGACGGACGAGCAGATGGACAGACGGATATCAAACAGATTTAGAGTTATCGACTACAAATAGGATATAATAATATTTATATACCATAATTTTATCATCCGAGGCTCGGTTCTAGCGTTGGGCTAGATTATACTTATAATACTCTCTAATATCGTCTAGAGTATAAGCATAAACTTAATTTGTTAGTGAGTAAAATTTCCAAAATACAGCCGTAAGCTTTTTGTTAAAATTTCTCCTACAAGATTTGTGGAAATGCTATTGGGATTAAATCAGACAACGGAAACTACAAATTACAATGCAATGGTAGATCCATTAATACTTGACGATGTAAAACGTGATTATCTACTGTCTTTGTCATCAGATCTTATTATTGACAGTTGGGGAAAATTTATGGAGTGTCCGGGGTATAATGAATTTTGTGTTAGAAAAGGATTTAGGGTGTTATTTTTTGTTGGAGGCGGCAATGTACTTTCTCGAGAGAAATGCTATAAATTTTCCGAAAGGCACATTTGCCAGTCGGCTGGAAAAGATTAATGGGAAAAACGATTCACTTGGTGTGAGTCGGACGTTTGAAAATGCAGTCTATATAAGACTGTAATAAAAGAATGTATTATTTCATGTGTTTGGAAAATATTACGAAAACATTTTCTTTTCGACTGTAGAAAAAAAAACTGAAAAACATTAAACCCTTCCAAATAAAGTAGACTGAAAAGGGTTGAAATTCCAATAATGACAAAGCTTCACGGTTCTTCTTGCTGAAGCAATTTGCAAATTAATTAGCTTTGATGTTTTCGTTCTACTAAAAAATGAAAGCAATAAATAGTAAACACATACTTTCAGAGCATCTACAAATTTCAAATGAATTCGTAATTAATCAAAATCCAATTATTGTAAAGAAACTCATTATAAATATTGATTGATTGAATAGTAGGTACTTTAATCGCGCTGTAATTGCAATTTACTTTAAGGACTTTTGTCGCACCGGCAAAAGTCGGTACCGACGATTGATCGGGATGTGTACTGATTCGTCAATGTCACTGCCATCGTTTTTGCTGAGACAGCTATAGTCGAAACCATTATCTATCGTTGTGGATATTTGTCTTTGGTTAATCACACCTTATGCTATGTTTCCACTGCCTCGTGATCTCGCGAGTAAGCAAATCTACACGCAAATCTAGTTAATTATCCATACGAGATTGAAATTACCCAACCGAAATAATTACGAAGTAATCTAGTTGCTAATCTTGGAATTTTTTAGTGTCAACTCAGTAAATTTTGCAAATTCCGAATTTCCTGTAGTAACGCAGCACTTCTTTTTTGCAACAGCAACAAATTTGTGACATGATTCCGTCGTTTCCGTTTCAAAGCACTTATAAAGATATTGAGTTGCGACTGCTGCTACAAAATACCCTCATTACATTTAATTAACTGTTTAACGGAAACAATTTTACACATAAGGTGCGTTTTTTTTCAACTGGATCAGATCAAATTGAAAAAAACGATGTGGATCATCCCAAAAGATAATTTAGCAGGGTTAACAATCCTGTTTGTAAATGCCTCGGATAAACTGTCAGCTGCCCTGGCGACAAAGTTTCGCATACTATACGACGAAACGGCTCTGTACAAAGGTCATATAAGCAAATACTTTTTCAATAATTTTGTACATTTTGTCTCTATCTCACACATGAACTTGCATTTCCGTACAAAATGTATTGAGCTACCACGACTTTTCGATGAGCATATTCTGCCTGTTGGGTGCAAATACCTGCTACAATTTGAATTTAGTGCTATATCGCGTGGCGCCATCTGTGAAAATGCTAAAATAGTTGCCATTTAAATTAACTTTAAAAGCACAAAATTGATCCACCGATGATCCCATTTTGATTTTGGATCATCTCTTTGTTGCTGTTTTCAATGTAAAACGAATGTTCTTGATCTTGATTCAGTTGAACAAAAACACCTCTATAGGTGTCCATTTTCAACTGCCGTCGACTGATAAAAGTATTGACAGTACACAACAGATGTTTCGCTTCATCTGTCAAACTTAATATAGTAATGCAATGGAAACAGTTTTTAATCTACTTCTCTTAATCGCGAGATTTAGGGGGAAGATTTGGTGAGCCCCTAGTGGAATCTCTTGGTCGAGGTGTAGAGGGAAGGAGGCGGGGCGTTTTAAACGTTTTCCAATAGGGTATAGAACATGGATGTAGTAGTATAACTGGATCGGCAGTAAGCGAGATTTTGCCTAATAGGTTCTGGTTGTGTGAGTTGTCTATTATGCGTTAGTGTAAGTGTATTGGGGGGGGGGCTACAAAATAAAAAATACGTACTGTACCCGGGAAATTTTTTTGGTCCGACGCTGTGGTGAAAACAATTGTCAGAAATGATTGTCATAACCCGTACAAATTTTTTTTGACAGATGGGAACAACTGTCAGAAAACGAATTAGTCTCACATATAGGAATTTTATGCAATACAGCCGATCCAGTTATACTAATACATCCATGGTATAGAACCCTGGTATGACTAGCGAAATATTTGATAATTCAAATTTTTCAACCGCTGTCAACTCAGTTCGTTTGTGCTCGGGAAATTTTGTGTGAGTTATATTTTGTTGTGTTGTGTGCCGCAATTTGAATTTCTTGCCAATATTTTAGTTTCTTTCGCTGATATCTATTCAAAAAATTGTACCAGATATGATCTTGAAATTTTTTTAGTAGTTGGAGTCATTAGACCTCTAGTAGAGAAAACAATTTTGGGGGTGTTGGTATTGGGGCTGATGGTGAAAGGTTATAGAAAGGATAAAATTCTGAATGTTATTTCTCGAAAACCGTAATGAATATAGAAAGCTAAAAATTTACGACTACATACTTCCACTATAAAGACTTCAGATTTTTATTGGCGTTGAGAGCTTGATTAAAAGAATGGTCACTAAAGCCACATCTTCAAAAATTTCGTTAAAATCTGGGAAATTTTTATATAAACGCCTAGAAACGTTCTTCCAAATTTTTCGATAGTAAACCCCTTGGGAGTGTAAAGTTGTTGTGTGCATATTCACGAATTCCGAAATATTTCTTAGGTCTGTTGAGATACCACCCAGTTGGTCGCTTGTCTCTTAAGAGACATAATCTCGATGGCTTGAGCCTAGGAATCATATTGCTTATCTTTCTTCATCACTGGATAGAAAGAAATAGCAATGAAAACATGTGCTCCCACCACGATCTATTTGTAATGCAAAAAACAGCTGCATCACTCTGAGCGCAGCAAATGTCATCCGCGACTTACACGATAAAAATTAAATACGCAAAAAGTTACAGTTCAAGTGCGGTTACAATAAAACGACACAGGTGCGATGTGAAGTGATTGGAAATGTGTCACTACGTTATTAGTTTTTTATATTTATTATATTGCAGCAAGGTAACTTCGCCCCTGCCTGCACGTTTCATTTTATAACCCCCTTTCTTATTTCCAGCCGATTGCAACCTCCGCGAAATATTCATACATGTACAAGCTTTTATCACAACACGCTATCATCAAACAGATGGCGCTACGCTAAACAAAAATTTGCTATCGAGACATTTGCAGACATGTCGCTTCGAGATTTCGGGGTGCATTTGTCTCGATACCGTGTATTTTTCCCATAAGACGTCTCGCAGACAAACCGATATGTCTTCGAGAAATCTGCGAGATTCTCGCAGACGCGACCAACTGGGATGTGGTGTCGTTTGTCTGCTAGGGTCGAGTAGGCATAAATTCGCACTTAACAGAGGCATCTGCAAATTAGTACCATCATTTTCACAGTCAAGCTTTTGAGCTTTACCAGAAAAAAAAGTTTCAAATCATGTTATTCCTCTAAGAAAAGCTTTCCATATGGTTAATTGTGCAGTGCGGTTGGAAAACTAGCTATGCTTTTCGCGTTTGATTGTTTCTTCGATTAAACCAGTGACTCTGAACCATAAGTAAACATTTTTATAAAAAATTGATAGCACACACACTTTAAAAATCAATTGGCACACTCTTAAGACGTCAACCGCGTGACGGTCAAATTATATTCCAAGTGGTTAAGTTTTGATTTGAAATGCTTGAAGAGAAAACGGATCATGCAAATATACACACAGGGACATCTTGCCCCCCCCCCCCCGTCCTAGATTAAACTGAAATGATGACCCTGTATGTACCAATATAGTGATCGAGCCACGTCAGAATTTTAGTGTTAGTGTTTCACACGAGAAATTCTTCTGATACCAAAACACAAACGGCTTATTCTAGAAAGATGAAACTTAATATCTATGAGTAGATGTGCTACTAGAATATTTAAAATTAAAAAAAAACGACAAACAGTCTGGGCTCAACTTTATTATTTTATGGGTCGTAGTCCGAAACGTGTTTAAGGGCTCTGAAAATAGAGTAAATTTGAAATTAAATTGTTGAGTTCACATATCTTACTAACTATTTAGCTACGTTGAGTCTCACTAATCCGGATACGGCCTAATCCGGATCCTTCGGTAGTTCGGATGGGATGAAAAATTTAAAAATTTCCATTATGTTCCTTGTAATCCGGATCGACCACAGTTTCGCTAATCCGGATTGCATGTTAAATAAAGCAATGATCAACAATACAGTAAAATCAAACAAGTGTAGAACGGGAAATTCCCGAATATTCTCATAGACACTTCATATGCATCGTTTTGTATGTATGTATGTACATATTTCATTTGGCAATAAGTATTGGTACTCTGTGCAACCAAGCCAACTTTGGCGCGTTTTCCGTTCACTAAATTTTGAGTTTATGTATATTTCATTACTTTTTACTTATTTCTAACGTTTATCTTGAAAATATTGTTATTGTTTTTTGGAGATACTATATGTTTTATTTGTTGTTATAAATGAATAAGCGTTTGTAAATGTTTATCTTTAATAATTTGCATATACCTTTGGTAATCCGGATTCCCGCATAATCAGGATTGGGGGTGGTTTTAATTGATCCGGATTAGCGAGACTCTACTGTATAACAAAAAATATTTTAACATTGTTTTTTACGGGTATAACATTGTTTTTTTACGGGTAAAAGTGTACTGCTGAAGAAAACCATGGCGCCTCTTTGTCTGCATCATAACTTCACCAAAAATAATTCAATTTGCGTAAATGAAAAGGAATCTTGTAAACCAATGTAGTAGACGAAGGGATTTTGTTTAAAATAAGAAAATTGCAGTATATCAAACTTTTGAAATCGGTTTTTTTTAAGAAAATTGCGTTTAATAATTTATAAAAAATTGTCCAACCAAATATGTTTGAAAAGAAACCTCTCGTCACCCATAGAGAATATACCTAGTTATCAAAATTAAGAAAAAAGTTGAAAAATATTGAAAATTGATCGTGTCCACACTGGCTGAAAACATAGTTTCGAGAAAAACACGTTTAAAGTTTGTGGTAGGTACAACGTGAAGTTACGGCTAGTTTCCCATTCCATCTTCGTACTGTACATCTTCTACCTCTTTTATCTTCGTGTTTTTCACAGATGGTCCTATAAATGACCTTGTTTTCTATGAAACCCAGCTAGAAATAGAAAATAGCTATATGGGTCTTCTGACCTACCCCAGTGAAGGTTTTTCAACTGTTATGTACTCAATGACAGTATCCATGGTAGCGATTGATCACAGTCGGGGTTTTCATGTTGTTTCGCAAGAATCTCCTCTGGCACCGAAAACAACAAACATTTTTTTTTAAAAGTCTTCAATATTTGAATTTTGAGTATAATAATGTTACGAATGAGTTACGATAAAACTAGTTTCCGGTATCAATTTTCATGAACCCCGCTGAATTTTTCACATCCTGCTGCATTTCTCAGTTTCCATGGATCTCTGAGTAATGATTAAAAGAGCTTAGCGCATTTTTTATTGCATAGAACTGCTTTTATTTAAAAACATTTTAACACTATGCCCAATATCTAAAAACACTTTGGTAGTAAATATTTATTTCAGACTTAAATAATAAATGTAAACAATAAAAATAGATACTATCGAAATTATCTGGCAAGAAAATTGCATCAAATCTAATCTCAACTTTTTAATAACATCTCAAATGTGCGTTTATTTTAATAAAATCATCGGGATCACTTGAAATCCATCGGCTTCAATTTTTTGGTCAAAACTTAGAGCAAGAAATCAGTCTTTAAAATGTAGTAAACCTGAGTGTCTTACAATCTAAATATTAAATACATACTCGTATATAAGATTAATTATAGAAAACTTTTAGCAGCACACAGTGCTAATCCCAGGTAAACTAGAAACTTCTAACTGGAGTTGATCACTCGTCTGACAGAAATTGAATCCAGCGTCGACAGTTGCTTCGTTAACCGGAACACTTCCGGAAATTGTTACTATTGAAACTAGCTTCGGACTTCTCTCATCATCTACAGATTTTTGTTTGTTTGTGAACATCGGAATTAATGTTTCATTTGGTTTACAAGTTTTCATTGTATTATCTGATCCTTGTTCCGGAGAACTACTAAAAAATTAAAAAATTGTAGGCTCTTTTAATAACTATAATATGTAATTTTAACTTACTGCGATCGCCTACGGCTTCCTATCAAACTGAATAAAACAAAAAGAACAATAACAGCAGCAATCAATCCAGAAATCATAGCAACAATAGTCATAACTTCATGTGGTTCACCATCTGATGTTACTTTGGGTACTATAAAATTAGAAATCATTAAAATCAGCCACACTTCAAATAAACTTATCAACTATAAAATTAAATAAATAAATGACAGTCAAAATAGATAGCAGTCCATAGTATAATACTCTAGAAGAAATGAACAGTTTTAACTCTCTGGAATTAACGGCTTAGGAGATAAGGATTTTAGCAAGTCTCGATCTCAGCTTTTGAGCGTTTCGTTTGAATTGCAAAACAAAAATGTTTGTCTGCTCGCCGTAAACGCCGTACGCAAATATGTCAGAAGGAGCGTAGCTCACAAACCCGTTGAGATATGAAGTTGAAACGTTTTGGTGGGTGGATTAGGTAAATCCCTTCGAATAGAAACATAGATCTCAGACTCCGCTATGGTAGGAGCCTGAAACTTGTAACTTACATTTATGAAGAAAATGTCAATATGGATAAAGAATTGTGGGAGTGGGGGGACAATGGGTACAAAACGCTTGTATGCGAGGATACATATGGTTGAGATTGTCATTTTAGGAAAGTCACCTTTTAAAAAATAAAAATAAAAATGTCCGTCTGTACACCGCGCCGTACGCAAAACTGTTTGAAGGTGCGTAGCTCACAAGCCCGTGGGGATATTAAGTTGAAATTTTTATGATAGGTAGAATGGGTATATTCTGGAGGAATGAGGGCGTGAGGTAGGAAGAGGGGGGAGCGTCCTAGATGAAAACGTTTGGTTTCTAGATCTCATCAACCGCTTAAGCTTGGAGGCTGAACGTTGGAACTTATGTAGTACTATGATAGAGGATCCATTTGCAAAAAATGGTCGATAGGGGTTGAGGAGTATGCGAGTAGGGGGAAAACAATGCTGGGATGTAAACATTCTAAAATCCATATCTCCGGAGCGATTGATGTCAGATAGATCAAACTTTGTAGTTTTCTTAAGGGATACTAGGAGATTAGGAAAGAATTAACATTCTTAATAGGGGTGATGAGGTGTGAGGTTTCTGTATATAGAATTACCAGTGGAGTGTACTGTATGTACAATTTTTGAGGCAGGAGATAAAGCGCAGAAGGTTGGCGCACCCATTTACTAAAAACTTTAAGTTGTATATCTACTGAACCGTATCAAATACGAAGAAAAAAATTATCTGATAACACACCAAATGAAATACATATGTCGAACTTATAAGAAGTACTTAGCCCCCTTACACCCAGCAATATCTAAAAATGCTGAAATGAACTTCCGTTCCTAAGCTTTTCGATCTGGATTGAACTTAAAACAACCAGAGTATACATAGATTGGTTTCAGTCTGTTTGTTTCTTGGCGTTTTAAAATCCTTTGGATACTTACTTGAATCTTCTATAACATATCGGCTACTACTTGACGACTTTAGATCATACTCCATTTTTAGTAACTTAGAATATTTGCAGCCTTATAATTGACCTTCACCTAACGTTGGTTGCTTCTTATTGATTTGCCAATCAAACTTCCAACAGCAATGTATTCCAATGAAATCTGTAAATGTAAATGAAATACAGTCGAATCGGTTATTATGTTTCAATCAATTTAATAAGTTTTAGATTTTTTTTTTTTTGGATATCAGCTAAGGCAACCGAGGGAAACTCCTTTACTTTTACAGCAATTTAAGAATTATATTTTCCTAGGTTCGACAGAGCTTGTTCATTGTCGTACCAGGACACAATCTACAAAACACCCTGTTTATCGTGCTCAACCTACTACCTACCAAATGTTAAGAATTCTAAGGTTCTGTTCAAAGTCAAAAGTCAAGCTTTCCGACTGGGACCGTACGCTGGGTCATAACAAACACGTTGGGAAATATCCAAAAGAATTTCCATGAAATGGTAATGCTATTTAGATACTTACTATACATAATTTAATAATCCTTATCGAATTGCTTTCTTATAAATTATTATCAACAGACCTTATGTACATTATGTACCTAAATCCATAGATGTTTTTTTTTAAATATTCATATGTAATCAAGATAAGATTTTACATTATTTGTCATTTTATTAAAATATTAAAAAAAAAAAAAAATCGATTAAAGAAAACTAAAGTTTCTTTTATAGTTTTTTATAAAATCAAGTTAAACTGGATGTATCAAAAATTATATATGTAAACGTTAAATAAATATGCCAAAAGTAAGCACGTGCTTCATATGATTGTAGACTTATGTACATATGGGTGAACGTATTGTGTAACCATGCACAAGCGTTTTTCAAAACGATTTTTAATCACAACAGAAAGCCAAATGTGTAGAAAAAAATTACATTCACAGCTAGTAGATACTACGATATTATGCAGACTATTGACTTCTGATGTTAATAAATTTATCGAACACGAATATTTTATTTATCTACTGGCTTTGAATAATTCGCCGACAAATTTTTAAAGATGTTCAAAGTCAAGGTTACTAGATGGTTTGATTTATATAAGTGTGATCTAGAAATATTATCTAACCAACAAATACACAATTATACCGCAAACACACATTTCCATTATTTCTCTATGCGATCGATCAGCGACTATCGATTCGTTGGTCTAGGCTCATTAAATACAGCTTCTTCTAATCGCGCCCATAAATTCAATTGTATCTTTGGCTGTCGAGAAGTGCTTAATGTACATTGTAGTGTAGTCAGAATAATAGAGTACATCTATGTATACTGGGTGCCTGTTGGTCCTTTTGAATACTGAATTTCATGGACATTTTTCAAAGATTAGATGCATTTTCATAGAATAGTTGGTCTATAACTTTGGTTCCTATATATCAACTTGGCTCATAATGAGAGTTCCTATTTCTCGCATCTTTTTTATTGAACCCCGGTGTCCTGATTTTCAAATTGTCCTCTTAGGCTCTCTAGTCATAATCTAACAGGCGTCCTTAAAACCCCAAACTTCCTGCTTATTACAGTGATGCTGTGTCCTTCTTCTTTCAGAGAATAAAGAAATTGATTACCAACAAATTTTGAAACCGATTTGTAGGCGAATATATTGAAAGCCCGCTGAAGTAAAAGACTCTTCTAGGTCTCATCAGATCTAAGAGATAATTCGTATATCGTAAAAGCGCAAGCAATCATTTCACACTATAAGGAGATTCATCATGACCTTATACGTAGGAGTTCTCCCAACTATGCCGTGAGTCTAATTTTAGTAAGATCATATCAAATGACGGTACTTATTAGGGCCGTCTCGTTCGTGTAGGGTTTTAGCTTTCGCTGTGTTTTCAATGTCGCTACCGACTAGGCTTGTGTAGTTCGCGAACGAACTAGTTCGGAAGAGCGTTTCCATAAGTGGAATGAACGAACTAGTTCGCAGTGAGTCCCCACTCGTAGTTCGTTTATATTCATGCATTGTTAAATGAGTGCACAATTATGCCCTTGTTTTGAAGGCATCACATCGAAACTGAAAAGAAGCCAGTAGTCTGTATTTCCGATGATTTTCTTTTTTTTTAGGTCATCGCATTTCCCTACACCATCTTTCACTGGACTCTCACGAACTAGTGAACTAAAACTATGAACTAGTTCGCGAAGGATCAGGAACCGCAACTGCTCTTTACATTTTCCTACACGGTCTTTAACTGAACTTCCGCGAACTAGTGAACTAAAAGAACCAACTAGTTCGCGACAGATCGCGAACTGCAAATGATCGTACCAGGATTGATCCAGGTACCAGGGTTGTACCAGGAAGATGAAATTCGGTTTCTGTAAACAAGATTACAAGTAGAGTCTACTGAATGTAAAAATTTTGAGAGGTGGAGTACGAAAGTGGGGGATAACAATTTTCAAAAAATTCAATTTTTATACGAGTATCTCGTATACCAGATATGATCTTAGAACTTTTACAAAAGTTGGACCCAGTAGACTTCTAGCAGGAAAAAAAAATTGTTTTGGTGTTGGCGAAGGGAGTGACGGTGGGAGAGGGTGGAACGAAAACAATTCTGATTTTTATTTCTCGAAAACAGCAAAGATAGAAAGCTAAAAATTGCCGACTATACAGAGTCACTGTAAAAGTATCCTAGAAAACATAGCATGGTACGGGGGTAGGGGGTGGTTTTCCATATCTCCGAAAAAGCGTATGCTAGAAAGATGAAACTTAGTATGTATGTATATGTAAAAGTATTTACTACAAGAGTAATTAAAGCAAAAAAAAAAAGTTCAAAATTTTATTGATGTACAGAGCTGGAGTAATAAGGTGTAGGTCACATGTGACTGATAACCTAAAGAATAAACGGAGTCTATTTGGAAGGTTATTTTTTAATATAAAATATAATTTTTATTTTTTATGCGACTGATCACAGTGATCTACATCGTATCTCAGTATTAAAACGTTTCGGACTTCTACCCAAAAAATAATAAATGAAATAAATAATAAGTTGCACCCAGACTGTTGGCCGATTTTTTCAGAATTTAGATGAAATATATATTATATAATATTTTCAGTTTAAGACAGTCCAAGCTTTGGACGTAAAAACTGTATATGTTATTTAATGTTACTAGTTTTTCATGGTCATGCTACCATTGAAGCTATTAAATGTTAAGAGTTTGTTGTTCTTTTCCAGTGTCAGTGGAGTGAAGCTCCAATACGAAATCCCCGACTGTTGATTGACCGTAGTACTTGACGAATTTTTGGAAAGAACTTTCACTGGAGAGGCCAGTTTATCATAAGATTTTGTGTTGGACTAGGTCCGAAGGAGCTGTTTCGTCATCGGAATGCAGAAGACTCTTCAGAGGGTGTATTCTAGCCAACTTCCGAAACACCCTGACAGCTGGTGGAATTGCTGAGGCAAATTCTATATAGCCACATCGTAATCCAAGTTCATTTCCACGAATAATGTAATCGGGAACTCGCCGGACATCTACCTTATACTAAAGGCGGGACGTATATGGCTATGAAATGGTTGTAACCTTGGATAACCATATGGCTATGAATCTTGAAAATCTGTTGTTAAGTCCGGGGCCCAGTGGGTCCAACGCAAAACTTATTTTTACCAATACTTTTATGTTACTAGTTTTTCATGGTCATGCTACCATTGAAGCTATTAAATGTTAAGAGTTTGTTGTTCTTTTCCAGTGTCAGTGGAGTGAAGCTCCAATACGAAATCCCCGACTGTTGATTGACCGTAGTACTTGACGAATTTTTGGAAAGAACTTTCACTGGAGAGGCCAGTTTATCATAAGATTTTGTGTTGGACTAGGTCCGAAGGAGCTGTTTCGTCATCGGAATGCAGAAGACTCTTCAGAGGGTGTATTCTAGCCAACTTCCGAAACACCCTGACAGCTGGTGGAATTGCTGAGGCAAATTCTATATAGCCACATCGTAATCCAAGTTCATTTCCACGAATAATGTAATCGGGAACTCGCCGGACATCTACCTTATACTAAAGGCGGGACGTATATGGCTATGAAATGGTTGTAACCTTGGATAACCATATGGCTATGAATCTTGAAAATCTGTTGTTAAGTCCGGGGCCCAGTGGGTCCAACGCAAAACTTATTTTTACCAATACTTTTATGTTACTAGTTTTTCATGGTCATGCTACCATTGAAGCTATTAAATGTTAAGAGTTTGTTGTTCTTTTCCAGTGTCAGTGGAGTGAAGCTCCAATACGAAATCCCCGACTGTTGATTGACCGTAGTACTTGACGAATTTTTGGAAAGAACTTTCACTGGAGAGGCCAGTTTATCATAAGATTTTGTGTTGGACTAGGTCCGAAGGAGCTGTTTCGTCATCGGAATGCAGAAGACTCTTCAGAGGGTGTATTCTAGCCAACTTCCGAAACACCCTGACAGCTGGTGGAATTGCTGAGGCAAATTCTATATAGCCACATCGTAATCCAAGTTCATTTCCACGAATAATGTAATCGGGAACTCGCCGGACATCTACCTTATACTAAAGGCGGGACGTATATGGCTATGAAATGGTTGTAACCTTGGATAACCATATGGCTATGAATCTTGAAAATCTGTTGTTAAGTCCGGGGCCCAGTGGGTCCAACGCAAAACTTATTTTTACCAATACTTTTATGTTACTAGTTTTTCATGGTCATGCTACCATTGAAGCTATTAAATGTTAAGAGTTTGTTGTTCTTTTCCAGTGTCAGTGGAGTGAAGCTCCAATACGAAATCCCCGACTGTTGATTGACCGTAGTACTTGACGAATTTTTGGAAAGAACTTTCACTGGAGAGGCCAGTTTATCATAAGATTTTGTGTTGGACTAGGTCCGAAGGAGCTGTTTCGTCATCGGAATGCAGAAGACTCTTCAGAGGGTGTATTCTAGCCAACTTCCGAAACACCCTGACAGCTGGTGGAATTGCTGAGGCAAATTCTATATAGCCACATCGTAATCCAAGTTCATTTCCACGAATAATGTAATCCACCAGCTGTCAGGGTGTTTCGGAAGTTGGCTAGAATACACCCTCTGAAGAGTCTTCTGCATTCCGATGACGAAACAGCTCCTTCGGACCTAGTCCAACACAAAATCTTATGATAAACTGGCCTCTCCAGTGAAAGTTCTTTCCAAAAATTCGTCAAGTACTACGGTCAATCAACAGTCGGGGATTTCGTATTGGAGCTTCACTCCACTGACACTGGAAAAGAACAACAAACTCTTAACATTTAATAGCTTCAATGGTAGCATGACCATGAAAAACTAGTAACATAAAAGTATTGGTAAAAATAAGTTTTGCGTTGGACCCACTGGGCCCCGGACTTAACAACAGATTTTCAAGATTCATAGCCATATGGTTATCCAAGGTTACAACCATTTCATAGCCATATACGTCCCGCCTTTAGTATAAGGTAGATGTCCGGCGAGTTCCCGATTACATTATTCGTGGAAATGAACTTGGATTACGATGTGGCTATATAGAATTTGCCTCAGCAATTCCACCAGCTGTCAGGGTGTTTCGGAAGTTGGCTAGAATACACCCTCTGAAGAGTCTTCTGCATTCCGATGACGAAACAGCTCCTTCGGACCTAGTCCAACACAAAATCTTATGATAAACTGGCCTCTCCAGTGAAAGTTCTTTCCAAAAATTCGTCAAGTACTACGGTCAATCAACAGTCGGGGATTTCGTATTGGAGCTTCACTCCACTGACACTGGAAAAGAACAACAAACTCTTAACATTTAATAGCTTCAATGGTAGCATGACCATGAAAAACTAGTAACATAAAAGTATTGGTAAAAATAAGTTTTGCGTTGGACCCACTGGGCCCCGGACTTAACAACAGATTTTCAAGATTCATAGCCATATGGTTATCCAAGGTTACAACCATTTCATAGCCATATACGTCCCGCCTTTAGTATAAGGTAGATGTCCGGCGAGTTCCCGATTACATTATTCGTGGAAATGAACTTGGATTACGATGTGGCTATATAGAATTTGCCTCAGCAATTCCACCAGCTGTCAGGGTGTTTCGGAAGTTGGCTAGAATACACCCTCTGAAGAGTCTTCTGCATTCCGATGACGAAACAGCTCCTTCGGACCTAGTCCAACACAAAATCTTATGATAAACTGGCCTCTCCAGTGAAAGTTCTTTCCAAAAATTCGTCAAGTACTACGGTCAATCAACAGTCGGGGATTTCGTATTGGAGCTTCACTCCACTGACACTGGAAAAGAACAACAAACTCTTAACATGTTATTTAATGTTTAGTTTTGGTCAATAACACGAAGTCCGCTGTTGTCACGATAAGTCAAGAACGCCTTGATCTAGGATGTTGAAAATTTAAATCTAGATGTTAGGTAAACACTTTATGGCTTACTACTTCAGGAACTGCTTAAAAGAATTCAAAACACGTGTTCACCAATAACGGTTAATAACATCAGAACGCCGTAACCTTCGGATTTTATAGCTTACTCCTTCAGGAACTGCCAAAAAGAACTTAAAACACGTGTTCACCAATAACGGCTGATAACATCAGAACGCCTTAACCTACGACTTTAAAATCTTATGTTACATTGATTTTCCAACAGTTGCAGATAAGCGAATAAAGATGAAGAACATCCCATGAGTCCTTCTTGCATATACCTAGTTACCATACAAAAATGTCTACTCTATTTACGGAACTGACTAAAAGTCAAGAAACGGTTTAGTCACGAAGTCAAAATTACAAATTAGTTAATAGTTAGATATAACATAATTACTTAACTAGTATAATAGCCTCATTTACTAAATTATTAAAGAAAACTACACTCTCAACGGACGGAAAAGTTTTGAAATTATTGCAACGATAAGTGTTACAAAACCTAACAAACACTATTTCTTGTAGTAATCCAAACCGATCCCATTATAACCGCCCATCATTAGAAGACCTTCGAGAAATCGAACGAAATCGACTTAAAAATTTCGCAAAATTTTGTAGACGGGTCTGCTTCACTGAAGAGATATGAACAATTAGCTTGTTTGCAAATTATTGTTCGATACGAGGCAAAAGGTTATCATATGAAAGCGAAACAGAAAAAAAAATTGATATGATTCTTAAAACACACTTACCCGCAAAACTTATTAATAACGAATTTAACTCTCTTTAAGTAATTTTTAAATTTAGCACGATCGACCTTCGGAACAAAACAAAACGTAATAATGGGACTAACTTATATTTGCAATTTTTTTTGCAATATCTAACGTAATTCAGAAAAATTATATCACTTTCGCACTGCTCGCGAGAGAACCGATCGCCTCAAAGTTAACAGAACAAGTGTTTGCAAAAAGTATTGGCGAGCCAGTCATATACATGAAGTATGTATATTGCAACAAAAGTAAATAAACTTAAAGAAAACAAGACCCCGCACGCGACACATTCATATAAGAAAATACAAATGATCAGTTCATTCACGAATCATGAGGCAACAACTAACAACTCTGATTGTTAGTTGTGTCCGACTTAATCAAATAAAAGCGACATCTTCAAGATTTTAATTAAATAATTAAAAAATTAAGCAAAATAAGGTAGGCGCGATCATCACGACACGATCATTAGGAAGTAGTGTCAGTGCTAGTTGGCAGATCAATTTTTATAACTTCATGAATGGCCTTTTAGCAATGCATCTTCTAGGCTTCCTTTATATTTAAAAAAAAAATAATAATAATAATAAATGTTCCTTTTTAAAAGATCACAATTCATGGTGCCACCTACTAAACGAGGCATGGACAATTTTAAAATTAATGTAAATGGGAAGGAAAACTACCATTGCGATCAAGATCAAAATAATCAACTTAAGAAATAAACAAATCGAGACGCGTGTAATCCGTTCGGTTTGATCAATGTCAAAGTAAATAATCAAATTGGAGTTGTTTTCAATACTTATTTGGAAACTTGAAATTTTTTTACGGGAAGACTTCGAATATTTGTCGCGAGAAGATTATTATTTTGGAGAAAATTTACAATTAAAAAATATTTATAGTTCCTACAGTCGCACAAGGTTGGTCTTTGACTCTACTGCTGCCTTCTAGTCTGGAAGGTGTGTGCTCCGTCGATCAATCAGTGAAATAGTTAACATATGATGAAAGCTTATGCATGAATTTTGAATATAGTAGGTAGGTACATACAGCGTTAGCATAAATTTTGTAGGTACGAGTGGGTAGTTGTGGTAGCATTTCTTTTCTTGCCTTGTTTACTTTTACTTTATTAATTTAAATGTGATCGACTTTTAAAAAAACGGTAAAGCTGATATTTTATATTTTTACGTCTTAGGACCTCGAAACAGTAAAAAAAAAATTAAGTCACGCACCCGTGAGGCGAGCCTCTACCCCCATCAGGCCATTACAAACCGGTTTTAGTCAGCTGTATTTGTTATTGACGGTTTATGGTGCATTTAAACTCAACGTTTGAGGCGAGCCTCTAGTCCCCACCAAAACGTCAACCACGTTTTTTTAACTTTTTCTCTGACGTACGCTTCCATATTTGTACACAAATACAATGAACTGCAGCATCACACAATTCGCAGCTCATTGTATTTTTGTTATTTTGGACCTTTTGCACTTGTATGTATAGGTAAGTTGAGCCGCTGAACACTCACCCTTGAGGCTCGCCTCGAGTCGAGCCTCTACCCCCATCAGGCCATTGCAAACCGGTTCTGAATGTTAGACTCTTGTGACTGTACGAGCTTTTTGATTGATTGATTTTTTGGTGGGGATAGAGGCTCGTCGCAAACGTTAAGTGTAAATGCACCATGATGGGGGTAGAGACTCGCCTCAAACGCACCAGCCCACTCAATATGCCTTTCCGCCTATAAGTGCGAAACGACAGAAATGCGATGAACTGCGAATTGCATGCTGCCACAGTTTATTGTATGTGGAAGAGTGTGTCACAGAAAAAGTTGCAGAATATTAAACTCTTGTGACTCCATAAGCCATCTGATTGGTTGATTTTATGGTGGGGATAGAGGCGCGCCATAAGCGTTGAGTGTAAATCCATCATGAAGGCGTTTGTTTCACACACCCTTTGATCTGCTATTCAAATCTTTTGGTGGGTACATTGCTTTTCAGTGTATTTTAGTATGTCAGTATGTCAGGGTTTGAGTAGAGCGGTGCGGACGAAAGGTGTGGGGGAAGGTACAATCATTTTAGACGAACAAATTTGGCATTTTAAATCTCTGGAACCGCTTTTAATACAAACTTGAAACTAAGTACATATATACACAGATCTATGATATTGCAAAAAAAATATCGGCGTGGGTGAAGGATTGGGACGGGTGTAGTCCAGTGGTAGTGTACAAGGTCTTGAAAACATTGCTACCGGGTTCAATCCCAGCCAATAGTACTGAAAAATTACCAATATTAACATTGCCACACTCGGTTCGATTCCTGATCTTCCTTCCCATTCCAAAAACCGATTGAGTTCATCCCTTCCCTTCGTCTCTAAAACTCTTTTCAACTCTCCTCTCCTTCGCACCAAAGAAAAAATATTTGACAGAACAATACCGTGGTCAAATAGTCCCACTTTGTTCTTGAAAATGAGCCAAAACAACCAACAGCTGTGAGCGCCATGGGTCAGTGGGATCACAACGGCCACCTAACCTAACCTAGGTGAAAAATTACAGACGTAAGGGAAAATAAATGCGTTTGAATTAGAGATAGGTCGTTTCGGAGTGAACTGTTCCAAAAGAGCAGTTCATTGAAGTGAGTGAGTGAACTAACTCACTCCTTTTGGTGAACTGCAGTTCCATTCGCCACGTGAAGGTATAATCTGGCGGGTAATTCCGACCGTCGCGGTCAGCAGTAACTGCCAAACTTTGCACTAAAAACCGACAAATGCCGAGCAGTCGCAAAAAGACACGACATCTTGTTTTTGCCTGAATCAATAGTCTACTGCCGGCAGTTCACTGAACTAGTTCCTTTTAGTGAGTGAGTTAACACCGAGCCACTCACTAAAAGGAACTGCTTTCCCCATCTCTAGTTTAAATAGGCAAAATGCTAGAACCGAAACTTTCTAAAATCTACAAAAGCACAAAGTTATGTCTTTGTGACTGTTTGTGCTAGGATACTACATAAAAAATCAAATATTTAGAGAAGTCAGGACATATATCCTCAACCACATAATTTTTTAATATATATCTTCTTTAAGTAATAATCGCATCTTAACATATTACATACATATATCTTGTTTTTAGGGAATTAAATTACTTTTCATTCGATCGGGGTTTCATAATAACAAGCAATTAATAGCCATTGAAAGAGCCAATTTATCTATAACTCTCTACACTGCAATACAAAAACATCGCTTTCAATAAGGCTTAATAGTGAAATATCCGATTAGAAATGCCGGGAACTTAAGAAATGTACAACGTTCAAGAACAAACCGATTACGAGAAGGCCCAAGTTATGGCGCAGTTTTACTTTATAATGCACTTTCGAACTTAATTAAAAGTTACTTAAGGAGCTTGTACACGAGCAATTTTTATCAAGCAATTAAATGTCCAACGACTTTTGCCAAAACTAGTGGAGCAAGTAATGGAGCAATACAGGCAATAACATGCTAGTTGCGGCAATATTTCGGCAATTTGGCAATGTTTTCACATATTGCTGGTATTGCTCGCCCTATAGTTGCTGAATTTCCACTAGCTTTGGAAAATTCCGAGCAGTTGTCCTAGTTCAATGATTCAGTGGTCAAGTTTTGTTTTGAGTTTTGGATTTAGGTATCTGTCAAGTTTCGTGTTGTAATAACTTGAAATTTAAATATTTCCATGTTTCTGTTTTAAGTTTTACATTTATTTTGTAATTCATTTTGTTCATTGACTGAATTGTCCATGTATGATGTCATTGACGAATTGCTGAGTATTACTCTATATCTCTAGTCAGTGTTGATCAATGAGTTGACAACCAATTGATTCATATCGTCAAATGCTGATGTTGCTGAATGTTGATGTATGTTTTACTAACGTCAGCATCGTCTGAAATGGCTCAAATTGAGCAATTTTAATCGCTTGTGTAAAAGCATCTTTAAAGAGTGATCCTGAAGTGGTTGACATTCAGTAAAGTCTGTTGAACCCTCAGCATAGCTGGGTTAACTTCAGCGACACAAGCTGGATAAATTCTGACTGGACCAACATGATACTGAATCTGAACATGGTGAACTCAAGAGGAGTAATCATTCATGTATAATTTCTATTCACCCTTGTTTATTCATTTCACTTAACTTCTACCTGTTGTTAAACATTATACTTTTTTTTTCTTTTTTATCTCTTTTATTTTTCATTCTTCATTGTATTATGTTATTTTAATGTGTCTATTTTTATTTTATTCTTATATCTTCTTTTATTAATCATATGAACTATTTCTTTTTATTTTCACATCCTTTTATGAATTTTTATAAGTGCCTAACAGAACTATTATTATTACTATTATACTACACTACTTTTACGATATACTTTTGTAAACTTAATTAGCTTCTTTGAATTTATTACCACTACTTTCATTAAACCAGCCTTTACTCTCTGGAAAGACAGAGGAATAATGCAGCAATGATAACTACCACCACTTTTACTATTTGTATGAAATATTGCAGATAGAAAGAACTATTGAAATAAATTGATTTTTATCAACAAAAAAAATAAAAAATACTATAATATAATAAATAAATAATATTTGTAAACATCAATATTTGTTCTCACTCCGACATCATCATACTCCAAATGTACCATTCGAAGGGGTTTGTTTGTCCAATCTGCTCAGAAAAACATTTCAACTAAATATCGCAATGGATTTATGAGCAACGCGTACAGCGCGGCGTCGTGCGTACAGGAGGCAGACATTTAATTTTCTTTTTGAGGGTTTACTATTCCTAATTTCGGGATAATGAATATTATTGAAATTTTACGTTAATCACAATACCTACTTTACTATAAAAAATTATAGAGTAAAATTGTTTTAAGTTCCTGGGAGAAAACTACACCTTGTTAATACAAATTGATACTTAATGTAAGGAAAGAGTGTTTCTTTTTAATTACATTTACCATGTGCACCATCAACGCCAATTGCGAATTGTGACCTGCAACGTGTGTATGTTTGAGCTTCAATTTCAAATAAAAAAACATCGTGCAATTGTAATTTCCTCATTTGTAATTAAGGCAGGTTTCTTATTAATCTCTCTCTTTGTATTTCAAATCGAATGACACAATAATGATGGGCTAATGACTTACTGATCAACATGGGAATCTAATCTTAGAAATTATTGTTTACACGAGAAAAATGCACTTCGATGACAAGTGTTTTGCTTCCACTGTTGTCAGTTAAGTGCATTGTTTAATTTATTTATTTTTAGTATCTATTATAGTAAACAGATGTAAATTAGCAAAGAATGAAATCTTATTGAATAAAATATTCATCATTATGTAGGTATGTAATGATAAATTTAAATTAATTATATATATATATATATATATATCTTTACAATCTGGGCAAAACTTTATGATTTTCGGGTTTCATTTCGGGATGTGGTTAGAATGCTGACCCTACTGCCACATTTCACACATGATTTTAAATAACATCTGTTGTTTCAAGATTAGGAATTTTTTTGAAAGCTAATTTTATCCATAGAGAAGAAATGAAAATATCTAAAATAGAGATCTTTAGGAAATTAAACATATCAGTACTTTCACATCCCCTTGTGGATTGAATTTCGAAAATACATAGTAAAATTAGTTTGTGAAATGGGTTTGTAAACTATTTAATAAGAAGTCTGATGAAGTGTAAACCCATCTGAAATATCATCAAACCTTAGAAATATGTCGATAGCTGTGAAAAGTAATCAAATTCTGAAGTCAACAACTTTGGTGTTGAACACCAAAAATCCTGAAAGGAGTTTTTTTGATAAAAGATAACATATGGTACATAAGTGCTCGAGGAAGTAAGAATCAGTGATATGTTATCACTCCTAACAGATATGACGGAATTCGTGAAAACGTACCTATTAAACTCTTTCATACTCTCTTGGAGGTTGAAAAATTAAAAAAAAAACTTGAAATTGTTTAAGGCAGTGTTTAACCAAGTCCGTGGGTGTAAACAGTTATTCGATATCTAATCAGACCTGAGTGATACACCCCTTAGGAGTTGAGTTTTTAAAAATCCTGAAAGTAATTTGTAGGTCTTTATGTGTCAAATCCGTAGAAAAAAAAAATAATTCAATATTTAAGAAGACGTAAGAGAAATACCGAAATTCGTGAAAATATATTCAATCTTTATTCACTAAATATTTTTTGTCTTCTACGAGTATGTGATGGTCGGCCTCCGAAAGAATTTCTGCTCCGCTTGGTATTTATTTCCACGGTAGACTACATATAAGTAAAGTTTAATTTCTTCTAACATTCAGTCTCCTTTCGCTTTTATTTCACTCTTGTTTCTCCGCCGTACACTATCAATATGCCAAGTTTTCGCGTCTTTCACTTACCGAACAAATTCGCAATACTAAAATTAACTTAATACTCGCGCTTAGTTTTACGTTTGGCAATTGTCACGTCACGCTGCGATACAAAGCATAGGTCATGTATTTATTAGTTTTATATAGTCGAAGCTTATTATTTCAAGGCACTTTCTTGGGTTTCATTATTGGAAGTACCGAATAATATGTTTTATTTGCTAAAATGATCTGTCGATTGAGTTTGTCCGTTTAGTTGCCGTCTTCTTCTAGTTTAGCCCCAAGCCAGCCCCAAGATATATGAAGTTGGCCACACTCTTCAAAATATACTCCGCATTTGTTATATTTATATAGGATGTTGATGTCAGCATAATCGGACCTTGACCTCCTGAATACCTTGGCCTCCTGAATATACTACTAGTTGGTTGGACTTGAATAGTAGTGTCGACTGGGGTTTTTCGGATAACATACTCTAGTGTTAAGTTGAAAAGCATGGGGGACAGACCATCTCTTTTCCGTTGGAAAGCTGGCGGTGGAATAGGTTTGTATTCTTACTAGGGATTCAGTGTTCCTCATTGTGAGTCTAGTTAGTCGGACAGAGCTTCTATCCTTTTTCTGCAGTTCAACTGGTAATTTCTATGTGTGGGTAGTTGATGGTTCTTCTTCGTCAGTTGAAACCTTAATTGAGATGCTGTCTGTCGTGATCGTTGCTAATGGAGTGGGATTAAGAAGATGTTGGAAACAAGAAGCCCATCTCCTTATAATTTCTTAAAGCCTCAGTTACAATGGATCCGATCCGATCCGGCAACTTCGGATGAGAAAATTTTCTAGTCACAATGATTCCGTTCCGACATCCATCAAAGTGACATTATCGAGGTGTAATTGTGATTTTTAGTATGGCGAAGGAGGTGGTGAAATTGAATAATTCACCTCTTGCCGTCGGAACGGATAAAAGTTGAAAGTTGGTCAACTTTACCTATCCGTTTTGTGTCTCGGCTAATTACCGGAATGATTGTGACTAGGCTTTCCGTATTTCCCTTTAAATGTGTGTCGGATGGAGAAACTCAACACTCTCCGTTTTCCGGATCGGATCGGATCGGAACCATTGTAACTGAGGCTTAAGTTTCGCTGATTATTTTACCCGTGTATTAACCTGCAAATCCGCTTGACTTCCAGATGACAAGCAGCGATTGAGTTGTAGTGGGACTTCGTCGCATTCACTTGCATGCAAAACAACAACAATTGACATTACGAACCTGTTTTGTCTCACTCACTCTCACGCTAAGGCAACAACAATGACCATGTTTTGTCTCACTTCTCACTGTCTTTTTCGCTTCAAAACGCTTTATAAAAAACCGGTGTGTTGTCGTCTCCAATAGGTATGGTCCGCACTTAAGTGCAGAACACGGACTTCGACTTCGACTTCGATTTGCCTACCTTGCGACAGTCGTAGGCCATTTCCCTACCTTGCCGCAGTCGCAGGGGAAGTCGGTGTTGTGGGCATCACCATATAATCCTGTGTATTCTAAAAACAGGGACTGCGCGGTCGAAGTCAAGGTCCGTGTTCTGTTTAGGCCCTTAGTCCCGAAAAATATAAAGTTTCGCAAAACTTTAGGCAAATTTTTTGAAACAATCACGGACTTGCTTAAAGATGAAAGATTATCAAGATATGAAAATTGTAACGATAATGAGAAGATAGATACGCTTTTCTAGTAGAAGTTTAAGTATCCATAGAAGCAAGAATAGCAGAAAGCAGATACTATATACTCCTATATACATACAATATAAAGGCTCAACTGAGCTGTTAAATTGAAGAATTAAGTAAATGACAACTGAACGAAAATTTCAAAACTTAGTTTTTCATTTTCTAAAAAAAAATGTATATATGGAATGTCACAGCAAGTGTTAGAAATAAATTTTTTTTAGAAGGTGTCCATATAAATAAGGCCCTGTACTTCAAGAATCTTTCATTGTATCAGCTTATACCTGAGCCATAATAACATGATTCTCTTTTACCTTTATCAATTTGAAAGATGAGTGTAGGTATACTAAAAAGTTGAAAAAAAACTTCTGATTTTAAGTTTCATAATGCTTATTTACTCGTAGTTACTACATATTTCATTCTATTAATATTATTAAATATCGCACAATTTAATATATTGGTATGTAATTACTATAGAAATATAATAAAATGTAATTTATTGAAGTTTGAGTAATATAATACGAATAGACAATACTAGTCTCGCACAGAGCGATTGATTGAAATTACACAACCAAAAATGTATAAAATGACGATAATATAACAGATTCATAAACAGTGGAATGGGGTGGGGTGGTGGCATGTCTAAAAATTACTATTATATAATAAAATACGTACGAGTATAGTTAACTTATAATAATCCGGGAAAACTAACAATTAATTCTCACCACATTCAATACACTTTTATTAAAAATTGATAAAGTAAAAATTATAATTTGAAAGCAACATCTATTGTGTGGTCAATTAAAATTATTTTATTGGTGTTCAGTTTTGCGCATTATTGTTTATAGTTATTTGTTTATATTTATATTTGCATTATACTGCACAAAATACATTAAGTTTTATGGCGAACTCACAGTATCTATGAATCTTTAGCTTTCGTTTAAAATAATGTTCCTTTGTAAATGCGAACTTTGACCAACTATTATATTAATTAAGATATTTCCTTTTTTGCACTAAATCGTACATATTAAAAACTATTTATGATTTTGTCTCAACAAAAACATGACACTAAACAAACTGACCGAACGACGCTTTAAAAATGGCAAAACACGAACACATCTATTTTTAACTTTTGTTCTAGCGGTCGGATCAAAAATAAAATGTTTTTAGTACACTCGTATCTGCACTAATTTCATTCAAAGCTTAAGTGCTGCCATGCAAATCTGAAAATTTCAGTAAGCTTATAAAAATTTTAATTTATTATCTTCTGTGCCAGTGAATCTTACTGCTACTACATTTTTACTCCTTCGGACCTCCTTTTAACGTTGTTATAAAATTAGATTTCCAGGTTTTTCAACTGGCATGCCTTAATGGTAGTAGCCAGGGAAGCGATCGATCCTTTTAAGAATTTTCGTGTTGCTGTTTCAAACAAGGAACACCTCTGACGCCAAAAACAACAACAAATAAATTCTTGATGCAAGATATTCTCTGCTCTTTTTAAGTTAATTTACACTTGTAGACTTCTAGGAATAGTTAGAGAAAATAACGTCTAGCTAGAGCGATCTTGTCATGTAAGCTGTACATAGCTATAGAGCTCTGCGTTTGAAGGCACATACCTGTTCAATAAGAGTTTAAATTTTTTTGTTAATTAGATAGGTACCTTCACTACCTTGGGACGGACGTGTACAGGTTCTGCCATGATCTGTACGCTGTGGAGGACATCATTCACATATTGATCGCTAGAATTCGACTGAGAAGGCTGGGTAGGATTTTCTTCGATTACATCGAGGATTTAAGGTCGGTAGGATTGACAAACTGGTCAGTTTCTGTAGGGAATTGAATTTTTTTTGAGTGGATGGAACAATGTGCCCTTTTTTCGCCTAGTACGCGCGTCTGTTCTTAAACCTAAACCTAGGAACCTTTTAGGGATAGATGGAGAAATAAATAGGTGAAAAACTTTGGTTTCTAGATATCAGGAACCCTGAAACTTGGAACTTATTTGTACCTGGTACCCGGTACCACCATTTTTTGTCCCTGTTTGATTTTTCTTTTTTGAGAGGATTTTAATCGATTGAATCGTTTTTCGTTCGTGTAATTTGGCGTGGACAATATGCCTGCATCGTTCGCTGTCTATTAGCGAACTAATTTTGATTTTACAGAAAAAAATAGTGTTATATGTTTTCAAATTATTTGAAAGGCATAACTATTAAAAATCAATCATTTTTTCATTGATTTATCTTCTAGAAATACCAATTAATTATACTATCTGTGATACTTTTCAAAGAAATGTGGTCTTCTTATGTAATTCTTGCCATGAACATCGTGAAAAATTGCTTCAGTTTGACTTCATATATTATTAACAGAAATGAAAATTTTTTAAAATTTGATTTATAGAAGACCTTCTTTAAGATTTTTTCTAACATTATATTAATAAAAATGACATGTTAATTATTCAAGAAATAGACAATATGCGTTTAAAAAATTCGAAATTACACATTTTAAAAAATGTTCAAGGGTTGTTGTTCTAATAGCATTTTTTCCAAATAGAGTTTTGAATTTTTTTTCTATGGATGAATTAGTTTACATACCAGCTAATAAAGTGGTGTAATTTCATTTAGTTTTTTTGTTGCCATTAACGTGAAACAATGGTAAGAAAACGGTCATAAATCATCAAAATCGGTTTTACCGTGCACATGGAGCCTTAATACCACACGTTTACACCGCTTACTTGTTTCATACTTTTTCCAAGGGTAATTTCTTTTTACATTTAAAAAAAAAATTGTCTACATGGTGGGTTAGTTTTCAATATCCGCGGAGGTCCAGGGTTGTAAAGAAAAGTCTTTCGGGCACGTACCCCACTCAAAATTAAAAATCACAAGTTAACATATGGTATCCTTTTTTTTAGACAATCGAATTGCCTTTCATTCGAAGTAAGTGTCGATATTGCAGATGTACCTGATCTTGAGAAATTTGCATCGAAATTGAAATTTTTGCATCTGTGCACCTTAAAAATTCAGTGTGGTTCTTTTCACATTGAAACTAACTATGTACCTAAGTAATATTATAGCTACCGAAATACTCTTCGAGGTTCCCAAATCTATTTCAAGCCAGAAATTTGAGAAATTCTAATTTGTGAAAAATTGATGAGTGTTGCCCACAAGTCTTAATATGCGAATGGTAAAATTATTTTGAAGGACAGCGGTTTTGTTTACTAAGAATTATTAAAAAAAAACAGTTTTCCAGTCACTTCATGTGAAGAAATGTATTCTATGTGAACACTAAATTATCGAGTAGAATATTCCTGCTGAAAAGAGTATAAACCGCTCTGTGAAGAAAGTCGCATTTTAGGTGAACACAAATTAGTGTACGTTAAGTCTATCGAATTTACATTAAAGCCCGTTCCTACGATCGTCAGTTACGTTCTAACTGGAGCTTTAACTGACATGCATATTTCCATACAAAACTGGCAGTTAAAGGTCGGGTTAGAATTTAACTGACGATCGTACGAACGAGCCTAGAGCAGCGAAACTCATTATACCAACATACTATATGTATTAAAAACGTTTCTAACTAAGACGGTTTCTTGTAATCAGTCTGCCTGCCTAACAAAATTTCGAACTTTAACCCAAAAAAAAAAAACAAAGTTGCGCTTAGACTCTTAATAACTTTTTTACGTTTTTAGATATCCAAAAAGTTGTTAATTTCAAATAGAATACTTATACCTACATACCTATGAGACGCGTGACCACGCCACTCGTTTATGGAAGTAGCTGCCGTATGTAAATTTCTGACCGTAATCTTCAATGGCATGTAAATTTCGTTGATTCTTCACCGCACGTAATTACCAGAACAAGCTGCCAGCTTAACTTTTACTTCCGAGTGAGTTTTATGCAACTTCCACCAATACGCCTTTCGCTTTTCGAAGCAGTTCCGAGAACTTTAGAAAGGTATGGCATTGATTGAGTGTAATAAATACTTAGTTATTAGCAGGTGAACCTTATGAAAAGCTGAACTGAACGAAAGACCTCTTGTGAATCTAATGACAATCCTTAATTCGCATTACCGATGAGTATGTAAGCGTATCAGATTCTCCTGCAATGTATCATGCAGTTCCAGTGCAACGCATATATAGGTATAGTATTATAGTACCTCTGTACATCGCAATTTATCTGAATTTATGAGTTCGGTGGCTAGAATCTTGCACTGACCTTACTGTACCATATTCAGTCTCAGAATCAGAGCTTTTCTATCACTTACTATTACTCAAATAGTTCGAAGTAAATGCGTTTGTAGAAAGTTTTCTTGGAATGTATGTAGATAGATACCTTCATAATGCTGTGATATCTACGTAATGTTATAATATCGACATTTTTAAATTTTTTATTCCGATGAATATCTTGTTTACATCTTAAATAATAAAATATCTATTACGAGTTCTTGGATTTTCCTGCGTAGTAGTTTCAAGCTACAGTGGCCTTCATTCAGTAATGTTAATAACTTTTGCTACATATTCATTTATCAAATTATACTCGTATGGATTGGCGAAAAAAGTTTCGACAACAAAGTGTCTTCACTAATCTATATTAATGAAAAAGTTGTAACGAAACGATTTACGGCCGGGGGTAATCTTAGCGGGTTAGCCGGGATCCGTAACAAAAAAATTGTTTAGTGTTGACTTCACTATTAAGTGAGGTGGATACCGCTTATTGTAATCGCGGATAATGTTATAATCTGGGTTTTTTTATCAAAACAGTTGGGTTCCATTTTCCACAAGCAGAATTCATCGCTTATTGGAATAAGAATTCGGTTTATGTTATCATTCGATCTAGATTTCCATAGTACACAAGTGTTGCGACTTGATCGTTTCTGTTTTTTTTTTCTCGAGTTTATGAAATAAAAAAAGCGGACAAGGAACAATATCAACGAAGAAGCGAAAGAAGTCTGATGCGGGATTTACATTCACACTTGAAGGTGGGTTTCCATATGTGATAATTTTCTGTGGCAATTAGCCAGGAAGCCGCTCCAAACCGATGTCTGGTCAAATTTCATGCTATAACTTTGTAGTGGAGTGGAATTTCCTAAATTATAAAATTTTTATTAGTTCTTAAAAGTATTAACAATAAAAATCTGTAAAAACAAAAATCAAATATCAGCGATATATGAGCCCTTAATGCTGTCAAAATACATAATATGAGTATATTAAAACGAACCTTTTGGACAGCAAACGATGAACTTCTTCTGCTGGAAAGGAATAATATTTATAATATTTCTTATCTTCTTATATCTTATATCTTCTTCTTAATCATTGGTAGAAAGGCCGCGTGTAAGCAACCTAATGATTGTCAATTATAGTCTAGTTTATAAATTTTAAATGGCCAAATTTAGGTGGACGTGGGCATGTGTGACAGCTTGGGCTATTTACCGCGATCTGCACTAATTTTAAGTTCAATTCGGAAACAAATTTCAAGAGGCAACTTGTAGTTCTCTGGGATATTCAGTTCAGGCCAACACAAATTCTACTATTTTGCTAGTTTACATCAAATTATAAAATAAAAAATCTACCAACAATCTGGGCGTAACTTTATTATTTTTCCGGCAGAAGTTAGGAACGCGTTCAATTCTGAGATGGGGTGTAGGTTACTATGTGACTGAAAACCTATCAAAAAGAACAAGCCCGTGGAAGTGAAAATCTGATCGGATCTGAGAGATATGGAATAATTTATGAAAAAGTATACAATCACTTTACACCCCCTTAGGGGTAAATTTTCAAAAAATCTTGAAAACACTTTCTAGGTATTCATATGAAGAATCCGTAGAATAAAAGTGAGTTCAATATTTTAGAAGACCTAGTAGATATGACGAAAATCGTGAAAATATATGCATTCTATTTTGACTGAACATTTTTTTGCCCCCACTTCCGAACTCCAATAGATATTCAAAAATCCCAAAAGTCTAAATTACTTTCCTTGTTGATTTACACATACACACCGAGTTTCAACTTTCTTGCATAAGCCGTTCCACAGTTAGGAAAAACACCCCCCACCCCCGTACCATACTACCCCTATAAGAAATTATATTTTTCCAACATGCCACTACTATAGCTCTATATAAATACCAAGTTTCAGCCTTTTACCATTATAGGTTCTTAAGATATAAATATCGGAACTTTTTCCTTTTCACCCTCCCCCACCCTCACCCTCTACACCCAAATCCCCGAAAAAAAATTTCTCTGCTAGGGTTCTATTGGGCCTACGTCTGCTAAAAAATTTGAGCATCTATCTTACACTGTTCTTGAGATAAACGATAAACGTGATTTTTTTGAATATTTCTTATCCCCCCCCACTTCCATGTTTCACCACCCCTTAAAAAATTTTACTTTGAGCAATCTTTATTTATTGACCTTTCGAATTTCATTTTTCTAGAGCAATTGGTTCGTGAGATATCGTAATCTTAAGTTTTTCACCCCCCACCCCCGTACGCCACTACCCCTACTCAAAAATTTCGTGCCATCAACGGTTTAGGAGATATGGATTTGGCATTTTTGCGTTTCGGGTGAATTATTTTCCCCCACTCCCACACCCCTTCACCCATATCAACATTTTTTTTCCAAATGGGTCCACTATCGAAGTTCTATGGAAATTCTAAGTCTCAGCCTCCTAGTGTAAGCGGTTGCTGAGATCTAGAAACACAAATTTTTCGTCTAAAACCCTACCCTTTCCACTCCCCCACACCCACACCCCCACGATAATACCTCAACGGATTTGGAATCTACGCGCCTTCAAACTATTTTGCGTATGGCGTACGGCGTACAGACGGACATTTTTTTTTACTGCTTTTTTGGGATCTACTAGTCCTAAAACGTGAAAATACAAAATTTCAGGGTAGCAAATTTTTTTGAAATTTCAGGTCGATCACAATACTTTTAAAAAATAATAAAGTAAAATATGAAACTGAATTTCAGTCGATTCTTCGGACGCGTCTACGAGTGGTTCAGTTCCTTTATTTTTCGCATAGTTAATTAATTATTATTTCAGAAGCTGATGGTCTTTGTAACTAGTGCTTAAGTATAACTGTGTATATTTATATGCCTAATAATAATAATATTATTTCAGATGCTTAGGCAGGCTACAGACATGTGTTGCACAACTATCCCTCACCCCATACAAAAGTTATGTGCGCTAAATTCGCAAGAAAATAAAAATATTCACATGAACTCTCTTCTTCTTTTATTATTAATTCGTTCACATTTTACTTGACGCAGAATAAATATTTATCTTTAAATTTACTGCTAAGTACTTTTTTTTTAATTTTACACACTTTCGGTCCAAACGACCGTAAAAACACTTTCAAATCCAAAGCGTATGTTATATACGTCTCGCCTGCATTTGCCGACGTCACGCTCATACTCGTAACATCGCTAACAACTGTCAAGCATACCTCGTATTTTTCTACCATGATTATGAGGTCGTCAACATATGCGTTTTGTAATATAAACTAATATACATTATTATCCATAAAAGCAAGTCTTTATGATTTTCTAATACATGTGGGATAGTTCTCGCTTCACTTCAATTTTTAGTGCTAATTCCATCCAATATAATTATTGGATTTTTTAATTTTATTCCATTCAATTATAGAAATTACGAATAACATTTTAAATATAGATAGTTTTATTTTATTATTTTAATAACAAAGTATTGTTATCGATTCTTAAAAAAATAATGTGCTATCCTGAAATTTTGAATTTTCACGTTCTAGTACATACTAGTAAACCCCCAAAAAAAAGTCCGTACGTCCGCCGTTTTTAAACTGTTACGGATTGATTAGACTCTACCTAGAGAACGACAGTGCTAGGTAGTGCAAGTGCTAATAATACAGCAATTATTATATTTGAAACCGACTTGCCGGTCATTAGAGCACGTCTGGATCTTATCAAAAAGCGAGACTGTCTCTCCAAAATCCCAGATCATACATTAACTTCGTAATTGTAATAGGTAATAATAGCCAAGCTGTTCATCTGTTATATAATCGTGCTCATTGCAGTAATTATTAATAATTGCAAAGGTTAGTGTGCACTTTCTAACTGACTAGAGCCAACTATATTATTATATATTTTACAGGGCACTGTTGCATCATTGAACTTGACTGCTTCAGTAGTTTGCATGGAATTCACGTGATGCCTGTTTCCATAAAGAAATGCAGGTACGTTAGTTGATATTCATGACTTATAGGAACTTTATTATACTGACGCCGGCTACTTAGTCAATTGCAAATATATAATGTAATGATTGCCTTACCAATGAGTTTAATTAGCCGTATCCAGCGAAAAGAGAAAAAATAAAATTTCCGTGTAGCAGAAATATTCTCGGGTGTTACATAATTTATTTTCACATTTTTAGCGATTTTTATCGGAAATTCATTCTAAATGTTATGTTAGCAGTCAATTTGTGTACACATAAATCGTGATGAGCATACATGAATTTAGATAAATCTTTCAAGTTAACTACTGTGGGAATCACCAGCTAATACATTTCAAACAAAGAAAAAGAAGTCGATAAAACACTGAATATTGTCAACATAAAAATTTATAAATTCGCACTGAACCAAACCGAGAGCATGGGGTAGAGTTTTGAATAAAGTCCGGAACGCGTTTAATGCTGAGATGTTATGTAGGTTACCATGCGACTGACAATCTAAAAAAAAAGGTTCCAAATTCTCCTTTTTAGACCAATGAAAATCTAGGTGACGATGGTACTGACAATGTAAGGAATAACCAGGATGCTATTTGGAACGGTTTTTTATAGGTTGTCAGCCGCGTAGTAACCTACCCCGCTTCTCAGCATTAAACACGTTTCGGACTTCTAGCCAGACTGTTAGTCGGTTTTTTTATTGCATAAATCTTAATTTATTATTAAAGGGTATTACAACAACTCGTTCTGAAGTTAAATCAAACTTTAAAAAAATTGATGATGGATTAACTTCAATTTTTTATTAGGAAATATTTTTTGATCATAGCAATTAAGTATGGAAAAGAATATCACTCATGGCTCCAACAGCATTGATAACAACACGGCATAATTGCTCTTCCAGTGTTCCGTTGGTCTCTCAATGAAGTAACTCTAGCATTACTTCAAGGCCTAGGTCCGATTTTGGCTGTTGCGTCATTGATTATTATTATTATTATTAAAATTGCTCTTCAGTTAGACCATTATGGTTTGTTATTCCCTTCAGTTGTTGAATGGTGATAGGTTTATTTGCGTAAATCTTGCGTTTGAAATAACCTTGAAAGATCTGTTCATTTTGCATGCACTTTTTAAACATTCTTACACTTTTTTGCACTAGCTCTCGAGGGAGTGCAGAAAAGTGTAAAAGGTGAATGGGGGGGGGGGACATGCCTACTGTTTGAGTATGAGTTTGTGTCATTGCTGTGACCTATAATCACCCAATATTAGGTCTGGTTTTTTTCCACTTTTTTGCACTAACCATTCTTAACATTATTTGACGTCAAAGCAAGGACACAAACTCATACTAAAACAACCGCACCCCCCCATTTACTGTTTACACTTTTCCGCTCTCGCTCGAGAGCTAGTGTAAAAAGTGCATGCAAAAAGAACTGACGTATTGTCAACAAGATATGAAAGAGCTGCCAGCAGCATTTTCGAAGAAGAACAGGCGAATCACTCTACCAGCACAATATGCAAACCACACAGTGACTTTTTGTAGATGCATTGCATTGGCGTTTCAAAGAGGACTTTCATCAGTCAATATTTTGCAATTTCGCTTGTTGACGTAGCCACTAACATGGAAATGAGACTCATCAAAAAAGAAAATTATAGTCTCAAATCCATTATCAACTTGGTTTTGGTCATGCATTCAATTGGCAAAAGTAAACTGCTTCAAATGGTTAGTAGGCAATTTGTCAAAGACTGAACTTCCAAAATTTCAAAACAGAAGTCAAAATTTAAGTGAAGAAGCTTAAGCATGCTTCATAATAAACCTCGGAACGAGTTATTGTAGCACCCTTTATAGGATAGTATTTGACGGAGATATGAACATTATTTTCATCAAATTGTTTACATAATATAACTAACAAAAAAACTGATAAGAGAAAATACAAGGTTTTAAAAGAATCGATAATAATAAGATCATAAAATTTTTGTCGATATGGTAATGGTCCCATCCGCTTTAATCCTCCTTTATGTAGACACGAACGCATTTGGCTGTGCCATATATAAGCGCAAACATTGGTTTTAAGTCATACTTATTAACAATCTCTGCAAGCGCGTGAACTTGAACTCCACCTCGTCATTGGCTAGCAATAAGGAACTCAAAATAGGTACATTAACATTTTGTAACAGAAAGTCAATAATTTTCGGTATAGCCGTTTTCTCCAAAGCCACAAGCAATACAAAACGCAAGTATTGGTCTGTAGGGTGTTGGACTAAACGTGATCAAGACATGTGGCAAACATTCCACACATCACAAAATCCACGTAATTGGTTGTTTGGTTTCAAATAAAATTGAAACTAAAAAAAACGTTGCTGCAAAAAAATTTGTTTTGACATATGTATGTAGAGAGTCGAGAATAATAACGAGTATGTTAAGATGTGCCGAAGTGTTAAACAATTGAATTTAAAAACAATTATTTATAGTTATGTCAAATGTTTAACGTGTAATAATTAATAATCAAAATGGTGTGAAGTGAATTTTTAGGTGGAAATTATCCACTATGATAAGAATATGAATGTTTCCATTTAGTATATGTTCCCAGAGAACGACATTTAAGCGCACTCATGAGTAGTATACAAGAGTCTTATACGGTCGTAAAATTTTCCGGCTGGCTTACATTGAATGCATGCCTGCACGTACTATACATATGTTTACTCTTATGTTTGCATATCTTTCATCATATTAGGCCTGAAAAAGTGCAGGTTGAGTATATTCACATGCCAAAGTTGCTCCCGCTCGTGATCAAAAAATAAATTGAGACCGTGGGAAAACACGATAATTTATAAAAAAAATCGCGACTACGTTGCGAGTTTTTTTTATAAATTATCGTGTTTTCCCACGGTCTCAATTTATTTTTTGATCACGAGCGGGAGCAACTTTGGCATGTGAATGTCACCTATTTTTAATAAAAATGGCTAAAAAGTTTAAAACAACTGGGACAATCTCCTAATTTTTACACTTTTAACAGCTATTAGCAATAAATAATGATTTTACAAAAAAGTTATTCAGATAAAAAAGATAGAGAATTTAATTCTCTATAAATTTGGTTCCCATTTTTAGCGAGAAATGCAAAATACGGCTACAAATCGACAAAACAGAAAATTCAATTGGCTGTATTATGAATGTCACGTCGCGTCACTTCGATGCCGATCAAAGTTTCACGTCGATAAAAAAAACCGATTGTGTAGCCACATCAACGAGACTCATTAGCGTTTTTATATGTATCTGCTGTAAATTGTGAATTTAAGTTCATGTGAATGCTTTCACATACAATCGACATACGCAAGCGCTTTTTCATGCATCGATATCGAAGTAACGTGACGTGACATTCGCAATACGGTCAAATATTTCGGGCACACGCCATATCAAATTTTGGTGTAAAACTGTTATTCCCTATTCTACTCCATCATTGGAACCTAACTACGTCAAAACATTTCGTGTTCCATTTTTTTCCTTAGAATTCCTAGATTTACTGGACTCTACCGCGTCCTTAATTCATATATTGTACTCGTATATGGCAATGGTGAATACATTATAGCGCGTCTGTCACCATGCGGCATTATTGGAATCAAAAAATTATTTTTGTGTTGAAATAAAACTACGCTCATTTCATTCTACTGGCATACTATAATATAAAAAAATCATCAAATATACTGGTGCTATCATTTCTGTCCTATTGCAAAAGATTCCTTCTTAACACTAGTCAATAAAAACTTAGCATTATCTTAATATAATTGGAATCAAGACATTTTTCTCGCAAATTTCGCTTCTGGTGGCAGTGCGTATCTAATGAAAACTGCCGCCAATATATGCAAAATAGCTGCCAGTACAGCAACTATGCCGGCTCCCAGAAAAAACGTTTGTGCGACATTTCCACAAAACGTTAGGCCGGCTATTAGAGTTATCCCACCAGCAAGATTCAAAAGAAATGTGCTTGCATGATAAATTATTCCCTAGAAAATTCAAATTGTTCAAATAAAATCGAAAAAGAAATTTAAGGACTAAAATTACGAAGTCTCGGATAGCTGCTTCGATTTTACAAAATACAAAAGTGCCATAGAATAAATCACTAGCAGCTACAGCGTATACAAAAAGAAAATAAACATGCGCATTGTCTCTTATTTCGGCAGCTTGAATGCACGAACTGTTGTAATGAAGTGATACCAAAATAATTCCAATTGCTTCGAAAATCTATACAAATTAAAATCAAAAAGTAATTACGACTATAATATTAAATGATTGTACTTACAAGGCAAAATATTGGAAGAATCAACGCAAAAGTGCCAATGCCCATGCCCATCGTATAAAAAAATCAAAATTCAAAATTTAGGTGTTTACGAATCAAATTTGAATTTCCATTAAAGTTTAGTGATGACAGGCCTACTTTTTACAGAAATGAACAATGAGGTGTGTTTATTATTACTGAAAGAAAAATTATTATAGATAACGCGATCTCAGCAAAAGTTGAGATAGATGATAGATGAATAAAATCAAAATTTAAAGTCAAAAATAAAAAATCAAGCAGCTCAGAATTTCCAATAATTATAGGCTAGTGTAAAGCAATAGAGTTCGAAATTAAGAGAAGGTAAAGTTACTAATTACAACTTAAATCTAATACCATGCATACTCTACTATATCGTAATATCGTCAATACCAGCAGTGTATCACCCAATACGAAGCATATACGAGATAAACGAACTGGTCTAGTATTGAACCTGTTTCGTAGTATACAAAATTCGATAATTTTACCTAGTATACTATGCATTCTACTGCTAGTAGTGCCATCCCCAAATTATGTGGCGAGGATCGCAACGAAATGTCTTTGTTTGCTTATACTTTGCAGATACTGTCAAATCATACCATATGTGCAGTGTATCATGTGCAGCTAGTTTCAATTCTATATGGTTATACATACATAGTCTTAATAACATGGTTAATTAGTCGAGTAATCAGAGGAATAAAATTACAAAATAAGAAGGTGGCCTGGGGCCTTATTACTGAATACGATACGATCAAAATCAATCGTAAATTCTAAATTTCAGTATGCCGAATTTACGAATTTAATTGTCGTAATGATAGTTGGGACACGTTAGGATGTATTCGACCGTATTGTGATTGTCATGTCGCGTCACTTCGATGCCGATTCGATATCGACGCATGAAAAGGCGATTGTGAATGTCGATTGTCATCGACTGTTGTCACTTTGATCGTCATTTTTCGTCGATGACATTCCGAGTCCGTGACGCCTGAAGAAAATTAACGTCGATGCAAAAATGCAAGTATATATTTGACAAAAAGATGTTCCTTTCCTTATTTTGATGGATTCGCAACAAGTAATCGTCATTAAAAGCGGTGTAGATCGACACACATTAAAGAAATATGACTCCAATTTTCGGCACTGTAAAATTCTTTGGGACTACCGTCACGAGATGCAAGCAGAAGTGAGAGCCAAAAATGGGCCGAACAAGATGTTTAGTTTTTCCACTTTAGAAAAAAGCATTATCCGCATCTTAAATTTGAATGTAGCATTTGATATTGCAGAAAAATAACGTCATAGTTGTAAACGAAGGCATACAAGACCTTAAATTCGCAATTTACAGCTGATACATACATATCAATATGGCAATGCCATTGAGTCACGTCGATGGAGTTACACAGTCGCTTTTTTCGATCGACGTGACACTTCGCATCGGCATCGAAGTGACGTGACCGCGACATTCGCAATACGGGTGATTAATTCATTTTAAGCGAATATTAATTGTTTTCATTAATTTATTTTGGTGGAATTTTCATTCACCAATGCGTCCAGAGCTTGAGGAAGAAAAAAAAGTTTCTCAATACCATTCTGTTAGTTAAGCAGGCATATTAGTGATAAATTGGCAAACACGGCATACTCGACATTACGATCCAGATTTTGTGGTCGCAAACAGAGTACATAAAGAGGAAAAGGAAAGATCTAATCATTTTAGCATAATCTGAAGCCTATTACAGAAGTAGTACGTTCTACCAGAAGCATTTAACTTTATACAAATTATAATTCATTACTGAGCTACTTTGCAGGATAACCAAAATCCACTTTTCCAGGAGGGTCCAAACACATTTGACAAAAAACTATAAACCCAAGGTTCTCAAGTGGCTATTCCCTATTTAAATGCTCGAAATTTGTAGAATAAAATAGACAAAACAATGAACATTTGAAATTTATTAAAATACACACAGTCGTAATAATGTGTACGGATTTGATTGCGTGTAATGTTCTATTCTTTCGATGACATAACTAATTTCTTTAACCCGTAATCGCTTAGAAAGAAAAGCCTTTTTATGCTTGGAATCAGATACAAAGTAGAATGAGGTAGCGGCGCTGCTTGACGCCGTCAATAAATCAGCAAGTCACTGTCTGCGTCAGTTTGACTTTTAAATTATATCATATCATGTAACGATGTTTTAAAGATAAAAAAAGTCACTGGTTGGTTTTGAGGTTAACTATGGGCTGCGAAAAATTCAGAGTTGACGAACATTTCTGGATAGCTGCGTAAGGCCGCATTCGTCTACGTTCGTTCTGACTACCACAATGGAAATAGTGAAATACACCGCGCTTAACTGCTATAAATTCGATATCGAACTATTTATCGAACTGGTTTCGATACCGGTATTGAGAAAAAATTAATTAATTTCTCGATAAGATATCGAATCGAGATTTGAATTTTTTATGTAAGTACCTTATGTATTCGAAAGTCGCTAAAATTATTCTCGTTCACAAAGTTGCTAGTCCTGATATAAATAACATCCGACCCATCAGAATTCTCCCTAGTCTATCTGAAACGTTTGAATATATTTTACACTCGCAATCAAGTAATTTTTGAATGACAGTAAATTGGTAAGTAATTAGTAAATTTCAATCTGGTTTCCGAGCTGGCCCCAGTAATAGCACAGCGTTACTTTAAATTGCAGATAACATCAATTGCAGTATCTATAAAAAGATGATAACTATTCTACTAATAATAGATTTCAGCAAAGCATTTAACTTTATTGATGCTATGTGAAAAGCTGATGCATTGTTTTCTTCTCGAGCAGTGTGCTGCTATTAACCTTATCAGGTATTACTTAACAGATCGACTTCAATTTGTCCACTTACTCGTAAATGGATTACAGTCATAACCTTTCAGTCGAATGCGGAGTTCTTCAACGATCCGTTCTGGGCCCTCTACAAGTTTTGTCTTTTCACCCTGAATTTTTCGCTGAACGATTCTTTTGAAAATTCTTGTACCTGAAGAACTAGTGAACAAAATTATGAAAATTCTGTTTTGTTTCTATCTCATTATTTTTGTTATTATAGTATGTTACCCAGCAAACTCAGGCTCAGGGGTTACCCATACTAAACCAACATTTTTCTTATGATATGCGTGCATACATCAATCATGCATATATACTTAAGCTGCATCTGTATTTTGTTCACTGTATTGAAGCAACCTACACAATACACTCGCGTTAAGGAATATGACAATGCCATTTATTTTATTGTTTTGGGTGTCAAGTGAAGTTTAAAAGAGTTTCAGTATAAGTAGTTTCTTAAAAAGGTATTAAAAAACAATCAATGTTATCTGTAACTGGTAACAAATATTCCAACTAATTTATGCTATTAAAAATTTTGTTACATCATAGATGAAAATTCTAATTCCATATTAAATTAAAATAATAACATCAATATTCGTCTCTTTCTAATTTATTTTGTTGTATAGATACGAAAATGTCCTGAGTCTGTTACTTCCGAAGTACAGAGCGTTCATCACGATGAAAGAGAACGGTATAGATATCATTCTCTTTCATCGTTATTAATGGTCTGTACTTCGGAAGTAACAGGCTCAGGCCATTTTCACATGTGAAAAAGCTACATAGCTAGAATTTCGTACACGTATTCTTATATACAAAAAGTACATAACTGAAATTTTTCATATTATCAAGTAAATTTCAGTGAACGACTCATGAAGAGTGCTCTGTACTTCGGAAGTAACTGATTCATGACATTCGTGTTTGCTGGGTAAAGTTTTCGCAAAAGTGTTGGCCGAATTCTATTTGACTGTTCATATCTCTGGTAATTCTTATCCTAAAATAATAAAATTGGGCTTATTTCAAAGGGGAAAGTTGTCAGAATATATAGAAAAAAAATAATCCTAGACATTTTTTCAAGATAACAATTTCGTCTTTAATACCCTGTGTAGACTATGCATTTTTAACACATTTAAGTACGCAAAATTAACGTCTTAAAAAGGTAGTGATCACACTAGACAACTCGTTCTATTTTGATACGTGACAGCTTGACATGATTTTTTCTGACAAGTTGATATTCAGCTGTGTTTCATTACCAATTTTATGTTTTCTAAATTGTTTAAAACAGATAGCAGTAATAAAAAGTGAATTTATTAGCTAATTCAGTCGTTGTACAAGCACAAAATTCAGCAAAATACAGCATTAAAAAGTTTCTTTCATAGTTTACTTCGATCCCCGCGAGAGTGTCAGTGCATGTTTTCGTTTAGACGCGTCGGAACTACATACGTGTTTTTATAAACGCCTCCGGTAAGTGTTTTCACCGCATTTAAGGGAGGGGTATGGTTAATTCGGTAAAAAAAAAAAATCAAGAATTTTTTTTTCAATACAAACGTAATGCTGGTTTATATATTTTCATTTTTATATTTTAAAACAACATCTGAACTACAATCAAAAAAAAATTCATTTCAAAATATTTATAAATAAGCCGTTGGTAGCAAACCCCCGCAGGCGCCTCATAAAAAAGTTGTTTTGCGGTGTGCACTACAACTCGAGACTGGATCATCCGAAATAAAAAAATCAAAATGCGTTTATTAGATAAGATGTTTCTCGAGGTAACGCGGTCGATATTTTTTTATCGATTTTTTTTTCATTTTTGGTAGCATTTTGAAGTCAAAAACCCGATTTTCGCTAAAAAATTCGGCAAATTTTTTATTGTAAAATAAAAAATAATGAGAAAAAAAAATTTGACGGCGTTACCTGCTGATTTATGTGTAGAAATAGTGTAAAAAATTTCAAAAGAATCGGTGCATTAGATTTTGTGTTGCAGTGTACACCGACTTCAAAAATGACAAGTTTCAGAAAAACGCTTTAAAGTTTTGCACTCTAGGTGTCACATACGATAACGTACACCTCTAAATTGCTCATAACTCCGTTAAGTTTGCTCCGATCGACTTGAAATTTTAACACAACATTCTTGCAATATTATATATTCATTTAAAAAATGCCAAAAAGAAAATAAAATACCATACCCCTCCCTTAACTCGATTTAAACGCGTCAATCTCGTAGTCTGAACATAGCATTGTCCTTGAATATCTCGAAATGTGTATGTACATATCTCTATTTTTTATATTTTACTGTTTTTCAAAACAAAACAAAAAATCAACTTGGCATCTCAAGAAGATGAGGGTAAAAAAATCAGAGAACATTAATGGCTCTCAATTATTTTATAGAAAAAGGGTCATTCCATCAAAAGAATCGCCAAAAATGTGTCTTTGCCATCTCCGATTCTTTTGAAAATATGTGTACTAGAAGAATTAGTTTGATGGTTTGGAATTGCCAAAAAGAAAAAAGCTTTTTGTAAATAAATGAAAGTTCAATCAACATTTAAGTTAAAAACAAACGATCTATTATCATTGTTGTGACGTAGTAAGAAGTCAGCTAAAGTGTCTTTTAATCCGAAACGGAAATATTCTCCTGTTCCCATAGGCCTTACAAGTTACAACTGTTTGCTTTGGAGTCGACTTGAAAAGCCTTTAGATCTTTTGGTAAATCAAGTATAATTACTCATCACAAATGTCTGAATAGTCTGAGCTCAATGTAATCTCACGATTTTCCCGATTTCGCACAATACAAAGAAATACAAATTTGAGCTCCAGTCGCAGACAACTTTCACATAGAAATACTTATAACATGCAGTGGACATAAAAATGTATTTATAGCATTCTACCTCACACAAAAGTCAGGGCACCCCACAGAATCTGATGTACAATCTTAAAATTATCCATCCGCAATCGACTACCCTAACTTCAGTCACGCGACACAATCGCTTCCGATCTGAACTCCGAAATGCCTCCGGTCGGACTAAATAGGCACAACAGCAGCATGTATTCAGGTGGAGGAATTAACCTATGCTGCTGTCGAGTTTGCACCTGCGTTAATTTCGGTTTTATCAAATCGCAAGTGGGACTAATGAAAGTGTCCGAAGTACTATTGGCTAGTTTTTGTGAAACGCTTCTGGTGAAGTTTGGCATACCCCACGCGAACAATATCGGAAATGCTTTGTTCAGTTTTCAAGCAGCTACGGCCTGTTCGTATACGACTACAGTTATTTTATTGCTGGTGTACTCTTTTTCGGATAAATCTTTTAATTTAGTTCGTCAAAGCATTTTTGTAAGGATATCTTACTTTTATATAGTGAGAATTTGTTCACAACTATTTTTCATTTAAAGGAAATTTTGTTCAATGGCGTTTCCTGTTTTTTATATGCCAGTGCATCCACGTATATGGCAACGGCGACAGTTCTATGGCTCTATCCTCAATTCTTAATAGTTCCAGGATTCATTACTTATCCTACAATGGTAGCAGTTTATGTAAATATAATAACATATTTCACTATTTTCTTTTGATCGCAAACTATAATATTTGTTTTTTATGCAGTGGATGGGGTATGCTGCTGCAATCATCTATGCATTGGATACATATTCCGCATATAGACACTATAAGGGCTATAGGTAGTTGTCTTCACACTATTTTAATTTTACCTACCTACTACATCAAATTTGTACATTATTATTTTATTTATTTCTTATTATTCTAATTTTCATAATAAGTAATCAAGTGATTTAATTTTCAGTTAATTTAAGTTATTTTATTCATACTGTAATATTGATGTGAAATTATAAATCGCTCGGAAAGGTAAAAAGTATATTAATTTACATGTTTAATTCTTATCTTATTTTTGAAAGCGCTGAAGTGGTTACTACTTCGTACTTTACGATATAGCATTCATCAGTGATAAATTTGTCACTTGGTATAAATATTATGACTGGACTAGTTAACATAAAAAAGTAATGCGATATTTATTCGAAATGAAAAAAACAAGTTTCCTGTAAAAAAATCAACAAAATCGGCAAAGCACAAATGAATTAAAGGTAAATAAATTGATATCCAGAAACAAACACCAAATGAAGAAGTCTTCACTTTAAAATATCTATGCCGGCGTAAATTATTTCAGCGTATAGTAAGGATGTTCTTGACTCGACCCCTGTTTTGAAATGTGTTATTTATAGATTTTGTCGATGACATATTTACATACATATGTACATATGTAGGTACTAGATATGAATAAAAATCCGTTTAAATAAAATAAATTTCTCAATTTCAGGGCTTCATCTAATGTACATATGCTCATAATTTATAATTTACTGTAGGTACATATAGTGATATTCGGTCTCCATAGAGTATAAACCATAATTTTGTAAATTATATAAATCCATTTGTACACTCTAAAAAAATGAGATTTCCGAGGTATATTTTCCTTAATAATGATAGTTTTACGACTACATATTATGGTGTAAATATACACCACAGACTGAATTTTCAACCAACAAGTTGTAACTAATAAATTTTACATACATATATTTGTGTATAAATCCGAAAGAATTTGGAAATATACTCTAAGGTGTGTAGCGTATACGACAGAAGATGTAAATTTACACCAAATTGGGCAAATATTCCGAACAACGATGGAAATGTGTTCTTAATGTTGCATTTTTCACACAAAAAGTTGTAAGAACGTGACCATTTATGTTTTGTTTTAATAACTCAACATATTAGCGGAATTCAGTATGCAAAAGTCTGTCGTTGCGTCGTTAGTGATCGGTGCTATACAATTGTTGGTGAAAACGCTTAAAGTATTAAATTGCTAAGAACTTATAACAATAATGGTTTCGGTATCGACACAAAAGATTAAAAGGTTTAAGTGCAATAATTGTTTGAATATGTTATGTTAATAGTTAAACATTTGATTTACACTTTTATTACAGGCATATCTCTTAATGATAGTGCCGATAAAATCTGCTATGTTTACATCGAGCATATACTAGTAGCAAAATATGAAAATGAAAATTTATTGGATACGATTTCGTTAGCAGTATCGTATTTTTACAATTTCAATATGATTTATCCAAAGGAAGTATCCCAAATCCTCGAGTTTTTCGTGAGATTTTTTTCAGTATTATGATCAAAATTTAAAATAAGTAGTTTTTCAAAAATTAAAAATTTAATTTTAAAACTTGCAGGCGTACAATAGGTACTCAATAATATCTGTATCCATTGCGAAAAAATATTAACTGAATTAAAGCTCTTGAATTGAATTGAAATATAGGTATGTAAAAATATTGTTATTTTTTTTTTTCTAGATATATGTAAGTATATAGGTACATATCGGAAAATTCTTAAAATTTTGTTTGGATTTTATAGTGGCAAACGTTATACCGTTGTATTAAATACTGTCAAATAGTAAATTAACACTGTGACTGGTTGGTTTTCTACTTATTAAATTTTTCTATTGTAAAAAGTTTTAAATATTTTTAAATTTTAAATCATTTTTTTTTAGCATACACTTTATTCATGCGATATCGAACTGGCTTTATCTACTAAAATTTCAGTCGAAGCTTTCGTTTGACTCCAATTTTAATAGGCAGCTCAAATACGTATCCGCATAAATAAAATCTAAGAACAATTACACCTAAATAATGTAAGCACAAAAATAATTACATCATTATAGATGTAACTAGCTTTTGTAAATTTAGATCATTTCATTTAAAATTACACCATTATTGGAGTAAAATTGAGTGTAAAGTTACATCCAAATAACGTAAGTATATCAACTACACCGTTTTATGTACAATTTTGGGCTGTTGCGCTATTGATTATTATTATTACTAATCCGAATTGCAGATAATTAGCTATTAATGCTGCCGTGTGTCATTAAAAGATAGTTAATAATTTGATTAATCATCAATATTTAAGTCATTAAATATTTAACCTTTTAAAACTATTTTAATAAGTGGGCTAATAATTAAGACCTTTTGCTCTTTCAGTGGGCGGCCAGCCTAATATAATACAACGTTGAAACATCTTCGTAACCGTATCTTTGGTTAAAGTGCCATTATTATTAGGTATAATATATTTCATCATGATAACCATTGGAGACATTTGTTGAAAAAAAAATGATGTAATATAATAATAACTTTTCATTTAGTAATGAAAATTCAAAAAGAATGAAAATTTTATATATTTTTGCCTGAAAAAAGCGTACTAGACATTTCATTAAATAGCAATGATTCTCTACTATAAACTTATAAAATTTATAGCAAACACAATTCTTTAAAATATACGAGTTCATTTCAAGGTATTGTATAAAAAATCCTTAAATAATCTTGAAATTTTGAATCTGGCCATTGGCCAGTTTTAAATAATACAAATTTTCACTAGTTTTGGGATAAATCTGTAATTTATTTCTTTCCTTTGCACCACGATATAAACACGTGTCAATTTTGAACACTTCTTTTGAAACCTAGCTTTTTGCTCAAAAGATTACACCAATTATTAAAATCACAATCATGATGTAATTTTACCAATAAATTATTTTTCTTCCTTTTAGCCTAGATATTTGTTTATAATTACATAGTTATATTACTAGAGCTACAAGCTAGCTTTGATTCTTTTCCCTTTTCATCTTTTCATCCCTTAAAAAGGACATCGAGCATAATATACCTTGAGTAAATAGTGCCAAACTAGTTACAATGCCGCCCGCACTACTTATAATCAACATCAATTTCCATTCATAACCCCAAATCGAATCTTCAAATCCAAAAATAGTATCATTGCAGAATATCATCAAAACATAAACAGATATTGCAAGAAATAATATTCCATGGAATATGCTAACCAGCATGAGCTATAAGAAATGAAAGAAGATCAAGACTTTCAAAAACATATTTTTCTTTTTATACATACCAGTAAATTTATATCTTCTGGCACCTTAACGAATGTCGTTATAAAATAAATGATAAAAATAAAAATTATTGCAACGGCTTCAAGCTCAAATAAAAAAAGTACTAGAACTCTTGGAAATTCGAATATTACACAATGCAGACCAAGACACAAAACCGCCAGAATCTAATAAAAAAAACGGGGTAAGTCAAATGAATTGCAAAAAAAATATGTGTGGTAACTTACCAAAATTACAATTTGGAGAATCGTTGTAGATTTACCCATTATTTTATAATATTTTAGAAATTTTGATTAACTTTAAATATATTATATGCTGACAGCATAAAACGGTCTGATTTACAACATCAGCATTATCAAAATTTAGCCTACTGGGGAAACAGGAAAAATTTTAATGCACAAACAATTTTTAAAGCTGGGATTGAAATATTCTAAAATCCATATCTCCTAAACGATTGATGTCAGACGGCTGAAACTTTGTAGTTGTCTTCAGAGATACTAGGAGATTAGAAAAGGGTTTAACATTTTAAGGGGAGTGGTTTGGTATGAGTGAAAAACTTTGAATTACAATATCTTCCGACTCAATTAATTGTGCCAGGAAGATGAAATTAAGTTTCTGTAAATAGAATTACCAGTATAGAGTCTACTGAATGGAAATTTTTTGTGGAGGGAGGTGGAGCGCGGAAGTGGGAGGAGTAATTTTTCCAAAAATAAAATTTTTATATCTAAGAACCGTTTCAGATCAGATCTTGAAAATTTTGCAGAAGTTAGGACCAGTAGGCCTCTAGCGGAGAAAAATTTTGTGGCTGTGTGTGTAGGGAGTGATGATGCGAGAGTTGTAAATGAAAAAATTTCTGATTTTAATTTCACGAATAAAAATAGTATAGAAACCTAAATATTGAAAACTGTATAGAGCTACTATAGAAACATCCCAGAAAATTTGTTGAAAGGCGTAGCAAGGTACTGGGGTAGTTTATCAGCGGCAACTGTTTCGAAGCCGAACGATTCCTCTCAAAAAACCACAAATAAAACAATATGCTAATATTAGTTAGCATCTTAGTAACATTTATTTTATACTCCGGACTTGAACACAAAAAACGCCAAAAAATTTGAATACTAGAGTCATCTGGCATCAAACGCTCCAACTCCAACAATTGCTTAAAAGTGTCGTCTCCAGTATTCATACCTTTATGACTATAACCATAGAGATATAAATACTGGAGACTACAAAACCAGTTTTTTTATGAAGCACTTTGAAGCATTTTGAAAATAATTTTACAAAATTTAACGTTTTGGTATGGAACGTTTGATGCCAGATGGCATCCAAATGCAATAGTAGCCTATTATTAAAATGTTTGGTATTTTTAATGTTTAAGACCAGAGTATAACAAAAATGTGAGTAAGATGCTAATAGTAGCATAGTGTTTATTGCCAGTACTTTACAAAGAACCGTCCAGTTTCAAAACTCATAGCAACTCATCATCTCCAGTACATAATCTCTATGACTATAACTAACAAAAAAAAATTAAATAGAAATAAAAAATTTAATTTCCATATTCAACAATATTAGTTCACTCGTGAACTGCCCATCTCTAAGCAGAGATCTGTAATGACCGTTGAAAATGTGTAGAAATGGGTCTGTTTTTCTTGCATGCCCTTTCTACACTTTCTAACACGAGCGAGTGCAGAAAAGTGTAGACGATGAGTGGGGGAGGGGAGACAAGCGTACTGTTTGATTGATTATGATTTTGTGTCATTGCTGTGACGTCAAATGTTGTTAAGAATAGTTAGTGCAAGAAAGTGTAGAAAGTGTATGCAAGAAGAACAAACCTAATATCTTGACTATAGGTTTGTTCTATTTGTCTGCACTATCTACACCTTTTACACCTTTTGCACTTTTTCCGTTCTTTTTGCCGGTGTAGCGTCACCGGTGGCTGTTCTTTTTTCCGAGTGTAGTGCAAAAGTGTACACTTTGCTGCACTCGGTTGGGAGCTGGTGTAAGTTCTTCTTCTTTGCAATCTGTCAAATTTGAAAGATGTATGCAGATAACTTTGACTTTTTGAATTTAAGAAATCGCTGTTTTGACTGAAAACATGCAAGAATATTGAATGGCAATAAAATTTCATTGATAGAAGTGAAAAAATAAAGCGAATAAAAAAGTTCTGAATTTTAGCTGTCACTTTCATACACTAACCCGTTCTTTTTGCGCGACCTGCACTCTACATTTTGAGTGTATTTTGACGTACAATTAAGGTGCAAGGTACACTAAAGTGTAACTTACACCGGGCAAAAGAAACAAACCTTATTTGATGGCTGTAGTCTGCCTGCTGGGCAATAACACTCCAGTTCCATGAACCAACCAAAACAAACCTCTTGGTCAACCTGCAGATCTGGCAGTTCCGCTCTCCAAATTCTTCACATCAGCTGTTTTCGGTTGTCACGCTGTCAATTTGTAGCCGGCAAGTTTTTCTACGTATGCGCAAAAACTAAAGCCGGTGAATCGCATTATTTATTTGTAATTTTATTTCATTTCAATAAACTACACGTATTAGGACAATGGAGGAGAAAAATAATGGTAAGGAACTTACAGTTAATTAACCTGTGACTGAGATAATACTAACTTTTATTCTTAAGACCTAGTACGTGCACAGCCAGACAGTAGCACAAGTGGAGACAACCTTCTGACTAATCGTCGCAAGCTGGACAAAACATTGTCAACAAATGAAAAGAGCCAATTACTACCGCTTAATAAGGTTCACAAACTAGATTTTATTTCAAATTTATCATGACGAGACCTAGTTTCTTTCTTGCAGACTTATTTGATTATTATCTTTTCCGAAAGGGTCAAGCGATCTACTGTCGAGGATATTGAAAAGATCGTACAGGAATTTGGTATGGTTACCAGTTTAGAAATATTGAGGTATGTAATGTAGGTAATTAGTTGCCCAGTAAATTTGTGGTGGAATTGAAATTTTGTTGATCAATGTTAAGGTAATAATAACTTCAGTATAAAAATAAAGGGTCTTTCAATGTAATCGTAGAATCCAGCGCGGCCGAACTTGCTACTATAGTAACATTTTACTACTGTTTCAAGTCCGTACTACTTATACTACTCAAATTTCAATTATGATACCCGGATGAAAAAAATTATTTGTAAATATTTTTTTTTTTTTAATAATAAGATACCAAAAATATATTTCGCCCAAAAAGGTTTTCTGCCATCTGTGTGATTGACATTTGGCAATTTAGTTAGATTTGTATCAGATAAGGCATCTGTCATGATGGAAAAGAAGTCAGGAGTGAAAGCTCTGATTCAAAAGGACCATCCACAGTTATATTTAATGGGTTGCATTTGTCTTTCATTACACTTGTGCTCCTCTGCAGGTTGAAACAAGCTTCCTACTCATTTGGAATCGTTGGGTAGAAATATTTATTCGTTTTTTTGCACATAGTCCCAAAAGACAGTCTGAATTCAAGATATTTTTCGGTTAAAGTGCATAAAATTCTTAAGGTAGCTTCGAATAGGTGGGTATCGCTGGGAACTGTTGTTTCACGGATATTAGAGCTGTGGGTTCCATTGCAACACTTTTTTGTACGATATCAACGTGAAAGTAATGCTAATTTAATACATACAATATGCGTAGAAATGGCGGAAAGAAAAAGAGCATTCTTTATGTTTTTGGTAAATTCAACAAATCAAATAAATATCGAATTTCAGGCGGTGGCAACGAGGATACATATCTTGCTTTCAACAATAACAATTTATTTTAAATTATTTTGTTCAAAATTTCGTGAAACTTTATTACCAATTTAGTAGATGAAGAAATATTGGATGAGTAATGGCGATCAGTTCTTAATCAAACAGTGGTATCTACAGATTTGCCTTTTGAAGATTTCTATCAATATATTTTTAATCAAAAAAACGCATTAAACCAAACCCTGTTTCCTAAAATAAAACATATTATCTGAACTATAATAATTTTCCCTCATAGCAGTGCAACTGTCGCAAGAAATGTTTCTGAATTTAATTTAATTAAAGACAAGAAAAAAAATTAACTAAGTACAGTGGAATATATCAGAATATATGTTAAATGAGAAGACTGATTTTTTTACGCCTTGACTCGATAGAATATGAAGAGTTTTGTTTGCTTTATTTTTATGTTTAGAAATCTATATACCATATATATAAAAGAGGAAGTCTGTATGTATGTGAGTATGTTCCCTATAGACTCCTAATCCGCTGAACCGATTTTGATGAAATTTTCAGGGAACATGTAGAGTAGTCGCGGGATGGTTCTTGTTAACAATAGAATTGAGGCTGACTTGAATATAACTGGAATTTTTTTAATTTTTTTTTAAAGATTTTATAGGTCTTTAAGAAATTTTTATAAGTATAAAAATGAATACTGTTTATTCTGATTTAACCATAATTTGTATGAATAATATCATTTTATTTTGCTTAGTTATAACGAAGCTGAGTCTGTTGTTATAGCTATTTTATTTAATTAATAATAATTTAATCACAAAAGATAAAAAAAAACAAATAGTACCTACAAGCAAAATATTGTATGTGCTTATGTATTTCAAAAGTTTTGACCGGTGCTACCCTTCGCATCCGAATACTACTCGAATATGTAAATCTTAATACCCTAAAAAAATACAAAACGGCAGCACTGGCTAGTATTTCTCGCACTTTATTTATGTTACGAGTGAAGTAAGTTTTATAAAACAAACGTTTTAGGTAAAATCTGGTAAATCTTTAAATCTTTATTAATTTTTTGCAATACGTATCGAAATTATGTTCTGGATAAATTCGCAAAAAAACTCCTTTTATATTGGTAATGTTGATTTATATCATGCATACATTATACGTAGCAGTGTAGCTTTAGCTGCCGTTGACTCTTCCAGTGTCACAGTCAATAGGTGCGTTTTTTCCAACTGGATTAAGATCAAGATCATTCGTTTTACATTGGAAAAAACAACAAAGAGATGACTACTCGAGAATAGCAATTTTTACAAGTCATTCGAAAGTTGATGAAATTCGTACACGAATGAACTCGAGTATAGGGCCCCAGTCCTGTTTTTGGTCGAAAATTGAATGAAATTATTCAAATACTCGCAAATCACACAAAACTAAATATTTCTAAATTCCCGTACGTGTTTCTCTAGCTAAACTTGTGAAGATTCAGCAATTTTTTTTTCTTTGCGCTAGGTTCAAATTTACATAAACTAAACTGCGAATCATGATATTTTACCATAAAATATTCTAGTAGTTTTTAATATACGTACATGCTGTGGCATCCATACAATTTCTGTTGATTTCGTAGTTTCTCGCTGGGTCAGCATCAACTCCTTCCAACAACTCGTTAATAATGGCTTTACATGAAAATCGTTGCTAAAATGGACCACCATCTTAAGATCTCCACTAAGCTTCTGTTGATTTCCTTTTTATCGTGAAGCGGATTGTTGAAATGATATTCTAAATATTAATATAACAAGTTATATTTCAGCAAAACCGAAAAATATCTCTACATCTCAGCGACGATAGACACGCTTCTTAAACTGGCTGACGAGTACGAAATTATTAAGAAAACTATAACTGGAAGCATGCAAAAATTCAATTACTTTAGTAAATCAGACTTTCTAATTGGCAATATGACCGAAGATGATATATTAACAAATAGCGATCGATCTGTTATAATCAAGGACGCCATTAAGCCTGTACTGATGCCTTATTTACGGAATGGTGCTATTGAATATTTTTTTCCGGTACATGATTTGGTAAAGAAAGCGTTACAAAAAGAATACAGTAGAACCTGATTAAGTGACCACCTTCCTATCTTGACCACTGTCCTAAAGTTGCACTTTTTTTACGGTCCCGATGTAAAAAAGAAACAGATTTTATTTTTTAAATTATTTTTATAATCTGACCAATCGGATAAAGTGACCAGTTTTGCACAGTTCATTGGATGGTCACTATATAGAGGTTCTACTGTATGTGTAAATATTGAACATATTAAAAAACGCTAAATATAATTTTTAAACATTTAGGAATATTTGAACAAATTCAATGTACGTTTGGGTAGAAAAATGCCTGTTGAAGATATACAAAATTACTTTGGCTCAAGTGTTGGACTTTACTTTGCATTTATTCAATTTTATACAATTGCCCTTACGTTTCCGGCTGTTTTTGGAGTTTTGCAATACTTTATGGAGTTCAATTTAACAACAGTTTGCGGTTTTTATGTCCTATGGACTACGGTATATAAAAATTCATATTATTGTGCAATGTTTAAATCGTAATTAGTAACCAACACATAACCTTCATATTTTGATTCTATTTCAGATATTTCTAGAATTGTGGAAACGAAAATGTTCGGGATTGGCATTTAAATGGGGAACTATTGAAATGACCAGTTTGGATAAACCACGCACTGCGTACTATGGCGATATGAAACCAGATCCTGTCACAGGTTTTTGTCAAACTAGTAAACATTTTTAAATCAAAGTGTTGCTATTTGTTGCCTTTTTTCACAGGTAAAATGACGCCACAGTATCCAATGCGATTTACATATCTTCAAATGTATTGCGTTTCATATCCTGTTGTGGCCTTATGCGTTGTAGCTGCGATCTATTTTACGCTTTATCAGTTCCAAATTGAAGCTGAAGTTTTACATGATTTCGGTAGGGAAGATACATATATTTCATTAATATTTGGATCTAATAACTCTACAACAATTAACAATTCAATCTTTCATTACACTAAAATGCTTTTTTACAGGTAGTGAATCTTTACTTCTTTACGTACCGGTTATTGTGCAATCAATTTTGATTGCAATTTTCTCTTGGGCTTATGAAAAACTGGCCACGTTCTTAACCGACAATGAAAATCATCGTACCCGCAGTCAGTACGAGCGACACCGCGTCAACAAGCTAATGATCTTTGAAATTGTGAATAATTTCTTTTCGTTATTCTACATAGCGTTTATTTTACAAGATCTTAGTCAACTCAAATATCAATTGATGACACAGTTGATTATATTTCAGGTATGCTTTTTTGTTACAAGTCTTACTACACGCCAGTTCATAGGTAGTTTTAGCTTGCTAAAGGTTTTTACTTTAAGAAATTGATTAGTTCTAAAGTTCTCATTAATATAACTAAGTTTGCAATCTCGGTAAATATTGGCTCTTTCTTCTTTGGATGCTATGGGCAGCAAGCAAAGTTTGACTATTGGTGCTACAAAATAACTCGCGAGTTTAGTATTTAATTTTGACATGCTACCTATCGTAGTCGAGGTATGTTTATCTTATTCCATCTAATTTTAGATTGTCCAAATTGCTCAAGAAGTGGGATTTCCTCTTATTGCTGTTGCAAAGCAAAAGTACACGCAACATATGAAGGAATTGAGCGACTCGAAAAAGTGCCTTATTACAAATATTGGACGTTATGAGCAGGTATGTAGTCAGATACCATAATTTATCGAAGTAGAAATGTATTGAGCTCAATTTAGAAGGGATTTCGATTCAAGTTTTGAATAGGTTTTAAGTTGAATAATTTCTTTTTCATGTGTACAAGGCTTGCTACGAAAGTGGTTTAGATGAATACCATAGCACATATGAAGACTATTTACAAGTCTGTACCCAATTTGGTTACGTTGTCCTATTTGCTGCAGTTGCTCCATTTGCAGCCCTTTGTGCGCTAGTCAACAATTTCTTTGGAATGTCAATCGATTTGTTTAAGGTACATAACTAGATAATATTGTTTTCTTTTTGAATACAATTATACCTGAACGGAAACAGTCTCTGTATTCCAAGAAATGCTAAAATCAAGACAAACTAATTTTGCTTTTACAGATAACCAACTTTTATAAACGTCCTTTCGCGCGACGGGCGAAAAATATAGGAGCTTGGCAATCAGCATTAGAACTTTTATCTGTGATGGCGATTTTCAGTAACTGTGGACTACTATATCTCCAACCCAGTATCAGGTAAAAAAAAACAATAGAAAGTCGATCAGGAAACGACGGTATGTTGTTGTGACATCGCTTTATAATTAAATTAAATGTTTTTTTCAGAGAATTCGTGGTAAATCTCTTCCCAACCACATCGACCTTCACATTCATTATATTTGAACATGTTCTGCTGGCAGTGAAATATGCCATGCATAAGGCGATCCACGATAATCCACGTTGGGTACGAGTGGCTATGGCAAAGGCTGACTATGAATCCAGTGAAGCACTAAAGCATTTACGAAAGGTCCAAGCAACTGGGAAATTACTTAAAAAAAGTGACTGAAATCCGAATTGTATTTTTGAAATATACTCCGCCTGCATGTTTTTTTTCAGTAAAGTTGTATGAAAATACAACAAAAACTAGTCAATGCATATAAATTCCTTCAGAAACAATACTTGCTAAGTATTTCCCTAATAATCTCATTAATATGAACGGTGCTCTTTTAAACAGATTCAATATTGTTTTCTCACATAATAAATTTTTTAAGAATAAAGTTTGTTACATTGTTTAGCTACATGCAATTTGTTGTGTTCGATATTATAATCGTTAAACTAAATTGAATATAAAATTGTATTTTTGAGCATGACCTACAATAATAAACTTCTAAAAGGAGTCACTAATTTATTTCCAGAATAAGCACCCAAACTTATAGACGGAGAGCGACAACGTTTTCACTTATACCAGTTCAGCAAGTACTGATCTTTGCAGATAGAGATATACATATATACTGGAGCGAATTAGCCATTCATTCTCTCATACGCCAATCAACAACAATTTGGCCTTATCCACTAATAACGTCTAACTTCCTCCTTGCTTTAAAGTGCTTCAATGTGGTCTATGTCTCACCACATCTGTGCTACGTAATGGAATCTTGCGATGAGTTACTAATTCTCGGCGATGTAAACTTACCTCACGTAAATTGGTTTCCTTCTGAAAACGATGAGGGCCAAGAAAAATGCAAAAAAAAGCAAGCTGAATCGTTTACTCGGTTTTCGGTTGTTTCAGCTTAAGACCGGTTTACATGGTGACTGTAAGTAATTTTTACTGAGATTGTGAGAGAGAGAAGGAAAATCTCTTATGATAAATTGATTAGGAGTGAAACGAACAGATATTATATTCAGGAAAAAATATTTACGATATTTCTGCGAATTTCATTTTTTGCAGTGGTTACTTTCTACTCCATTGAAAATTCGATAAGCTAGCTCCCTCACAATCTCAGTAAAAATTGTTTGAAGTCGTCATGTAAACCACCCTTTATGTGGTAGATTCAACTCATTCAATGCTTTACTAAGGGATACCAGCAGGCAATTGTTACCCGTGCACCGCTAAGTGAAATGTACTTGGTTGTACAGAGATATTTGAATTAAGTGTTTTGTTGTTTATTAAATTCCATACATTTTGGAATGAATGACTATTTCATCATTTTCTCACTGGGCGTTTGACCTGAGCTCTACCTTTCAGTGTGTCGTGGCTGAGGGTGGGCAGACAGGGCGCTAAAAACACCTAAGCGCCCTGACAAATCGCGCGAAGTCGCGCAACTCCACCGCTTCTTGGTCTTTCACGACCTATTGGGAAGATAGTCCCAATTTTTACCTAACCCGGAGTAAGCCGACACGAAATTTTTGTTGTCCAGGCCACCCCACACTGCCGTAGCTAGTCCCGGCTGCCAGCAAGCGTGTCGCTTCCGTTCCGGCTCAGCCACCAATTCGGACGTAGGAGGAATTGGCCCTTCTGTCCCGAACCTTTCCTATCCTTCGACTATTTTGACTTTTTCAAGCCGAAATAGTCATTCCAAGGCCTCAAACACAACACAGTGCGTTTGGGAATTCTTTTATCCATTCGCTTCACATGGCCTGCCCATTAAAGCTTACGAAATTTCATAAGGATCGATGCGGCTGTGTCCCCATACCGGATTTTCATTGTTGAACCGGATACGCCATTCAGTGTCTTTTCTTACTAGTCCCAAAATTCTTTGAAGAATACGTCGTTGAAATACGTACATATATTGATTTTACAGACGCTTGGGTGAGAGACCACTTTACGCTTAGTCTTGAATATGCGATATTTGCTCACGATTTGGACTATTAACGAATTCAGCCTTACAAATTCAACAAAACCTCCTACAGACTTAAGATATTATTCTGAGGAATAGAATCAAATATTCTTCAAAAATTTCTTTTTAATCTATTTTGTGTTTTTGCTATTCATGCATCAAAACAAATTAGTGGCAAATGGCGTTGTTACTCCCTAAACTAACAAAACACGAGCATACTTCCTACTGAATTGTTTGATCTGACACTGTTTCTCCGAGTGAATTGTTTGCAGTTGTGCACTTGGTATTTTTTTCAACTGGATCAGATCACAACTGAAAAAACGATGTGGATCAACCCAAAAGCGAGTTTATTAGGGTTAACAATCATATATGTAAGTGCCATGGATACTCTGTATGAGCAGGGCTACGTGTAGTTTTCCTTTATTGCATGTAGCGATGAAACTCTGCAGAAAGTGCACAGAAATACAAAGGCTTCTTCAATAAGTCACAGGGCGCCAACTGTTTAAACACTAAAATAGTGGAAATTTTTACGAGCTTTATTAGCGGAAAACTGATTCAGCTTTGATCCCATTATGATTTTGGATCATCTCTTTGTTTTTGTTTTTTTTTTTTTTCATTGTAAAACGAATGATTTTGATCTTGATCCAGTTGAAAAAAACACATCTAATGTTCTTCTCACACAGCGATATAACGGAATAAGAAAATTGAGTACTATCGGTAATTTAAAATACATAATTTTATTCTTTAAAAATAAAATACATTTAGTTAATCGAAGAAATTTACAAGTAAATATTTCGTTAAAAAATAGAGTGACATTTAAAAAAAATAATTAAAACATTGGTTCACAACAATGTTTCAAGTTACAGATTCATAGCGCTTAATTTAAATACAAGAGATTAAGTTTTAAACTAAATAAAAAAAAATAAGGTGGCACGCATTTATATTCCTCGATACGAGCGTTGTGCGTAAATAGCACTGATACAATATAAGACAGCATTGACCAATCCGATAATAGATGCTGCCATGTATGCTTCATATAGTCTCGAAGAGTATCGATTGTTACTGACCTCAATCAGGAGGGTAAGTGATGCGGCCAATAGTAAAATACAAGCAATCGAATGATAGATAAGTTCCTGAAGAAATAAGAAGTTAAATCGTAATTTATATAGAATATGTACATAATTATGTTTTTTTTTAAATATTATATTATTATAATATTACATAAATAGTTTTCGATATAATTCCTCCAGTGCTAAGCGACACCAAACACGACACCAGTAGACAAAACGTTGCTATCATAAACGTTACAGCCATCAACAAGAAAAACAGATCCGGTGTACCACGAATGCTGTAATCTCGGGTGTACCATGCTATTATACCAACACATACAGCTCCTAGAATCTAGAATGATAAAAAATTAAAACATAATCATAAAATTCCATACAACGAACAACAAAATTGTAGGACAAAATTGTTTTACATTGTTCATGTAATATGACCACAATGCCCACCAAAATGATTTTTTAGGAATGGATATTTTCAGTAAAAACTAAATGAACTACTGATATGTTTATATTTATACTAATACATATTAGAAAAAGACGGATCGTATGTTCAATTATTCACTGATGAACTCTCTAACAATTGTAGGAATTTTGATAATTTTATTCAATGATGGCTTCCTTAAAGTCTTGGGAGCTTGCTTATATTTGTGCGGCTCACCGGATCTAACTCTTACCAATGCTCCACCGCTTTGAGGTTCAAAAGGTCCAGTTGGATCAACTCTTTACAATTCGAAGACCTTATTGCTACTTTAGAATTAACAAAAACTTGATGATGGAAATACCGTTATATGTATGTCAGTAATGCAGTTATGATCCCAACTGGTTAGTTAACGCTGGTACCTTGTACTGTACTACTTCACCAGTGATCATGCTAGAAGACAAAAGAAAGGTAAATCATAACCGTAACGTGGATCATAAGAACAACCCAGTTTCTACTAATCTAATAATTAGTCTTCAAAGAAAGTCCTTCGGTCGTCATCATACACAAATCGCTAAGCAGTCATAGTGTCAACTAATGAGACTATGATGAAACCATCCCTTAGGTCCGGTATTTCAATATAAAGTTAACTCGAGTGGTTTTGGTTAACTGATAGTTAAAATAATTTTCCGTATTTTAATATCAGATAACCTACAAAGTGTTAGTAAAAGTGAGTTTCAAGTTAACTCATACTTCAGGTATCAGTTAACTACTGCTTATATTTTACTGTCAGTTGCTTGTTGATAACCTTAAGACTTTTAAGTAATTTCTATTTTGACTGTAATTGTTTCTGTTTGTTGAATTTATTTATTATCAATAAACTGTGTAGGTTATCTGATATTGAAATACAGAAAATTATTTTAGCTATCAGTTAACCAAAACCACTCGAGTTAACTTTATATTGAAATACCGGACCTTAGAAGTACAAGATCTATTCGAACCAACGGCAAAATTCTCAGTGGATACGATCGACAGGTATTTCTTTTAGTGGGCTTTTCCTATTCGGGCGTTGAGAAGTTTCTTCGGAAGATTGAACAATATCCGCCGCGATTGACTAGCCTGCTCAGTCAGAATCCATTCACTTCCATAAACAACAGAATGCAACGTGACTTCCATCAATACGAAATTTTATGCCTCTCAGCCAGAGTCTCAAAATTTTTTACTATCGCATAATAAGATGACGACGTTAGTGCCCAAGCTACTCTAATATATGTCAATTTCCGACCTTCGGAACGAACGTGAAAATATTAAATTATATTAATTTGGTAAAAAAATCCATGTATCATAATACTGTAAAAAAAAACTTACCAGCTGAAAAAGTTTTAAAAGGCCGGGAATCGTTTTGATGTAGCCAGTATTTATAATTAGCGCCGAAGTCGTTCCTGTTGTCGTCGTTGTACGGGTTATTGTTACTGAATGCGACATTTTTATTTGATAATTACTTTACTCTCTGTAATGAGAATAATTAAATTGTTATATTAATCAATAATCGAATTTTAATATTTAATTTATTTTAATGAGTACAGAATAATTTCTAGAAATAGAACAACAAGCATGAAATTATAGGATGAAGTTGTAGCGTACCCAAGTTCATTTCCAATCAGGAACATGAAATAGTTAGACTGGACCGATATTTTGAATCGGTAAATTGTGAAATCCAAAAATCAAAAATAGAAATAAATACGCACCGATATTTTGAATCGGTAAATCGAAAAATATAAAATTAAAAATTGAAAATGAGTACGCCCAAAATGTTTCGAACAAAGTAGAATCGAGTTTAAAATTGTTCGACTATTGTTCAAAATAGGATTTAAAATTGTTTGCCGATTGTTTAACAATAGAGCGACCCTTTACGGTAAGTTTATGGCGCGAGGCATCAGATATAAAAGTACACTTAGTATATATTTTTTATGTAAAGAAATGAAGTATTATGTACCCATAGTTTAGGTAGTTTAGCTAGGACTAAGTTTTAGGTTTAACTTTTAAGTTTTAGTTGTGAATAAATGTTTAACTAGAACACATCTTTCGCTCTCGGGCCTATTACGGAACTCGCTCGAACAAAAAACGCAAATTCTGCGACCAACTCGCTGACGGCCTACTTGCCGATAGTTTCACTTGACTTTTAGTCAAGAAAAAAGCGTGAGTGAAAAGAACTGCAGATATCAGATCCGAACCCTAGTGGGAGCTAGGACTGGGCATTGTCACATGAAGAAGCAACTCAATAGGATTGGTCTCTCTGAGACCAAAATCTGCAGAATATGCAATGACGAAGACGAAACACCGGAGCGTATCCTCTGTGAATGTGAGGGTTTAGCTCACAAAAGACTTCGTCACTTCGGTCAGGGTTTCATGGAACCATCGGAATTCCTGTCCATTCCTCTTCGCAAAATACTAAGCTTCATTGAAAGCGCAGAGATTGAAGAGGAATCGTAACCAATCCGGGGGACGTCACAATAAGCCCAACTGTAGCTTCAGTGACAGAGGTTAACCACGCCGAACCCTATCTCCAATCTAATCTAATCTAAGAGAACTGCGTATTATGAGAGCCGATCGAGTGACTTTTTACTAGTAAGAAAAGTCAAACTCACTCGACTACTGGAAATTAAGTGACTTTCCAATTGTCGAGTTTCATCATACCAACTTCTGCTCGAGTCGAGTTCAAATGTGAGTGAGTTACTCACTCGACTCGAGTTTTGTAATAGGCCCGTTAGTTAAGTATCACAGTTCTACTCTTAGTCCTAAAGAGTTTACTCTTTTTGAAGGACTCCGGTTGGTTGCTACTCGACCAAAAAAAGTCAATTTCAATTACTCAATTTCGCATCTAAATAGACAAATCACTGACAGTATGATTCTCCATTTTAATAGCTATCACATATGTAAATCTCCACGAAAGACTTTCTGGATTGCATATTTACCGTTTTACCTGTAAACATCAAAAATTAATGTATTCAAAATTTCAATTTCAAAGCATGAAACATTCTGAAATTATCAGCCAAAACTCGTGTTTTAAGGACTCTTGCATGGTGCTATCGGAAAAAGTGAATGGACTTCGATCCAATTTCACTTTTAACTCAAAAATAATTCCAAGAAAATAATGGCCTGTTTGGTGGTGTGCAGCTGGGATTTTTCACTATTCCTTTTGGAAGCGTGGTGAAACCATTAATGCAGAGAACCAATTATACCCAATTTGATGAAATGCATCAGAAATTGCGCGTTCAATAGGCTAGATTGGTCGACAGCGATGGAGTTATACCGTTTCATGGCATCGCACGGCCTCATGTTTCAAGAACAACGGCCCAAAAATTAAACGAGTTGCAGTATGAGACTCTTCCTCATCCACAATACTGACCAGACCTTTCGCCAACCGACTACCACTTTTTTTTAACTTTTGGATTGTTTTTTGACGAAAAAAAAATTCGATAATGAAGCAGCCGATTAAAGTGCCTTCGAGGACTTTCTTCGCTCTAGAAAGTAGGACTTGTACGAAACTGGCATAGCACTTGTATCTTGTTGGGATGTATTGCGTGTGCTGGTACATTTTTTGAATCATAAAATTAAGTTTTAGTTACAGTTGAAATTTGAAATTGCACTACTAAAAAACGATAGTTCATCTGCAACAACCTAATTGGTAGGTATGTGGTAAAAATTTAAAAATTGGTTTTTTCATAATCTCACAAAAAAAATTCCCGGAAAAAAGCGGAAAAAACTGGCCGTCACATAAGACAGACCCTTAACCCAGTATAACCGAGTCATTTCATTGAAGTGACCGATTAAAAAGATTTGGTCATTTGAGTCATTTCCGTCACTTCAGTTACTTCCATGAATAGGTCGAAAAGACACTATCAGTACTATGACTATGCAGTACCAACCGCAAAGATCCCACGGTTCAACGGATCTTTGCGGTTCGCGAATCTCGACGACTCAGCAGATCTTCACGGATCTTTGTGGTTTGCAGATCTCGACAGCTCAGCAGATCTTTACGGATCTTTGCGGTTCGCGGATCTCGACTTCTCAGCAGATCTTTACGGATCTTTGTGCTTGAGGATGGACAATGGACGAAGGATGATGGACGATGGAGGATAGATGATGGACGATAGACGATGGATGATGGACGATGGAGGATAGAGGATCGAGGATAGACAATAGATGATGGACGATGGAGGATAGGGGATGTATGATGGACGATCGAGATCTGTTGAATCGTGGAGATACGCGAACCATAAAGATCCGTGGAGAAGATCTGGCTCAGTTGGATCTTTTGCTTGAGCCGGCTCAGATCTGAGTTACCCAGTAGTTTACTCTACATATGGTATATTGTCCATAGGTTTTAAATCTGTTAATATTTATTTTAAGAAAATATTTTACTTTTCTTTTTGTTAATTTCTGTTAAAATGTGTTTCATTCAAACTTTGTCTTCAATTACAACCCAGCAAACATATTGGCGAGGATTTGCTGCCAGCAAGCATTAGGCAAGAAGAAATGACATGCGATCAGCTCGCCCTTTTATCGAATTGTACTTGCCACAGGCAATGATTTAGAAATTCTTGCCAAATGCTTGCAAAAAGATCGTAATTTGTAAGGATTTTTTTAAAAAATGGAACCCTTTTTGGAAATGGATTAGTTCTTTGTTACGCATCCGTCGGAAAGAAGTGAGTATTAAAACTATTATATAATTTTGGTTTTTTTGGTACGAGCAAAAGTGATTTTTAATAACCGGTGAGCAAATTAATAGTGTAGTGAGAAGTATCTCAAAAGAGTCATTAGATTTAGTGAATTACTGTTTAGAACCTAAAATTCAAAGAGATTCGCCTAAACTTTCTTCAACTAGAGATACGGCCCTATTCTGAAATTGTGACCTATCACAGGTCACAACCTGCTGTGACTTAAATTTTGTGACTGCACTTGTGATCGGAAAGTGTTTTGGAATTCTGGCACTGTAGTCACAAGTAAGGTCACAAAAATTTCTCCACAGAGTTGGAGACATGTAAAAAAATCTGCCAACAGTCTGGGCGCAACTGTATTATTTTTCCGGCAGAAGTTCAGAACGCGTTCAATTCGGAGATGCGATGTACGTTACTATGTGACTGAAAACCTAACAAAAAGTTCGGGAAGCGTTAAGAAAAGGGTGTAACATATGAATTAAATAATTGGGTCATATTCCGGGATGCGGTCTAGAGGTTGAAAAAAACAAAACTTAAAAATAGGTGATTATTAAACAAGCCTGGGGAAGTGAAAAGATATTCGATATCTGATCAGACCTGAGAAACATGGTGGAATTCATGAAAAAGTATACAACCAGTTTACACCCTCTTAGGGGTCGAATTTCAAAAAATCTTGAAAACACTTTCTAGGTATTCACATGAAGAATCCGTAGAAAAAAAATGAACTCAATATTTCGAAAGACCTAGTAGATATGACGAAAATCGTGAAAATATATGCATTTTATACTAACGATGTTTTTTTTTGCCCCCCCCTTTCTGAACGCCAATGAATATTCAAATTTTTTTTTATCAGAATTACTTTTCTAGTTAATTTACATATACGTACCGAGTTTCAACTTCTTAGCATAAGCCGTTCTAAAGTTAGGAAAAACACCCCCCACCACCGTACCATACTACCCCTAAAAAAAATTTTATTTTTCCACCATGCCACTACTATAGCTCTATCTAAATACCAAATTTCAGCTTCCTATCATTATAGATTCTTAAGATATAAGCATCGAAACTTTTTCTTTCTCACCCTTCCCCACCCTCACCCTCTACACCCACACCCCCAAACTTTTTTTCCGTACTAGGGTTCTATTAGGCCTACTTCTAGTAAAAATTTGAAGCAACCATCTTACACTGTTATTGAGATATGAAACGTGTTATTTTTGAAAAATTCTTATCCCCTCCACTTACGTACTCCCCCGCCCCCTTCAAATATTTTACTTTGAGCAATCTTTATTTATCAAGCTTTGTATCCAAACCGAATTTTGTTTTTCTGGTGCCACTGGTTTGGGAGATATTGTAATGTTAAGTATTTCAACCCCCACCCCCGTACGTCACTACCCCCACCCAAAAATTTTGTATCAATCTATTCTCCTAGTATAACTACAGATATTTGTTAAGTTTAAATTGCTTGCTATTAACGGTTTAGGAGATATGGATTTTAGAATGTGTCGATCTCGACTTTTTTGCGTTTCGGACGCATTGCTTCCCCTTCCACTCCCACACCCCTTCACCCATATCTGTTTTTTTTTTTTGCAAATGGGTCCATTATCAAAGCTCTATAGAAATTCTAAGTTTCAGCCTCCTAACACAAGCGGTTCCTGAGATCTAGAAACCTAAATTTTTCGTCTAAAACGCTTACCCCGCCTTCCCCCTTACACCTCCTCCCCTGAAAATAATGTCAATTCAAGGGGTCCACCAAGTCTATTCTTAGAAAAAATTTTAATTTAATAGCTCCACTGGTTTGAGAGCTACGAGCCTTCAAAGATTTTGGGGCGGTCGACGTACGGCGTACGGCGTACGGGGTACGGCGTACAGACGGAGTGAAAATTTTTATTGCTTTTTTCGCGTCTACTAGTCATGAAACGTGGACAAAAAAATTTTGAGGGCAGCAAATTTTTTTTTTTTTAAAATCGATAACAATACTGTATTATTAATAATACAGTAATTGATGATGCTGTGTCAGTATCAGGGTTCATCCGGCCTTTGCAAGTGTATAATGGAATGTTGTATGCCTCAGGAGACGTCTAAAACCGAAGAAACTCGCAAATAAATTGTAGATTAATAAAAAACGGTTCACTTGCGTTCCTTAACTTTCGCACTGTCACTCTTTATAACGCCCTTAAATCACACAAAATGTAAAAAAGCTACCTAAATTTCCGTTGAATTACTTCTGTTCAGCTTCTTCCAGTAATTCCAGTAGCAAATATAACAAACTTTCCATTTTTTTTAATATTAAGTATTGAAACTTCACGAAACGTTAAATTTGTAGGCCTGGCTGGTCGTTGTGATCACCTATTTCGATAGTCACAATTTTGTGATTTTATTTTAAAGCGTTAAAATTGTGACTACTGCAAGAATATGAAAAGTCACAGATTTTCTGAAATTGAGACTCTCTGATCAAATTGAGACTTGTGACTGTGCACAGAATAGGCCTGATAAGCCCACCTAAGATTTTAACTCGTATGCAACTTGTCGGCAGCTTCTATTAGGCAAGCAAAACCCTTTCAGAAAAAATTGCAAAAGCCTCGAAAGTAAGTTATACGGCGGACTAAAATAATTCTTGCCGGTTTAAATTGCAACTTAACCGCAAGTTGCCTGATTATCGCTTAAAGTAAGGGTAGTTTATCAGTTCCCTTGCTCAAAACGATAATTTGGCAAGTTACTCATAAGTGACAATTTTAGACTTGCCGGCAAGAAGCATTTTGGTTCGCCGTATAACTTACTTTCGAGGCTTTTGCAATTGTTGCCGCAAGGGTTTTGCTTGCCTAATATAAGCTGCCGGCAAGTTACATACGAGTTAAAATGTTTGGTGGGAAGTGGTACATTTACCTATGTATGTCCATAGGTACATTCGTACATTGATAACGCGTGTACCAGTAGACGAAAGCTGCAATTCCATTTAAAGGTCAATAAATGCATGTGCTTGCTTAACATTTAGGTAGTCCGGAAAGCATTTTCAAATAAGACCAAATTCCGTCTAATTTTTAACTGTGTAGTAGTTTCCTGCCATAAACCACTAATCTGATTTTATCCCAAACCATTTCCGCTAGATACCTACTAAATGTAAAAATATCAGTGACATAATTCAAACACAATTTTAAAGAACAGATCTCACAATCTTGAATGACATCATAGTCCGAAGCGTCAAATAGCCATGATATCTTAAGGCCAGAACTGAGACAACAAAATTTTAAGCAACCTGCGGAAATATGACGTCGAACTATGCGCATTAATTTAATTGATGTATCAAATTAAAACAAGAATCTAACCACACACCCAAAACTACCTTGACACGATCGATAGCATCGAACGTCGCGTAAATATATTAAATCTGGCCCACGATTCAATTCTGGAAGCTAAGCTAGTCGTTTATTCAGTGTAAACATAAAATATATATTGCCTGTAAAACAATGCCGTAACTGACGTCATCATCTTGTTGCTTGAACAAGACAAACTTGCAACAAGTAAACAACAAGGTTGCAGCCTATTTTAGTGACTACCTCGAATGACACATACTCAGCCGTGTACACCTTTTCAGATTCCAGGACGCAATGATCCCAATCCCAGTACAGAAGTAATTAAAATTAAAAGTTCGTCGGAGGTCGACCACAATGCCAAATTACTTCATCGCGGTATAAAAATAGACGGAATCGCGATATAGACCGCACCCACATTCACGATATTTTAACAGAAATTTGGAAGAAGCTGTTTTCACAAATAGGTCAAAACTTTAATAACGAATTGAGCATATCGAATATCTAGAACTCATAAATTGCAATAGCCCTTAGTCCAATAGACATAAAAATCTTACCGTATGCACTAAAGGTAACACGCTCGCACTATGCTAAACACCTCAAAATCGTAACGTATTTCACTATTGGGGACCAACTCCAATTTACGACTGAACACGAACACAATAAACAAGATACAAGAAAACAAGTCGGCGACTGCCCCGCTCCAAGTTGAATCAAATCAGTGAGGCGATACAAGAAAAATCGCGGTCCCTCAAAAACAGAATAAATATATGTTCGGTCTTCGGCACGAATTATTCCTTGGGAAAAGTTTCAATTTCAAGAACAACTGCCCAATCTTGCAACTATGGCCTCAACTGGACTCGTCAGAAAAGCTCGACGAAGTTGAATCAGACAGCTTTAGCACTAGCACTCACACGGAGCTTTCGGAAGTAATGGGTTCGGGAAGTGAACAAGAGGCAGAGTGCGGGAACGTGCGTGTATACACAACAAAATAAAAAAAAAAATATATGATGCATTCGCAGCAGACAGCTTCGACACTATGGAGTGAGTACGCAGACGGGAAAAGTATGGGTTTGGGTGCCATTGAAATGATGAGTAATTCAGTTCATGTCTCCTTATCAATAAGACGCCGTTGGTGATGTAATGACTTATTCGTACGAGTACGTTACCTGATAGTAGTTACCTGATATACTTAAAGAATACCCCCAATACTGCATACATGGAATGGACGCGTAAGGAAATATGTGTACGTGCAGGAATTCTTCCATTTATGCAAAAATTTCAGATTTCACCTTGACGTTTTGCTTTTTACGATTTCGGATGTTTGATTGGAAAATAATCAAATTTTATTTTGAGATACTTGTTTTGATTTTTAAATATATTATGGTGGGCTTATACCTGCGCATAAAAGCAGCAAATACAACTGAAATTCTCTCTTTAAATAAAAAATTGGCCAACAGTCTGGCCGCAACTTTAACTTTTATGGGTAGCAGTCCGAATTCTGTTTAATGCTGAGATGCGGTGTAGGTTACTATGCGACTGACAACCTAAAAAATAACGTTCCAAATAGCCTCCTAATTACTCCTTAGGTTGTCAGTCGCATAGTACCTTGTTGTTGTTGTTGTTTGGTGTGGGGAAGACACACTAAAAGGCGAGTCTTGAGCATTCAGGCCACCTGGCCCATTATACTCGAATCCCCAGTCTCTACTCGAACTTTTTCGTCCTCCTCACGAAGTTCAAAAGCTCAGGTAGCGAGCGAGAACGGAGTTCCTCCATCCTCATAACATCGACGCCGTATACATGCATTCTTGCAAAAGAGTAAGCTGGACACTCGAGAAGAAAATGTTCCGTCGTGTCGTCGCTCTCGTCACAAGCAGTGCACATGGGGTCGTCAATGATTCTCAATCTGCCCATGTGTAGGCCACACGAGTTATGTCCTGTGAGAACACCAACCATACTACTACATTCCTTTCTGCTCAATTTGAGAAGAAAAGCAAAGGTTCGTTCACTTGGTCCCTCAACAAGGTTTCTGGTCTGCCACATCCCCGGAAAAGGCCGCCATCTCTCAATCTGTGATTTACTCACCCACTCATCAACGGCAGCCCTAACAGAGGCAACAGGCACACCGAAAACCGGCTCTGGTCCAACCAAGGCTGACTCCGATCCGGCTTTTGCTAATGCATCTGCTATTTCATTGCCATTTATACCTTGGTGACCCGGAACCCATATGAGCATTAAGTTATTGAATCTTCCAACAGAGTTCAACCGCTCTTTACACTCACGTACCATCTTCGAAAAGACGATTGGATTATCTAAAGATTGTAGAGCAGCCTGACTGTCACTGCAAATGCAGATCATCCTGCCTCTCCATCTTCTCTCTATAATCCATTCTACTGCCTTAAGGATCGCATATACTTCAGCCTGAAATACCGAAGAATGTTTTCCTAGGGCGAAAGAGTACCTGACATCTTCATTCTGCAGGTACATTCCAGCTCCAGACCCTTTTTCAGTCATTGAGCCGTCCGTATAGAATATATCAGTGAATCCGCTAGGAAGAGCGAACTGGTTTACCCACTCCTCCCTGCTCGGGATCTCTACCTGATATCTCCTTTTGAGCATACATGTCGAAGTCATAGCATCCGAAGGCATATCGAAGATGGGGTTCTCAGACAATCTTCGGGCCATTTCTCCATGACCCTTGCAATACCCTTTTCTCCACAGGCCCAGTCTCATCAGTCTGTTGGTAGCTCTCATTGCTTCTGCCTGAACAATAATATCAAGCGGTGGCAAATTGAGCAGCGCATCGAGTGCCGCACCCGGTGTGGTACGTAAGGCTCCTGTAACACCGATGCAGACGGTCCTCTGTAGTTTAGTGAGACTAGCTTGGATGTATGCACATTCGGACTTAGTCCACCAAACCAGTGATGCATAGATTAGGATGGGTCTTATAATGGCTGTATATAGAAAAATATACCATTGAAGGCCTAAGAGCCCATGTTCGCCCAAAAGCTCTCCGGCACTGCCAGAAAGTTACTAGCGCACGGTTCACCTTTGTATCAACATGTTCCCTCCAGAGAAGCTTGCTATCCAGGATTACTCCAAGATATTTAACTTTCTCCGAGAGCTGAATGGTTTCTCCCTTCAGCATTGGTAACACTAGACCTTCAGTTCTTCTTTTCCTAGTAAACAAAAAATAGTACCTTACACCACATCTCAACATTAAGGCAGTCTTCTGGTCTAGAGAGCCAGGGGGTTTTTTGAGGTGCGATAACAAAAAAACAACAGATATTTTTATTATTCATTTTTCTGCCCCATATTTATTTATCCTTTATTATTATGTACAAAATTTGTTAAAAAAAAAAACATAATTTTGCGAGTTACAAGCGGTTAAAGTGGGGGTGGAAAAAAAACAGCCTCTCCTGGTTGACACGATTGCGCATCTCCTGGTCATCTTAGAAAAAAAAATGATAACAGATTCTTAATTAGTAAGGATGTCATTATAGACCCTACCTCAGGCAAAAAAAATAAAAAAAATTCGCAAAATGGCGGCTGCTTAAAAAAAGTCATTTTCTTCCGTTTTTTCTCACGTTTTTCAATTTTTTTAAAATAGTTATAAACAAAATTTCGCTATAAATTTGGTAGGGAATATAGAGGGGTGTATAGAGAAGGTTCATAAAAAATTTCAAGTAAATCGGCTCATTATAACTTAAGATATCATTTCAACCCTATCGAAAAAAGTGGTTTAGAGAAAAACGCGTTTTAAGATTCGAGTGAAGTTTCAGGCAGTCTAAGTCATATAATAGGACATATACTTACATTTTATTAATCGGTGATTCCTGGCCATACAATCCGCCTTCGGCTACTTCAAAATCAAAGTTTTTTGCTGTTCTTTATGCTAGACGAGCAGTTCGAGCTTCCTTGGAAGCATTAGAAGTCCGAAGTTCAGAGCGGTGAATGCGCTCTTTAGTTTAGTTTCCACCTCACTTACCTACAATGCTGTAACTCCACAAATAATTGGAATTTTGAAATTTTCTTTGGAGGGTATATTCTTGAAAAACTAGAAATTGAAAATATACAAACAAAAAAACATTTTTTCAAAATTCTAGACCAGAAGACGGCCTTAAACAGAATTCGGACTTCTACCCATAAAATAATAAACCCAGGCTGTTGGCTGTTGTTAGTTTTAATGCCTCTAGTATATCTACATACATATATGTAGGTATTAAGTTTCAACTTTCTAGTATAAGCCATTTCTCAGATATGAAAAACCATCCCCACCACCGTACCTTGCTAACGCTATCAAAAACGTATTTTTCTGTGACGTCTCTATAGTAGCTCTATACAGTTTTAAATTTTTAGCTTTCTATTCTTTGCGACTTTCGAGAAATTAAAATCAGAATTTTTTCATTTCCATCTCCTCCCACAATCACTCCCTGCACCCATTTCCTCCGCTAGAGGTCTACCGATCCTAGCTCCAGTAAAATTTTCAAGATCATAAACGATACAGTTTTTGATATATAAAAATTTTATTTTTTAAAAATTGATTATCCCATAACTTTTGCGATTCACGTCTATCCCCAATCATTACATTCAGTAGACGCCACCATAGTACCTAATTCTATATACAGAAACCAAATTTTATCTTCCTGTGATAATTGAGTCGAAATTCAAAGTTTTTCAGTTTTTGGCAAAAGTTAATTATCGCAAGTGAGAATTTGAGAGGGTGACAAACAGAGAAGTTTTGGTTAAAAGATAAGAACGTGAATCTATAACGAAAACATCCACGTGGTAGGTAAGTACAGAATTGCAGTAATGAAAAGATCGTCGCGGTAGATAAGTATATGATCGGCTATTTTAAATGGAAACGGAAGCTAAAATAAAACTATGAAAGTGAGTAGGTATATACCTTATTGTGTGTGTACATACCTTATTACATTTTTATATTTCAAAATTATGGTGATGTAACTTACATACAGTGGCTGCGGCTTTTTGGAACCGTGGATAATCTTATAAGCCACACACATCTTATTATCAAAATTCAAAACAGTCGAGTTCAATTTACCAAAAAAAACATAACGCAGTCACGATCGGCTGCAAGCCAATCGTATGATACTCTAGATGAAATACTGAACTCCGATTTATATTTTAGTTGGAAGTATATCAAAAGAAGGAGGGGTGCACAAGCAATTATTACATGACGTTTTACTTACAGGTAGAAACTTTTGTATAGTGGTCGATTTTTTGATTTATAGTGAGTTCCATAAAGTAAGTTAGGACATTTTACAGAATTTTTGTATGGCAACTACATGAAGGACTTTTCATATTAATAGTTTCAGCTGCGACTATTATAAAACTAATGTGTATAAAATTTCAAAGTCGTAAATTAAACCGTTCTAAACTTATCGTGCAATATTGGTGAATATGTTTATTAAGGACTTTTGTATGACAGCTACCCGAAGGAGTCAACGGATGGCACTAATTAATGAACTCCGTCTTGGTTTTGGTATAAAACTAATTCCTGTAAAATTTTAAACTCCTGCTTTCACTCGTTCTGGAGTTATAGTGGATTCAGTAACAAGCATAAATTTTTGAAGGACTTTTCTAGGCTGATACATGAAGGAGTCATTCGATTTGCATCATATTCGGAACATTTGATTCAAACATTTTAAACCTTACGTACATATGCAAAATTTCAAGTTCCTAACTTGAAGCATTCGAGCAATAACTGGGAAAACGTGTTTCAAGGACTCTTGTATGGGAGGTACACGAAGGATTGGAAGGATATCGCCCATTGACGAACTTAGCCTTACCTTTTCCATTTTACAAGTTGTGACCAAATTTCATCTTCCTAGGTCAACGCGTTCTTGAGTTATCGTGCAAACGGACGGACGGACAGCAAACGGATTTGAGGGTTTTGGCCAAAAATAATTACAAAATAATATATCACTTTTTTTCTTCCGAGGCTCGGTTCTATGCGTTACAAACTTTTCGGGCTGGATTAAACTTATAATACTCTATATGTTCATCTAGAGTATAATAATTCATCATAACAACAATTCGGCAGAAGAATTCGCTTTATCTTACACTTCGGGTCAGATTAAGCTTTGCACATTTCGTGACTGTATTCTTTTTTTTAACGTTCACTGTTATCAAAAAGGCGAAATAAAAACAATCTTTAAATAAAGAATGATTGCTCTAAAGTACAAAACACAACATGGACTGCGACTGTAATTTGCCTATATTTCGGCGTGAGGTTCGACAACGCAGTTGGTTTTGAACGAAACAACTGACTGCGACCGACTGTAAAGAAGAAAAAGAACGGGTGCCAAGGGTCTCTTTTGTTTTGTTTAATATTTTTGAAAATGGATATGTTTTTGGTAGCGCGTATAATTTATGGAGTGTTTTTAATCACTTTGGAGTGCTGGTGTTTATTAAAAACGAGGAAGGCAATACAAACCAGGACTAATTTGGAGAATAGAAACCCAGGAGCCAAAAAGTTAATAGATTAGATAAATACTTAACGCTAGGACGACGCTTGACTCTTTTACTGCTTCCTTCTTCTTGATCGAGTTTCTTACTGGTTAATTACAGCACTTTCTTTCTATGCTTGTGACGTATTCAAATTCCAACAAAAAAACTTGTTAAATATTTCTACAAACTATGCACTACCAACCGAAGACAAAGATGGTAAGCCTGTCCAAGGCCAAGTGGCAGGCTTCATCAACATCCAGAACCACGAAACAAAAGTGGAATACTCACAATGAGAAAACTAAACTCTTGTTAGCGCTACCAAGGGCGCAATGCGCAACTTTATTCGGTATAATTACCGGCCATTGTTTAATCGGGGCGCATGCGTATAGATTGGTGCTGCTTACAACAGATATCTGCAGCAACTGTAAACTACCCGGGGAACTGGACACGCTAGAGCACCTCCTGTGCAACTGCCCAGCTCTCGCTAGGAGACGGGTGAAAGCTCTGGGTGCACCGACCTTGACAAACCTTAAAGAAGTCTCTTTTAACAGCATGCAGAGTCTGCTCAACTTTGCTATGGTAACAGGGCGCTAAGATTAATTAAACGAAGAGCTCTCAACACAGATCGAAACGCAAGCGCACCTACCATAGGTACCATTGGGGCTCATGTTTTTATGTGGTATCACTATGGACCCTCGTGGGTCTATGGGAGGCTTATGGCCGCCACTGCAACCTAAACCTATGCACTACGAAACAGGCAAACTTTTTCGCAAAACTCCTCCGTCTTCACACACTCTCGACACTTATCCGAAAAAACGTTTCTTAGGCAAATACTTTCCAACTAGCCTCATTCAGTCTTATCTCCCGTTAATCTGCCTTTATTGTCCCGTCATAAGTTGGTCGAAAAGTTTCCAGTCTGTTTTCCTCTGCTTTCTATATTGTTCCTCAGACACTATCACATTCTATATTCTGGGTCACTCTTAACTACCCAGGTCAAGAACTTTTATAATTTTATTTCTAAAGGTCGGTTTATTCCCTCTGTTTAGAATCTCTATTTTATTAATGCTAATAAATTCAAGTAATGACTCACCGCTCTTGTAAATGTCTGAGCTTCCCTACAATGTGTGGCGATCGTGAGTTGAAGTTGAATCCTGATGCAGAACTGGATAAGTGTCTGCATTAGTTTGGATCCCAAATTACTGCGTCGCCAGAGAAATAAGCAGAGCAAAAGACAATCTGAACTTTACTCCTCTTGGTGGTGATGTCTAGCACTGCTACAACTTGGTCCTTGTTACAGAATTCTGGAATAGAAATATAGTTAATATTTTTACTAAATAATAGTCCAGCTCTAGGTGTGCATCAAGTAGCTGACTCGTAGTGAAACTCACCTGTTAAACCTTTAATCTGGTTCTGGTGCTTGTGCCCTCAAAGGTCGCCGTTACACACGACACCCAATCGCGGTGAACTTTCTCGTAGCTTTCCTTCTGCTTTTTGTGCTTGATCCGTGTGTGGATCCTCGAGAAGTTCAGGAAGAGATTAAAACTCACCTTTTTGATATCTCAGGTGGCCAAGGTCCGATTTGGACGGTAGCGCCATCGTAAGTAAGTAAGTTTTTGATATCTGCTGCTGACTTATCATCAACAATAAAGGTTATCACATTACCGCCATTCTTTTCCTTCTCCATTCTTAGCACGCGCCAGTTCTCTGTGTGTAGGTTGAAGTTTTGCCTTCCAATTCTACTCACATATTTTTTTTCCGACTCTGTCAACCACTATTAGTTGCACTCCTATCCAGGGTTTGATGATTGCCATCATTCGCTTTATCCAAACTCTGATTGGAGAATTGTTGCAAGTAGTTGATAACCACCCGTCTATGTCGGGAGCTGGCAATAAATTTGGTTCACAAGGTCTCATCCTCGATATTATTCATCTCATCCAGTAAAGAGCATTTAATTTGAATGAGTTCTTTCTCATTTAAGGATTGCTCCGGAGAAAGACCATGCTAGCAACTTTGTGCTGTGTTGCCACCCTACTATGTATATGTTACTTTGGATGTGCTTCGCTTTGGTTGGGTGTAATGCTAGCATTTAAAGCACGATGAAATACCCTCAACATCCATTTGTTTGGTTTGTTTCCACCACAACGAGAACTGGATGGTCCGCGCCAGCAAAGCTCCCTTGCGGGCGTAAGGCTTATTAGAGGGAGCGGAGGGAGCCCAGTATATCAATCATTCGCGATGCACATGTTTGATTCAGCCCTCAGCACGCATCTACTTCTTGGCTTGGATACTGTGTCAATTCAAGTTCGGTACAAAGGTAACTTAAGCCCTCTTACAAGGTAGAAATACACGAGGGGCAAGATAGATTACTTATTGTGTTCCTATTAGTTATGTATTTATTCCTTTACAGTAGTTATATACAGTAGGTATCGATTATTCTAATCACTTTGAGACCAGCCAAAAACAATAACATTAACCAGTTTATAACAATAGACGAACGAAAAACGAACGAAATACGAACGTTTGTGAAGAATGGGACCCAACTGTTTTGATAACAAAATCCGGATTATAACATTTTCCGGGATTACTATAAACGGTATCCACTGTAATAGTTATTACTAAAATTTTGCCAATGATGGTACATGATTGTAAAATTTGTTTAGGCTTGGAAAGTTCTTATTTATGTTAAAATTATTATTTATTTAACTTTCATCCCCTTTCCGGTTTGCAGCTACTTTTATATCCAATAGACCTCTAGGGTCAGTTTAAGTCGATTGTTAAATATTTCAAGCCGCAATTGGCACCCTTATTTTTAGCTCACTCACCAGTGTCTCAATTTATATTGATCTGCGAATCTCTTTCTTCCAATATTGGTTGCCACTTTGTTCAGCTCCCAAGTACCCGCTACCCGGTTCCATACGGACATTATAGTCTAATTTTGGATTGATTCGAAATTGCGCAATATCACGCAAAACCACAAAACTAGTCCTCTGGAAATATAATAATATTTCACCATCTGCTAGCCATGAATCAAATATATTTTCTCCGAATCAAGAATTTGAAAAGTCCCAATACTTAATCTCAACCGCCTATTTCCCAGTCTTATAAAAAATCAAAGTTCACACAGTGTTTATACAGTTTGATGAGATACTCACTATCCCTTTCTTTTAATCACCAAAATCAAAATGTTTCGAAGACGATTATCCTATTCTTTCTTGCTTGTGCGTTGATATTTCGTTCTAGATTAATGGGAAAGCTTTTTTTTGCCAGTGTTTAACTTGATTCCCGTGCACAAATTGTTCGAACATAATCGACAAGCATTTCCAGAAATAAAACTCGAGATTAACTTTGTATTGGTAAAGTGAAATGGCGATTGGTGGTTCCTTAGTCATCGACAAGAATTTACTTTGGCTACTTCGTAAATGTTTTCCTCTGCTGTGCGAGAAAGCAAACACAAAGACTTGTTGCATTTTCTGTTCTCCACTTTGTTAATGTATCGTGCGTGGGTTATTTATGGAAATCTGACGAACTAGGGACATCAGGTGTATTTCAAACTCGAGTTATTTCAGCTTGATAAGCTTTTAATATATTTTTGGAGAACTATACATATCAGTTTAATATTAAAATTGAAAAGCTTTTTGGGCACGTACAAAAAGGAAAACTCTTCACCCAAAAAAGAAATAAAATGCTTGAAAATGAAAAAAGCGCAAACAGAACGTAAAGTATATAAGAATTCGTAGGGATTTTAGTCGAGTCCATCATCAGTGAAGTCCGGACGTGGTGGCTTCGGTTGTTGATTGTCGCCCTCATTACTTCCAGCTTGGAATCCAGCTCCTGGAAAGCCCGCGGCTCCCGGAAAATTACCACCCGGAAATCCTCCTGCTCCTGGAAAACCTCCGGCACCACCACCAGCTCCGCCACCTCCCATTGCCGATCCAATTTTCGTAATTAAACTCATAATTTTAGGGTTGGATTGGTATTTCGTGATGTTGGCTGGATTTGCCATAATATCTTGCATGGCAGCAGCTACTTCTGGATCGCTAAATGCACTTAAGAGCTCTGACTGGTTAAGATTTCCGAAAAGGTTTCCTAGACCTGCACCTGGAGTCGGTCCACTTCCAGCAGTTGCGTTACCTGACGGTGGTGATGGATGTTGTTTCTGCTGATCCTGAGCTTTTTTATTCGCCTCTTGTGCCTTTCGAAGACGTTCTTGCCGTTTATGAAGCTCACGTTCTGCATTTTTCCGTTCTAGTTTAATCTTATGCTGTTCTAGTTTCTTTGCATTTGGCGTTACTTCTTTCAACCATTCGTCAGTCTCTTCATCAAAGTCCAGCTTACAAGCTTGACGTAAGTCTTTCGCTGCCGATTCCCAATCGCCCAATAAACGATGTGCACGTCCTCGGAATTTGTATGCAGCAGCAGAATCACAATTCAAATCCAGTGCCCGCTCGCAGTCACGAATACAAGCGTTTGGCTTTTGTAACTTCAAATAAGCCTGCCCACGTTTCGCATGAAATAAGGCGTTAGTAGGATTTAATTCAATAGCTTTGGTATATAGTTCGATGGCTTCTTGGAAATTTTGTTCGGAATATGCGGCAGCTGCCTTCGAGCGGAACTCACCGGCTTCGTCGATTTCTTCTTCACTAGGTTCTTTATCGACATCGCCCATTGACTGAGGTTCGTCGGTATCTCCATCAATTACGCCTGAAAACAAGAGAAGAATAAATTTGATTTTTATAATAAAAATAAAATCATTTGTTATTGATTCTGTGTAAGAAAAAATACGCAGCAGCGCGACTCCTAAGGCAACGCAACTATTTCCAGAAAATATATAAACCATCTTTAAATCACAGTGACCTTACAAAATATATTTTGCAATTCATCCACCCTGTACAACATTTATTTTCTAAAAATACGGTGTCCAATTAAAAAAACTATACTTTCAAATTGAATGAAATTAAATGAAAAAAAATTACTTTTTATTTTCTAGATAATCTCACAATAAATCACCACATTTTCCCATCGTTTGGGTAAGTTTTTATTCCCTTGTTCATAAAAAGAAATCGGTTTGTCAGTTGCGCACGAATTGCTCTACGTCTGGATCATCTTGAAAATGTTGACGCCCAAGTGCTTCCCTGAGCGGACTAGACACATGGAAGTCATGGGGTTTGTATGGATGATGTGCAGTTAATTTCTACCAGTTTTGCTCGATAGTGCTGTTTGAGAACAGGCGTTGTCGTGCAGGAGAATGACGTTACGGTTGGGTTTCCGGTTTTTTGGAGCTCTCGCTCCTTATCCATTACATTCTTTCCTATTTTCACTCGGGAGTGGAGTAGTTATAGTCGTGTACCCACAGATCCTGTCACGAAGGCCTAGTTTTTCGCAACTTTCAAGCAAATTGGACATCAAAATTTCGAGATAATGAGACCTATCCATTGTAGTCTCAATAAATTGCAAATTTCCAACTCCCGCGGCGAACATACAGGCCCACAACATAACACTACAACCTTCGTGTTTGCCTGTAGCTTTCTAATTTTTGTTTTGCAATTCTGTGTTTGGCTTACGCCAAACATATGAGGCTCCATCAGAGCCAAAAATATTAAACTTCGACTCATTAGCGAATATACCGGTATTCCAAAATTTAGAATCCTTATATAAATGTTCCTTGGCCAATTTTAAACGTCACTTCTGAGTTTTGGCGCTTATAAATGGCTTCTTAAGCGATATTCTACCATTGCACACGACGAATAGTTTGACGGGTGGCATGACTTGCCCAACTCAGCTTCTGCTCTACTGGCAATTTTGGTAGCCGATAGTCTTGGGGTTTCCCGGATTTTCCGGACAATATAACGATCTTCCGTTGGATTGAAAATTTTGTTGGGGACATTTCTCCCTTCACCGTGCGTTCTATTTCCACGAACAAATTGGTATGTGATGTTCTGCACTGTAGAATCACTTAGTCCAACCATCTCAGCAATTTTCCTGCGCCAATGACCACTTTTAAAATTACTGAGAACAAGTTCTCGCTTATCAATTGTTGTACGTGGTCCCATTTCGCAAAGCTAATTTTACTGCACGATCTTCTCAAAGAATTCAGGAAGAATGAACTTGAGCACATTACGAATATAATGACTAAATCATAGAAAGAAAAAATAGCCGCTACATTGCAAAATAAAGGATCATGGCATACTTGCAAAATGTTTGGTTGAAATAAGCTGTGTGTTTTTTGATGCGTTTTTCGTTTTTAATTGTTTTAGAATATTAAAAAAATATAAAAAAAAATAAATGAAGTCATATTTGATTAGTTAAAACATTAAACTAATAACCTGTGTTTAAATAATGTTGATATCTTCGTTAGTTTAGTTTTTATAGGCAGTTAAAGTTTTTTTACGTGCTGGTTGAAATAAGCTGTGAGCCACTCTACGATTGGTTTTCACTTCCACAGACTTTTATATAATCGCCTGCAAACGCACTTCCGATTTCATGTAATGACCCAAATCAAATCACGTAACAAACTGATATTTTACTACGACCTAGACTGCGTCCCGGAGTATCATCCAATTATGTAATTTATGTGTTTCACATGGCGGCGGCGTAAGTATTCCAGCGCGACAAAATTCTAACTTCCCGAAGTTTTTGTTAGGTTTTCAGCCACATAGTAATTTACACCGCATCTCAGAATTGAATGCGTTCCTAACATCTGCCCAAAAAATAATAAATTTGCGGCCAGACTGTTTTTCTCTGTTACCGGTATAATACACATAGGTAATTGTACAAATTGTAATTAGAAAGGTATGTTTATCATTCAAGTTTGAGCTCAAAGCTCAGTTTTCGCCGAAATTAGCCGATCTTATTCTGGTTAACATCATAGTTATAACGTTGTATTCATGGAAGATTCTGGACTACTTAAGATGAAAATTTCTGGACCTGATTATCGGTAACTATCGACAAATAGTGAGAAATTATCGCATTATATCGATTGAGACATTTATCGATATTTTTCCACCTCTATCAGCTATACAGAAATTTTCCCAAATCAGATTAAAAAGAGGAAGGTGCTAAACAGAGATTTTCGTTTTGCTTTCGATTTCGAAACGAACACGACGAGTTCGAAAGATAAAAATTTAATGGGAGTGGTTCAATTCATTCTGGAACCATCACTAAACGTAAACAAGTTGTGCTCTGACACTTTTACTTTCGATTTTACACTCGCTTGGACCAAAGCTAAACTTGATGCACAACTCACCTGTCATGTCTAGCTCGATGTCTGACTCCGGATCAACGTCCTCCTCGGGCTCAGGATCAGCTTCCATCTTCGACTCGGCTTTGGTACCGGGACATCTACGTAACCAAGAAAAAAAAAATCAAGTTAACCATGGAAAAGTGCAATTGCGGCCATACATCGGATGAACATGTGCGTAGTTTGTTAATGGCCCAAAAAAAAAAAAAACTTACTCTTCGTGCGATGGAACCTTGAATTCGCCGGCCGGCGGTACCTTTCCACCCAATTTCTCAATGAATTCCCGGAAGAAATCCAATTGAGGAATGTTCAAAATTTCAGGTTTCGATGAACACAAACTGATAAAATTATTCAATTTTGTGATTTCTTCTGGACCAAACGGGCAACTCATTGTGACAAATTTTTTTTATAACTTCTGCAAGCGCGTTTCAAACTACTTTCCTTGAAGAAGGCCGCTATATTTTTCAATACGAGGATGTAATTCGAACTGAAATCGATCGTGAACAAGTTTAGTATCGTGAAATTATCAAATTAAGTGCACTAACAAATTAAATTACGCCGGTTTCTAGAGGGGTCGGTAAATATGTCTACACCTTCGCAAAAACAAAAATCACTCACACATAGCTGGGCTCGAATCCGAAAAGAAAAAATCACTCAATCTACTCCGAAAAACTAAAGCGCCGGACAGAATGTTCATAACGGCGTCATTATACTTCCCAGCAGGCAAAGTTTCGTATACTATACGAAAGAAAACACCTTAAAAAGGCCGGATAAAACCCGTAGAATTCTAGGGTATGATGTACGCGGCCGCTCTACACTAAGGTACGCAAAGAACAAGACTTTAGAACCATCTTGATGTTGATTAGAGTGAAATGTAAAACTGATCAAAAGGACGGAAAACATACTTTTCAAAGACCGTTCCCAAAATCTTCGGAAAACGGCTGAACCAATTTCTTCCAAAATTTCACACATTATTTTTGGATAGGATTTCTCCTTTGCTACGTAGGATTTTTTTTTTAACTTATTTACTTTTGTTGTAAGGCAGCAAACATCCTGTTAATGGGGGAGATATGCAATCAGAATATTTCACTCTACATTGACAGCCTGGCGGCCATAAAGGCGCTGGAATCGGTAACTATTAAATCCAAGTTTGTAAAGCGCTGTCGAAAAGTGCTAAAGGTACTTTGTAGTCAGAACAGAGTACGGATTTGCTGGGTGCCAGGGCATAGTAATGTACTAGGGAACGAAAGAGCGGATGAGCTTGTTAGATCAGGATCGGCATCGATTGGTAGAGTAGAGGAGGATGTTAGTCCACCCGTTTGTGGTATCAAAGCGCAAATTGGTGAGCGCTCTAAAATATCCGCCAACTCTAGGTGGGCAGGGCTAGCAAGCTGCAGGATTTCTAGATCTCTGTGGCCCAAGTTGGATAGTCAAAAAACTAAGAATATTTTAAATTGCGATAGAGAGAGACTGCGCCTGCTCGTTGGAGCACTGACGGGGTACTGCATGCTGGGGAAACACGCTATGCGGCTAGGGATGGTGGAGTCGGATATGTGCAGGTTCTGCCACGACCTGTATGCGGTGGAGGACATCACTCGCATTTTTGTGAATGCCCGGGGATCGCTAGAAGGCGCTTTAGATTAATGGGTAGTCTCTTCTTTGAGAGCATCGAGGATTTGAGTGCGGTAGGGTATGGCAAATTGGTCAAGTTCTGAAGGGAATTGGAATGTTTCTGAGATAGTAAAATAGCCCACGAGGACCTGAAGGGGTCGACATTGGCTCGGCTATCATTTTGTCTAAGTGAACATACTGGAACCGAAACATTAGTCAGTACTGGCAGCTCTGGCACCAGTACTAAGCCTGTGCTATGCTGTTCTGCTTTTCGTACATGGAATGTCGCAACGAGATGCAACGGATCGCTGTAAGCCGCAAGTAAACGCTACAGGAACACAATGACCGGAATGAGTCGCAGTTCTATTAGTGTCAATAATCAATGTGAAATTGATATGGACGCGAAAATCAGTGAATTATTTTTAATTCTCATTGAAATTTCTTCCATTTTCCTTTTTATTACTTTCTTCTTTAAATAATATAGTGCGTTTTAGATTATGATAATGTCATATTTGACATTTCGATTCGATCACATGCGATCATTTTGAATATTATGAACTTACTTGCGACTCTCTCCAGCCTATAGTGTTCATTCTGCTTAGATACAGGCAACCACATGCATTTGAAACGGTTTTTTTTCCTCCGTTATTTTGACACTCTAACCCGACTGCGACTGCGTTCATTCTGTACGACTCTTAAGTATTTAATGCATCCATTCTGTATTGTACTTTAGAAAATTTACTCCGAATTTCCAAGGCGAATATCACTCAATGAAGTTGAAAGCGATTTAAGAAGCAGTATGGTGTGAATATGAGGTAAAAATTGAACGAATATACGATAAACCGTTATTCTCGAAATTAATTAATTAATTTCCCGCCGATCGTTATCATGACTCGCTATAATAATGCGTTATTTAGAATCACGTGAAGATAATGACCAATACCCAAGATTTAACACCTAAACTTGATTTATTCAGATGATTACCCAGTTAGCCGCGCCTACGAGAATCTTGTAGATTCCTGATGCCACGTTTTCACATGTGCCTTGATGTGCATTGGGCGATGCACATTAGCGCGTATGCACATGTGGAATCGGCACATTCGCGTTAGTGGTCACATGAAAACGAGATTCGCGTAGATTTGTCTCAATAGCACTGTTTGGACGCGTTTCTAATGGATGGGCTTACAGCACAAATGTGCCGTTTCCACATATGCCTTCATGTGCATTGGATGAAGACAGTACCCCAGCGGGAAACAAACATTTATATTCAGTTGATGGCAGAATTACCATACTTTTCACACATATACTTTTTCTGGAATGTTGAAAGAACGATTCCCTATACATTTTGCGAAAAGACATATTGTTATAAATCTTGCCTAAACTACAATATTACATACAGTACATAATACATTACGCATATTCCCGCTGGGACTGAACTGAACACTTGGTAGCCCCGACCACTGCCAAAAACATTCGCATTGAACATTTGCTTCGATGGCGGTTTTGACGCACATTAAAGGGATATGCTTGTAGCATGTGCGTACCGTTTCCACATGTACCTAGACATTCAGGCTCAAGGCACATGCCCAATGCACATTAAGGCAGATGTGGAAACGCGACATTACAAAACATGCAGTTTAAGTTCCGGTAAGAATTTAACTAACACCAAAATGTTCTAATATGAAGCCGACTGACCTCACTCTAGGTAATGGATATTTGGGTTAGTTCGCTTGAAGTTGCTCTGATGAAATCTATATTTATACGAGAATAAAACAATTAAATCATTTTTAAATTAATTATATATTAATGTTATTATAGTACATAATATTATTTAATTTAAAATTAAGTAATTTTTATAAATACGACGAACATAATGGGTGAAATTCGAGTTTTCCCCGGTTAACCCGACGACAAAGTGAAACTTCTTAAAAATAAGTCCTCTTCATCAAATAAGAAAAATATAAGTAAAAAAAGTTTAAATTCAAGGTGTTATTAAGGAGCATTTTTCACCTGGCCTTTTGAACAACCGAATAATAAATTAACCTTTAAAATTCTTATTAAAAAAAACAAGGGCCAGGCATATTATAATTTTAAAGTACAGAACAAATTTAAGGATATTGCTATGAAAGATTTGAGGCACTAGTTCTGTAAGCTATTTCTATGTTCGATAAAAAGAAGATACGTTCCAAATGCATAGACTAATGTATTGAAAAGTCCAAATACTCCGGCTGCAATATTCGAACCGCGGTTCCATGAATATGTCGAGGACCACTTTGCTAGCTGTACTATAAATGCGATCACATACAGTATAGTTATTATTCCAGTATTTATCATTTCCTGTAAAAAGAAAAGAAAAGACATTTTATAAAATATTTAAGATATATGAAGAATATGATTTGAATTGCAGTTGGAAATAATAACAGAGTTTGGAGTATTGATGCATAGCACACACCCAAGCCAGATTTACATCCTCCTTATTAAAGATTCTTAAATTAATAACAATAATAAATATCAATGGCGCTACAGCCCAAATCGGGCCTAGACCTTGAAGTAATGCTAGAGTTACATCATTACGAGACCAACGGAATACTAGGAGATGAAGTGGTCAGCCACACGCTCGACCGTGATTATTACCCCGATTTTAAACTCAGCTACTCATTTACAGTTGAGTGAACTGGCAGTCCGGCACTCAATCCCATTCTCGAAAATTATTTTTTGCCAATCAGATTTGAACCTGGTACCAGGTGCACCGAAGGCAAGTGCTCTAACCACTAAGCCACCCAGACTACTTTCTTTACTTTATGTTTGTTTATAAAGCGAGCAAGTTTTTTTAATTGTGTGTGGAACATGGTTGTAGAACTTATCCGATTGTTCTTATCGGCTTAAACTCATGCAGGCCTTTACAATTAGATACAGTAGAACTTGCGGAAGTGACCACTTGTCTAAAGTTGCCCTTTTTTTACAGTCCCGATGTAAATCACCGATTTTCCATACACTTTTCGTTTTGTATTGAGACCATTTCCCATTAGCCAATATTTACATATCACATACGTGTGGAGTACATCCTATAATGTGACCATAAAATACTATGTCATATACTAATTAAAAAACAAATGTTGCAAAATGGAAAATAAGGCTGAAATTAATAAAGCACGAAGCTTAGTAGTGAGACTATGTTCTGGATAAATGCGTAAAAAATACACCTTTTATATTGGTAATGTTGATTTAAATTGCTAGTACTAAATTATTTTTATTATTCAAATAAAGTGATCACTTTTGCACAGTCCCTTTGGGGTTCATTATACAGGGTGTTTGGCACATCGTGTGCCACCTTGTAAGGGGTTATTCCTTGATATATTTGGAGAAAAAAATTGTTCTACTGGGTGGGTCAATTTTCAATATTAGTGGAAACACAGGGTGGTTAAGAAAAGTGTTTTTGACCGGTACCCGCCAAAACTAGTGGAGCAATTAATGGAGCAATACCAAATCAACTACTGTCTGGCAGCTCTGATGGTATTTGTAAATCTGATCAGATTCAGAATGTCAACAGAACTCATTTGCACAGCTTTAAATCCTTTACAAGTGACCCTATTAAACATTCCGCACTGTTCGCGATTTATATTAACATTTTGAAGCCAATAACAACTGAAAAATTCATATAAATAAATTATGCATTGAGTGAGAATTGAACCCCGGTAGCAATATTTTTAAGACTTGGTACACTACCACTGGACGACACCCGGCTCTCGAGGTTCTACTGTAGTTTGAATATCTATTAGATAGTTGGAATATCTAAATAACTTACCGAAAGAATCCAATTAATCGACAAATTAAGAACTTCACGAATACCCAATAGGTAGAGGAATGTCCAAAGGATTGTTGCTATGAATGAAGTGACCGTTACAAATAAGAAGAAATGCGTTGCTCCAATTAGTGCAGGTGATGCACATGCCATACAAATTATGCCGATAATCTGAAACGATAAAAAAAGAACAATTTTGTTAGTGAAAATGTGGCGCGAAAATCTTACAATCAAAACATTTCCGAAATTCGTATCAAGCTTTGCTGCAACCATCATAAATTCCGGTAACATATCTCTTACCGAATGGGATTATACAATTGTATTGTGACACAGGCTCGAGTATATAGACCTGTTTTTTCTAAGATTATGACCTTAAGATTTTGTTTATACACCTACTCGGAACATTTCAAAGTAAATACTTTGACATACATAAATATATCTTAATTCATTCAAGTCTGGCTTCCACGAACCGATCGCACGCTTGTTAATGCGAGAGCGAAATTAGTGGAGAGTTCCAATGCCAGCCAACCTACGTTCCATACCAGGTGCAATATAACAGTGCTTGCGTGGGTGGTGTGTTAAATACTGTTTCGATCTCATCATTTTCATTTCGGAAGACTATTACACATAGCATATGTAAACGATTTGTAATAATCGCGACAGCGCTAAGATCATTTCCATTTATAGGTATTTTTAAATCTTGTCGTAAACAAACATACATAAGTAAAGAAAAGGAGTTGACCAACTTTATTCTGAATGGGTAGGAGTTGTTACTAGCTCAGGATATTAGCGATCTTAAGGTTTAACTATAATGTGCTTAAGTTAACTCAACCTATACAAATTGAACAAAAGCCCACTTAAGTACGTATTAAACAACTCTGCTTGAGGAACTTAAGTAATATGCTTCGAATAGGTTCGGTTCGATTCGCTTGCTTCTGTCATACAAATTATGGTAATTATTATAAATGAAGGTGGTCAACCGGTGATGATAAGTGTAAAATGAGCGTAATTTTTCATGAGGAAGAGAAAGATGAAAAATGGATTGAAGTGGAAGTGAGATGCAATTGGGTACCATTGTCAAACGAAAAAGACGGAAGAACAACAGTTTGGAGTGTTGAATAGCTAATGGCTAAGCAACTATGTTCATATAGCGTGACCCAACTAAAAGTGTTGATTTAAAAATTAAAAATAAACAAAATAACCATTTAATATTTTTTCAATTTCTTTTTTTTTATTTGAAAGTATAATCCTTCCGGTTAATTATGGAAAATTATTTCATTCAAATGGCTGCCGCGGCTGGCCTTACAGTAGGCCATTCTGTCGGTCCAATTGACATCGCCATTTCGACTGATAATGCTACCATCGAATTTTTCACGCACTACGGCTATTGTTTGGCCCGCTGTGTGGCACGGAGCACCGTCTTGTTGGAACCAAAGATCGTTCAAATCAATATCTTTAAGATATGGCCGCAAAAAAGATGTTAACATGTGGCGGTAACTGAAGGTGCACTTTCTCGACCGAATTTCGTACGAAATTTTCTTGCAATTTCGGTCCAATTGTTTTCGTTTTGGAAATAAGTTTTCAATATTTCCCAGCGTTGTTCAAGCGTAAATCGACTCATTTCGTTCAGCGGAGATATGATACTGAATTTCTGTCAAAGTTAGAACGATCGTTTAGTTTTCTCTAAACACGGTACTCATGCTGTTATGACACTGGCTATTTAGTGGCTATTTCTTAAGTGCAATAAAAGTGCAATAAAGGCCGCATCGTGCGACAAGGCGAACAACATTAAAGGAAAGAGATACCACTCTTTCCGACGATAGCGGCATCTAGTAATCAACATTAACAACTGCATTGTTAAGAAAAATACCGATTTTAGCGCGTTTTATAACATAACATGGCACTTTCCACAATTTATATGTACCGAACTGTTAAAAACAAGTCTGTAGCCGTTCAAAAATCCACTGGAAGCAGAATTTTTCTTGGATTAAGTGCTAGAATTTTGCGAACCACTGCTGGAATCAGCTACATAGCGGCTATGTAGCGGCTATGCAGCGGCTATTTAGCGGCTATTTAGCGGCTAGTTTTTGATAGTACTCACTTTATAGCTATACGGGCTGTCTCTCTCACACCAAAGTCAAAATAGTATGTTACATCTTCTATCCCTCTCCATTTGGATTTACTAGCCGCTTTAAAGCCGCAAAAATAGCCAATGTCACAACTGCATTAATAAACAGGCTCTAGAAGAAGATCCAACTCAGTCAGATCTTCTGCACGGATTTCACATCTTGACGGATCCCGGATTTTCACGGCGCGCAGATCTTTACGGATCGCGAATCTTTGCGGTTCGCGGATCTTCACGGCTCGTGAATTTTTACGAATCGCGGACTGAAGCAGATCTTTACAAATCACGAATCTCTACGAAACCAAAATCTTTATAAACGGCGCGGCAGTTCTTTACGAATCGCGGATCTTTGAGATCATGATGATGGTGGATTGGGGATGGAAAACGGAAGATGGGAGGATTGAAGGATGGTGCCGGAGGATGGAGAATGGTGAATGGACGATCGAGGATAAAGGATGGAGAATAGGCGATGGAGAATGAAGGATGCATAAAGGACGATGCAGGAAGGAGGATGGAACCAAAATGATATTCATTTAAAATTTTATGTGTTTCTAAGAAACTCATAAATTTCTTCTTATAGTTATTTTTCCAACGATAGATATTAGGGAAATAACTCAATAATTGTTGATTGTTTTACTTTATTATTTTTAATAATAAAATAATAAAACTGTTATCGACCTGAAATTTAAAAATCATTTGCTACCCTGCAATTTTGTATTTTCGCGTTTTAGGACTAATAGAGGGTGGAGCGTTTTAGATGAAAAAATTTGGTTTCTAGATCTCAGCAACCGCTAATGCTAGGAGACTGAATGTAATACTATGATAGAGGACCCATTTGCATTGAAAAATCCATATCTCCTGAACGATTGATATCAGATGGCTGAAACTTTGTAGTTGTCTTAAGGGATACTAGGAGATTAGAAAAAATTTGTAAGAGAGGTAGTAGAATTGTGGGGGTGGGTGGAGAAAAACTTTGAATTACAATATCTTCCTACTGAATTGTGCCAGGAAGATAAAATTTAGTTTCCAGTGGAGTCTACTGAATGTAAAATTTTTCTCGGGGGTGGTGAAGCGTGGATGGTGGGGCGCAGCCATTTTCCAAAAAATTAAATTTGTACATCTCATGAACCGTATCAGATATGATCTTGAAATTTTTAAAAAAGCTAACTCCACTGGACCTCTAATTTTCATGATGTGGGTGTAGGGAGGTGTTAAGCAGGGAATCCACGATACAACGGTTGTGCCGACGTTGTTGCCATATCTGCCCAACGGTTGTATGCACAGCACACACGATACCATTTGCTTACAATTTTCTTTCAACAAGATTTCATTGTAATTCCCAATAAAGTATTTGATAACACAGAAGCACTAAAAGCTTACGAATGAAATCGCTATAACAGTTGTATTCATGATAATACACTGTACAATATCCATATGACCTGTCACATGCGACCGCCGGTTTTCGGTCTAGAGCATACAACCGTGCGATATTGGCCCAACTGTTGTCTATAAGCGCATACACGATGCAATCGTCGCATACAACGACAAATTGGCCAACAGTTGGTACAACCGTTGTATAGTGTATTCCCTGCTTTAGTGGGATTTTATATTCTGATTTTAATTTCTCGCAAGCCGCAACGGATAGAAATCTAAAAATTTAAAACTGTATAGAGGTACGGGGATTGGGATGGTTTTTCATATCTCAGAAACGGCTTCTGCTAGAAAGACGAAACTTAGTATCTGGGCGCAACTTTATTATTTTATGGGTGGAAGTCCTAAACTGCTGAGATGTTAACAAAATTGTTTTTTTAAGAGCTGAGCGTTTCGAAGGTTCTATCGAAAGTTGGTCAGTTATTGAGAGAATATAAAAAATATATTGTTTGTTTTTATATGGTTAGCACCGTAAAGATACGTCGCCGAATGTACCGTGTGTTACCTACATACCTACTCAACCATGCAAAACCAAAATTAATATAACTTAAAGTGAAATTATGCACACATTTCTTGTTTATTTCAAAATGAAATTTTCAATGAGGGAGTTAATTTAACTAGTACTACATACGTTATCTAGTGCAAATGCAAAGGTTGTTGTGATGGGGAGTCAAATGTATCATGAGGTACCATGGAACCACCCATTCCTTGACGGTATGTATCAAAACTCTTTGCGCCAGATACTTCTTGAGAGGAATCTGATTGCAATTACGTTTAAGTTTTTATTTTGCTCGATCTTACGAGAAACTTAAAGAAAATACAAAACTGCGTCAACCATAGTCGTTACAAAACAAGAAGTTCGTCGTCCGATAAACTGAACACTTAAGTATGTAGGTATATATCGACTTGCAGCTACCTTTACAAACTATCCAAGAGTTCGAAAATGGCTGTACAAGTACAGTGTGAATGAGAAACGCCGCTCAAGTACTTATGCATGCTCATCAGCGACTCCATTCCAAGTTCGTCGCAATGGACTTCTGTACATATCTGTCTGTACTTACCTGTCCTGTATGTAACTAGCACTGTGTAAAGTTCCGATCGCCATTTCGCCATACATCAACGAAACTAACTAGTTACCTTTACTATCTTTAACTATACACAATACAGTGCACGATAAGCCGATTTTTCAACCTACTAAGGTAACTTAACTATCGGGTCTGTAGGATGGAGTATGGTGCGAGACATATATGTATGCATGAGGGTATCTAATAACTTGATATTCAGATAGCTGCAAAGAAAATATACAGATTTTCTTAAGGTAAAACGTTCGCAGCTGACGCAAATATACGATTGATCTCTATCCTAAAAAGAAACCACTTCCAGATGCACTTCTGTGTACTGTAGTACATATGAAGAGCCATAATAAAACTCGTATGTAGCTTAATACATTTCGCCCATTGCATTTGACACACCATGCAGATTTGTTATCCAGGAATTCATAATTTCTGTTACAAAAGTGTGTTTATTCAGAAAAATGTCAAGATTTCATGGTGTCTTGTCTTGTCTTAAGTCAAACAATTGTTTTGGATTTTCTATTCATTTGTAGAAATTTTTACTTTCTTTCTGACGACTTGGTGACGTGAAAGTCATTTAACTGGTTTTTCAAGACTGCTAGTCTTTTAGGCTTATCGAATAAATAAATATAAGAAATCGAAAGAGAAGCCAAATTTGGATGCAATCGATGGATGGATGGATACATTATCACATTTTAAAACATTTAATCTTTTATGCATAATGTGGTGATCGCGATTTTTTACTGGTCTTACTTTCTTTTCGAAATAAATAATTTGTGATTCTTGTAAACGGCGATACACATTTAAGGCCGGGTACAGTCCAGTGTAGTTAACGTAAACAACTATTATCTCAAGGATGGACATCGCAGCTAAGAACATTTGAAGGATTTACTAAAGCTGGAAATATGGTATAATGTACGAGTATATCTACGAAATATTGACGGACCAGCTTACGGTAGAGTATCTGTACGTACCTTTAAGATATTTATATCAATAAGTTCTCTATGTGTCGGTAAAAATCTATCAACGGTCTAGGCGCGAGATAACTACCTATTTTTATGAATGGAAGGCCGGGACGCTTTTAAAGTTTATCTGCAATGTAGGATGTAGGTTACTACGGTTCAACAACCCAAAAATAATCACGACTCATGTTTTTATACTCTATTAGATGAAATCTGAGAGCATCAAAAGTTTAATCGAGCCCAAAAGTTTGTAACACTTAAGGGTCGGTTTCACAGTCGAAGTTTAAACCAAAAGTTTTCTCTAAACTTAGGATCAAACGAATAATGCGTTTCACAGAGGATGTTAAACTCAATTTTTATTCAAACTTAGGATTTATCTAAACGGTGGAAGTTCTTCGGTTTATAGCTCGGATCAAGGTTTTTGACAGTTAGACACTTCTTCTCAAATTCAAAGTACCGTGATGTCAATATTCATCGGAACTATCGGAAATAGCTAGTTTTAAATAAAACGTTTGAGTTTTGTTATGAAATTAGATAAAATTAGAGCTTCAACCAACTTGTTATTTTCCCGTTTTCCAATTTTAAATATTATATTGAAATGAAATGACAGAAAAAGCAGAGTATACCAATGTTAAAAAGCTTAACTTCAGCAAAATTAGTTCACAATGATCAGATTAGATAATCTTAGGATATTTATTTACTGTGAAATCGGGTTAAGTTTACAGTGCAGTTTATTCTTAAGTTTAAGTTTAACTAAACTTCAGATCAAATTTCAACTGTGAAACTGGCCCTTAGGGTCACTAGATACACAACGCTCTCTACCTTGGGTTTGGCAGATACGTATAATTCGGTCGTTTATGTACCAGAAATAGTGATTTAACCTCAATAAAATGGCCTGTTTATGTACTAGTTCGCCTGTTTTTGTACTAGATAAAATTGCGTTTTTGAAGTGTGTTAGTGCGAATATGTGTAGAGTCGGCATTCTGACAGCAGGTGCATCTAAAATTCGAAGCGGAATCGACAGTGAAACGAAAGCTTAGGAATCGAGCAGCGCCACTACTCTAGTACATCTTTTTCTTTTGTATGCAAGTGTGTGTGCGCGAAATTGTGGTTTTCAATGGTAAATTTCAGCATTTCTTTAATTTCGTTCGTGGAAATTTATTATTTTGAATAGAAAATTGAACTACATATTTCAAATGTATAAAAAGCAAAATCACACAAACATGAAAAAAAATTTATTTTACTGGTTTTTCACCTTGGTACGCATCTACCAAACTCCTCTTAGAGGCAGTCTTGCGTATACAGTAACCCTAGTAACACTTAGGTCCGGTATTTCAATATAAAGTTAACTCGAGTGGTTTTGATTAACTGATTAGTTAAAAAAAAATTCCGTCTTTCAATATCAGATAACCTAAAAAGCGTTAGTAAAAGTGAGTTTCAAGCATAGAGATAACATATATGTAGCGGAGATGACGAGCAGCGACTGTTTTGAAGCCAGAGGATTTCTCGCAAGGACCGGCAATATTCACTAGGCTATTATCAGCATCTTACGCACATGTATGTTAAACTCCGGTATTGAAAAGAAAAACAGCCCAACTTTTGAATACTAGGCTACTATTTGCATTTCACTTCCACCTGACATGAAATGCTCCATACAAAAATGTACCAGTTTGCATCAAAATGCTTTATACAGAAACGCGTGTTGCCATCTCCGTTATTTATATCTCTATGGTTTCAAGTTAACTCATACTTCAGGTATCAGTTAACTTCTGCTTTTATTTTACTAACAGATGCCAATTGATAACCTTAAAAATTTGAAGTAACCTCTAAATTGACTGTAATTGTTTCTGTTTGATGAATTTATTTAATATCAATAATCAAATAAGCATACTTATTTACTTTTACTGTTCTATTCTTACTAACATACAATTTGAAAACTTGAAACCAAACGTTTTTGGAAGTAAGCTTAACAAGTTAACTGCCAGTTCACTTTTTGCCCTTAGTTACGAAACTTACAAGTTAACTCTACGTTGAAATACCGGGCTATAGAAGTCCGAGCCTCGGATGAAAAAAAAGCTTATATTGTATATTATTTTTTGTTTATTTGGGGCCAAATCCGTTTGACGTCCGTTAGCACGATAACCCAAGAACGCCTTGACCCAGAATGATTCTGAGACACAATTGCTGCATTTTTCTTACAGTACGGGTAATAAGTAAGTCCATGGCTTTAATAGGTGAGATTCGTACACACGACCTCAGTGTTTTGTAGACTACCGCGATCCGCCACATAGATAGACGGAGCTAAACCACACTACGTATGATAATTATGATATTCAAAACAAGAAAAACGCAACCGTGAGATTCACCCATCTATCAACATATAATGTATTGCGGTTGAGCTAACCAGCTAGCTACTTAGATACTCGTATTATGATGTTATGATTTTCACAGTTTCAATATGATGATAGTGAAAGTTACTGGTTGAGCCAGTCATGTTTCTATACCGAATATCAAATTAATCTTTTATATATTATCTTAATATGGATTGGTTAATCTTGAAGAATATAGACCACTACGACATCAATGATGTACATATTTCTAACGCCTACCTGGCAGGTGTAAAAATTTATTTAATTCACTTTTGCTCTTCTAAATAAATCTGCTAACGATTTTCTGTTTGTCTCGTCTCGATGCTGTTTCTCCAAAAGAAGACGATTCGACATATTAAGATTATGTTTTGAGTGTGTTTATTGAAAATCACGGCTAGTGGACATTCCTCACCAAAAAAACGTGAAAAATAGTGGAAAAATAAGAAAAATGAAAAACAGGGTGGTGTCGTTACTTTTAAAATGGGGACGAATTGATGAACTAGCCAAGTTCATATGGCTGGTTTCGTTAGCTGTAGCAATGCTAAAACAACTCCCAATATGGGACTTCATTAAGGTGGCACGGTGTGGTACCACAATGGACAATGGTCAAAGTGAATCGATCAGTCGATCTATAATTTGGATGACTGTTACTATAACCTAACCTAACCTATTGGGAGTTTCCTATTCTAGGGCTGTATACACCAATACATCTAACTAGGGTTTGGCGGATACGTGCAAGGTCGAAAACTCGCCTCGGGCCCGCTGGGTGGAATGAAGAACCTAATTTTCTACGACACGACTGAGTATTACGAAAACCGTGCCGCAAACAAATGATGCACAGAAAATAATGTCAATCCAAATCAAACTAGTGATAGATACAGCTGTATCTATCCATGGAGTTTTTCTCACAATTGTGCAAGTATGCAGAATGGTGTACTTCCGCTTTCATGCATCACATTCAACAGTGGATGGAAGATCCATGTTTTCCTTGGAAGCACTAAAGCCCCGAACACAATGCTGCCGTTCCATTCAGCTGTTAAAGTAGACTTTATGGACTGGCCATGTAAATCCGCGCAACGGTCGTAACGGAACGTAACGGACGAGTTGACAGAAATTTAACTTTCATGGATAACATAACCTCACTTGGAACTGAACGGAAGCATTGTGTTCGGGGCTTAGGCTACCGCGAAAAAAGATGAAATTTTCTCCATTTTTTTTTGACACCATAAAAAATATTTATTCAAAATCTTTTGTCTACGTCGAATAGTACATGTTTCTAAGAACTTTTTGAAATTTATTCTCCAAAAAATATTAAATAATAAAAAAGTTATAATCGAATTCTAGGAACACCTTTTTTCGACATGACTTGCGGTGGACATCATATCTTGAGAACGGTTCATCTGAAATCAAAAATTCCAGAAAAATCCGTTAGTATATTGTATTGTCTAGTCGATGAACGAAGGATTTGTGAAAATTTTGATTTAAAAAAAAATGGAGACGGTTGTAACAAAAAACGTACTTTTTTAAAGTATGTATAACATTTTCGATTTTTTGCTCTAAAAAAAAAGTTTTCCAAAAAATTGAAAATCCTTCGTTCATCGACTAGCTATTATCACAATAAATAAGTGGTACAAACTTGGTGTTGATCGGATTGATAGTTTTCTAGTAATCCTGTCCACCGCAAAGATATTTTTGAAAAAATAAGATTCTGAGATAATCGCGTTTAAAGTTACAAGTTTGTTTCTCTCGATGTGCAGGTAGTGTGCTACAAAAAGCTACAACTTTGGTTCTAATGCTCCGATAGTTATAAAATTTGGTGAGAGCATTCTTGAGAGAATATACTGAAAGAATATAAAATAAAAACAAGTTGATTCCTTGGTTTATCACAACTGTATATATGTAACCCCTTAAGGGCCTTCGCCTGTTACCGACAATAGGTATACGAGTATACAGTAGAATTGTGTAGTTCGCGAATGAACTAGTTCAGAAGAGCATTCCCAGAACTGAAATGAACGAACTAGTTCGTTTCTCTACATTCATTGCCGTTTGGAAGTCAGTGCTACAATATACTTCTAGACAGACGACCTTGTTTCTTTTTTTTGCTAATGACTTTTTTTTTTTGATCGTCACATTGTACCACAATGACGACTACGAAATGCACTAACTTTCATATCAGTGCACTCCTGTGAACTAGTGTACTAAAAGAATAAACTAGTTTGCGAGGAAACGCAAATAATCGCATACTATGGTGCACTAAAATGCGCAAGCCTACTATACAGACTTGAGCAAAGACTTCCACCTTCTCTGAATTTTTCTATTGTAAGGAATTGTGAGTTCTTCTAGCACCGCAATAAAAATTACTTAAAAATGAATATAGTTTGCATACAGAGGTTTAAAAAAATCTTCGGATTGAATTTAAAAACGGCAGGTATCGTCTATCTTTTCTGAGTAGCAACCACAATCATGAAAACGCGAAAAAAACATTGATACATAATTCTTAAGTTCATGAAAACATTTTACAAAAATGATCATGAGAAATAAATATATTCAATGTTTCTTCTATAGTAGAGTATTGTATGATTTTGCGGGTTGTTCTTTTTTTATTGTAACTAGTCGTCTAAATTTTAAATGAACAAAATAACGTAGAAATGTATTACAATTTCGTTGACGTTATGCCACCACTCCATCTTAAAAATAGAATAATGTAAACTTGTCAAGCCTGTTCGAATCTAATTTTAAAGTTTTTTCGTACCGTATGGAAAACGTATTTAATGTAAGCACCTACGAGTGAAAGATACAGTGTGAAGGTCGTTCGTGTTTATAGAATCTGCTAATTTTTTAAAATCATTCTTATGTAACTTTTTAATCATTTAATCCAAGATTCACACTTTTATTCTGTAAAGTTGCAAATAATCTTTGTCAATTGACTTAATCCCGACAACGTTTTATACTTTTACCATTCCAGTATTTTTATTATTTTATTTTTGGCTCAAAGAATATAAATTGGCCGAATGCCATTCTTTGGATATTTCAATGGCAAGTGTATCCAATAAATAAAATATTTTAAATTTCACCAGAAACTAGAAAGATGCTCTTTTTTCATCATGCAAATTATGACATACTTTACTTATAAATTATTGAATATGATCAATTTCTTATTATATACATTTTTTTTTCACTTCCCGAACAGTTTAGTGCATATTATCGCGGATATATAACAATATTAAACATTAGCAAATTCATTAGAATTTCAATGTGGTTATTTCAAATCAAATTGCAATAACACAGTTACAATTAAAATTCAATTAAAAAATATATTTTACAAGGATCAATTACGATATTTCTGTTTAAGGGCCAGTGTACTAGAGACAAGTAATTTCTACACTATAATGCCATGTGTCCATTGTGCCGAAATCTCGCATTAGTAAATTTAGGCTTGTTCCTACGATCGTAAGTTAAATTTGATCGTCAGTTACGTTCTAACTGGAACTTTAACTGACATATTTTGATACAAAACTTGAGTTGAGTTCAATTGACGATCGTAGGAACGGGCCTAACTGTATGAAAATATGTCAGTTAAAGTTCCAGTTAGAATGTAACTGATGATCGTAGGAACGGGCATTATACGATGGATACACTGCTGAATGCATACTAGTTTAATCAAATCGTGATATGCGGTACATGATGGCATGTGATACAGCCCATACATGCTGTTAAAGACAATTTTTGATTTTAAGCATCTATCAATCGAAGTAATGTGCTTATATTTTGATATGTTAAAATTAATATGAACTTAACGCAGCAACATAATTAAATGCAACTTTTAATGAAACTGAGACAGCTAAAAGTGCATTCCGAAATTTTAGCACTGAAGAAAAAGACTTCGACTGCTAGCTCTTCATGCCAAAGTAGCAGTATGCTGTTCCGGCGAAAAGCACTTTCATTGCTTGTAATAAAATGTAAAAACAGACCATCAAATCAAACACGAAATTGAAGATATGCTCAAACAATTTTAACTGACGGAAGAATATTAATATCCACAAGTGTCATTCATTGCAATTTCAGAAGCAGATGGCGCTGATGGCAGTTAAAAGAAGGCTATATCAGCTAAAATCATTGGATTTATATACAAGGAAAGAGGTTGGGTGATACACTGGTGATATTGACGATATTATGATTTGTATACGATCTGTGTATCTAAGGTATTAGTTTGACATTTAATAATTTAGCAGCTGACGGTTGTGTTAAAATATTTAACTTATTTTTGAAGATTTCACCAATTTCGGTAATGGAAATTTATCCTGCATCAGTAGAAATCAAATAAATCCATTTCCACTTTTGTCTCTGAAAATCAATGTCTATCTTGGTCTGCCCAATAATCCTCCTACATGTTCGAGTTATACTTTAGATGGAATTAGTATTACATACATATATAGTTCAATTGAAGCCAAGAAGTTTGTTATGCCTGGAAATGAGGCATAGATGATAAAAATAAGGATTTTGAACAAAAATTAAAACCAAGTTTATTTCCGTAGACATTCGGGTATCTCATATACAAAACTAACAAGAACTCGTGACTCAGCACACTGCACGATAATTCAAGAACGTCTTATCATAAATCAAAACTTTTAATCGGACGAATTACATTGCGTTGTGAATGTTATCTTGACTTACATACATAATCACTGAAAAAATTGGAAGCAAATAAAATTTTTTCGCTCGGGTATATTAATTCTCACATTGTTGGTTGAGCCTATAGAGATAGGATGGCGATTAGCGCCTCGGAAGTGGGCAGATAGTTATTTTACAAAAAAATTAATTTTTATATCTCAAGAACTTTATAAAATATGATCTTAAGAATTTTACAGGAGTTAGGCTCAGTAGACCTCTAGCAGAGAACAAAATCTTGGAGGATGCAGGTGTATGAGGCGATGATAGAAAGGAAAAAATATATAAGATTCAAAAAATAAAAAATAAAATAGTGTTCAGTTGGTCTAGTAATGAAGTAACTTTGTTCGATGTTATCAGCTCATCCTCATCCCGTTTAACCAACCAGTGCCTCTAATTAAGTTATACTAAAATAGTTAAATTAAGTCAAATTGTATTGCTTTAAATTAGTTTAATTTGAGTTAATGTTGTATCTGTATATATCTTGTTTGATAAATAAATAAAAAAAAAAAATAACTCTAGCATTACTTCAAGCCTTAGGCCCAATTTGTGCTGTTGCGCCATTGATTATTATCAGCTTAGGGATGAGAGGTCAGAAATCGGTCCGGGTATGGTAGTGTACTAGTTGGTGTTAATAATTTTTAGTGCTGTTTGAACTAGAACAGCAATGCTGCCTATAACAAATCGACCACTGGCTGGTAGCCCTGATGGTGTTTGTGATAAGATCTGATAAGAATGTAAACAGAACTCATCTTCTCAGTGTTTAATCCTTTAGTAGTGACGCCATTAAACATTTCGCACTGTTCACTATTTAGGTTAATATTTTCAAAGCAATTAGCAAGTGAAAATTCGATACAAATAATTTTATGTGTTGAGTTGAAATCGAACCCACGACATTGCAGGAGCAATGTTTTCAAGTAGGCTTGTGTAGTTCGTGAACGAACTAGTTCGGAAGATCGTTCCGATAGATCCGTTTAGGTCTTCACATTCACCCCGAACTTGAAACGAACTAGTTCCTTCTTGATTGAGGACCTTTTTTTTCCTTTTTTTAGGTCATCACATTCCATGTTAACTTGAAACGAACTAGTTCCTACCTCATTGGGGCCTTTCTTTTTAGGTCCTCGCATTCAATACCAACTTGAAACGTACTAGATCCTTCCTGATCTGGGACCTTTTTTTTTTTAAGCTCTTCACATTCACTCCGATCTTGAAACGAACTAGTTCCTTCCTAATCAGGGACATTTTATTTTCCTTTTTTTAGGTCCTCACATTCAATGTTAACTTGAAACGAACTAGTTCCTTCCTCATTGGGACCTTTCTTTTTAGGTCCTCGCATTCAATACCAACTTGAAACGTACTAGATCCTTCCTGGACTAGGACCTTTTTTTCATGCTCTTCACATTCACTCCGAACTTTAAACGAACTAGTTCCTTCCTAATCGGGGACCTTTTTTTTTTAGGTCCTCACATTCAATCCGAACTTGATGGGAGCTAGATCGTCCGTGAGTGAACTGCGAACTACAAGAACGAACTAGTTCGCAAGGGCTGGGGAGCTAGTTCGTTCGCGATCACTAAGGTGAACTAGAATGCGCAAGCCTATTTTCAAGACCTAGTACCAGGGACGTCATTTGTGGGGGTGGCAGGGAGGGCATTGGCCACCTCCCTCTGATTTTTTTTCGTATAATATATATATTCATAACATCTTGCACCCACCACCCCCCTTCCCCCCCCCCCCCGAAAAAAAGAAACTGATATGTTCTGATAGTTCCTTAAAATTTTCTGATTTACAATAATAATGCCGACCAGTATTATTGCCCATAATCAACACTAATTAAAATTTATGAACTAATAAACTGACGAATTGATACCTCATTGCATAATAAACCAAATTAAACGAAAATCTACCCAAAGGTTCATGATTTTATTCGACACCTACATTCTATTAACCAACTGCATCAAATTAACCGCCTTAGCCCAACTATCATCATTTCATCATAACCCAGTACTTTGATTCGGGTCGTAAAAACGCTTTCATTATTGCCATTATCAAGAAAGAGATCAGTGATGACATGAGTAGGTATTTTACAGATATGCACTACAACAAAATACATACATCAATAATGGGAGTAATATATTTTACGACAATATGGCAGCCTGTCGTGTCTGAAATGACTATAATGTATCACCCCATAGAAAACTTGGGGGAAGAACTTTTAATATAATAGATAAAACATTTATTTATAGGGAATTGGGACAAAAGGACATTTTTATAACAGAAATTCGCAACATACCTACTTTTGTACAAGTTCAATTAAACATTATGCCAATAGTTCTCTCTGTACGCAACACATTTGAAATATGCAATCTATAGAAACTAGGGTGAAAATCTAAGATCTATTGGAACTTCGAACATACATACATCGCCATCGTCTAAATAGACTGATCAGAATACAGCCGTGAAGAAATAAACTGCGTCTGAAGCGCTCCTCTTACTAACCGAAGTAGTCAACCTTGAGATGCATAGCAGCTTTAAGAAATTCATTGTGTAAATAAGTGATCCGTCTTACTGCACCTCCGGTGCGATAAAACACGTACTCTACACCAACTGCGAGAGGTTACATCACTGCGAAGTGCTAAGGCGGCCAATTATTCTTAACTTATGACAAGGAATTTAGTAGGTATCTATTTTTTATTTTATCTATAAAATAATCGGTAATCAATAAGTGGACCGACTAAGATCGAAAATTTGGAAAACAAATGTTCTCACCAATTGCGCAAGTTTTAAAATCCCAGGTATCGTCATAAAGTACTCAATATTAAATTTAAGCCAGCTTAAATTCGCGCCAGCGGGTTTCGGTTGTCCAACATTCGGGTTGGTATTACGATTCGGATCGATAGTGACCACGGTTTCCGTCATCATGAAGTTGTGATCGGTGTCTTTTCGATTTTCACAAAATACTCTTACTATTGAATCCTTTTTATGGAATTAGGCTAAGATCACTAACCACGACGAAGGTACAAACCGCGATAATAAGTTATTTTTTCAATTTATTTTATTTTATTTTACTAGATCCGAAATTTACTGTAGTAAAATCGAAAAGAACGGAATGAAGTTGTCAACGCGTCGGAACAACTGGATCGACTGCGGCACGCGAAAGCAACAGAAAGCTGCAAAAGCAGCGATTTCAATTCGTGCAGCCACAATATCTACAACCAGATATAATTGATACCACACGTATGATATGGTATGTATATTGCGATCGTCTTACATGTTTTTTGTTGCTGCTTTTTTACATATCGTCTTATGCCACCTTGTGATAGTACCAAGACCAGATAGCTGCAACTTTACATATGTCCGCTAGTATAGTAATACTTGTTCCAAATCAAGATAACTGCAGCTTTACATAAGTAGGCTAGTACATAGGTAAGTACACAAAGAGAGCAAAAGGTGGGTCTAGGTGTGTAACGGTGCGAATTCGTAATCGTAGTGTATCAAATAAGAATTACCAAAATATTGTAATCAACCAGTTAGGCGGTTTTCAACTGCCTTTCATAGCTGAATCTCTCCAGTCCACACATAGAAAATTCTGTACCACATTCATCACCGGATGAATTACAAACTCCCAAACAATTGTTTACTACTGATAACTTTTAGCTACAGGTGTTTCCCCATTCATAAATAGTAGGGTAGTGTTAGTATGGTAAATGACTTTTTCGTTATATTATGTTCAAGCTTTCGGCCCCATGACCGGTGAGGTGAGTTTCCAGGCCTACGTAGCTTGTTTTGGATATAGCGAAGGTAAGATGCTTACAAATGCACACCTGACCGATCGCCTTTTACACATCTGCTCGAGGTAGAGCCCACAATATGAACACTGAGCAGCTATTCAACAAGTTAAACTGCTTCATGACTTTTGCAATGCAATGGACTTGTTGCAGTGTAGTACTGAGCTATGATTAACTGAGTGTCATGTATTGTATTGGTAACTGTAATTTGAGGTAAGTGGGCGGTCGTCTCAAAGCCAGAAGATATGTAAACAGCTAAGCTTTTTGCTAATGCAAAATTTCAAATTCATACATAGTCTTAGATGGTGTAAGATAAAAGCTGTAAGTTTAAAAATAAATTTTGTGCGTACCTGGTTCTTAAATTTATGCGAAGTCATAGATACATAGGGGCAACTCGTGTATCGTATCTACGGTTTTACCTGTAGACAGCGTATTGCCCAAATTCAAGTATAGGGTGGCGCGCGGAAGATGCATGCATTTGAAAAGGTCATTGCTCCCTTCCTAGCGGTCGTAGAGGGTTGATAGTAGGGTAGTTCTGAAGAGGAGAAAGGAAGGTTTGTTAGCACTTGGTTTCAGTCGACAAGATGAAGTGGCCGGTTCAACATTAGGTTTCTTGTGTACAAGCCTATTTTTCAAACATCCTCTCGATCGTCTGTTCGTTTACAGTCCAATATCGCCCTCCGCGATTGAGTTCCCTATCGAAATCGAAATGTGTCCACGATAAGAAGGGGGCCTCAGAGAACTGCCTCTACTACAGAAGACATCGAGAGAATTCGAGCTGCAATTGAACAATCTCCTACGCATTCAATTCATAAACAGGCAGTTGCCCTTGGCATTTCGAGACGTCCATTCAACGGATCGTTAAAGAACATCTTCATTTTCACCACTACAAGGTGTTCATCATCATCAATGGCGCGACAGCCCAAATCGGGCCAGGGCCTGCAGGACACATTGTCTGAAGTCATCTTGGTTCAGCGCCCGCGTCCTCCAATTTGTGTATCTAAGAAGCGATTTGCAATCTGCGTCAGCTGAGTCCTCGTATCTTTTTCGCGGTTTTCCTACCGGTCGCTTGCCATGAGCTATACCTTTCAAAGTGCGCTTGGGAATTCTTCCGTCATCCATTCGCTCCACATGACCTGCCCATTGTAGGTTACGGAATTTTATAAGAGTTGATGCGGCTGGGTTGTCATAGATTTTATACAATTCGTTGTTGTTCCGAATACGCCATTCAGTGCCTTCTCTTACTGGTCCCAAAATTCTTCGAAGAATTCGTCGTTCAAAAGCGTTTATTGATTTTTCAGACGCTTGCATATAGTAGCACAGGTCTTATTATGGTTTTGTGTATGCGAAGTTTGCTCAACCTGTGCACTTTTTTCGATTATAAGATCGGGAGAACCGTGAAATATGCCTTCTTTGCTAGTGTGATCCGTTGATTTACTTCGTCCCGTTCGTTGCCGTCTCTTACAAGGTGTGATCCCAAGTAATAGAAATGATCTACAATCTCCAGGTTGTAGTCTCCCACGGTCATATTTTGACCAGTTGGCGCGTTTCTTCTTGTTTGGGTCATGAACTTGGTCTTTTTCTCATTGACCCTTAGCCCGACATCCTTTGCTGCTGAGTCTAGACAGTGGAAGACTTCCTTCGCGTCTGGAACAGATCTGGCCATGATGTTTACGTCATCCGCGTACACTACTAGTTGAGTGGACTTGATTAGTAGGGTACTTCTGGTATCAATGGGTACCGTTCTGATGACACATTCCAGGGCGAGGTTGAAGAGCATGGGAGCGAGTCCATCTCCCTGCTTCAGGCCGAATTCTGTTCGGAAGCTCTGGGTAAGCTTGTTTTGTATCCTTACTTGGGATTCAGTGTCAGTCATGGACATTTTTGTTAATCAGACAAGTTTTGATGGAACTCCAAAGTCGAGCATTATTTTATATATATAGTACATTACGATCTATACTATCGTATGCCTGTTTGAAGTCCAAGAAGATCTGGTGCACGTCAATGTTATACTCCCAGCATTTTTCTAGTACAGTGGTACCTCGATATACGAGTGCCCTAATATAAGAGTGTTTTGAGATACGAGCCGCCGAGCGAGCGATATTTTGCTTTGAGATGAGAGCAAGATTTGAGATACGAGGAATCGCATGATGATGTTACAACGAGAACCTTAACCTCTGCATGGAAGAAGTTGTGGCCTGAGGCTGTAGCCTTCGAAGGTTTGGAACCCGAAGTGTCAGTGGTAGAGGAGATTATTTCTCTGGGAAAATCCATGGATCTGGAGGTGGATGAGAGAGATGTGAACGAACTCGTCGAGGAACAGTCTCAGGAGCTGACAACCGAGAAGTTACACGATCTACATTCGCAGCAGCATACGGTGGTTCAACGAAAAATTAGTTCTGAAGAGGAGCCAGAGATGGAGGAGGTTATCTCTACAAGAAATTTAAAGGAGATCTTGGGGATGTGGGAGAAAGGTTTAGAGTTCGTGGATAAAAATCACCCCGAAAAAGTTGCAACTGGTCGTGCATCGGAGTTGTTCAACGAAACTTGCCTAACTCATTTCCGCAATATCCTGAAAGGAAGGAAGAAACAAACCTCCTTGGACAGTTTTTTTAAACGATCTGCAGGTGAAAATGAGCAAAGCGTGACGAAAAAAGCGAAGACCAATGACGAAAATTAAGCGCTTCCGTAAGCACTTCCCGTTTTCTTTTATTTTTTTAAAAAATACATTTTTCTTATTCAACAACACTTAACGAAAACAAATAAGGTGGTGTTTTGGGAGCTGGAACGGATTAATGGCATTTCAATTAATTTCAATGGAAAAAATTGCTTTGAGATACGAGCAATTTGACATACGAGCAAGGTTACGGAACGAATAAAGCTCGTATGTTGAGGTACCACTGTACTTGTTTGACTGAGAATATCGGGTCAATAGTAGATCGTCCGGTTCTGAAACCACCTTGGTATTCGCCAATAATACTTTCTGTATAAGGCTTTAATCGATTATGAATTACTTTCGTCAGTATTTTGTAGGACGTACACAACAATTTGTATTTGTAATGTAATTTTCACATCGCAGTTTATCTCCTTTCTTATAGATTGGGCATAAAATGCTCTGGCGCCTGTCGTCGGGTATTTTTTCTTCAATCCAAATGTTTGTCACGATTTTGTGTAGGAGATTGGTGAGGAATGGACCGCCTCCCTTTAGGAGCTCTACTGGTATTGCATCAACTCCGGGTGATTTATGTATTTTTTGGTAGCGCAGGTACGCAGGTGGTAACCTTGGATGCTAGCAAGAAATGGAATGCACATATTAAACGCACTACTGAGAAAGCTATAATAGGATCTCTCCTTGGACCTGCAGAAGCCTTCTTGGTAAAACTTTTGGTTTAAAACTCAATATTTCTCTCAGGATGTATTCGGCAAAGACCAGTGATAGCTTACCCACCATTTGTATGGTGGCGCTTAACCGTTATAGATAGCTGCATCCAGTGACTATAGACAGACCAAGCTAAGCAAACTGCAACTATCTCTGGGGCAATGCATAACACTCCTGCATTATTCGAAGTGATTTTAAATCGTTCACCTTTATTTATTTATCAAACAAGATATTTACAAATTTAACATTAATACAGATCAATTTAATTTTATACAGTTAATAAATTTTAATCAATTAAAGTAAATTAAATTAAGTCTAATTGTATTACTGGATAAATAAATAAACTTGACTTAACTTAATTAATTTAATTTACTTTAATTAGTAGAAAATTATAGGCACTGGTGTTAAACGGGATGTGGGGAGCTGATAAGGTCGAACGCAGTTTCAGTTTGTATATCGGCTCGCTTATTGGAGGTGTATGTACCTACGCCGAAATTGTTAAAGTTCTATAGTATCTATTGATGGGTTCATTTTGACCGTAATCAGTACGATGGGGATATTCCTTAAGGCCTAACAGTGTCATAAGTTTAATTTTATTTGTAAGGTGATCAACTTTAATATCACCATTCAAGAAATCTAAGGTGAAACAGAATGTGAGCATAGTTCTACTAGAGCTGAGTGGTAAACTGAGTAGTGTGGAAGGTCATCAAAGTTTATAGGGTTATACAAGTCCCTAAGAGCAAAAAGAGAAAATTGCTTCTGGATTGAGTCTATTCTGTTGCTATATATCTGGAAAAAGGAATCCCAAATGGGGCATGCATATTCCAGGAGAGGGCGAACAAGGGAACAGAATAATGATTTAGTGACCCATTCATTTTTAAACTCTTTAGCCCTTCTTTTAATGAAACCTAGAAGTTTGTTGCCCTTTGAGATTATTCTGTTGTAGTGAGATTTAAAGCATTCTCGATTTAAACCATTTCCACTTAGGGTATATAGTTATGGTGGTAAGTAGATTCTTTACGTGAGAAGCTTATTATTATTATATTGGTCGAAGCTTTGCAAAAATCAGTGTATTCTGCGTCCATTCAGTGCACAGATTGCATCAGATACATCAAATCATTAGGTTAGTCGTGGTTTTTTAAAACCATGCTGCAGGTCATTAAAAATGGGGTTGATAATATTAGTGATTCTATTGCAGATAATTTTTTCAAATAATTTCGGTATGGGTAGTATTGCTATACCTCTAAAGTTCTCAACGTTTCCTTTACCACCATTTTTGTGAATAGGCGTGAGATGCGATGATTTTCAGGCCGAAGGGAAAATCCCTAATGACAGTGACTTATTAAATAGACAGTGTAGACGTGATAAAAGTTGAATGGCACCCTTTGATAAGAATAGCGGACTAATGGGCCAGGATCTTTTGTAACGCCAATATTCCCTGTAGGAAAAGTTGTAAGGCCTGATTTAAATAATAGCAAAATCAGGCCTGATTTCGGCCCACCAATAGGCGAGAACGCAAGGTATGACGTTCGCTCGAAGTATATGATATGAATCTTAGCACCCCTGTATGAAAAGTCGTAAGGCCTGAAATTTGACAGTATCAATAAGGTGTGATTCATGAAGGACTCGCAAGCTATGACGTAGGCATGATTAGTATGGTATGAGTCAGACCTAAATGTCAGGCCTGATTTTTCATACTGGTTGGGGGTGCATATCGTGAATAAAATCATGGAACGGTCAGGTATAAATCATAGCTGTGATGGCATTACAAATAATACCTGAATCAAACCTGAATCATGCCTATTTTTCCTACAGGGTTTGTGAGAGCATCAAGCACCTCCTCTGCGGACAATGAAATATTGTCAGCAAGTGGAGTTATCAGGTTCGCTGAAGGTTGATTTTGACTGGGGACTAAAAGTTTCTCGAAAACGATTGGCAAACATATCGCAGATATCCCGCCTGTGTGCTTTCTTCCATTGGACATGATGGTTACAGGGTAACCCGAACTTCTACGTTTTGTATTCACAAAGTCGAAAAAACTGTTTAGTTCATTAATGATATTTTCACCAATTTTATTTATATAAGCCTCACTCATACGCTGCTCGGGATTTAAAAGAGAATTCCGAGGCCAGCGTGTCACAAGAAGTATATGAAAATTTGCCTGCTGGGTAGCTGATTTCGTATGCTATCTTCATCGTACATTCGTTGAAAAAGTGAAGAAAATTGATCATTATCCGATGGGTATGATTTGCCGTTTGGGTAAGTGTAAGTACACTTAAGAAAAGTGTACACTACACTTGACTAAACGAAAAACCGAATGTCAAAGAGGGAAGCACATGTTTTTGACATTTCAACAAGTGTTGAGTGTATTGTCAAACGCACCGTGTGCCGGAACGTTGAGTGAGATTTTGATTTACACAATGTCAGGAAATAAAAAGAAAAACGACGGAAAGGACGAAGAAATGGATGTAAATAGTGGAAGTGATTCCGAATCAGAAAACGAAGGACCACATCCGGAAGCATACGCAGGGAATGAGGTTAAACGCGCTTGAAACATTCGAGCTAAATATTTGAACTAAATCTAAACTTCTAATCACAGGAAATACAAGTGGATTTCGAAGGAAGAAATCCCATTGACACTGATTTTCACGGTATCCGCCAGCTCTTGCAGCAACTGTTTCTCAAAGCTCACATAAATCTATCGGAACTAGCAGACATCATAATATGTAAGTCTATGCGTTTATTAGTTCCATTCATACTGAGTAACACTCCTCAATATTTTGCAGCACAGAATTACATCGGGAGCGTAGTAACACAAAGCGAGATGGACGACGATGATGACGAAGACGACGAAATGTACGAACCGAACATGGTGTTCGGAATCACTTCTGCAGTCAACATGACGAGTAAAAAGGACGTCGAGTGTATACAGCAACTGCGATCCTACTTAATCGAAAAGGCTGAAAAAGAAGCTACTGACGCCACACTAACGCATCTGCGAGACGTACTGGGAAACGATGCCCGACCCGTTGGGCTGCTGCTGAATGAACGTTTTGTTAACATCCCTGCACAGATTTCCATCCCACTACTTGAGAATCTCTACAAGGAGATTAAGCGGGCGAACGAGAAGAAAATGCCGTACAACTTCGCATACTACTTGATGATTATCAAGTTTTATAGGAAAGAAGCTAAGAAAAATAAACCAGCGGAAGATGTTTTCTCGAATCCCGAGGAGGAGGTCATTTGCAAGGAAGCCGTAACAAGTTTCGAGTTTTCCGTGCGCTCTGAGACGGATAGTGGCATGACGGGCGACTGGTTGGAAGGCGATACCAGCTTGACGCCGTATCGAAAAGTGGTTCTGTTTGATGCAAACAGACTGCCCCATCTCGTATTCTCCATCAAGGAATTTGTTAATGAATAAAATATTTAGTTTTAAATGTGATGACCCTTTTATTACTATGGAGCAGTGTGTGCTATTTTGACGTAATTTCATAGAGATCTGGAAGAAAAAGAGGTGTTAACGAGGTAGAAATGGCGAATTGTCACGAAAAGCAAACGAATAGAGCTTCGAAATTACACCAAGTAAACTACAAAAGGGCATATTCCGAACGCGTATATTCGAAAAACCAATGAAGAACTCTGTTGTACAGCCACGCATCTAGCACCGGCTAAGGCTGCCAGATTGAGCTATTTAAATATTCAATTCGCGGGTATAAATTTCAAAAAGCAACTTATAGCTTTTTGGGCTATTTGCCAAACGGAAACTGTTGTTTTGCTAGTTTAACTACTACTTTCTACAAATAAACGACTTTCTTTCAAAGGTATTAACACCGATAGAAATATAACATAAAAGAGATAATAGATTTACTGACTGACTGTCGTAGAGTTCTAGGCCTTGAAATTTTAAAAATTCATTCGAGCTTTCACGCATACACATTTGAAAAACGTATGGCGAGCTCTCATGTTCGCAGCAGACAGATACAGCCGCCGTGTCCATGTGAGCTGACTCCAGTAAAAGAACATAACAAGTGCTTGGGGTGAAACCGACAAGAACTTTCAACTGAATGTTCTGATTTTTATACTCTAGATGAAATCATATAGAGTATTATAAGTTTGATCTAGAGTCACTGTATAAGAACTAACACAAACATCCACTATCTTGAGTACGGACAATGACCGCTTTTGGTACCTTTTTAGTACTCTTGAACCCTGCGAACTCCAAAGTTCGCAGGTTTCTTAAATGGCATAGTTTTAGTGTGTATACGTGTAGCAGATGAATTTTGATTAACGTTTCACGGAATCGAGATACATATGTCTCATGAAATGTCAACTAAATACAGCGTTTATCCACTTTAGTGGAGATAAAAATGAAAAATCGGACAACTGCAAAAAAATTTCAAATGTACTGGTTTCAAATGAAACACACATTGTCCGTACTCAAGATAATGGATGTTTGTGTTAGTTCTTATACAGTGACTCTAGTTTGATCCAGCCCGGAAAGTTTGTGACGCATAGAACCAAGCCTCTAACGAAAAAAAGTTATATGTATTATTATTTTTTGTTTATTTATGGCCAAAAATCTCAAATCTGCTTGACATCCGTCCGTCTGTCTGTCCGTTAGCTCAAGAACACCTTGACCTAGGATCTTGAAATTTTGAATCTGGTTCGTTAAGAGAAAAAATCGCCCACTCCTTCGGGTAGCTGCTATACAAAATATCCTTAAAAAACTACTTCAAGAATATTGGCCGATAACTTCATAAGGACTTAAGCTACGACTTTGAAATTTTGTGTGTGTTAATTTTCCAATATTTGGAGCTAAATGTATGAATATGAAGAAAATCCTATAAGTCCTTCGAGTGGCTGCCATACAAATATCCTGTTAAAATATCTTCAATCAATTCACGAAACTCACTTTAACTCAAGTAATCGTTTTGCTATGAAGTCGAAATTTTGTACAAATTAGTTTTGAGCGAAAACGAAGTTCTAAGTTACTAGTCAGAGAAATCCTTCCGGTATCTTCCATACAAAAAATCCTTAAGACACGTTCAACAATATTTTCCGATAACTTTTGAACGCTTCTAGCTACGAATTTGAAATTTTGTACACATTAATTTTTAAATGGTTCCAAGGAAAAGGATAAATATGTAAGTAATCGAGTGAGTCCTTGCTCCACCTCCCATATGAAAGTCCTTCAAACAGTATTTTTTTTTCCAGTTCAAGATATGAAATTAAACACTGAACATTGTCTTTTAGTTTTAAGTAGCAATCAAATCGGAGTCCTTAATAAAGTTCATACAACATGCACACACGTAATACTACTTCATCCCCAACTACAATATAAATCGAAATGTATCATCTATCTAGAGTATTATACGATTGGCTTGCAGCCGATATTTTTTCGAATAATATTTTTAAAATGCTGGTAAATACGAATTTTTTGCACGAATTCTGGAGCACAGATAGTCGACGAAATCGCATCTGTGTTCAATACATCTAAGTAGGTCTGAAAAATTGCAAAGTAGTGCGCGTTTTTTGGGCTACAAGTTTTCGTGCCGGTTTTGGGTTATTTCATAAGCTCATTCGGCGGATTCTGTAGTCAACTATCTGGGCCAGCCTTGGTACCGGCTAATATTCCCTGCGTCCCCACTCAAACAAGGGAATCATGGGATAGTCTGAAACGTAAACGTAGCTATGATGGATGGGTTTTTTTTTAAATACCTGCCTTGGATGCACTGCTGGATTGGCTTCATTGCCTTACCTCCTGAACAGTTTTCGAGAAGTTGATGATATTAAATTCAGATGCATTACGATGTAAGGAACATTAAAAACTCCGTCGCACTATCACTTTGTTGTTGCGGGAAAACGTCGTTTGTAAGTACACTGTAAAACTTCAAATTACATGGAACTGGTATACAGTTGGTACCGAGTCTCTTTCACAAATTTTCTTCAAGGTTTGAGCCTAAGGTATCGTATATTTTCTTTGCTCTAAATGTAGAATATGACCACCAAGTGATAAAATGAAAAAATGTTTGTTTTTAATGTTTGCATGAAAAAATTTGCTGAATCTTAATTGTGCTGTCAGTTAACGGAAAATTATGTATAAATTGTTGATTTTGTATTGAAGACATATCATTTTCGGTTAATTGTTATGTGGAAAACGAGTGATTGAAGTTTATTTGCTATTTAAAATTTCATTTCAGGATCTCTTTGATAAACAAGCCGGAAAATTTGAGGTAAGAGAAATATGTTAATTTTGATTGTTTTTTATCTTTCATGATTCACGAACAGATTAATCACGATTTTCTGTGGCTGGCACGGACGCCTTATTTTTTCAAAAGGCCGTCATTTCTGTTTGGAACCTTTCTAGATAAAGTTGAGCGGATTGATATAAAATTATTTGAACTGCAGAATTTGGGGTAGGAAGATCGGTAGTAAATATATTATACAGAATTGTATAAAGGATGTGTTTCAATTAATCGGTAGACTAAGTAAACAAAAATTATTCAATGCAGTATCAAAGACTATCCAGAAGAAGACTGGACACTTACTACATATGCATTTTTTGTGTAAAAAAAACAAAAAATCATTGCATAAGCGGAACAGAGAAATCTCATTGAACAGTTTCAATTCCATTATTCCTATGAAATTCACATCCGAAGGAAAGAGTACGCAAAGATGCAAAAATGAATGATTACACATTCGCATCTGTGTGCATCTTTTTGCTAAAAGCACGTCTCAGAACGCTGTTCTGTTCCCCATTTGTTCCTGCATAGCTATCCATAGGAACAATATGAGAAATGAAATCACACAAACACAGCTGAACTATATCTGCACATGATTTGATGGAGTTTTTTTTATAGGCGTTCTGACTTGATGTCAATGAATTGGTAAATGTCCGTTCCTCGTCATGTTTTGTCTCTGTTTTATCATGCAACATCTGTTGCTATCTACTTCCCTCATCAAGTTAAATAAAAAAACCAAGGTCAAATTTTTTTCCGAAAGATACTGCGTAGTGTCCAGTCTTGTTATAGATAGTCTTTGGCAGTATGTCCGATCAGAGATCATGCAGAAACGAAAAAGGTTGTTCTTCCCTAAATTTTACGAAACATCCGAGTCGCTAGACGGTCTATGCATAATGGATGTAACTTACTATTATATTATAGACCTCTTTATTTAAATTAATCTTTAATTATAATTTATATAGCGAAAGATATATCAACGCAAACGACAGTTACAGCAGATGAAATGGATTATGTTTGCAAGGAGTTTGCGAAATTAAGCTTAAAAATAGACCGCCTAGAAACCATAATTAGTCAACATGATTTGAGCCGTTATTTTTGAAAGTGGAATAAGTGCATTTCAAAAAAGTATTTTTTGTGACATTTTAACATTTTTTCAACACGAAGTAACTTTCTGAGAATCTATTGATGCAATTGTTTCATCAAACTTTTAACAAAAAATACAAGTAAATTTTCCTGAAAGTTCGTTTTAACATTTTTAAACATGTTAAAACGCAAACCCTTAAGCATGTTGATTTAAAAACGAAATGGACTTATTCCACTTTTAAAATCGACGGCTTATAAAGAAGTTTCCAATTCCAGACCATTTGCAACTAGAAGAATCTTTTTCGGTTTAAACAAAAATTTGATGATGACTCGGTATTGCGAACATCTTTTGTAAGTGTGATTCTAAATACCTGTTCGAAATAATTCATTTTGATGTTTTTTTACTTTATTATTTTTTAATAATAAAGTGTTGTGATCGACCTGAAATTTCAAAAAAATTCGCTACCCCGGAATTTTGTATTTTTACGTTTTAGGACTAGTAGACCCCAAAAAAGCAATAAAAAAAAATGTCCGTCTGCACGCCGTACGCCGTATGCCGTACGCAAAATAGTTTGAAGGCGCGTAGCTCCCAAACCCGTTGAGGTATTATCATGAAATTTTTATGGTGGGAGGTTGGGTGAACCTCTACGACTGGTATCTTTTAGAGGGGTGACGAAAAATTTTGGTGTCTAGATCTCAGCAGCCGCTTACGCTAGGAAGCTGAAACTGGGAATTTCTATAGAACTTCGATAGTGAACCCATTTGCAAAAAATATTGTTGATATGCGTGAAGGGGTGTGGGAGTGGGGGAAAGTAAATTGTCCAAAATGCGAAAATGCCGAGATTGACACATTCTAAAATCCATATCTCCTAAACCGTTAATGGCACGAAATTCAAACTTAACAAATATCTGTACCTACACTAGGAGAAAGGACTGAAAAGAAATTTTTGAGTGGGGGTATTGGCGTACGGGGGTGGGGGTGAAAAATTTTAGATTGTGATATCTCACGAACCAAATGCTCTAGAAAAATGAAATTCGGTTTGAGTAGAAAGGTCGACAAATAAAGATTGCTCAAAGTAAATTTTTTTAAGTAGAGCATGGAAGTGGGCGGGATAAGAAATTTTCAAAAAAATCACGTTTCATATCTCTAGAACGGTATAAGATAGATGCTCAAATTTTTTACCAGACGTAGGCCCAATAGAACCCTAGCAGAGAAATTTTTTTCGGGGGTATGGGTGCAGAGGGTGAGTGTGGGGGAGGGTGAAAAGAAAAAGGTTCCGATGTTTATATCTTAAGAACTTATAATGATAAAAAGCTGAAACTTGGTATTCAGATAGAGATATAGTAGTGGCATGTTGGAAAAATATAATTTTTTATAGGGGTAGCATAGTACGGGGCCTAACTATGGAACGGCTTATGCTCGAAAACTGAAACTCGGTGTGTATATATAAATCAACTAGAAAAGAAATTTGGATTAAAAAAAAAAATATCCATTGGCGTTCGGAAGTGGGGGCAAAAAAAATGTTTAGTCAAAATAGAATGCATATATTTTCACGATTTTCGTCATATCTACTAGGTCTTCTAAAATATTGAATTCACTATTATTCTACGGATTCTTCGTAGAAATACCTAGAAAGCGTTTTCAAGGTTTTTTGAAAATTGGCCCCCAAAGTGGTAGTATACTTTTTCATAAGTTCTTCCATATCTCTCAGGTCTGCTCAGAAATCCAATATCATTTCACTTCCACGGACTGGTTTAATAATCACCTACTTTTAAGTTTTTTCCTTTTTCAACCCCTAGACCGCATCCTGGAGTATGACCCAATCATGGTACTCTACTCTAACTGCTTCCGAACTTTTTGTTAGTTTTTCAGTCACATAGTAGCCTACACCGCATCTTAGAATTGAACGCGTTTTGAACTTCGGCCGGAATAATAATAAAGTTGCGCTCAGACCATTGGCAGATTTTTATAATCGTGTTAATAATCACGGACGAGCGTGTGGCTGACTACTTCACCTCCTAGTGTTCCGTTGGTCTAGTAATGATGTAAGTCTAGCATGTGAGACAAAACAAGGTCGTTTGTCATTTGTTGTTGTTTTGCGTTCAAGTGAATGCGATGACGTCCACCTTCAACTCAATAGTTGCTTGTCATCTCCAGTATATATATTTCTATGACTGCTAGGCTGTTGTGAAGCACGGCAGGACTATGTTATGGAATTTTTAATTAGTTTTTCATATAGTGATTTCTATTCTGGAAAAAAATGTGACCCGTTTCTGCCCTCAATTTTTTTTCTAGCAGTTCCCATGTTCTATTGTGAAAAAAATGTTGCCCTGCAAGAAAAAGGGTGCAACTCCTTTAGCCTCAAATGTGCGACAACATAAGAAAAATATATCCTATGACAACAGCGGCAACCGATTTAAAAGCATAAATTAAACTGTCAAACGGGTCATACAGTAATTAGAAATCATACGGAGTGTAGTGTAAATATATTTAAATTTTCATAATAGCATATTGACCTGAAAGCGTTCTATTGTCAATTGACCTGTCGGACGGAACTGTCAAAAAAGAGGGCAGAACTGCAATAATTTTGCATCTAAACGGGTCATATTTTTTTGCAGAAAAGAAATCACCAATAGTTTTGCTGTTCGGACTGTCTCTTTCGTACCAATGTCTGTATTGTATGTTTAAGTCTCCATCTCTCCATTTCAATTTTATAGCTGCTTTTCAGCCTCAAATATAGTACAGTAGGTACCGCTTATTGTAATCACTTTGGGACCAGCCAAAAACAATAACATTAACCGGTTTATAACAATAGACGAACGAGATACGAACGTTTGTGGTGAATGGGACCCAACTGTTTTAATAACAAAATCCGGATTATACATTATCCGGGACTACAATAAGCGGAATCCAAACTGTAATAAATGGTGTTAATAAATTTACAGCAAAAGCTGTAAGGTTGGCAGCGCTGTCGAAGAGTTTCGCACGTTTGTCGATATTTCTCCGAGAAATCTGCGAGATTCTAGCAGACGCGACCAACTGGGATGCTACTGTCAAATGTCAATCACCTACTGATGGTTAATCGTGAAATGTCATTGTTTTTGTTATCAAGTGTGAAGTGCCGCTCGGGCGTAATTGTTTTATTTAGCCGTCGACAATAATTAAAACTTCCGATAAGATAAAATTAATTCAATAAAAACTCAAATCTACCCTAGCTAATAGTGAACAATCGTTGGTCGCATCAAGCGGTTTAATTTTGTCGCGCCGGCTCTTAGTGAGTTTAAAATTTTTATCTTATAGCCGATTTAACAGTCATGGGGATTGAAAAGTAAGTTGCATTTTTTTGCACGTTCTAGGAACTAAGTAATTTTTAAAATATTTCGAATCTACACCATTGCAAAAAAGAACCCCATTTATTTAACTCCACCATCCACTTCTGGTATACTCTTTGGTAGCACGGTATACGCGTAGAACAAAGCGATTCCAAGAAAAAAACTTTCCATCGCTGAACAGCCAGTCAGCGCTTTGTGAGATCAACAACCGCTACTGGTCTGGTATTATCGTTATCAGCTATGAACTGAATATAAAAACAAATACTTTCATCAGTAAGCTCTTTTCTTGGAAATGAATAAACTAAGTAAGTGATATCAAGGAACACGAAGGTTTTGGTTTGGTTTGTAGTATCCTTTAGACCTATTTGTCGTGCAGCGTCCCTACGGCTTTTATACACCCCGTTGTTGTGGCTGATATTTCCACAAGACGTTCTAAAAAGTGAGTAATTTGCCGGACAAAATAGTTTTGAACACAATACAGAATAGGCTTGCGCATTTTAGTTGACCTTAGTGAGCGATCAACTCCGATTCCCGATCTCTCGCGAACTAATTCGTTCCTTTACTTCACTAGGTAAAGAAGTTTTGGACTCGTAGTCGTCGTGTGGTAGAAAGTGATGAGCAAAAGAAACCTAATCGTCAGTCTACTTTGTATTGCGGCACTGACTTCCAAACGGCAAAGAATGAATAGAAACGAACTAGGAACGGGACTTACTGCGAACTAGTTCGTTCATTGCACTTCTCGGAACGCTCTTCTGATCTAGTTCGTTCGCGAACAAATGTCTCAGTTCTATGCTCCGGTGGGAGTGAAAATCTCCACGGCCTGCATTAGAATGGGCCATGAAGGTAATTTTTTGAGAAGCATCGACTTCATAGTCATATCAATTAATGAATACATAGTCTTCATTACATAACTCGTACTAGTAAATGGATTACAATATGTCCTTTTCCCTAAAGTTAACAGTTAATAAACTTTGACTCAGATCGATATTGATATGTATTTAATTTCGCAATATTTTTTATTATAATGCTTTTTATCATGTTGTAAATATCGTGAAGATTAGATTTGATTAGGTATATCGGGGAGGACGGTTTAAAAATTCCGAAATACTCCGACGCCTATTGGGTTTATCCGCTCTTGTTATCACTCACTTCGGATGGTTATATCAATAAATGTATCGTGAAAAATTTACAGGAGATTAATCTGCCAAGGCAGAGTATATAATAAATATCTCTTATCTTAACATTGTTAAGTCGAATTTTATCGCTTGGAGTTAAATTAAATTTTTTTATAGATGTACTATATATTGTAACTACAGAAACTGTACCCCGCAGTCTTTGCTGAAATAGAAAATTCAGGTTCGTAACGAATTCATAAGTTTTTTTCGCCGAAATTTCAATCGTGTAAAATGTTTGACGATAAAGCGATCTCATCATGGAAATCCTTGAATCATATTAAAGATTTGGATGAATGTCTTACTATATCCGTTTGGGATTCTTTTATAATAAAAACTGCATTCGCATTGAATTCACATTACGCTCTAAGACGAAACGTTTCACGACTTTATCCGTTATATACTTGAAGATTACAGTCGGAAAGTTATCGTAAGAAAAGCATGTACCGTTGAAAAATTATTATAATCAAATGATCGTTTATTACTTACCTTTTAGGCGTCAATATGCTGCTTCATAATTAAAATAATTATAACTACAGTAAGACATTTAAGGGTGCAGGTGAAGTACATTCAGCCAAGGAAGTACCTTAAAAATCTTGTTTGCTATCATCATAGATGTATTAGTATAACTGGATCGGCTGTATTACATAAAATTCCTATATGTGAGACTAATTCATTGCTGACAGTTGTTTCCATCTTTCAAAAAAATTTTGTACGGGTTAATGACAATCATTTCTGACAATTGTTTTCACCACAGCGTCGGACCAAAAAAAATTCCGGGGTACAGTACGTATTTTTTATTTTGTAGCCCCCCCCCCCTCCCCAATACACTTACACTAACGCAAATAGACAACTCACATAACCAGAACCTATTAGGTAAAATTTCGCTTACTGCCGATCCAGTTATACTATTCCATCCATGGCTATCACTCGATTGTATATCTATTAATAGTGATTTCTTTTCTGCAAAAAAATGTGACCCGTTTCTGCCCTCAATTTTTTTCTAGCAGAAATAACACGTCGGAACTGCTAGAAAAATATTGAGGGCAGAAACGGGTCACATTTTTTTGCAGAAAAGAAATCACTATCAGTTCATAGTATGAAGCTAGCATTGAGCGAACAGAAACACTGAAAGGTGAAAGAAGTATTATTATTATTATTATTATTATTATTATTATTATATTTTAATAAAAGGCATATAAATACACACAGTTATTCTTAAGCACTCTTTACAAAGACCATCAGCTTAATATTATTAAATTGTAATTTTAAATTTAGACAAAATTGTATAAATCTGTTGTATATTTACGTAAATTAACTTAAAATTATATTCTTAATTTGCAAACTAAATTTATATTCTTCATTTGGAAAAGTTTTATGTATTGATAAATTTTTAAATTTTTTTTTAGATAGGTTGGAATTCTTTATTATTTTAAGAATAGCTAAACAGTTGTCTTTATTAGGTGTGTTTTAATGCTCTCCAGAGTAGAGCACCTAATCGGCAGGCGAAAAAAACCGATCCAGGGTATTATGTGAAGTACATTTTATTGGAAGATTCGGCAGCCCTGCGCTGTCAAGTTTGAAATTTTATTCAAACATTGCAATCACTCACCTTTTCTTTTCTTGCTTATTAATTTCACTTTAATTTCTACCAAAAATCACTATTACTTTTCTGCAAAAAAATGTGACCCGTTTCTGCCCTCAATTTTTTTCTAGCAGAAATAACACGTCGGAACTGCTAGAAAAATATTGAGGGCAGAAACGGGTCACATTTTTTTGCAGAAAAGAAATCACTATCAGTTCATAGTATGAAGCTAGCATTGAGCGAACAGAAACACTGAAAGGTGAAAGAAGTATTATTATTATTATTATTATTATTATTATTATTATATTTTAATAAAAGGCATATAAATACACACAGTTATTCTTAAGCACTCTTTACAAAGACCATCAGCTTAATATTATTAAATTGTAATTTTAAATTTAGACAAAATTGTATAAATCTGTTGTATATTTACGTAAATTAACTTAAAATTATATTCTTAATTTGCAAACTAAATTTATATTCTTCATTTGGAAAAGTTTTATGTATTGATAAATTTTTAAATTTTTTTTTAGATAGGTTGGAATTCTTTATTATTTTAAGAATAGCTAAACAGTTGTCTTTATTAGGTGTGTTTTAATGCTCTCCAGAGTAGAGCACCTAATCGGCAGGCGAAAAAAACCGATCCAGGGTATTATGTGAAGTACATTTTATTGGAAGATTCGGCAGCCCTGCGCTGTCAAGTTTGAAATTTTATTCAAACATTGCAATCACTCACCTTTTCTTTTCTTGCTTATTAATTTCACTTTAATTTCTACCAAAAATTTAAAAAAAATATTTGTCCTTTCCTTGCTGCAAAACTTACGGCAATATAACTGTCATCGGATTTTATTTAATTGCAGTTCGGTTGCATTTCCGTTGTGCTGCCAACCATTAAAATCGAAACGAGTAAAGCGAATTAAAGTGAATTCATCCTAGGCTCACACCATTTCATTCTCTTCGGGGTAGGATATGTAACCTAGTAAAATTAGTGGGTTTACTATCCTGGATGTTGTTGTTGTTTCACGTATACTTATGCTGTACTATCCTACTCTGGAGAGCATTAAAACACGCCTATTATAGGTTCTAAATTTTTCTCTAAAATCATTATTGAAATTTTTTGGACATTCTAGTACATGATTGAAAGTTAAGCGAACTCTGCAGTGATCACAAATTGGTGGTGGGTCCTTCGTAATCAAATGTAGGTGGGTGAGCTTAGTATGGCCCAATCTGAGGCGCGTGATAATTTTTGCTTCGGTTCGTAAAAGTACATGATTGAAAGTTAAGCGAACTCTGCAGTGATCACAAATTGGTGGTGGGTCCTTCGTAATCAAATGTAGGTGGGTGAGCTTAGTATGGCCCAATCTGAGGCGCGTGATAATTTTTGCTTCCGTTCGTGAAAGTGAGCTGGGTATTGATATTGATTCTTTGGACGGGTTAACATAGGTTGAATAAAAATTTGCTCTGGGTGGCCATAGTGTTCGCTCCTTTATGTTAACGTATTCTGTTATGTTGTGTTTTATGTCTTTTGATGAAGTGGTGTCGGTTGTTAAAATTGGTGCCTTTATGGCATATGAAGCTGCTTGGTCGGCGCATTCATTTCCTAAGATCCCTACATGGCCTGGAATCCAGCATAATTTGCGTTTAGCCTGGTGGACTGTCAGCTTGTTTCTGATTTCATTTGCAATTTCACAATTTAAGTTGGCGTATGCCTTTAGGACCGATAAGTTGTCCGTGCATATACAAAATTTGCCGGTATTTTTGATTCCGAAGTCTATTGCATCTATTACTCCTTTAACCTCCGCTGTAAGGACCGAGCAAAAGGGATGGAGTAGTCCGAGAGTAATGATCTGTTGGTTTTGCTTTACAACTGCGTATCCGACTCAGTCGACTGTTTTTGATCCGTCGGTATATAATTAAGTGCTATTTTGTCGTGGATTATGTTATTTGGCATATTCGCTGGCGGATAGGCGCTTAACTTGTTCGGTGTACATTTGGTTGGTATGTACTTACATGTCCTTGGCGAGATCGAGGCAAATTTGAATAGTGGATGGAATTCTCCGTTTCGTTTTCCTTTTGCATAGATTATTAAACTCCTTTTGCAAGAGGGGATTGCCACTGACCGTTATTTTCGGGATAATAAGTGCAGTGAGATAATTTTTTCTCATTTCTAAGAAGAAGTAAACACATATGTATGTACATAGATCGAGGACTTTTTCTATATACGTAATGAGTTGCCATGAAAAACATTGTTGAATATATTGTCGGCTTAAAGTTTACTAACTCCTAAAAGTCATATCTCACAGAAAGTAAAAAAAACCGTGCATCATCATGAATGGCGCGACAACCCAAATCGGGCCCTGGCCTCCTGAAGTCGTCGCATCCTATCGTCTCGATAGGAGCTTGGTTTGCCTTCTGGCTTTCCGATGCTGTTCTTCAGGCTTCTAGACAGTGGTATTTTTTCTGGTGATGCGTTGTCTGCGCCTCGCCTAACCTTGCGACTTGGAGGGCCAGTCCTTCTTTTTTATTACTCCCCGATAGGAAAAGAGTGGGCATTTTCAGCTAACTATGACATGGTAGAGCTCTCCCTAGCTATGCTACAAGTCTTACTATGTCATACTTTTTCCCTACTTCCTAAGAAGTGCTGGTGTTACTGGCCATTCAGATTAACTCCATGTTCCGTCCTCCCTTCTCAACCTTGGGACTGTAGGACTTGACTCCAGATCAGAAGGTTGCGTGTTCAGATCACGTCGGGGTCACCACTGTAGGACTTAGGGTAGATCTGGGATTATTAATTAAGTAGTTTTGACGTAAAATGAAGTTCGAGCTCATTTTCCAGTGAAACTCCCTAACTCCTTCGGATAGCATTAAAACATGTGTTCAATATATCTTCAGAACGGTTTAAGGTAATTTTGTATTTGTTTATTTTCTAATACTTGGAGATGAATGTATGATTATGAAGAAATTTCCCTTGTGAAGCTGCAATACAAATATCCTGTAAAAAAGTTTTCAATCAATTTACGGAATTCACTTCAACTCTGTCACGAATTCGGGATTTTGTACAAATTAGTTTTGAGTGGCGATATGTATATCATGACTAGAACTTCGCGGCCAGCTACTTCTTCAGCGCCAATACGTTTCAAAACACGGATTATTGTTTGTCATGAGCACGTAAAGTACTGTAAAATCATGGAGAAACTAAACTAGCGAGTTCAAGATAATAATCGCCTGGAAAGTATCGATCAGAAAGAGTGAATCTGTCAGCATTAACTTGATCTAATGAGTCGGTTGTAACATTTTTCGATGTCCTGTCCCTGAGGTAACGAAAAGGTGTGAATGAACGAATTCTTTTCCTATATATCCAGATATCGAATTTCGGTTTACATTATTCACAAACGTTTATTGAACAATCCACGTCTTTCGAATTCCAAGCCCCACGCTTCTCTTTTCAAACGCGTCCTCTCCTCTCAAAAAATAATAATATTGGTCCCAGACTGTTGGCAGTTTTTTTTTTGAAATCATAATTTAATTTATACTTTAATAATTTCAGTCTGCTTCCTTGTACCGTGAAGGTAGTGAACGATATTCTGAAATCAGACACCGATGCACTTTGCATTATAGATAAAGATGTTGTACCGACTGCTCTAGCTAAAGAATTTAATGCGTTGAGGTCGCATGATGCAGCATTTGATTCTGAGGTAAGAGTTACACAGAATTAATTAAAGAAATCTTAGTTAGGCGTCTTAATATGTTCAGGTATCGTGTTTCAAACTGCCAAGTCATAGTAACCGAATTATTTATTCTCCCGTCGAAGAGTTAACCGACTATTCCGATGTGCGCTCGTATCAACAAGCTGCGGGAAAAGCACTTAAACGTGCTATTAAGGTAAATTTTGTGATTTTCGATATGCTAATTGTAACATTATTTTTATTGTAGGCAGGAGCGAAAAAACCTCTTCTCATTCTCCCCGACAGCAAAAAATTCAAAAATATTCAATTATGTACAATTTTAGGTGCATTGGAGGAGCTTTATGTTGTAAGTAATTGAAAAAAAATATTCAAAGTCGTTGTTTGCTAAGAAAATTACCTTATTACAGCCAATTCAGTTACGTGAGGATGTTCCAAGTAAGAAGCAAAGACTAGACTCTCTATCTGTGCTTGTTACAGCTTCTGGGGAGGCTCAAAGTCTAATTAAAGATGCGTTGTCGTTAGAAGCGGCGCGTTACATCGCTCGAGATATTGGTGGAGGGGATCCGGAGCGTATGACACCTCCTAAGGTAGAGCAGTACATACGAAGTGTATTTCCAAACTTGAAAGTTGAAATCATCAGTGATATATCTGTGATCAAGAAGGAGTATCCTCTATTTGAAGCAGTTAATAGAGCAGCGCACGCTGTACCAAGACATCAGGGTATGACGATTGATAGGAACTTGGCCAGAGCGATTTGATAATTTAAGTTTTGTGTAGGAAGGATCATTTATTTAGAGTACAAACCACCGCAGGCGTCCAATAAAACTCTTATGTTGGTAGGCAAGGGTGTTACGTATGACACTGGTGGTGCTGATGTTAAGGCGGGTGGTATAATGGCTGGTATGTCGCGAGATAAATGCGGAGCAGCTGCCGTTGCAGGATTTATGCAGGTTAGATTAGATAATGAAGTCTGACGATACCATAAATTATTTTATTATATATTATAGTTGGTTCAAGAGCAGAAGCCGAAAAATATTCATGTTATTGCTGCCTTATGTATGGTTCGCAATTCCATTGGTGAGGAATGTTATGTTTCGGACGAAGTAATAACATCGCGGGCTGGAGTACGTGTCCGAGTTGGTAATACTGATGCAGAAGGACGAATGTGTATGGCCGATGCACTGTGCAAAATGCGTGAAATGGCAGAGACTTTGCCTGATCCACATCTTTTTACCGTTGCAACATTAACTGGTCATGCGGTTTTGGCCGTTGGTGAAGGATATTCTATTGTGATGGACAACAGTGTAGCTAGAGCAGCTGGTCATGCAGAAAAATTAAGCAAAATCGGCGAAGAAGTCGGTGAACCATTTGAAATTTCCATTATTCGTAAGCAAGATTTCGATTTCAATGAAGGAAAAGTGATTGGCGAAGATGTTGTTCAATGTAATTCAGCAGCTTCTTCGCGAACTCAACGCGGTCATCAAGTGAGATAATCAATAATTTTTGGTTTTTTATAAACAAGTAAATTAACAAAAATTTTTACAGGTTCCGGCCGCCTTTTTGATGCAAGTAACTGGTTTACATAAGTTTGGATTAACTGCGAAGAAACCGATCAAATATTCTCATTTGGATATTGCTGGTAGTGCAGGAGAGCATCCAATTATGCCAACTGCTGCGCCTATTGTAGCTTTGGCCAAAACTCATTTGGTTTAAATTTTGAAAAATTATATCCTCTACTCTATGATTTATATTTGTGTACTTACTTTAGGGATTACTACAATAATAATAATAATAATGTTGTATAAGGTGAACAGAACATAATAGAAACAAATTTCCAAAAGAAAATTTCGTAATTCATTCTAAAATTTCCTTATTAGTAAAGTCTGTAGTATGCCATGTTTCCAATGCCCCGAAATATCGACAACTTTCGAGCTAAGAGTCTAGTTGCTGCTTAAACGCGCTAATAGAGATCTGGAAGAGATATTAGATATGATCTGGTACTGTTGTACCACCTGTCATGTGCATAAGTTAAAAAATTAAACTAATAATAGAAAAAAAGAAGCAACAAAAAAAAACACGATTACAATTAAAAATTAGCGACTATTTATTAATGGTGACCCAAGAAAATTATGGAAAATAATCAATGCCTTGAGAAGAAATTTCATTGAAACAAGAAAATTGGGTATGGTACGAATTGTAGCCAAGAGACGTCGAACGGCGTTTTTTCGTTTTTTCACGTGCGAACAGCGGCAGAACAAGAATAGTTTTTGCATCGTATTGAGACTGGCGATGAAAATGGATACACAACGACAACCCGAAGAGTCAAATGTGCGTCAATTTTGGGTATATCCTGCCCATGCATCAACATGGACGGCTATGCCAAATATCCATGGTTTCAATCTCATGCAATGTTTTTGGTGGGGCCAGCTCGGTGTGGTGTAGTTTGAGCTGCTGCAACCGAATGAAACCATAACAGGACCTCTTTATCGAAGACAATTAATTCGTTTGCCAAACAGTTTTATATGGGTATATGTATTCTAAAATTGTTTGCAAAGATTAATGAAAAAAGGAATCTAGGCAGTATACAACCTCCCTTATGCATTCGTTGAATCTTTACTCTGACTAATAGAAGTTAATAATATGTATATGAAAGAGTATAATTCATATATAAGTTTCTAAATAAACAAACTAAAACCACGCTAACCAAATGGTATACCTTAAGACTGACATCAATTTAACACATGTAATGCGAATAATATAAGTCAATGCAGACCAAGAACGAATCGTGTGAAAAGAGACCCACTATACGAAGTTATTATTGAGTACGATTCCTTACCCAGCTTCATAAAAAAAGCAACCAGTATTGCCGACTTAAAAGCCCAAGTGAAGGTATACTTCCGATACAAGTAGTCCTGAAAGACGCTTGAAGAAACGGTTGTGGTTTGTGTTGTTGTACCTACGTCTTTGATTTTATTTTTTACATCCCTTTTCTATTTCATTCTCTATATCCTTTTTATCTTAATTTTCATATCGTTTATTTTACTTTTATTAATTAATTTAAAAAAAACTCTCTAAATTTGAATATATTTATTATTTAATATTTTGGATATTCTTATTTTCCTTCTTAATTACTTTAATTTCTTTTAATTTTTAATATAAAACGACTGATTTATTTTTGTACGTTGATATGTTGAAACACTAAACAAAAAAGAGGTAGCTGAGTAAGGTATTCAACGAGGATGAATAAAAATTTCACTCGACCTAAAGACAGACAAAAAGTTTTATCCATGAATACCTAACACCTACCAGCGTTGCGCCAGTCTCCACCTAAAAGACTTCACTTTTGTACTAATGTACTAATTTTTTTGCTTTTAGTCCGTCGAACCCGCATTAAAATAACCTCTATCAACCAGAAGATGTGAGCAAAATAGTTAAGTTACATTTGATTGGCAAATTCTAGCTTCTATCATGATGTCATTATTTCGAAGATTGGTGGAATACAGGGAAGAGGGGGTGAGGGCTAGAGCCACCCTCTAAGAGCGTCCTTGATTAAGGCATATGTACGGTCTATTTCTCAAAAAGAAAGACACAACAGTCTCTCTGTATAGAGTGCTGTTACTGTCATTGTCATATTCAAAAAAAAAACATAAAGAAATAAAAAAATAAACTTTATGAAAATGTTTTTTAAGACACTACTAGTCATACTACGATAATATGTTCATCCATCAATGGCGTGACACCCAAGTCGGGCCCAGGCCTCCAATCGTCTCGATCCAAATACCGCACCCTTTAGCTGCTAATTTTTAAGATGGCTTTTCTGAATTTTTGATGAATGTTTTCACAGTACATTTTGAATTGAAAATACAAGGTTTTCCGGTATATACTGTTAAATTTATTTTGTGTGACGTTTCGGACTCGACTGAGTCCTTTATTATTTGATAAAGGACTCAGTCGAGTCCGAAACGTCACACAAAATAAATTTAACAGTATATACCGGAAAACCTTGTATTTTCATGGCTTTTCTGGTTTGCCTACACAGTAAAAAAATTGTACTACATTAAAAGTAGGCAATTGGATGCCAACTTTAATTATAGTAAAATTACACTGCATTGTGTTCGCTACAGAATAGTGTGTAAACTGTAATTACATGCTAATTCTGTATACTTTACACACTAGTGTGTAATAAAATTTTTTTTTTAAAAAAATTTGTTTTTTTTTTTTGCTTGCTACGAATTTATTTTCCTGTAAATGATTTTTTTTGTTTGAAAAATTAGAATGCACACTCTCGGACTCGAACCATGGACCCGTCGCACATAAGTAATGCTACCACTCGACCACCTGAACATTTTTGAAACATGCTTAAATCATCAACAATAGCCAAGAATGACGTAAATAAACCCTTACTATATAAAAAATAGTACTTTTACATAAATTCGCTTAATGTTCACACAACGCCATTGAATTCTGCACAACGTACCTACTTTTATGTAATTTTTACAGAAATTACACAATTTACACATTTTATAGCAAATTTACGTAAATTACATTGACCCAACAGTAAACGTTTGGGGACTCTTCTGTCTTGCATCTGCTCTACATTGCCAGCCCCCTGCAGCTTACGTACTTTGATGAACGTTGAAGCTTCTGGCTCCTTGAAGAGTTGATACAGCTCATGGTTGTATCTTATTCGCCAGTCCGTTCCTTCCTTTACAGGTACCAAAATACTATATTATGTACTAATATTAAAAACAATACTGCACAAAAATATTACTTCACAAATGTGATTACAGTGCAACCCGGTTCTAGCGTACCTTGAGGGGACCACAAAATTAGAACGTTATAACCAACATAAGAACCTTTAAAATTTGGAAATGGGATTGAAAAAAGGTACGTTATAACCGAAAGTACGTTATAAAAGTGCACTTTATAAACGGGTTGCACTGTATATAATAAAATATAACATTAAATAATAGATAAAAATTTTTTAAAAAAAATAATATTTTCCTCATACAACATCTTTCAAATCCGTTCCCAACATCCACTCAGAGTACTTCCTCTCTATCTCTTGTTCACTGCCTGTATACAAATCAGAGTATCGTCAATATCTTGTATCACCCAATAATGTGCAGGTCAACGAGCTGATATTAACGTAATATACAAAGTCTTTCCTTGTATACAAATTCGATAATTTTAGTTGATAAAGCCTTCTTTTAGCTGCCATCAGCGCCATATGTTACTAAAATCAACTGTAATTTGAATGATTGACGGTTGCGGATTTTCATATTCTTCCAAAATTAAATTTTTTTGAGCGTTTTTTAGCTTTTTCGTTTGATTTGTTGGTCCACTTTGTACATTTCTTTATTAGTAATGAAAGTGCTTTTCGCCGGAACATCATAGGCACGAAGAGCTATCAGTCGAAACAACGATTGATAGACACCTGAAATTTTGTCTTTGCTAAATGTCAAAGTATAACATGTATGGTCTGTGTATCCTGCTATCTTGTATCGCATGATCGCATATCATGATTTCAATAACGTAATTTATATACAAGCAGTGTATCTATGGTATTATCATCCAATCTTCTACTAGATATCTAATTCCAAATTAACAATTTATTACATCCTATTATTATCCAGATTTAATAAAAAAGAAAAATCTTTTCACTTTCGCAGCTAATGTACAATTGTTTATTAATTGTTCATGTCGGTTACTCCGTTTTTATTATTTTAGCAGAGGCTCCTACGTTTACACTCATTTTACATTACCCTACTATACTATATTTTTATTGTATATGCATTAGTTAAATACGCTCTCCGGCATCACCTTACTAAAAATGTTATCTGTTAACTGTTGGGTCCTTGTGACTTATTTTGCATCTTTTAGTAGTACATCATTCACATATACTACCTATCTACTCATTTATTTGGAATTCGAAGCATGTGGTTTGTAGGAAAGAAGTTCGTTATTGGCGTCACTAATAATATATTTGGCTGAAAGCATGCAAAAAAGGAAAATTAGTTTACACTTCGAAAAAGTCTATTTTCTTGACAGCAGAGAAATCGACTTTTAAGTACCGCCACCGTGCGAATGGTGAATGGTGCGTCTGGATAGCTTTCACAGGCTGACGAAGTCATTAGATTGAACTGAACGGGCAGGTAAGTTGCAGTCGCTAACGTAGTTAAACTTTTCATCTTCGAGTATCTACACCGCTTTCGATTTGCTTTTTGAAATACCTGGAAACGTTATCATATATGCTATTTCGATTTCTACTAAGGTACACATTATATACCTATACAATATACATATATTGTATATACTCTCTCTCTGCATCATTAGCCAAGTTCCGCTAAAACTAAAAAAGTGGTGTTCACATTTTATTATTAGATTGAAAGTTTATTTGTGGTATGAAGGTATTAATTTTGATGCAAAACTATTGTAAATTGCTTCATGAAAGTCTCGTGCCGATAGCCAAAATATAGGTTGCGATTTAAGACGAATGAAGTAAGTAAGTTGTAATTTTGTTAACAAGATAGCTAGCTATCAAATGTGGTACAGATTCATTCTAATGCAAATATAGTACGCTCGCGGTAAATTGATCTTATTAGAGTTACTTCAAGTAATATGGTATACCCTTAACTTTTCCATCTATTGCTCGTAAAGTTTCATGAACAAATCAACTATTATAAGCCACAAATACTTATTAATTAGTTGGTTGTCATTTTCCATTTAATTTAGACTATTTTTCAAATTAATTGAGGTTTATTTTGAAAAATATGTCATTATGCCTATAATTGGATTTAGAAAACTTGGCGGGTAATGTGGTTTACATTGGATGGATAATGTGGTATACTGTAGAATATTAATCGAAATCTATTTCAAATAATATATATTGCCTTAATTTTAGATTAAATTATTAATAAATCTATAGTATAACAGTGTTATTATGTTTATTTCTATTTTTATTAAACAAAATGAATTAATGTGCATTTTTGCGTACAAAAATAACAAATATGAAAAACCTTTTTTGTAGAAGTAATAATTTTAATAAAAACTAAAAAAAAAAAATTAAGAAAATATGTCTCTTTAGCAAGAGTATACAAGTATACGTAAATGTTAGACATAATAGAACCAAATTCATGATATCAATTTCATAGTTTAAATTTATGTATGGCCAAAGCATAAGAAACGGTATACCACAATAGCCGCCATGTGGTAAACGACATTACCCGACGGCAAGATGTAACATTAATTCCATCGTAAGAAATTAAAATGATAAAAAATCGGAAAACTAACCAAAATAATTTTTTTTTACCATCGATTTTCGGCTTAAAAATTACAGTTTATTAATGGAGAAAAAAAATTGGTGATTTGGTATTCGAGCTTCTTTATCCAACTGCTGAGAAGCAGTTTAACTAATGAACCTGCTGGAACAACACTCCTGATCACAAGAACAGTGCTATCATAACATCATGAATAATGGAAATATCACACTATACCACTTTACCCGCATATACCATATTACACGAAGTTACTCTATTATGACGGTTAAAATGTCCGAAAAATTTATTTTAGGCCTATTCTTTTACGTTCTCCTTAAGTCAGGGTGAACCTTTTTCAATCACTGTATTTATAACTGCTGTTGTTTGAACTACTATTGTACTTCATGTACCTACTAACTCCTTTAAATTTTGTACTACTCTTTTCTCAAAAACTAAATTTTCGAAAACTTTAGAAGAGGATCTTACAACTTAAATGGAAAATGGGTATGTGAACTCACTTTTCTTAATTCCGTAGAAACTTCAGTGATGTAGTTATTAGTGAACAAAAATTATAAAGTGTAGTCGCGATAATAGGAAAACCTCCGACCGTAAACCACCGCATAATATGGACTTCAGATTCTTAATTTCGACCACCTGCACCTCATAACGTAACCAACGAAAACTACGATCATATACATAAACAACTTTTTCGTATGACAAATACAAAAGATTGAAGCCAACAGCATGAAACCAAGTGCCAAACTTTTTTGGCGAAAATTTAAACAAAAGTGAGACCCTTAAGATTTGTATCGAGATTCTGTAAAATGGGTAATAGTTATAAAATCATTTTTTTCACGCAAAATCCATAGCTTAGAATGTTAGCTTAGTCATAGTTATTTGTAAAATGAAATTATTGCTGCTAATCAATAATCCTTTCAATACATACATGTGTATGTACTTCAAGAATCCCACTTTACCCCACTACTGAGCCCTTCCAAGGGGTATAATATAATTTCACTCAAAGCTGGAGCGAAAGAATATGAAAATGGATCAATTAAGACAAACAATATGATTTTAATAAATTCAAATTGTTGAGAGCGTACTCTGCTTTGGAGAGTAGCCCCGAGAACATGGAGAAAATATTTACTGGCTTATTTTAGGTCAATTTTCTTGAGATTACATTTTTCATCGCAACTTAAGTCCATGACTGTTGCATTGATTTTTCGTGGTATGTTCTAGCCATATTAAAATTATTATTTTTAACTATCATATAAAATTGTATGCCTCGAATGGAAATTTAACAGCAACCCAATTAGCAAAAAAACTTCGCATTTTGATTTTCCGGAGTCTATAACTTCGATAAGGCTTCGATAAAACTGTTAAGCGCAAGTTGTGGATTTTCAACTTCGATAAGGCTGAACTTTCAGAAGCCATTGCTTCGGTAAAAATCTCTATATGACCTTATGAAGCAAATACAGAAAGTCTTTGGAAGTTTGCAAGCCAGCTTCGCTCGACATGACTAATACCAAGTGATTCGCTTTCAACCCTATTACGAGAATGTTTCAGATTTGCCTAGTGTATAGCGTAGCGGTCTAACGTGTGATGGGACCGTGGTTCGAATCCGAGAGTGTGCAAAGTCAATTCGCATTTTTCAAACAAAAAATAATAATTTACAGGAAAATAAATTTGTAGTTGAAAGAAAACAAAAGTAAAAAAAAAATGTGAATATTATTTTTCAGTTTAATACTAATATCTAATAATAATTTGTTTATTTCCCAAAATTTATCTATAATTTTAAGCTAAGCTGGATATGAAAGAATTGAGTGTTCTGACAGAGTTTATCTTTACAACTACGGTATAGTAAACATTAAAATGGTAAAAACATATTTTTTAATTAAAATGTTTGGAATTCAAAATCAATTTCAAGGAAAGATGGAAAAAAAACCTTGTTCCAAGCTTCCGTACGCAAGAACAGGTTCGATAAGGCCTTATTCCAACGGTTGGCGGTTGGCTGTTGCTGTTAAAACATGGTGAAATGCGCGCCAGATTAGTTCGGTAAGACCTTATCGAAGCTGCAAGCTCTAAATGGTTTGACGAGTAAGACAGGATTCTACGATCCTGTGGTAACACAACGGACCTTTTTAGGTCTTAGTGCGTCCGTGTTCTTACGGGTAGAATTACGCATACCTATCTAGCCCTGATGTGAAAATCCTTAAAAATAAAAACTTTACTTTCGGGAATTAGCAAATATTCCAGATACAAAATTTACAACGACAGTTATTGTCCTTTTATCGAATAAAAACCAAACGAGAGCCCTGAGCAACTTTAAACTACATGTGCACTCCTTCCTCACTCATACTTTTTTTTTCTCAACTACAATTTAAATCGGAATTCAGTATTTCATCTAGAGTATCTATTATAAGATTCTGCCTATTGTGACTGCGGAATGTTAAGCATAATTAAAGTATGTATGTATGTTGAGATAGAAAGGTATTGGCAGTTTTGCTCTGGCTCTAAATCAGATCTATTTGGTGCATGATGTCATATGTATTTTGCGCTAAACTAAGGTTGAGCACCAGCTAAACTTATAATTTAAACAGCTGTAATAGGAAACTTAAAACTCGGGAGGTGTGATTGTAGTATTTCATTGTCAAGTTCAATTTCAATGGTAGTTTCATTGCTCAATAATAATTACTCTATTAAAACCAAACAAGTGCTACTGCGCGGACAAAGTTGTCTACATTAGCGCTCGAAAGTCTAACGCCCGGCATGAATGAGGAAGTATGCACTTGTATACATTAAAAGGAATTACATAAATCGTCATAATATGTCGAAAGTGCATCATGCCCGTCGCAACCCTCAAGGCTTGGAACTGTGCGATTGTGGCTGGAAAAAATCTCTTCTGGTCTAGCGAATAGCGATTATTATTGCTATACACTCAGAGCAGCGCCCATTGGCAGTTTGGTAGACGACGAAGAAGAAGAAAATGAGAAGATCGTGTAATGATCTCGAACGCTGGGAATACATGGATATCACCTTTTTTCAATTGTGGGAATCTCTCTTTCATCCAAATACATTTCCTCTTATGTATACTTAAAGATAGTCTTCTTTGGCTATATGTGAAAGACGTTGCTTAAGAAAGATCTTAGGACTTATAAGAAACAAGAGTGTACATACCTCCGCCGAGAAGATCAATGGTTTTTGCAACCGCGAGTGATACGTCACAAGGTGAGTGTACTTGCGGATGTTAGTGGGTCACTGTTTGTGCGGTCATCAACCTTTTGGCCGTTTGTAAATACTCACAAGCACAATAATTCGATACTAACACATCGGCAGGCCGATTAAGGTATATAAACATTTGTAAATTCACCTTTTTATCTTACGCCAAGAAAGTTCTTGATTGCATGACTTGTGCTCGGGACTTGGACTTTCTCGCAGTGAGAAGTCATCAAGCTTCGCCACCATGGCCTTTATATAATGCTAAAATGATTTACTCTTATCACAATGTGAATGTCATTTTTCAATCTGCTTAAATGAATGTGTGAGTACTTCCTGATATTGTGCTCCACATGGTTTTCTGACTAGATATCACTTGCCATATGACACGACGTCTTCTACGCCAAATATATAAGTAATTAATGTGCGGATATGTAATATACAGATGAATGTAGAGAATAAGCTGTATTTTATACTTACTGTACTGTATTGTTGCTTTTCTTAAGCATGACAGTTTTTCGAAGAGATTTGAAATTTCGGTATTTAAAGTACCATTATTGTTATTTTGTCATGGTCGTATTAGGGTTTCTTTTCTGTACTTAAATAACATTATCCGTTACATATTTAAAAGATTTTGTGAAGATTTAATCCACAAGATATTTTTTTTTTAAGGATACCGAACTGTACTTAGGAGTTTAGCCTTTTAGTACACTGTAAAGTACAGTCCTGGAGATGATGAGCAGCACAAAAACCGCCTTACTATTTGCCACCTGGCGTCAAACGCTCCATACAAAAACGTAAAAATTTTGCTTCAAAATGATTCAAAGTGCTTCATACAAAAACGGCGTCTTGTCGTCTCCACTATTTATATCTCTATTGGATGGGAGGTCACAAATCGGGCCGGGTATGACAGTCTAATATTTGGTGTTAACAATTTTTTTTTAGTAATGTTTGGCATTGATGGATATATCAGAACAGTAATGTTACCTATAACAAATCAACTTGTGTATGGTAGTTCTGATCGTGTTTGTGAATCTGATAAAAATGTAAACAGAACTCATCTATTCAGTGTTAAATCCTTTAGTAGAGAGATTAAACATTTCGCACTATTCACTATTTATATTATCTAATATTTCAAAGCCAATAGCAACAGAAAAATTCTTATAAGTAGTTTAAGCGTTGAGTGGGAATTGAACTCACGACATTGCAGAAGTAACGTTTTCACGGCCCAACAGCACTCTCCACGAAAGACTTGTTCCATTTTCTTCATATTTAGTTTTTTTTTCTATTCCCAACTAGCAAACTAACCTCCAGAAGGCCTTATCGAAGTTATTTTCGTACCCCGATAAAGCTTCGATAAGGCCTTACCAAACTAATTAGGTGCACATTTTTCCATGTAACAACCAAGTGCCAACTTATCGAAAACGTTTTTTATCGATCACCGATCCATTATTGATGGCAGGCGCGAACGCAAGGGGGGGGGGATATAATTAAGAAATCACATCTAAATGAGCTGAGTTAAGTTGTGATTTTCACACAAATTTCAACTCCACTCAATTCTATGAAAACTAACTCACCATGTAATGTAGTGATATGATAGTTACCCAGTAGGAAGTTTGTGTAAAACTCAATGAAAGGGCAAATATTGAGGTATCTAATAGTTTAATATTACTATCAATGGAGCAAAAAAGGAGATTTTTTAACAAATTTATGGAGAAAAACGCTACTTCCATTTTTTCGCTCCAAATGGATGAAAATGGGATTACGAATAACATTTGTGAGTTTCATTTTTTCCAGGAATGTTAATGTTTCAAGTCGCCATTCGGTTTGAGAATTTCCATCGAAAATGTCGATTCTATCACGCAGTCGTAGTTTAAAAATATCTAATTTGAACTAATAAAATTGTGTTCAGTTTTAGTTCTTTCAGTGTTTTGAAAAATTCTATAAGGAGATTGTTTATGGTGTACGCGTGTTTTAGCATTATCTTCCTGGTTGTTGATATATAGTCACTTTACGGCAAAACACGATTAAGGCTTTTTTTCACTTGAATGTAGGAAATTGTGTCAAATTTCACATTAAGTCCGGTGTAAAATTTGTTTATGCCATTTTGACATTCTCTTTCTTGAGAGGATTTTAATCGATTGAAATCGTTTTTCGTTCGTGTAATTTGGCGTGGACAATACGTCTGTAATATCTTTTTTTATTGATTTATCTTCTAGATATACCAATTAATTATACTATCCATGATACTTTTCAATGAAATGTGGTCTTCTTATGTAATTCCTACCATGAAAATCGTTATGAAGTTATTGCTTCAGTTTGACTTCATATATTATTAACAAAAATATAATTTTTTTTAAAATTTGATCTATGAAGGACATTTTTTAAGATTTTTTCTAGCATTATATTAATGAAAATGACATGTTAGTTATTCAAGAAATAGGAAATGTGCGATTGTAAAAATCGAATTTACGCATTTTAAAAAATGTTCGAGGGTTATTGTTCTAATAGCAATTTTTCCAAATACAGTTTTGAATTTTTTCTCTATGGACGACCTAGTTTACATACCAGCTAATAAAGTGGTGTAATTTTATATTGTTTATACTCTAGATGAACATATAGAGTATTATAAGTTTAATCCAGCCCGAAAAGTTTGTAACGCATAGAACCGAGCCTCGGACGAAAAAAAGTTATATATATTATTTTGTGTTTATTTTTGGCCAAAACCCCCAAATCCGTTTGCTGTCCGTCCGTTTGCACGATAACTCAAGAACGCGTTGACCTAGGAAGTTGAAATTTTGTCACATCTTGTAAAATGAAAAAAGTGAAGACAAGTTCGTTAATGGGCGATATCCTTCGACTCCTTCGGGTACCTCCCATACAAGAGTCCTTGAAACACGTTTTCACAATTATTGCTCGAATGCTTCAAGTTAGGAACTTGAAATTTTGCATACTTAAGGTTCACTATGTTTGAATCAAAAGTTCCGAATATGATGCAAATCGAATGAGTCCTTCGTGTAGCAGCCTAGAAAAGTCCTTCAAAAATGTGTCCTTGTTACACTATAACTCCAGAACGGGTTAAAGCAGGAATTTAAAATTTTACAGGAATTAGTTTTATACCAAAACCAAGACGGAGTTCGTTAATTAGCGCCATCCGTTGACTCCTTCGGGTAGCTGTCATATAAAAGTCCTTAATAAACATGTTCACCAATATTGAACGATAACTTTAGAACGCTTTAAGTTACGACTTTGAAATTTTATACACATTAATTTTATAATAGTCGCAGCTGAAACTATTAATATGAAAAATATCCCATGAGTATCCCACCAGCTGTCAAGGTGTTTCGGTTAGTAGGCAAGAATACACCTTCTGAAGAGTCTATGCCCTCCGATGACGAAACAGCTCCTTCGGACCTAGTCCAACACAATCTTATGATGAACTGGCTTCTCCAGTGAAGTTTCTTTCCAAATTTGTCATATCCTCAGGGATGGCGGTTAGTCCACAGTCGGGGACTCCGTGTTGGAGTTTCACTCCACTGACACCGGAAAGAATAACTAACTCCTAATCATAATAGCTTCTTTGGTAGCTTACCACGAAAAATCTAATAACAATTCTGAATTTGGTTTGCGAGATTTTTCCAGTGTAGTGAGACCTAAACTCCACGGAACTAAAAAGTTTGTTTGGTCGAATTTGTAAGGCTAAATCGTCTTACTATTTCGGCCATACTGCCTACATGCTGCCATACAAAAAATCATTACGTGTTCAAGAATATTGGCCAATAACTTTGGGAACTATGAATTCTTAATTTTGAATACATTGAGTTTTCAAACTTTGTATTTAAATAAATGAATATGCAAGATCGCACCAGACCTTCGAGTGGCTGGTATACAAAAATCCTGTCAAAAAATGATCATAGAGAAATCCCATTACTTAGTCCTTTGTATAGCTGCCCCAATATCCTGTAAAAATGTCTTCACTCAAATTACGGAACTCACTATATCTCAAGAAATCGTTCAGTCACAATTTCGGAATTTTGTATAAATTAGTTTTGAGTGAAATTTCACTAGTCTAAACTAGGAATTTGAAATTTTGTACAAATTAATTAAATGGATGCAGGTAAAAGGACAAGTATGCTAGAAATCGAGTGAATAGTCCTTCCTGCACATTCCATACGATTCCTTCAAAATTAAAATAGATATGAAATTGTCTTTTAGTTCCTAGTTGCAACCAAATGAGTTTTCTTATTAAAGGAGAATGCACTTTTGATTCTACTTCATTCCCAGTATCAGTTCAGTATTTCATCTAGAGTATTGGCTTGCACCGATGGTGACTGCAGTATGATTTTTAAATAATGCCATTGCACTTAGATTAAAGATCAGATTGCAACGAAAAAAAGGAAGATCAAAGAAGAGGAAGGCGAGGTGATCTAGCATTTCTAAAGAACAACAGTTTTTAAGAGCTCACGTACCCCTGTCCGCTCTGAAAACCGATCAAATTTGAAAAATTATTATAAAGGTTATATGGTGAAAAAAATTTTTTTTTAAAATTTTGGTGTATGTAAGCCCTTAAATGATTCCTCGTGCGTTACAGTGGAGATCAGATTTCAATGGACAAGCTCTTAAAAAAATGAAGTCAAATGGACGAGAAAACGAGGTCTTCGCATCTCCTTGGAGAGTACTCCAGGGTCAACCAAGGAACTTTTAATAGTTGGGAGTACTCCAGAATTAGTCCCATGAGAGACCTTGTTTTAAGCTCTAGCCTAGAAGTACTAGAATACTCTTGCAAAAATGAGGTCAAATGCAAATTGATAGTTATAATAAGTATTCTACTAACGATATAATTTTTTTGAAACCCCCCCCCCCCCCCCCCCCCCGAAAAAAAATTTCTGCGTTTGCGCCTGATTGATGGTGATCAGTAGATAACATCTTTTATTTTTAAGTCATACTCACAAAATTAATATATACATCATCACTGTAGTATATTGGAGACTAACAATAATCAAGCAGTATTAAAATGGCTTCACAAACATTCGTTCTACGCTACTACATTCTTGCTTTTTCGTGCTGATGATTAAAAAAACAATTATAACTAACTAGATGAGCTAATCATTTCGGGGGGAGGGGGGGGGGGGGGTTTTTTGTCCCCAAAACTTGAAGAAAATCTTGTTACATCTAGTTGTTTCAAAATCAATTTTCGTCTTATTTTGATAAATAGAAAAAATTTTGTAAAGCTCTCGTCAGATCGAAAGAACAATGATTGTAAAATTCATAAATGTCTAGTTATTTCTAAAAAGTTTGTATTTTAAATACTGTATTATTAAAATAATAAAGTAAAAACACTTGAAAAAAAAAATCGTGATACGTTAAATATTTGCGGATAGAAAGGAATTATTTTTCTACAAGAGACCAGAATTATTTCTCTGGGAGGGTTCACCCTCCTGGCCCACTCACGGCGAGCCTATGTCTGTCCGTCTGTTAGTTTCGAATAGCAACAAAATGAGAGTCCTTAATACAAAACAAACTTTATACTATTTTATCCGCAACTACAATATAAATCAGACATGAGTATTTCATCTAGAGTATCATAAGAATGGCTTGCAACCGATATCTAATATCCTTTGCAGCGAAAAGTCAATCATTTCGAAGGTTTAAAGTAGAGATGGGAAAAACGGGTCATTGATGTGACCCGGTCTAACTGACCCGGGTCACCAAATTGACCCGTTCATTAAGACCCGTTCAAATTGAACGATGTCTCTTTTTCACTACAATACTTGGATCTTTATCAAACCAGCCATGAAAACATGTAATTGGTTGATGTTTCAAAGGATGACAAGGAAATAAATATTTCGTTGTTTCTTACACCCGTAATTGAACACAATAGATATTGAACCGTAATTAAACACCCGTAATTGAACATAATAGAATCCGTTAAAAATAGATAAACATCACGGCGACGTAACGCAAAAAATGAATTCAATATTTTGGAAGACCTAGTAGATATGACGAAAATCGTGAAAATTTATGCATTCTACTTTGACTGAACATTTGCTTTGCCCCCAATCCAAATTACTTTTCTAGTTGATTTACATATACACACCGAGTTTCAGCTTTCTAGCATAAGCCGTTCCATAGTTAAGAAAAACATTTTTCTAGAGCAATTGGTTCGTGAGATATCGTAATCTAAAGTTTTTTACCCCCCACCCCCCCACCCCCGTACGCCACTACCCGCACTCAAAAATTTCTTTTCAATCCTTTCTCCTAGTATTGGTACAGATATTTGTTAAGTTTGAATTTCGTGCCATCAACGGTTTAGGAGATATGGATTTCAGAATGTGTCGATCTCGGCATTTTTGCGTTTTGGACGAATTATTTTCCCTCCCACTCCCACACCACTTCACCCATATCAACAATTTTTTTTGCAAATGGGCTCACTATCGAAGTTCTATAGAAAGTTTCAGCCTCCTAGCGTAAGCGGTTGCTGAGATCTAGAAACCAAAATTTTTCGTCTAAAACCGTCCCCACTCCTCCCCCTCATACCCACACCCCTCTAAAAGATACCATTCGTAGAGGTTCACCCAGCCTACCCACCATAAAAATTTCATGATAATACCTCAACGGGTTTGGGAGCTACGCGCTTTCAAACTATTTTGCGTACGTTCGTTCGGTCTCATCGAACGACCGAACGATGCTTGATCGTTCGGTTTCATTGAACGACCGAACGATGCTTCGTTCGCGGATCTCGACGGCTCAACGGATCTTTGCGGTTCGCGTATCTTTGCGGTTCGCGGATCTTGACGGCTCAACGGATCTTTGCGGTTCTCGGATCTTGACGGCTCAGCAGATCTTTACGGATCTTTGTGGTTGAGGATGGACAATGTACGATGGAGAATGGACGATGGAGGATGGACGATGGAGGATGGACGATGGATGATGGACGCTGGAGGATAGATGATGGACGATGGATGATGGAGGATGGACAATGGAGGATGTTCGATGGAGGATGGGCGATGGATGATGGACAATGGGCGATGGAGAATGGAGGATAGAGGATGGAGGATGGACAATAGTGGATGTACGATGGAGGATGGATGATAGACAATGGACCATGGAGGATGGATAATGGAAGATGGATGATGGACGATGGATGATGGACGCTGGAGAATAGAGGATGAATGATGGATGATGTTTGATGGAGGATTGAGGAAGGAGGATGGGCGATGGGCGATGAAGGATAGGGAATGGAGGATGGATGATAGAGGATGGTGGATAGAGGATAGAGAATATAAAAAATTAAAAAAATTTAAAAAATTCTAAAAAATTCTAAAAAAATTCTAAAAAATTCTAAAAAATTCTAAAAAAATTCTAACAAATTCCAAAAAATTCTAAAAAGTTCTAAAAAAAATTCTAAAAAATTCCAAAAAATTCTAAAAAATTCTAAAAAAATTCTTAGAAATTCCAAAAAAAAAAAGTTGAAGTCGAAGTCGAAGTCGGACTTCAAAGTGAGACCCCAAAAATTTCTTTTTGAAAATAAGCTCTTGTAGTCACAACCAACGCCGAATTCGAAGTCGAAGTCGAAACCGAAGTCGAAGTCGAAGTCGGAGTTGCTCTGAACGCTGAATGATAAAAAAATGATAAAAATGATAGAAAATGGTAAAAAATTAAAAAAAAATCTTTAAAAAGAGCGAGATCCAGTGTGAACGAGAGCGAGATCCGGTGTTATATTTCAAGAATTGTGCCAGATAAGAGCTAAGAATTCTTCAGTTAGGCCTAGTAGACATGTGGCAGGAAATAAAATTTTGGGGGTGCTAGTAATAGGGTGCAGGTGAACATAAAGGTTCAGATTATTATTTCTGGAAAACCGCGAAGCATAGAAAGCTAAAATCGACAATATAAAACTATAGAGACATCCAAGAAAAATAAAATTGCGACTGATAACTTAAAGGATAACTAGGAGGCATAGTAACCTACACTACACCGCAAACCTGCGTCTCATTCAAGCTTGGACTTTAGTATTTACTCAGATGTTTTGCGTTTTGTAGACGTTCTGACGTTTGACGTATCGTTATCGCAGGTCGTGTAGTATTCTTTGCTCGTACGTTCAAATTTTAAGATTGAACGATCGTTCATTGAGATCCGGGTCAATCCGTTCAGTTTAGTGACCCGTTCATTTTGAACGGGTCTTGACTGAACGACCCATCTCTAGCTTAAAGAGCGAAATGCAAAAAATATTAAATATATTGGTTTTTCACCTTGGCATGCATCCGCCCAATCTTCTCTTAAAAGCTGCTTTGGTTGTGTGCGTATTGAGTAACCCGCCTAGTGTGCACTAACCTGATCATGAATAATTTCAGTTATTCAAAAAAAATTTCATTCAGTTGCGAGTACATAGGAATTACATTTCGATCAATAAATTCCAAAAATCAATTAATTCTGTGGAATTTGGCGATCTTACAACTTACGAACAATTCAGGTGACGACGTTCTAAGCATTTTTTATTCGTCGTCGGTTGAATCTATAAATAGATAACTTTAATTACCCGTTTGCTGATACTCTTCTTGGTCGCATATCAATTTCGATGCTTGGTTGGTCGAGTGTTTGGTACCCGTTTTGTGTTGACCAAAATATCGTTTTCTAGATATGTAGATTCGATATGATTGAGTTGTATAGAATTCGTCATCTGGGTATAATTATCTGTGGTAGAGATTTATAACTATCTAATGACAGTGGTATGTATATAGTTTTACAAAGCTTACATAGTCAACGGGGGTCAAAAAGTTTTTGATACCAAGCCATGCAAATTAGGAAGTATTAATAATGTATTATGAAGAATTATTATTTCAGAGAATGAAGTACAAAACACAATATGACTGCGACTGCGACTGCGACTACTATTTGCCTATCTTTCGGCGTGAGGATCGACTGCGCAGTTGGTGTTGAACAGAATACCGACTACGACTTCGATTCTATGCAAGCAAGAAGAACGAGTGTCAAGTGTCATTTTTGTTTTCTTTAATATTTTTCAAAATGGCCCTATTTCGGGTAATGCATATAATTTATATAGTGTTTTTAATCACTTTGGGGTGTTTGCGTTTATTAAAAACGAGAAAGTGAGTAGGATTCGGGAAGAATTTGCAGAATAGAGCAAAATAGCAAAATATCATCAAAATTCAATACGCCCAAATGCAAGAGAGCGACAGCATATACTAAGCTATCGCGGTCTCCTCCAGTGCTGCCAGATTTGCAAATCTCAAAAATCGTACCACACCATAAAAAAATCGTACCGAGGGAGATTTCATCGTACAATTCAGTTTAATGTTAAATTTTATCAGTCAAACATGGAAGTGTTCTTTATGCTTGAGTCACATACAAAGTAGAATCAGGCAGCACGGCGCAGCTTTACGCACTCAGTACAACATCAAGTCACATAACTATTCTCTCTCTGCGTTAGTTTGAGTTTTAAATAAATTTCAAATTTTCCAAAAAGCGTTCGTATTCGTGCAGACGATGCAGCGAACAACTAAAAAAGCTTTTTAAACACATTTTAAATCACTCAGGTCAGATCAAGTAACCATTCGATGTTGTAAAGATAAAAAAGTCACTTCTTGATTTTGAGGTTAACTATGGGCAACGAAAAAGTTCAAAGTTGGCGAACATTTCTTGATGATTGCGTTATGATGCTTTAGTGTACTTTCATTGTGACTACCACAGTGCAAATACACTGTGCTCAACTTTTTGACACCTAGGCTCCGACGGCTTGCGTTGCCGTTGTGACTTACGGGTTACACACTACATATTTAAGGGGAGCAAACCCTTTAGACGCCCAAAAATGATTCATTTTTCATGCATTTTTTTATGCTGATAAAATAATCGCATCACTTTAAGATTTTGACATGATATTATTACAACTTTCAAGTGTTGTTTTTTTACAAAACAAAATGGCGTTTTTATAGGAAACTGCTCCATTTGTCATATTTATTCTATTGGTCTAAAACTGAAAACTTAAATATTTTTGGAATACTAACAGAATGGAAAGGATATACCTAAACAATTATAAAAATAATAAAACTAAAAAGATATGAGGCTTTTCTCTCGAATGTTAATTTTTCGAATATTTTTGTTACAGTTTTTACCCCAAAAAAGTGGTTTATCCTCAAAATTTTATGTATAATCCTTCAGATATTTAAATAGACAGAAAGCTCCCAATTAACCCAATCGATCCATAGCTTTTTGAGCTACAATAGGAGCAGTTTTTGAAGATCTCGTTTGGAGATAATCGCGTTTAAAGTTTCAATACGAGAAAACTATTAGTTTTAGGGACTTACCGAATCATCGATTCCAGGCGCATATAAGAAACTTCAACTTCAACTTCTAACTCACTCACACCGTCACTTGTATTGCTCTCGCATATATCTGTGAATTCATTCCCTTCATAATATCCTTTTTTAGAACATTTTCGAGTTATATTACCTCGCGTTCCTTTAGGATAGTATGGCAAAAATGTTTCATTATAATTTTTTATTTCGACATATGGTTGAAAAATCGTACATTTTGCGTACGATGAAGGGTTCTCATCGTACATCGTACGTAAAGCTGAAAAATCGTACATGTACGATGAAAATCGTACGCCTGGTAGCACTGGTCTCCTCTTATATGTCACAAAATTCAATGCGTTTTGAAGTGGTCATGTAAATATTCTATATAGAGTGCTCGTACAAACTATAATAATAAATATATATAGAAACCGACGACATTCTCAAAATGTCTAACCGCTTATACGACTTGCATACGGTTTCGTTTCAATGTATAGTACCTATACGAAACTTTTCCTGCTGGGAAATACTTGAAGTCCGAAATAACAATCGAAAGCCTTGTAGTAGGAGCTGTCGCAGTCCCAGAATTAGAGTGTAGCAGGCGAAGTTGTTATTGTGGGCATCGCCATGCAATCCTGTGTATTCTAAAGACAGAAACTGAGCAGTCGTAGTAGAGGTCCGTGTTCTGTTTAGGCCTTGAGCGTTTATATCATATGTCAAAGCCCAGTTGCAAACATACATATTTAGTGGTTTACATACAGCGCTTCAAAAGGGGAACGGGACCTTATTCGTCTGCCTTGCATACCTTCAGTATTATTTGACACAGGCCAAACTTTACAGCACCTTTCAGGTGAGAGGTGCCAAGGGTTCTATGTTAATACGAACAGTGCTGATCTGCTTCCCCAGCTTGGGATTCCATCCCTTCTCACTACCTCGAGCTCTAGGCCAAACTTTCTCTGGCCCGGAAATTGTATCCTTTTAAAAATGTGTATATCTTTTGTCGGAGCAGATAACCACTTTGACGCCAAGACGTCAGGAAGGTGTACTACCATTATATTTCATCATGGGTTTGAGGAAATCATCGGCCTACTCGCTCTGCTCAACTCTCCAGCTTTCGGAAGCGATATCGCTGTCATCATCACTTTTGTCGATAACAGCCATTACGAGCGGATTCCGTCTTAACAATTTTTGCAATCTCGAAAGACTCATCTATAGATCTTTAACTCTTGGACGTGAGATCCTCCCTTCGAATGTCATCTTCGCACAAGGATAATACTAGCAATCCTTCTTATATGAGCCTAGACCAGATTCGGTTTCCAAAGTCTTGGCTGGTTTGGTATCCGAAGTCCTTGTTGGAGGTCGCATAGGGGTCTGTAGAGGGGAATACGCTCATTATCCTCTCCTGAGTTACTCAAGAACTCGGACTTAAATTGTTCGCTTGGACCAGGTATGGTTTCCGAAGTCCTCGCGAATACTTTGCTTGGACAAAATTTGGTTTCCTAAAGAGTTAAATTTAATTTGACGTCCAGTTGAAACCAGAAACCCTGAACCCGCTTTCAGTTCGCTTGTACGCACAATAATTTAACGTAGGACGTAGGAATTTAAAATTTTGTTACCATCTGTAAACTGAAAGAGTTAATTTGAAGAGTGAAGCAAGTCCATAGTGTAGCCATGATAAGAATGTTTGAAAGTGCATTTGTAAGTAGAAATAGGCAAAATCCTTAATCCTATCATTCCTTGAAATTTTTCTACCTCGAGAACGTATTCAGCTATAAGGCTCAATAGTGATATCTTCACGGGTCCTTCAATAACTTGGTCAAACCATTTGCATAGCAACTTTGAAACACGATAGCATACGAGTTATAATTCAAAATTTATCTGTACTGGTGATTCCCATTCCTTAAGTAGCCACTATATAATAAATGGTCTTTATCTGGAATAGTTATACACTATACGGTTATGTGCATTTCTTATTCTTTTCGTATATCGTCGAATCGTAAAAAAATAGTCAAAACTGTTTGAAGGTGAGTAGCTTGAGATACCAAGCTAACATTTTTATGGTAGGTAGAATGGGTGAACCACTATGAGTGGTATCTTTTGGAGGGGTTGGATATGGGAGAGGAGGGGGAGTGTTTTAGACAAGAAATTTTGGTTTTTTGATCTTAGGAACCACTTATGCCAGGAGCTTGAAAGTTGGAAATTTTGTAGTACTATGATAGTGGACACATTTACAAAAAAATGGTCGATAGGGGTCGGGAGGTGTGCGAATGAGTGGGAAAACAATCCGTCTGAAAGAAGGGATTGAAACATTCTAAAATCCATATCTCCTGAATGATTTATGCCAGACTGCAGAAACTTTGTAGTTGTCTTAAGATACACTAGGAGACTATAAAATTGTTAACATTTTTAAAAAGGGGTCGTGTGGTAAGAGGGTTGGAGGTGAAAAACTTTGAGTTACAATATCTTCCGACTCAATTGTGCCAGGAAGATAAAATTTTGTTTCTGTATATGGAAATCTACTGAATAATATATTGATATAATAAATATAATAAAGTTTTTGATGGGTGCTGTGAAGCGCGGAAGTAGTGGGACAGTAATTTTCAAAAATTTTATTTTTATATTTCAAGAATCTCCTATCTCGTATTATGAAAATTTTACAGGCGTTAGGACCAGTAGAAAAACTGTACATTCGATAGTAAATTGATTGGTTGAATTTTATGCACAGCTCTGTAATGCTGAAAATCTTTAAGAATGGAAGCGCACCTTTAGGTTGTAAGATTTGTAAAGTACATACGTCATATGAATCATAAGTTGAAGGAAGCAATAAGAAAAAAAGATATAAGTAAGTAATGTTTTGTTGTCCTCAACCCCCTAATGGGAACAATTTGTAATTGATATAAGTAAGTATCAAGTATCATATTTATTAGCTCGAGATATAAAAGTCAGAAACTTTTCCTGGAATCCATTCAGATGCTTTTCTATCATTTGCGAATGTGGTACAAAAGGTGTAAATTTCTGCATATGGTGAAGATTTCCAGTTCGAACCATGCTGTGGTTTTGAAACATACGAGAGTAGAATGAAAAGTTTCCGGAATGGACAAGAGATGGCACGCGTATCGCTAAATGGTTATGATGGTTGGCAGCACCAACCCATTAAGGAAGCTGTCAAGGCCAAATTGGTTAAATTGGCCTACGACGTGGTGCTGCAGCCCCCGTACTATCCAGATCTGGCCCAGTGCGACTTCTTTTTACTCCCAAATATGAAGACTTGGCTCGGGAGCAAGTTCGTCACGTCAAATGAAGCTGTCATCGCCGCAACGAATAGCTTTTTTTTTACAGAGTTCCCGAAATCGTATTACTCGGAGGGCTTAAGGTTAGGGTACCGCTGGGAAAAAAAGTATCGCCCTGAAAGTGAACTATGTTGAAAAATAACAACAAAAACCGGTTCAATTACTGCGATTTCTTACCCATTCCAGAAACTTTTCAATCTACCCTCATAGGAACTAATCCACGTGGTTTATCACCTTTTTCAAACTTTCACATTTTCGAGACATGCAACTCATCGTTGATGAAGTTCAGGTTGTTCATGGCATGCAGTTGACTTCAGATCGATTGATATTTTTAAGAGTTGACCAAGCTTTTTGGACTTGTAGTTGTAGGAGAATTTAAGGAATTGTCGTGATCCCCATTAGAAATTGAAGCTAAGAAGCGAAGAAGTGTTAAAGTTGGGCTGAGCTTTGGGATTTTTGACACTTTTGAATGAGCCCAACAAGTTGATTTGTGGTATGCTTGTAAGTAGGAATTAGTAGGAACGTAAGTATGGTATTAAAAAGCAATATATTTTTTTAATTTTTTACAAAGACTGCGGTAAGCATTCTTTGAAAGTTCGCTGGCAACACTAATGAAGAATTTCTCTCACAGCAATTTAACATCTACTTCGCTAGGTTATCAAATATTCATACCACAGCCATTACTGTGTTGTATATATAGAAGAGCTTTATTAGTATGCTTAGTTACAGAGGAGCAGACGCCAGTTCTACAATGTGGGTCAGAATTTGCCATTGAACCGATGACGTCATGGGGCATTGACCTGACAGTATTCCGGAGCAAAAGAAAAACGTGAAAAAAATTCTCACATTTAAAATAAGACTTGGAAGAACTATAGGATAGGAACTACATACTGTATCTTTATACCCGCATATATATATATATATATCTATAAGTAATATACGTGCGAGCAGATTGAGTTAAACTAGCTTCTTATACACTACATCTGTAGTATGAAGCAAGCAAAGACGTTAATAGGTAGGCAGTCGGAGGAAAGAAGGTAAATGAGAATTAAAACCTGTGCGAGGTGAGCAAGAACGTCTTCTGGACGTCTTCGTATTGGATGTCTCCTATTTCTGACCTGATCTTAACTGCCAGAATATTTTGCAATCAAGCGCAAAAAAAATGGTTAAGTGATCAACCATTTTCGGGTAATGATAATTGTGTATCATTTATCGCTCGTCATACTTGTAGCTCTGTGAAATTTGCACTTATTGTGTCGTTACTTGTAGTTTTAAATATTTTATTTTACCAGGTTCAAACGAGTGTAGGAACTTCTGGATTATGGCGAACCTCTGGATTATTTATAATATATTTTTGAATATATACAATGCAAAATTGCTCTCACACAATAGACCTATTTTTGGTCTCCGTCCGCTCCTCCCCATTCCTAATTAATCGATACCAATGAAGTTTATGCACTCGTCTACAAATCGAGGAATTTGACCTTGTTTTTTTCATTGAATCGATTCTAAGCAAATAAGCAAACACAGGTTTCTTTATGTAGTCATTGATCTTCTTGTATCACAGAAAATTGGAATGATAAAATTCAAGAATCAACCGATAAGCATTCAACAACTACACTCGACTTGTGATCCACTTGTATTTAACATGCCAAATTGGCACATATGTACATAAATAGAGCCAATCAAAGTGGCTTCTACCTCGGGTCACTTTACAATTTATGCCAAAAACAAAATCATAAATTTTTAATCATTTAATGAACCGTTTTACTTATTTTCTGAATTAATAAAACAAAACAGAGATTGGAAGGAGTCTGGGTGCAACTTTATTATTTTTCGATATAGAGTCCGAAAGTGGATACAAAGGATAAGCTAAAGAAGGACCACACTTAATTCGAAATTTACATTCTAGCTTATAGTCCAGTTTGCTTCGAAGCGGCCACTCTAAAAAATTAGTTTTCCAAATAGCCACATGCTCTCTGTACGCTCGAAAGCAGGTGTAAGAAAGTGCAGCCTATCATCTGTCAAGCTTAATGATCACAGCAAGAAGAAAAACGACTTTAAGCATTTAGGGCATTATTGTTTTGTGCGCCCACTTGCAAGGATATTGTATAACATTTTCAGAATTTGAAGAAACCAATAAAAAAGTTACCATTATTATCTGTCATGATTCTGAACTAACGGGCTCTTTTTTCGGGTCAAATTTGATCTAGGTAAGTAGATAGATGTGGTAACCCGTGAGAACACGGTCAAACTTAAACCTAAAAAGGTCCGTTGTATCATCACAGGATCATGGAATCCGGTCCTACTCGACAAACCATTTAGAGATTGTAATGAAGCTTTAGATTCTCACGACCTCCGTTGCGGAAAGGTTACTAAGGCTGTTGAGGAGTAACTTCCAAGATGAGGTTTCCTTCTAGAGGATTGCGCCGGACAAATGCAGAGAAGATGGAGGACTGTCTCGTACTCCTCCTCCTTACCCAGGCAGCTTCTACAGAAGTCGTTTGGAAAGAGGCCTTGTAGCATGCTCTTTTGAGCAAAGTGAGCCTTTTAGAACGTGGATCCAGTTTTGGCCAAAACTGTCTCATAGTGAGACATGTAAAACCATCTGTCGTCTGTCCATCTTGAGTTTTCTCAACTTAGTCCAATCCCACTAGCAGTTTACGTGTAGAGAGAGGCAACTCCAGATTTCGGTGTTCCAGCTCGCAGGAATATCCCTGTGTTCCAGCACAGATGAGTATTGAACTGTTCTGTCAACTCCTTAAGAGATGATAGACATTCTACGGCGACCTTGATGTTGTCGAGACTGATCTGTCTGTGACGGTTCCGAAAACGGTGGATGTTAAGGATGTTAAATGACGGTGGAGGTTAAGTATGACATTGTCATTTAACATCCTTAACCTCCACCGTCATTTAACCCCCTTAACCTCTAGCGTCATTTAATCTCCTTAACCTCCACCGTCATTTTACCTACTTAACCACCACCTTCATTTAACATCCTTAGCCTCTACCGTCATTTAAAGTCCACGGTAATTTAACATCCTTAACCTCCACCGTAATTGAACTTCCTTAACCTCCACCGTCATTTAACACCTTTAACCTCCACCGTCATATAACATTCTTAACCTCTACCGTCATTTAACCTCCTTAACCCCCACCGTCATCTAACATCCTTAACCTGGATCGGATCGGATTTTATTTTTGTTAATTGGATTTGAATCTGAGTTTGGGCAGTTTCTACCCATTTGTTCCATTTGATGGAGAGATCACCGGGTTGAGAAGGGAGTTCACTCCAGCAGTGAAAGCCATGAGAAAGGAGAGGAGGTTGGAGCTTTTCGAAGCATGTAAATTTTAAGGATTAATGGATCAGGGACCGGATTGACTGGAAGTTTCAGTTTGAAGTCGCGGATATCTTTTCGCATTTTCCTTTTTTCTGCTGGGTAGAGTACGCGTTTCCATTTGAAGATGGATTCATTTAGGGCCGTTATTACGACCTTCAGTTAAAATTTAACCGGAACTTTAACTGTAAGTTTCGTTTGAACATCTGTCAGTTAAAGTTCCAGTTAGAACGTTACTGACGATCGTAGGAACGGGCCTTAGTGTCTGAAGGTAAGCATTTAGCCGATGGTGAGAGTCTCATTGACTTGTCTTAACAGATATTAGGAGATTTAAAATGAATTAAGAATGTTAAGGGTGGTAGTGAACTATGGGGGTGGGGATGGTGAACAACTTCGAGTTATTATCTTCCTACTCAATTATCACAGGAAGATACAATTTACTTTCTGTATATACATCGAACTACTAGTGGAGTATATACTAAATGTAAATTTATTGTGGGGGACAAGGAGTGCGGAAGTGGGGAGATAAAGGAGGAAAATGTTGAGTGTGTGGATGTAGGAAGTGATGGTTGAAGGGAGTGGAAATGAAAAAATTCTGATTTTAATTTTTAGAAAACCGCAAAGGGTTATAGTTCGAAATTTGTTTAGTGCCGAGATGAGGTGTAGGGTACTATGTGACTGACAACCTAAAGGCCCAAACAGAACACGGACTTCGACTTCGACTGCGCAGTCACTGTCTCTTGGAATACACACAATTATATGGTGATGCCCAAAACACCTACTTCGCCTGCGATTGCCGCAAGGTAGGCAAATTGTCTGCGTTTGCCGTAAGGTAGGCAAATCGAAGTCGAAGTCCATGTTCTATTCTAGGCGGCAAACTTTGGGCGCATATCCTCGATAAGTTAAACCGATTTAATGGGTAAAAGAACACGATTTTTTTTACTCTCTAAGTCAGGCGACCCCCTTAGTTAGTAACATTCACACACTCCTTCGGATGGCTGTCTCATACCTCAGTATGTTTACATGACTTCAAGATAAAAAATTATTGACCTAGTACAAAGGCTCCACATTATGTATATACAGCGCAGCAATATTCCTAGCCTTTTTCCAGAAACATTCACTATTTTACTCGACTATCGATATTACCATATGGGAGTACTGGGCAAACAGGAGATGTACTCGTAAACAGGAAAGCGTTTGAGAGCAAGACTGGCTCCGAATACGTCTGTCGAAATAAAAATGTATTCCAAAAAGGTAATCAAAAGATTGCATAATTTACCTGAATCTAACAGGCAAGCAGAATACTACGAAGCTGAACGGTTCTACGGACATGCAAATATTCAAGCATGGCGGGACTCGTTGTGCAGTACATTCTGGTTTACCCAATAATAACACAACACGCTAACATGGCAGGATATTTCGAAATAGGAGACCATGTAGAGGCGTGCCTTATTCATTTCAAACAATTTTAAGCTACAAGAAAGAGTTTCTAATTCTAATATAATAAAATCCTACAACCTACTTTCACTCATTGAACGACATTAGAAAAGTTTAAAGGATTCTAAGAGTACAAAGCCTTCAAATATTAGATAGTGCCAGGCTTTCAGAACAGAGTGACAGTATAGAGAATGTTCTGTCAGACAGCTGATAGTAGCTCCCCTATAAGAACGGAGCAGTGGAGAAATATCCTTCAGTGAAAATTCTTCAGTGTATCAAAGATGTTCTAATACGCATGTATGCTATTCGCAAAGGGACAGTATCAAACTGGCGAATAAATCGATTTTGAGTTGAAACATTATCCTTGCGTGTTCCTGCTGCTATTTATGATAGCCTGATGGCTAAACATTTCTGGAGCTTTGAAGATGGTAAGTTCTTTAAGAACTGTTTGAAGTATAATTTAGTATTATGAAATCACTGTGCCTTGTTAGCGAAGATCAAAGTGCTGTGTGTGGCTTTGATGAAACCTAAAGGAGATTAAAGTATGGCAAATGTTACGGGTTTGTCCACAATGGGCGTGGTACATATTTGATTATTAACTATGTATGGAAATTTGAATAACAAATGGTTTAAGGAGTATTCCAAGCATTAGTCATAAATCATGGACTCTTGAATTTGATGTTAATGCCTTTTTTGTTAATTTTCACATTAAATAAACAAAAAAAATTGCAAAAAAAAAAAAATATAAAAAAAAAATAGTTTGTTAAGTTACTAGTTCCTACACATTTCAATAGATACGAGTGTAATTTTTTCTGCTAAAATAAAAAAACTATAATAACATTTAAAAATAAATTAATTTAAAAGTAATTATAATTTCAAATAATGTTCGCAAGATACAGATTTCATAATCCTTTAAAGTTTTTAGTTTCTTAAAGAGCAGCGTAAGGGCTTTGTCAAACCAGGGCACCAGAAAATTGTTAGAAGAAAATTGCACACACAAATGAAACTCTTCACCATAAATTATAAATGATAATCATCTTTCAATGAATAAAAGTGGATAGTAATTGATAAATGATAGTGAGTAAAATTAATTCAACTGAATCTCCGCCAAATAATGGGAGTAGCAATCGTTCGATATACAGAACACAGAAATTGCAGTAAAGTACTCATCATTTCTATTTGATCGATATTTCCTCAAATTTCATCAGGAGACCAGGACATTTTTTAGCAGTAGCTATTCATTTTTTGTTTTGCTTAAACGACTGATGTGCTACCACGTGCTGGAGAAACTTTTCATCGTTATAAGATCATAAGAAGATTCTTCTGTAAATGAAACGCTAAACAACGATTTATATTGAAGTTGGAGATAAGTCAGAATTAGGAGTGCGTATGTTGTTTGTCGTTTTTAAGGAGCATCGTTTGTCGAAGACGAATAGAATATCTTGCAATTTTCATTCCGTTCCAGGAACTTCAGGTAAATCACCGTATGAAAAAATTCCTTTTTCAATGACTTTTACATTGAGCCTGCAGTAAGCACCCACTTGGTTTTTAGTACATTAATTACTACACTTGAACACTTAACGAATGTTCTTATTTTTCAGAGAAGTTTGTATCGAAGGGCTCACTACATTTTCTTTCCCTATCTGCCACAATTCAAATATTAAATTGGGTAAATTTTGCAATTTTTGAGCTTGAAGTGTTCTGAAGTTATCTGCCAATATTGATAAACACATATTTTAAGGCCTTTTTGTAAGGGAGTTATCGAGCTCCGAGCCTCAGTTCTATGTAAGTTTGTCTAACTAATGAAAAATCAACACATACAACAAAGTTGTATCTTAAACAGTTCTGAAGCTATCGGCCAATATTGTTGAACGCGTGTCTTAAGGATTTTTTGTATGGCAGCTACCCGATGGAGTAGATCGATTTTGAACATTAACGAACTGGGTCTTACAATTTCGACCAAACATCCCGCTTTAAAATTTCAAGATCTTAGGTCAAGACGTTTTTGAGTTATCATGCGCACGGACAGACAGACGAACGAGTTTTCTTGCACCAATTAAAAAATTCCGAGGTTCCGTTTTATGCTTTGCATACTTTTGGGCTGGATTAAATTTGTAATACTCCCAGATTTCATCTAGTGTCTAATCATTTTTGAGCAGAGGTTGCAGGGTGTGAGGAAAGCTAAAAATTCTGATTTGCTTTTTTCTTAAATTGCTAAGAATAGAAAACTTAGGGTTGAGCCACTCTAGAAAAAAATAAATGTAATATGGGTTGTGTCGAGGCAGGAAACCAGCAAAATAACCAGAAGGCTATTAGGAAGTCCAGGATGACTGTATAAATACAATCAGTGTTTCATTTCGACTTGGACCCCTCTTCCAACTATGACCTAAAAGCGAAATTTATATTTTATGGTTACGAATGGAATTAGACCTTCTGTCGCATACGAACTTTCACCGCTTCCCGTAAAATAATAAAGTTTCGCCCAGACAGACTTTCTACATATCAAATAATCATAAAATTTGTGAAGGACCTACAATTACGTATACTGTTTATTTACTACTCACAAATCTACTCTTAAAATTGGTTTTCATACATTATTAATATTAAATAGGATATTTTACAAACTATTTAATATACGAGCACGTGCTCACTCCCATCCATTGCATTCCTCTGCAATTTACCCAAATAACATAATAGATTAATACAAAATCACTAATATGATTGACATTTCTAGTTCCCTGTGGACACTTTAAAACTGCTACCATTTCTGAAGCCTTTACAATATAGTGAGTGACCACAGTCGAGCCTACACATTTGCATCCGGCCTGTCTATCTTTCTTGACCATTCTTTGATTTCACTCTTTGTCATGGTGTCAAAAACTGCGTGAATAATGCGATTTATCTTCCGCATGAAACTGTGAGCGCCATGCACATTTTAGAAAGTGAAAAAGAAGTGACGGATTGTCGATATATGGTCCTTTATTCATTCTCTCACCCGCGTAATATATATCGGTTCTCAAAGGTAGATGCTGGACAATTTGTTGACCACCTTGCCGAATCTTTGCACCTTTAGTGCAGTCAATAGAAGTCTGTGTGAAAAAAAAGAACAATGCTTGCTTTCATCATGCATTTAATGAAGATATTGGAAAGAACAAATTATATGAGAACGTAAAGAATATTTAGTGAAATGACTAATTCAAACTTAAACTCCATTTTACATATTTATATTTTAAAATATATTAGATAATATGGTGCTCAGACCCCACGGCCTTTTCAATTCGTGATTATTGATTAGTTGCAACAAGAAGTTAATAAGTTAGAATTAATTGAAAAATCTCATGAATGTTACTTAAAACCTAAGATTTTTTAACTAACATCAAAATACTTCTGTAATTCAACCTATAATTTCCTACGGTGCTCCTATCTGGAGTCATTTTCATTATTTTTATTTTTATTTTATTTTAAGTTAGTTTGTTAGTTAGTGTGTAAGTTAGGTAGGAGTTAACAAGCAAGGTTTTTATTAAATAATTTTTCCTTGGATTGAATTAAAATAATAAACAAAAGAATTAATTTTAGTAAAAATCTAAATTGTAACTACAGATGCAAAGATATAAAATCTGATCACTGAAAGTATATAAAATTATACGAACTATTTTTAAAAATTGAAATAAATCTATGTATCTATCTAAAATACTTCTGTTGATAGGTTGTTGATAGATTTATGCATTTTTGTACAGGTTTAATTTATTTGTTTGAACCTGAGATTTTTTTCTAAGATACTTTATGTTATGGCTCCATTTTATACTTTCTTATACCTTTATACACGTCTTTTGGTTAAATGCGTTGCCTGAGTTTTACTACTATTTACTTGTATTTTTTAGTTATTGAGGAATGAAACTAATTCATCTAGGTGGGTTTGCAGGTTGTTGATAATGATGTTAGGCTTCGAAGAGGCGGTGAAAATAGCAGTGTCTTCAGTGAACATGGCTATATTTCATAGGTAGCTTTCAGGTAGCTGCCATACAAAAATTTTTTAAGGCATGTATCCAAGAGTTTTGGGCAAGAATTTTGGAACGTCTAAAGCTAATACTTTGAAGTTTTCAATAGTTGGATCTGAAGAAAATCCCACAAGTCCTTCGTGTAGCTGCTACACATATTTATATCCCTTAGAAATATATGTATATGCTCAATTTGCAGAGCTCACAATCGTTACTGCACGAATTCCAAAGCCGTGATCAACAATATTATAACAATATTTTCCGATAAATTTTGAACATGTCACGGTAGGAATTTTAAAAGTGGTACACATTCATTTTTGAATGCTTCCAGGCAAAAGGAGAAATATGGTAGAACTCACGTGTGTTAGATAAAGTGTGTTCAATAGAAATTAGATGTTTGGGTTAATTATACTTTATTATTTGTAATTGATCTGAAATTTCCAAAAAAGTTATAATAATGCCCTATGAAATTCTATAATTTCACGTTTCAGTAGAAGTTCAAAATGTTATTAATGCTGAGAAGCGGTGCAGGTTACTATGCCTGACTGATAACATACAGAATACCCGAAAGTCTATTTGAAACAATATTTTTTAGGTTTTCAATCGCTTTAGTAGCCTACATCACATCTCAGCATTAAACGTCCGGGCTTTTACTAATAAAAATCATGAAGTGATTTATCACTTAATTGCGAAGAATGATTTTGGTATATTTACTTGCTTTACCGTATAATATCGCTATAAGTCAGGATATAACAATTTTACAAAATTTAGTTTTTATTCAAAAGCAAAACTGCTAACGTACAAAAGTCCATAAAATACGTGTTGGCCAATATCGAACGATAACTTCAGAACACTTCAAGCTCCGACGTCAAAATTTTGAATGCGGTTATTTTATAACAGTTTCAGCTACAGGCATAAATATTAAAATAAACCTATTAGTCCTTTGGGTAGCCGTTATACAAAAAAACCTGTGAAAACGTCTTAAATTAGATTACGGAACTCAAGAAACTGTGTAGCCAGTCCAAATTTTGTACTAAATAAATTTGAGTGAAAATTAAGCTCGAGTTTATTAGTGAGTGAAATCACTTTACTCCTTCGGGTAGCTAATATATGTACAAATAGTTCTTAAAACACGTGTTCAAGAATATTGACCGATAGTTTCAGAACGCTTCAAGGTAAAAATTAGAAATGTTTCCCAATTTGATATTTCAATAGATGCATAAAGAGGAGTTGGTTTGAAGAAAATTGTTTTAGTCCTTCCAGTGCATGTCATACAATAATTCTTGGAAGATATGTGCGTATTTCAAAACTTGTAACTCTTAAACCGAAATTTTCAATAAAAAATCTGCCAATAGTCTGTGGGCAACTTTATTATATTTGGGTAGAAGATCGGAACGCGTTTAATTCTGAGACGCGATGTAGGTTACTGTGTGACTTGAAACCACTAAAAAAAGTTCGGAAAGCAGTTAGAATGGGGTTGCGCAGTAATACTTACTCCGCTGCCACAAATAACATATGAATTACACAACTGAGTCATATTCCTGGCGAGGTCTATGTCGTAGTACAATATCAGTTGCTACGTGATTCGGAAGTTTTTCCTGATTTAGTTTTGGGCATCACATGAAATCTGAAATGTATTTGTAGGCGATTATATAAAAAGTCGGTGGAATTGAAAACCAATCTGATATCTTATCAATGGTAAGAAATATGTCAAAAACCTTACATCCTCTTGGAGTTCAATATCTAAAAATACTGCAATCAACTTTTAACGATTATATAGGTCACCTTAGGAAGTAAAACTGAATTCGATATCTCATCAGAACTAAGAAATATATAATCATCAATCAATCAATATTTATTAGTTTATACACTTATGTTTAACACCTTGTACTTTATGATTTAGAGAACAGAGAATGCAATTTCATAACAGCTTAATTAAACCTAGTTAGCAGAGCAAAGCAAAACATTTATGACAATTTTAGTTACATAAATTCAAGGAAAAATGTATACAAAATACCTTGCCTAAAGAAATATATATGAATTCGTGAAAACATATGCAACCCCCTTACACACTCTTTGGGGTTGAATATCTAAAAATTCTGAGTTGAGTTTTGAGATATATATAAAGAAAGCACGAGGAAGTGAAAACTAAACCAAAGTCTTATCACTCCTAAGAGATATGACGGAATCCGTAGAATAAAAATGAATTCAATATTTGGAAAGACCTAATAGATATGACGAAAATCGTGAAAATATATACGCCAATAGATATTTAAATTTTTTAAATCTAAGTTACTTTTCTAGATGACTTACGTACAGTTCTATCCAAATACTAAGTTTCAGATTTATATCACTGTAGGTGATATAAATATCGGAATTTTTTCCTTTTCACCCACCTACTACACCCTCACCCCCAAAATTTCCTGCTATGGGTCTATTTGGCGTACCTACTTCTAGTAAACATTCTAAGCATCTATCACTGTTCTTGAGATATTAGACACACACCTCTCAACCCCTATCGAACATTTTTATACAAATGGGTTCACTGTCATAAGTTCTAACTTTCAGCCTTCCCGCCTAAGTGGTTAACGAGATCTAGAAATCAAAATAGTTGTCTAAAACGCTTCTCCCACCTCACCCTTCACACCCCCACTCAAAAGGTGGCCACTTGAAGGAGTCTTCTCATTAAATTTTTTTTTAAAAATCGATAACAATACTTCATTAGAAAATACAAGATAATAATCGGTTGGCGATACCTAACAATCTTCCTTGGTAGTCCGCGTATTCATTGTGGGGTTACGTATTACAAACTGTTTACACCCGAAAATGTTGTAAAAAAGGTACTTTACATTTATATATTTGTTAGTGCATTACAACATACGACATCAAACTTTTTCTATTCACAAAATACTTTAATGGACATAATGTTCATAAATTTCCTTCTGTTTAAAATAGCATATGCAGAGGTCCGAGGTAAAATATTCATTCAATTCTATATAAACCAAAAAAAAAAAATACTTATAACATATAATGCTAAAAAAAAATAATTTTTAGTGGCGTTTAAAAAAAAATTATCCAAGCCATTGCGTTACGGCATATGGCAAGGATGGCACGCGCCACACACTCAATAAGCAAAAAAAATCATTACCAAATGCTCCTTGTGTTCGATTTACAACTGGGCCCGATCACTTCCTTCAAGATAATAACTTTTTTCTTATGCTCCTTCAATTCAACAGCGAGAGTGAAACGCGATCAATGAAAAACCGGGAAGCGTTTTTTTTAATCTCCTAATGGTGGCACATTGTTCACATAAGAATTTTTTTTATTATCGAAACCAAAGATGGTAAAAAATCGTGGGCACATGTTCCTGACGGTGCGAATCCGCAAATCACCGCATCACTGTCATTTTCTTTTCCCATTCAAGGATCTCTTGAAATCGAAATCATATAAAAGTGAAACGGATGGGTGCTCCTTTTTTTATGAACAACGGAACCTTTTTTTTTTATCTCGAAATGGGTGTCTTCCGTTCTGAATGGTAAAAACACAGCGTAAAAAACCGCAAATGCTTCCGCGTGCTTTGTCAATAAAGTAAAATTGGCGGCTGTGATCCGATTTAGTGCTCAGCATCGCGCCTATACTTTTAATTAAGTACCTGGGTGGACCTGAACAACGCAGTCCGCTCGCATCGGCGGCGATAAGATTTCAAACCACATACAAATTTTGGAGGAAGTGATTGCCATTCATCATACACGAGTCCTTCGACCACCCTCGGTGTGGTTTTTTTTTTTTTTAGACAAGCATTTCATCGAACTGTGCTTTTTTATATCGGTCCCCGGGCCTTTGTTATGTTTTACTTGTATCCCGTTAAATATGCTAGAATGTCATAAAAAATAAGAAACGGACGCTGAAAAACATTCTTAATATTTTACGAGAAGGTGAAACCGTTATGCCCACAAAGGTGTTCCTTTTCAAATAAATCGGTTTACTGTAATAGATAGAAGATTTGCTTTTACTTATCACCTTGATTTAAGCACTTTCTTTGAGAAAGAGAAATGAGTGAAAGATTTACGAGCTCAAGTGATTTAGGTCCTTGAGATTGTTTTCAATAACAAGCAAGCCACAGTAACAATTTTTTCAAGCATTACATCGAAACCCACCTGATGTGCAGAAAAGAATGCAGAAATTGTAGAACATAAATCTATTGGTGACGTTGTAATTAAAATAAACTAGAGTATAAAAATGGTAAGGTTGAGTCTTGCACTCGACTTGGACGTCTTGTGTAGTCATTTGTTCGTTTTTTACCGAACAAGTAATTGTTTTTACGATCCCGGGAGAGGGAAGAACAGTGTACGTTTCTGTTGGAGTTTGGAAAAAATGCTCTTTCCATTTGTTTTATTATTTTATTTTATAAGTTATCAAGCATTGGCTCGTGAAACTAATACTATGTTTATGAGATTAACGCGTTTAAATAGAGTTAAAGGCGTTGAAAACACATTCCAAAAGAGTTTACGAAAACCCGTAGGTACAACGCGTTCTACTGAAAACATGTAACTACTGCGACCCTCGTGGAAATCGAAGTAAACTTTGAATGAAACCATTTAATGCTGTACAATAATGTGCTTGTGCTACGACTTCATTAGCTCCTTAATTCACTTTTCATTACTGCTATATAAACTCTTGTGTTTGAAATAATTTAGAAAGCATAAATTTGCTAATGAAATACAGCTGAATATCTACTTGTCAAAACGCATCACATCAAGCTATCATGTATCAAAATAAAACAAGTTGCCTACTGTGAACACTACTTTATTAACTCGTTCGTTTTGCCTTCTTAAACGCGTTTAAAATGCATAGTCTGTAGGTATAAGATTATTTTGTAAATAATTTGGAAATAACCTACATAACTCGAGGAAGCCTACAATTTCCAACCGGTTCACTTGAAATTTTGAACATATCTTTAAAACTATATTGTCCATTAGAGTACGTATGATTTTTTTTATATTGCATAGTTAATTTGTTTTTAATAATTTTCTGACGATTTTTTAGGCAAATTTTACACTTTTCATTATAGATGTGCACCATTTGGCCAAAAATCTGTTGTTATACAATTTTTAATCGAAAAAACTAATTGGCTTATCATAATTCAAAAATTACAGACGCTTGGTGTCTGGCCGTGGACTGTGGAAAAACGATGGCGCCACCAGTCGCCCTATCTACGTGAAAATGTATGCAGCTCATTTATAAATTTTACTCGATTAGCGGTTGAATATCAAATTTTTTTCGACGATTACATGAAAAAGGCCTCAGAAAAAAAGCATTGTGCTATCTCACCAAACCTAAGAGATATGACGAAATTGTTGGATACGTATATCATCCCTACATACTTGTAAATTGGATTATTCAGTGGAAGTTTTTTTAACAGTCATATCCTCACCGACAGTAACTGGTCAGGACAGCGATCAATCCTTGTCAGACCAGCGATCAATCCATTAACAAACAACTTTGACGCAGAAAAACAACCAAAAACAACACATAGTCTAAACTGCATCTCGGTATAAAACACTTTTTGAACTTCTACCCAAAAAATAATAACATTATTTCATTTGGTATCTACATTTTACTTTATTATTTTAATAATACAGGTGGACAAAATTATGAGCAGTGAAAATAGAATGCATATTTTTCCATGATTTTCGTCATATCTACTAGGTCTTCCAACATATTGAATTCATTTTTATTCTATGGATTCTCCATATGAATACCTAGAAAGTGTTTTCAAGATTTTTTGAAAATTGACCCCTAAGGGGGTGTAGGGTTATTATATACTTTTTCATGAATTCTTTCATATCTCTCAGGTCTAATCAGATATCGAATATCTTTTAACTTCCACGGGCTTGTTTAATAAACACCTATTTACAAGTTTTTCTCCCTTTTTAGCCCCTAGACTGCATTACGGAATATGACACAATTATGTATGTTCATATGTTACACCCTATTCTAACCACTTCCCGAACTTTTTGTTAGGTATCTCAGAACTGAGCGCGCTCCGAACTTCTGCCGGAAAAATAATAAGGTTGCACCCAGACTGTTGGCAGATTTTTTTTATTTATTTACTTATTTTTTTCTGAAATTTCGAAACGAATTTTTAGGCGATCAAAAAGCCCGTTAAATTAAAACAAACAATTCGATATCTCATCAGACAAAAGTAATATATGGCAATTCGCTAAAACAATCATTGATTATTTTAATTGAGGTTGAATATCGCAAAATTCTGAAATTCAATTTTACATCCAGGGCCGTCATTTCAGTCTTTTCCAGGGGGGGGGGGGGGGGGGGGGGCAAGGTGTTATGAATGTATGTATTTTTTTATATAGATCTCCATATGTTATATATAATATGTGAAAATACCAAATTCAGGAGGGCAAATGCAACCCCCCCTGCCCCCCCCCCCCCCTCAAATGACGTCCCTGTTTACATCCCCTTTATGGTAAGCGGATTCGATCACATGAAACTTAAAAGATGTTTTGGAATTCGTGAAAACTTGATGTTTAAATCGGCTTCTTTCAATTATATGAAAGCCCTTAGAAGTAAAAGCGAATTCAATAACTCATTAGACATAAGAAATATGTCGGAATTCGTAAAAACGTACGGAATTACTTTATTCCCTTAGAAGTTTAATTTAATGGATATTCATAAATTTAGTACATCAATGCGGAATATTTTACTGCTTCAAGGATATTCATTTTCAAATGTTTTTTTACTGTTCACCTAAGATATTGGAAGGTATCGGCCAATTTGTAAGAACTTTTGAAGAAATGCTACTCATAGCAGTGGGCAATTTCTGCACATTATTATTATGTACATAGGTTCACATGTATAATTTATTTTCGTTCGAGGTTCGGTTCTATGCGTTACAAACATTTGGGGTGGATTAATCTTTATCTACTCTCATCCTAGCATCTCGATATAAAATCAGATTTCGATATCGAAGTCATATGTACATATGTAGTTCGCTTTATCGAATTGTTATTGAATTGAGCTCGAATCGTTATGTTTGCTGCGATCTATTGCATACAAACGATGATACTACAAACAACTGTCGCGTACCTACACCGGCACCACATAATTACAAATTTCTTAATTAATCGGAACTGAGTATAATTCTGTCAAACATTCTTTTATCTATTAACCACCACTTAATGGTATTGTATCAAAGGTAGCCGTGGGCACGGAACGTAACCTAAGTATTCACATAATATATTTGCTTCTAGTTGTTATTCTTCTTCATACGCTTTTCATATCAACGATAATCGTCTTCCCTATTTCTGTTTATTTTTAGATATGTATGCAATGGTTATCCAGGTAACTTCTTTCATTGTACCATTTGTTTGATCCAATATCCAGGTAAAGGTATTAGTCATTTATTATAATAAAGACGTACGGAAAGTACATGTTGAAGTAGCGAGCAGTCCATTAAGGGGCGGCACGTGCCGTTAATATTGTATTGACCCATATAAAGGTCATACACTCGAAATGCACTAATGATTTATTTAAAGTGTTCATGTAAAGATCGTAACCCAGCGGGAAAAAGAATGGTGAATAAGACATTTTGTAAGCATTCCGATTCAATGACACTATTATACTGGCCGTGCTTAATTTTTTTTTTAAATGATTGTTACAGACCTTAAAAATAAAAAATAAACGCTGTCCAGAAATTTTCTGCTTGTATGATTTAGGACTACTAGATGCCAAAAAAGCAAAAAATCCTTAAACAGTCTGGGTGCAACTTTATTATTTTTTCGGTGGAAGACTAGTCCTAGAACGTGAAAATACCTACATACAAAATTTCAGAGTAGCACATTTTTTTTTTAAATTTGCAGGTCGATCAGAACACTTTATTATTAAAAAATAACAAAGTAAAATCCTGCAAAAATATCCTCACTCAATTCACGGAACTCATTATAACTTAAGAAATCGTTTAACCAAGAAGTTCAAATTTTGTATAAATTAGTTTTATGGGAAAATGAAATTCGACTCCATTAGACAGAAAAAATCCTTAGTAGTAGAGTAGCTCCCATAAGAAAAGTCCTTAAAACATGTGTTCAAGAATATGGGCCGATAGCTTTGAAAAAAAACCTTAAGACATGTATTCGACAATATTTTCCCATAACTTTTGAACACTTCAACATAGAAATTTGAAAATTTTTACATACCTATTCATTTTTAAATGGTTCCAGGTAAAAAGATGCATATGTTAAAAAATGGGGAATGATAAGTGGGGGGGGGGGAGAGAGAAGGGGTGTTCTTTGACAATATTTTTTTTTTTTTTTGACATTTCAGGAACAGCTTACGCAAGAAGGATGATTTTTAAAAATTTTATAGATTATAGTCTTAGAATTAAAACACAACCTTTTCGATATCGGATTAAATGATTTATTTTTGATTTGACGCCATCTGTTGGCACTTCGACAATTACCGCGACGCTACATTTGAATTTATTAAAAGTTTTCATTGCAAGATGTATGATAGTAGTGCATGCTATTTGCAAGAAAAAAATTAAGGGGTAGTGGTGTAGGCAATTTATTTCTTTCGAACCACTAAGAATGGAAATCTAAAAATGTATAGCTATATAAAACCATCATCCTAGGAAAATAAAATGTTCGATAACTGTATCAAGATGCGGGGGTGGGATGATGCTTAGTTTATCAGAAAATGCTTATGCTAGAATGTTGAAACCTGGCATGTACCATATACCTATGTAACAGAAGTAGGTATGAGAAAAAACAAAAATTCCATATTTACTTTGGTGTACAAAGGTGGAGTAAAAAAATTGTTCGTTTTAAGATTAACCGGGATAAAGCTGTTGCGATGTCGATTTTGGTGCTTAAAACACAAGTGCCGATAAATTGATCAGTTAATTAATTAATTTAGCTTCCCTAGTTTATTTAGACAACCGATGAAATTAAAGAAGGGATGTTTTCTGTTGTAGTTTTTATGATTCTTTGGATCGCCTAGCTATGAAAAGGATAGGACTTTCCGGGAATTAATTTTTAAGTGATGCGGGCTAGTCTTGTTCCAATGGTGACAAGGGTGTTTCTATATTTTTACGAATTTTGTTATATCTTTTAGGTCTGCCTAGGTATCAAATTAATTTTATTTTCGCAGACGAGTACTCGACGAGTGTCTAGATAAGCTTTTATGTGCTTGACGATTTAAAAAATAGCCAGGATGGCATTTATTAAGAAAATAGAAAGGAAAAAGAAAAAGAGTAAGATTTAAAGTATTTTTTTCTCTAGGTGACTAGCCGACAATACAAAGAGTAACCAGTCCACATTAACCTCCACTGCATTTCAGCATACATCACCGGACTTCTACCCAAAAATTATAAAGTTGCGCCCAAACTGTTGGCAGATTTTTACTTTATTGTTTCAATAATAAAACTGACATATTCCCTAGAAGTAGGAACATTACAACTTTATTCGTACAAATAGAATGGCCTGATTTTTCAATTAATTTTATCGGCTTTGAAAGGCGTTCGTATTAAAAAATGTTAAGCAATTAATATGAGTAAAAGCCAAATGACTACCTTGTTAGTGTCTTCGTCTTCATGTAAATAATGAATTGGTTGACTTTCTGTGCAAGATATTATACAAAAGAAATTTCGTATAGTAGCTACATCAAAAGAGAGAGGAAGAGAGAGTTCGCTGGTAAAAGATGCCTAAAATGAAGTGAAATGTTTTCACATTATGTTCGTATGTGTTGCTAGTTATATTTATGCGAGCAGAATATTTTGCAATACACTTGTGTCTGTAAATTTTATTAAACTGGGTTCATTCAACCTCGCCCTAGTAAACTTAGAATTTCTGTTGAAACTTCTTATGAGATAAGCTGCAAATTCTTATCTTCTAGAAAGTTTACCATTTTACTTTATTATTTTAATTGCTACCATGAAATTTTTTTTACACTTTTCATGACTAATAAACACCAAAAAGTAATAAAAAATTCAGTCCGTCTGTGCGCCGTCCGCAAAACGTTTGTAAGCTCTCAAACCCTTTGAGTTATTAATTGATTTCTTTTCATTGGGAGACTGACTGGATCAGGTCCATGCGCACGTGGGGGTTTGGGGGTTGAAACCCCCAATAATGGAATAATAATGCGTGTGAAGCGCTCGAAAGCCGAGATCGAGACATTGTAAAATCCATTTTTCTTAAACGCTTAAGGCCCCATGAGTCCGGTCCGACCATTTTTTGTCCCTGTTTGATTTTTCTTTCTTGAGAGGATTTTAATCGATTAAAATCGTTTTTTGGTCGTGTAATTTGGCGTGAACAATACGCCTGCATCGTTCGCTGTCTATCAGCGAATTAATTTTGATTTTACAGAAAAAATAGTGTTTAGTATGTTTTCAAATTATTTGAAAGTCACAGCTATTAAAAATCAATAATTTTTTCATTGATTTATCTTTTAGAAATACCAATTAATAATTCTATCTGTGATACTTTTTAATGAAATCCGGTGTTCTTATGTAATTCTTGCCATGAAAATCGTGAAAAATTGCTCCAGTTTACTTCATATATTATTAGCAAAAATTAAAATTTTTTAAAATTTGATTTATAGATGACCTTCCTTAAGATTTTTTTCTAGCATTATATTAATGAAAATGACATGTTATTTATTCAAGAAATGGGTTAAAAAACTCAAATTTACGCATTTTACCAAAATGTTTAAGGGTTGTTGTTCTAATAGTTTTTTTTTCCAAAATATAGTTTTGAATTTTTTCTCTATGGATAACCTAGTTTACATACCAGCCAATAAGATGGTGTAATTTTATTTGGTTTTTTTGTTGCCAATAACGTGAAATATTGGTAAGAAAACAGTCATAAATCCTCAAAATTGCATTTAACGTGCACATGGAGCTTCTTAATAAGTATCTGTAGGTGTACTAGTAGAATAAATTGTTAACAAATTTTTGAGAGGTACCAGCGGACTACGGAAGTCTATGGAGGTGGCGGGGAGGGGGAGGGTGGTGGGTGGTGGGGGGTAAAAAACTTTAGACTACAACAGCTCTAAGCAGAGTATTTTGATTAACCTGGTCATTCCATCTAGAGACATCAAAATCAAAAGCTTGTTTGCACAACAAAGCAAACATCGATGGTAACTTCTACTCAACAGAAACCAATCCCAACAAAGAAATCTTCACAGTGACAACAACACAATCTCGCAGAGAAGCTATAGTCATCACACGGATGATACTAGGACATACCAGTTTGACGCATAAACTTCTCAGCAAAGAGACGCCGCCGACATGCACTACATGCAGAGTGACACTCGACTACCACCACTTATTAGACTGCTTAACTCACAAAAATAACTTTAACCATACCTTGAATTACCTGCTCGAAAACAATAAATTTAAAGAATTAATAGAAAGACGAACATTAAAAAAATATCTATTCACTAGTATAAGCCCAGTATATATTATAATAGCTTCGAAATATAAAGAAAAAATTTAACACAATAGGTTACATAATTAATTTAAGATGATGGTTTAAGTCATTAGTTCTTAAGGAATAATCGTGCATATTTATATACCTTTTATTGAAATATAAATAAATAATAATAATCAATGGCGCCACAGCCTAAATCGGGCCTAGGGCTTTGAAGCAATGCTTGAGTTACTTCATAACAAGATCAACGGAACACTAGGAGGTGAAGTGGTCAGCTACACGGTCGTCCGTGATTATTACCCCAATTTTAGCTCAGGTACTAATTTATGCAGTTATGACACTGGCTATTTTTGCGGCTTTAAAGCGGCTAGTAAATCCAAATGGAGAGGGATAGAAGATGTAACATACAATTTAGACTTTGGTGTGAGAGAGACAGTCCGAGTAGTATAAAGTGAGTACTGTCAAAAACTAGACGCAACAAAGCCGCAAAATAACGCATTCGAGCAGTGTTTCGCAACATTCTAGCACTTAATCCAAGAAAAATCCTGCTACCAATGGATTTTTGAATTGCTACAGACTGGTTTTTAACAGTTCGGTACGTATAAATTGTGAAAAGTGCCATGTTATGTTATGAAACGCGCTAAAATCGGTATTTTTCTTAACAATGCAGTTGTTAATGTTTTTTACTAGATGCCGCTAGCGTCGGAAAGAGTGGTATCCCTTTCTTTTAATGTTGTTTGCCTTGTCTCACGATGTGGCAGTTATTGTACTTTTATTGCACTTAAGAAATAGCCGCTAAACAGCTAAATAGTAGTCCGGCACCCAATCCCATTCTCGAAAATTACTCATCGCCAAGCAGATTCGAACGTGGTATCAGATGCACCGGAGGCAAGTGCTTTAGCCACTAAGGGCCGGTTTCACAGTCGAAGTTTAAACCAAAAGTTTTCTCTAAACTTAGGATCAAACGAATAATGCGTTTCGCAGAGGATGTTAAACTCAATTTTTATTCAAACTTAGGATTTAGCTAAACGGTAGAAGTTCTTCGATTTATAGCTCGGATTAAGGTTTTTGACAGTTAGACACTTCTTCTCAAATTCAAAGTACCGTGATGTCAATATTCATCGGAACTATCAGAAATAGCTAGTTTTAAATAAAACGTTTGAGTTTTGTTATGAAATTAGATAAAATTAGGGCTTCAACAAACTTGTTATTTTCCCGTTTTCCAATTTTAAATATTACATTGAAATGAAATGATAGAAAAAGCAATGTATACCAATGTTAAAAAGCTTAACTTCAGCAAAATAAGTTCACAATAGCTGTGTTTTTTATTCCCGGTTAACCATAAAGCTCGAAAAAATTGCACGGCAAAACAACAACAATGCGGTTACGGTAACCGCACTGTTGTTGTTTTGCCATGCAATTTCTTCGAGATTTATGGTTAACCGGGAATAAAAAACACAGCTACTGATCAGATTAGATAATCTTAGGATATTTATTTACTGTGAAATCGGGTTATGCTTATAGTGCAGTTTATTCTTAAGTTTAAGTTTAACTAAACTTCAGATCAAATTTCAACTGTGAAACCGGCCCTAAGCCACCCAGACTACTAACTACTAGATAAGATTAGATACATAGGTATTTAATCTGCACGAATCCACGAGGTTGCGATTCTCGGTGCATTGTGAAAAGGAGCCTTACCGTATAGGTTGTTTCATTGGTTATGGTAAACTCTGGAAACTAGATCCATCCAAGGACTATTCTGGGTACATGTTGTTTGACAATTAAGTGTAACTATGTAGATTCGCTGTTTGCCTATCGTGACGATGTGATAAGTTGTCCCAAAAATTCTAAAATTAATATTCGAAATTTTTTGATTTACCAATCAAAATAAATACATTGTACTAGTTGGTCTCTTTGGGGTTAGCTTTTGTTTCGATATTTGCATAATGTTGTACGTTCCCCGTACGGGTTTGAAACGTCTTTTTTGTGGGTCGTGTGACTAAAATAGATAGATCCATTTACAATTCACATATACTTTTTGACACATACATATGTACAAAATGGCACTATTCATGACTCAGTGAATAACTTGTTAATTATTTTGTAATTATCACCATTAAAAAGATGTTTGCAAGAAATTTGTGTCCCTATTTTATTTTGAGCACTCAATAAGTCAATAAACTAGATATGAGCACAACTTTTTTAGCTTGTAGGTGCAAATAATCATGAAATTTGGAAATGTGGGTCATCTTTGTTCGCCATTCTTCAACCTGGAGCCAACATGATTCACGCGAAACACCAGGCTCCAAGCAATTTTCGCCTGGAATATTAAATAACAGGAGAGAAAGATATTCGATATCTTCAATGCACAAGATAAAAATACAACCGCCGACTGCATACTTCTTCTCTACTTGCATTTGTCTTCCGCGGTCCCGCGATCAAATCACCTGGCTGATGCAGATTTTGTGTACATGCAAGCAAACAAGTTACACTGCAGCCAGACGCGCAGTTTTTGCCTCAGGTAACAGGCTTTTAGCAATGGCAATGAGGAAGTAAGAACCAAGAAAATTATGTAAGAAAAGGTACACACGACCATCCCCCTCCGTGCCCTGACGCTACGATATCTGACGTTGACCTGAATTTAGGTCACTCGATCGTTAGGTATCTTCCAGTTCCAGTCTTGCTTTGCTTGGGTCTTCCAGGCTTGCCTGCACGGCCGTCACGTCCGTTCGCTGACACATCTCTATGTCAAGAATATGCCGATATTATGTAGCGGATCATTGTCATGGGCGGAATATTAATTTATGCTTAAAGCTGGCTTTCTTTAGATAGAGTCCAAGATCTTCAATCCGTAGCAGTGACATCAGGTACCGAAAGTACCGCTAGAATGCTTAATTTCATGTTCTTGGGAGAAAGGTGCTTCAATCAAGAAGTGGTCGGCAGCCGAGTAACAAAAGTTTTTTCGATTTTTTAGTGAATGATCATCATCGGTTTGAATGTACGTATATATGTATGTAACACATTTCTATGAGTGGGGCATTCTCGACACACTGTGCGCTGAGGAAACGATCAATGCGTGCGTCGTCGAGATGGTAAGCTAAAATGTAGGTTAACCGTTATGCGTTACGGTCTTTTAATTTACTCAACTATAGCAGCTAATCAAGGGAAATAAGAAAAAAGTCCATGAATCTTCCAGTGTATGCCTTGGGGAAAACTGAGTGTAATGCGTTTTATGGGATTTTATCTTAACGGGATCTCCCGCGAAGAATATAATTTAATTCTGAATTATCTCGGTCCGTTAGAATCGTTCTAAAATACCCCTAGTTCTCAATATTGCGGAACTTATCAGCTGTTCCTAAGCCTTTATATAAATTGCTAGAAATATTTTACTTTAGTTTGTAGGTATTTGAATAAGAAAAGATTGTGATTAAAGTTACAACGAATATTGTTAAACTACATTCGAACTTCGATAAGTCGAACTTCGATAACTCGAATTTTTGATAAGTCGAACCAAGTTAGTTGGCAATAGCGTCAATAGTATATGTACAGTTATTTTTGAAAAGTCGAAGTCCTGATAACTTAAAATTTTTTTTGCTTCACATGGCAGTTCGAGTTATCGAAGTTCGACTGTATTCGTTATTTTGTCTATTCAATCAGTTTGTAATTTATAATTTTTATATGTCTGAGGGTAGAAAAGTGTTCTGATTTGAGGGACGTGCGGTGGGATTTGGGCTCTGTAACTGGATAGGCGCCATGCTGAGCAGCCGTAGTGAACCCGATACTCGGCACTGGACAATAACAGAGTGCGCACTTACTTGGTTTAGGGTTCGCCGCAAGGTGAGGTGTTTACACCACTACTCTGGGTCCTACTAGCCAAAACGATACTGACCTCGCTAACACGTCAGGGCGCGAAGGTGGTCGGTCCACACAGACTTAGCGATTTCAATATCTGGTGCTCGGTGACTTGCTCGGTGACGTGCTCGATGACGAGCCCGATCCTTTCTCACACTAGTTAGCGCGTGATCGGACAGCTGTGTTCTGGGAGTCAATGCCTCAGAGACAGAGTTGGTAATTTTTACGCGTAGAGCCAAAATCTCAGAGTTCATACTTCTTAAACTGTATGGTCTAACCCTATAGCTTAAGAGATACATAAATAATGCTAAATACTAGAGTAAGAGTATAGTCCTGGATCGGAAACTAACCTGAAATATGAATATCGACGAGCGACTAAGGATGGATTTAGGAGCTCTTTACTCTTGCAAAAATATATTTGGGAAAAAAGTGAGCGATTCGGCAAGGAATATCCCGGTATGAGGTCTAGGGGTTGAAAAAGGAAACAACTTGAAAATTGGTGATTATTAAACAAGCTTGTGGAAGTGAAAAGATATCCCATATCTAATAAGAAATGAAAGATATGCCAAATTTCATGGAAAAGTATACAACCACTTTACACCCCCTTAGGGGTCGAATTTCAAAAAGTTTTGAAAACGCATTCTAGGTACATATTTATATGAAGAATCCGTAGAAAAAAAATGAATTCAATATTTGGAAAGATCTAGTAGATATGACGAAAATCGTGAAAATATATGCATTTTATTTTTAATGATAATTTTTTTTGCCCCCCTTTCCGAACGCCAATGAATATTCAAATTTTTTTTTAACGGAATTACTTTTCTAGTAGATTTACACATACACACCGAGTTTTAACTTTCTAGCATAAGCCGTTATAAAGTTAGGAAAAACCCCCCCAGCCCCGTACCATACTACCCCTAAAAAAAAATTTATTTTTCCACCATGCCACTATTATAGCTCTATCTAAATACCAAGTTTCAGCTTAATATCATTATAGGTTCTTAAGATATAAACATCGGAACTTTTTCCTTCTCACCCTTCCCCATTCTCACCCTCTACACCCCCACCCCTAAATTTTTTTTCCCTTCTAGAATTTTATTGGGCCTACTTCTGATAAAAATTTGAAGCATCTATGTTACACTGTTATTGAGGTATGAAAAGTGATATTTTTGAAAAAATTTTATCCCCCCCCCCACTTGCACTTGCACATGCTCCCCCGCCCTTCAAGCTTCAAGCTTCAAAGATTTTACTTTGAGCAATCTTTATTTATCAAGCTTTATACTCAAACCAAATTTTTTTTTTCTAGTGCAATTGGTTTGTGAGATATCGTAATCTTAAGTATTTTACCCCCCACCCTGTACGCCACTACCCCCACCGAAAATTTTTATTTCAATCTACTCTCCTAGTATAACTACAAATATTTGTTAAGTTTAATTTGCTAGCCGTTAACGGTTTAGGAGATATGGGTTTTAGAATGTGTCGATCTCGTCATTTTTGCGTTTCAGACGCATTATTTCCCCCTCCTCTCCCACACCCCTTCACCCATATCAGTAATTTTTTTGCAGATGGGTCCACTATCAAAGTTCTATAGAAATTCCAAGTTTCAGCCTCCTACCATAAGTGGTTGCTGAGATCTAGAAACCAAAATTTTTCGTCTAAAACGCTTCCCCCACCTTCCCCCTCACACCCTCACCCCTCAAAAAAACCCAACTTCTAGGGGTCCACCATGTCTATTCAGAAAAAAAATCAATTTAATTGCTCATACGGTTTGGCAACTATAATTCTTCAAGCGAGTTTGCGTACGGCGGACGGCGCACAGACGGACTGAAATTTTTTTTTGCTTTTTTGGTGTTTATTAGTCATAAAACGTGTAAAAAAAAATTTCAGGGTAGCAAATTTTTTTTTTTTAAAAGTCGATAACAATACTTTATTATTAAAATAATAAAGTAAAAATCGAGGAAGATCAGTGCTTCACAATTGTGTTATAGAAAATTTATAATTGTAACGATCTCAGTATAACCTATAAAATATAAAAAAAAAAAAACTTATTTTGAAATATTCCAGAATATAAGACAAAATCGATAGTTATCCTTGAAAAAAATTTCAATGATAATTTTTATTCGTGTTTTTTTATAGCAACAGCATATCTAAGCCTGTTTTTTATTATTCTAGGATACATATTACCAGAGATATAAATTATTGGAGAGGATTCGGACACCTTTTTTGAAAAGTTTTTAACATACCTACTATACTTACAAAAAAAAGGAGAAAAAAAAATTTAATTTCAATATCTTTTTTCACTAGTTCCTCAAGTACAACCATTTCCAAAATTATCATCGATGGTAAGGTCACACTTTTCGCGATTCTTCATGGAATAACCCCATCTTCAATAGCTTACACTGTTTATCCCATGTACACAATCCAATTATTTTCTTCTTGGGGTCTGTCCAATGTGCAAGCTAAAGCTGATATTAGCTGCTTTTTTGTCTCGGCTAAGTACCGGAATGATTGTTAGTCGAGACCACAAAAGCAGCTAAATAGCACCTATAGCTTGCACATTGCACATTGCTCCAGTATTGTCGAAATTCAACCCCTAAAACAGGTGAAAATATCTATTAGGTTTGATTTGTTCTTCAACTTCCTTCAAACAATGAACGGCCGTTGTTGCTGTTACTATTTTATAAAAATTATTACGTCAGAATTTATATAAAATAAAAATTATTAAGTCAGAATGTATATAAAAGTGTGGGTACAACTTTATTATTTTTCGGGCATAGTTCTGAAAGTAGGATTAAGATAGGAGCAGGCCCGTGCGCAGGAAAGTATGATGGGGGGGGTTTTATCAAGTTCACCCATACTAAATGTGATGAACTTAAAAAAAAAAAAAAAAGGTACTCACTTCCCTATGAAAATAGGCCAATGGGGGGGGGGGGGGGTTTGACCCCCCCCCCCCCCCGTGCGCACGGGCCTGGATAGGAGTACTGACGACACTGTCATTTAAAAACTATACTACGATTTTGGATCACAATCTAGTGCCTCGTTTCCACATATGCCTTCATATGCGTCCAAATGTAATTAAGTTACGCTCATACAGATGTTTATTCCTTTTTGCCTCTGAAATGTGAAAATACTAAATTTCACAATTCTTTGTTATTAAACAGTATTAATAGTATACTAAAATCTTAAAGGTAAATCATAAGTTAACCTTTAGGTGATCACAAAAAAAGCCAGTGGAAGTTAAAACTAATTTCATATGTTATGAGACCTAAGACTTCTGACAAAATTCGTGAAAACGTATTTATGAAAATGTATAGGTACTTGACTTTAGTAGTTGCATATCAAGAAGTCCTGCAAACTTTTTTTTAGATGAATAGCAACCTAAATAAATAAATTTTAAAAGCGCTATGGACTTCGAAAAATAAATAAAAATAAAAAAAAAATTACGCGCAGTTGGCACTTTGTTTTCTTTTCTTTCATGCAATAAGATAATTTTAGTAAGCAAAACAGTGTCAAATTTTTATCAACATTTATATTGAGAATATCTCACGTGCTTCGTATAATTTATGTAATTTGATTATGTTTTGTGGTTACGCTGTTAATTAAAATGAAAGAGTAGCCTTTCAACCTTCATAATTGCAACGCTTATTAGTTACCTATGCGGTTAAGACCGCGTACCTAAGTAAATTTCTTAGACCCGAAAAAGGTCAATATGTATTCAAGGGATTTGTGAACCGTTCTTAAGTATTGCTGTTGCGAACACGACAAATTCTGTTCAATGACCGTTTTCTTCGAAGACCTCCAGGCAACAAACTTAAGACATTGAAAGAATTTCAGCATCTGTTTGTTTTTGTTTATATAGAGGGTCAAACGGTCGGCCGTTAGGCGCCCTGTCTGTCCGGAAATTGGCTATTATTTGACTAAGATATTCGGATGATTTTCATAATATAATGCAATCAAATGCATTTTATACCACGTCTGTGACACTGATTTCATTCAACTTTTAACCTTATAATTCTATCTATAGTTCAAGATTCCACATTCCACTCATCATTATTATAAATTTAATACGGTAGCCTAGTGAAGTAATCAACCACGAGTAGGTACACTAATTTAGTAACTCAGAGTTTGTGGCTTCGAAATCACCCACCTATTCATTGTCTTATCATACGTTAATAAAAATAAAGCATCCATCAACAGTGCCTCAAAATTGGTGACTGTTTCTGTTGTTTCTGTTCTATGCGCCAGAAAGGTAATAATGAAAATAAAAAAAAAACCTGTATAACAATTATTTATCTTGCAATGGTAATGGCAACAGCATTATTGTCATTCCCAGATAAATTGTCAGCGTAGTCGCAGGGTTAGGGGGTGAATATGCAAAGGGTGAGAACACGAAATTTTGGTATTTATCCGAAGAAAGAAACCTGAAAATTGGTGAAACTTAGAAATATCCACTAGCGTAAAAAAAAATTTCAGTGAAAACGGAATGTACCTACATATTTATTTTCACAATTATTATCATTACTTTTCGGGCTCCTAAGGCTATGAATTAATTTCTATTCTAATCTTCAGATTAATGCATATAAAGTTATTTCAATTTTTTTTTTCTAAATTCAACCCCTAAGGTTGTACACATTTTCACGAATTCAGCCGTATTCCTCAGGTTTGATTACATTTCGAATAACTTTCAGTTCTACAGGCTTGCCTGAAACTCTTTTTCAAGTTTTTTCCGTTTTAAGCCCCGAAGAAGGTATAAACGATTTGAACATGTTTCACGAAATCCGTCATATCTCTTAGGAGTGATAAGATTTCGAATTGATTTTCACTTCGTCGGGCCTTCTTCATATTTAAACTAATATAATTTTTAGATATTCAACCCCAAAGTGAGTGCAAGTTCTGATGATTGAACTAATTTTTACTTCTGCAGGATTCCTCCATCGTCAAAAAGTTGATTTCAGGGATTTTTAGATATTCAAGCTAAGTAGCGTAAGGCCTTCCACATATTTCTTTAGTTTGATGAGATATCAGATTGGTTTTCGCTCTCACAGACTTTATACATAAATATGTTTAATCCACTAAAAATATAGTCCGCTATTCACAGTCGTCATAAAGTTGGCGTTAAGTTAAAGCTGACTTTAGTGTCATATAAATAGTACGACACTAAAGTCAGCTTTAACTCAAAGCCAACTTTATGACGACTGTAAACAGCGGCCTTATATTTTACATATTTTTATTTCTATCCCAAGGACAACTTTACTTTACTTTTAAATTTTCGAAAAACCTCCTAATCTCGTAACAACTGATATTATATTGCGACTTTGACAGCAGTCCCGGACTATGACCGTAATTATTCTAGTGGTACCTACTCCATTTTAACTGCTTCTCGAACTATTTTTTTAGGTGTTCATTCTAATTGTAACTGCGCGCATCTTAATTAATGAAGTTGTTTTATTAAGGGGACCCGGTGGTCTAGAAATTTCAAAAAATGGTTTTTTTTTTCTTTGATATTTCGAAAGTATAGTATCTTAAGAATATACTGTAAAATTTTCATGCGGAAATTTCCAATATTATAGCTTCTACAGCCCATTAACCAGGTAGAGAACGGTCCGCGCGCTCCTCGTTGGTCGAGCGCTCGGAGCGCGGCAGTTGTCCCGACCCTTCTCCGAAAATATAAACCTGTATGTAGTATATACTATATACAGGCCCGTGCGCACGGGGGGGGGGGGGGGTTTGGGGGTTCAAACACCCCCCCCCCCCCATTGGCCTATTTTCATAGGGAAGTGAGGACCTTTTTTTTTTTTTTTAGGTCCATCACATTTAGTATGGGGGAACTTGATAAAACCCCCCCCCCCCATCATACTTTCCTGCGCACGGGCCTGACTATATACCTATATATACCCTTTCCTTCCCCGAAATATGTATATACCTATTGTTGAGCATTTGTATTCAAAATTTACTCAATTTTTTGAAATATCTGTACCTCAAACTTTAAACGCGTTTATCTCGAAACGACTTTTTTCGGCACTGCGTAGGTGAAAACGAAAAAACTATTCAACCGAATCACTTGATTCGCCGGAACTAGAATCATAATTTTATTTAAATAATTTTCTATTGTTTACACTAAAAAACTAGTGAAAAAAGACCCGATTTTTCAAACTTTTTTTTCAAAAGCGCGCCATTTTGTCAATTTTCAATTTTTTCGATTTGTTCTAGTTCTGGCCATAACTGCACTCTTTCTGATTAAGAATTTTTTTGGATTTCGTGTTTCAGATGAGTAGAAGTCTCGAAATCACCTACGCCGTCCGGGTCCGATTTTTCGAGAGGGTCAACTTCAGCGGCATTTTCGTCATAATAAATATTGTTTAAAAAAAAAAAATTTTTTTTCTATGCTCAATAAACGTAGTAATAAGCCCAAAAAGTAGAAACATCGATTTTTTAATTTTTAATAGCAAAAAAAAATTCGTGAAAATAGGTGAAATTTTCGGGCTCTAGACCACCGGGTCCCCTTAAGTTTCAGATATGAAATTAAACGCTTAAGAATTTGTCTTTGACTTTTGAGTTCAGCCACATGAGAGTCCTTAATCAAGTAAAACTACATGCGCACTCCACTACTTTATTCCCAGCTGCAACATAGATCAGGGTTCAGTATTTCACCTAAAATACCCCTGATTGGCTGCAGTATGTTTTATATTGCACCTTTGTATGCCAATGAAATTCTGAAAATCTCTTTCTTGCCATAGTTGGTTCCGTAGTACAGGGTGGGCCAAAATTCACCATGGGGTTTGAAGTCACCATGGGGTTTAAAGTCACCATGATGTTTAAATTGATCCTTGATTTAAGTAAAACACTTCTATTATTCTGGTTCTTTGTTCAGTTGCTAATCTCACCATTATTTATTCTCCAGGTGTTATTTATATAATCTGAAAAAAAAATATACATATAGGTATATAAACGAAAAAGTTATTAAATTTTTAAGCCCCATGTTGACTTTTGGCCCACCTTGTACATCCACATAAACGGACTACTTGGGTCGTTTCCGAGTACCTTGCCTCGTCTACGTCTTCGTCTATGTTAACGTCACAGCATAGCATTGCTATTGTAACAGTTTAGAAAAGGCTTGGCTTAACCGTCAAAATGAATCAGCTGAAGCGTATTTGACACTTCATAAATCAAAAATTAAACTAATGAATTTTTTTACGTTTGCTAATGCCATGTTTCCACTGCCTCGTAATCTCGCGATTAAGAGAACGAGATTAAGCACTCAGGGACGTCATTTGTAAGGGGAGGGGGAATTTGGTATTTTCATATATTACATATAACAAATGTGGGAAATGCCCTGCCTGTTGCCCCCCTCACCTCACAAATAACGTCCCTGCGTGCTTAATCTAGTTCCCTTAATCGCGAGATTAAGGTGTAGTGGAAACGTGGTATTAGATTAAGTGATTGGTCAGCTGTTGTAAAATTAGTCAAGACACGAACCGAAAAGGAATTGAGACACAGCTTTGGTACGTCTGACGTCATTAACTGTTATAACTACATAGACGTAGATGTAGACGAAGCAAGGTATTCGGAAACGAGCTTATAGCCTGTTCAGACCGCCGTTTGAAAGTAGCTCACTTTGGCGAAATTCTTATCGAAAGCCAGCTGATTCACACCACTTTCGTTGACTTGTGACTGACGTCTTCATGTTAAACACAGGAGCATAAAACGATTTTGATTTTGTTTTTTGCTATTCCAAATGCAGGAGGGTCACTGAGAATGCGTTCGCACACTCGAAAAGAAGATTCAGCCGGATAGGGAACAAAATTACAAAAATAAACTTCTTTTTATGATAACATAACCACACATAAAGTGAAGTTGACATGCATATCAGCTGATAGTTTCCGAGTATTGAAAAAAATATCGAATAAATATCGAAATGATGGCAGTACTGCCATGTTTTTTCCACCAAAAAAGACGTACTTTCACCGAAAGTACAGAATCTCGATGACATATTTTGTATGAAGAGTCAACTTACTTTCGACTCGATTTCAGTGCAATTACATCGAAAGTGAGATAAAATCGCCGGTCTGAACAGGCTATTAGTTTCAACTTTTTAGGGTATTTCGAATGTAAAATATTCTACCCCCGTACAATGCCACTCCACTGCTACCAAAATTGCCTCTATAGTTACTCTACATGGTGACTTTTTGAATTTTTAGCTTTCTATCTTATGTGGTTTTTAGGAAATTAAAATCAGAACTTTTTCCTTTCGAACACTTCCCATTATGAACCCCTGCACCTCCACCTCCTGGACCGTCTCCCCAAAAAATTGTTTTCTCCACTAACTCCTGTGAAATTATCAACTTCATATCTTGTAATGCTCTTGCGTTATAAAACTTGAGTTTGTTAATAAAATGTTATTCCCCAGTTCTCTGCGTTGCCACCCCCTTCAAAAGTTTTTCATTCAATAGACTACACTTCTATAAAACTCTAAATACATAAACCACATTTTATTCTCCTGGAGCAATTGGTTCGAAAGATACTAGGTATAATCCGAAGCTTTTAACTCCATCCCCAAAAAACCTATCTCCAAATTTTCAAGGCTTCTACCATTCCTTAAAACAACCACAAACTTTCAACCTTCTAACATCAACCGTTCTGGAGATATGGATTTTAGAATGAATGGCTTTCATGCGTTTCGGACACATTGCACATTACACCACAAGGCCATCCTCTCCACCCACTTCCTTTTCAAATGGCCCACTGTTTTCTTTCTAAAACGAGTAAATACAAAATTTCAGGGTGGTAAGGTTTTTGAAATTTCAAGTAAATCATTATTATTATTAAAAAATAGTAAAGTTATTTTCTCGTTAACAAAAAATTGTTATTACTAAGTTGCGATATGAAAGTCAGTGAAAAATGTCAATGTGATTAACAACAATATTCCTATACCTATGCGAAAGATAATTAATTGTTTCATAAGATGACATTCAAGATTCAGAAAATTTTTAAATAGTTTGACGGTACCTATACAAAACAAATTAACTTTTGTTCAGTTCAGAATTTGGGAATTTCCAATCAAATATTCACACAGCTACTATTAACTTACACATTCTACATACTTTCATTCCTTGACAAGTTTTCGAAGGAGAGATTGGAAAGAAAGTTCTGCTCAATATACTCGTCTTATACATATACAGTTAATAAAAATTAAGTACAGATGCTGTAGGCGGAGACTCTAAAATATATATGAAGCCGGTGCGCACAGATTTTCCCAATCAAAACACACCCTGCGCACGAACAAAGGGTACCGACGAATCTAATCCCTAGCCAGGAACGTATATGCTTTCTGGTAAATAAATCTTATCGCTCTAAGAAAAAGGTAAGACCTTAAGAGAGGAAACGTCATGCCTTTCGTATACATTATCATAAACCTGTGATATTAACAAGGTAACGAAGAGAACGTAGCTTAAGAGTCACATACGAGACATTTCATGAATATACCATAAACAATTATACTATTTTAGATACATGAATCCATACTAACACACATGATCTCACGTCTCACCGTAGAAGATATGTTGGCTTCACTAGATCGCGATATATTTATACATAGAACATGTTGTATACCAACGTGAATCCTCCCGCTCGGTCGATATATCTGTTACTTACATGATACACCTTTTCTACCTGTATCAGTCAGGTATACCTATGGCACCACGAGTGAGAAACTATCAGCTCGGCTCAGATGCGCTTCAAAGAAGTGACTTTGCTTTTGGTCTCTAGTGTAGCATTTAAACTTCCGACTTAACGAAGATCAATTCATACCATCGACTACGTTCGAGCGAACAACACATCATCGATTTAATACGTTACGAAAAGTGCTCAAAAGAAATGTGCGTTTACTATTAATCGAAATCTTAGCCAATCTTTCTATTCGCGCGATCTTTTTTTTTTTTTTTAACTAAACGAGTAATCTTATATCTTTTTCTTATTAGAACAAGAATTATTCGCAACAAAACTTAATGAGTGCTAACTGAATAAAATCTGTGTACGAACATCGCAAATTAAAAAAAAAAAAAAAAAAATCGCGGGCTAAACATATATTTTTATGAGTGTCAGTGACTTTTGAAACGTGCTCACTTCTCTGTAGTTATTTATACAGAAGTGAAGAAACAAATAAATAAAAAAAGGAAAGAAGACGAAAAAAAAAAACATATCTATATGTTGATGCGCGATCGGTAGTGATATTTTTGGCATACCTTTATATTAAAAAGAAAAAAACATTCGTCGTAAAAATTCTTACAACAAATATGGTCAACGTATTGGATCCCACTGGACACTATTGAATCAGGACTCCATCTGTCGGCAAGATATCAGCTATTCATCAAGTTCAACGCAATGAACTCATAATTCCGATAGTATTGGACTTAAACGTAAGACTTCCTTCCAATTTATGTACATTTTAAATTTTGGCCTATATCGGCTAGCATCGCACAGCATCATTATACGTAAAACTCTTCAACGATCGAGAACTGGATTATGATGGCTTTGGATCCAACTGGACATTACTAAGGTCGATGAGATCAACGAATTTTATGCTAAACATATCTTAAGGTTCATTTACACGAAAACGAACACTGCCAAATTTTTGTGATTTTCACCTACAAAGAATTTTGTCTTTCGTCGTGTATATTTTTTTTTTTTTAATATTCACTGCATCAAAATGTTTATCCTCGATCCAACTGGTCAATACTGAACTGATTAATTTTTAAGAAATATATTTCGCATTTTTATAGTTCTTCTCTTGATATCGTTATTATAAAATTCAAGATGTTGGACCCCACGGGAACTTATTAGAATATCAAATATTAATTGAATACGAATATTTTATTCCGAAAACAATAAGTGTTGAATTCCGTTTGTGAAATTTCGTTAAATAATTTTTGTTTTGAAAATAAATATTAAAATGTCTTTAGCGGTTATCTTAGACCCTACAGGGACATACCGGCGTCCTAAGGTTTCTACTGATCGATCATCAGTTGGAAATCATTTGGATCCAACCGGTCAATATTAAAAACAACAACCAATTCTCAATGCTGAACTGATTTTTATGATTACTTTATTTTTATTATTATCATTTTAATGTTTCTATTTAATTTATTTTGTAATTAAACAAACGATAAAAAAAAAACTATGTCGAGAAAACGTAAGCATTCAGCTTCGGCGAGGATGCCTTGGTTATGCGTTCGAGGACGTGAAGAAACTTCAAGTTGTAGACGGAGAAGAAGACCTATTACTTTTATTTATGTATAAATTGCCTTGAAACATTTGATTGTAAAAATTTAGTGAATTATTTTATTTGATTACGTATTATCATGTTTTTTTTATACATATATTACAAGATATATCATTATTTATACTATTTGGAATTGTTTCCGAACTTTTTTCTTAAAAATGTTGTGTACATGAATACATTATAGCTTCCAACTGAATCCTATAACTATTTTAAAGTATTAGTATGTGTCATATTAGGATTTCATGTCCCAGCTTCTTAACAACTTGGATTTAAAAAAGAAACAATGATCTATATAAACAAATTAATATTTTGATGTCTTTTTAAATTATATAAATACCTAGATGATAGTGGACAATAACGATAAAATGTATAAAACAGATTTGTCTCCTGAACTACCCACCTTTTAAGTTAAAAAAAAAAACAAAAATATAATACAAAAACTTTGTAGAAATTTTAAAATTATAATTTTACGTGTTTTATTTATAATCCATTCCACTTAATTTCCAATTCCACGGTCTGCGGTTAAATCATTACTGATTTATTTAATTTCCTGTAAGTGCCACTATATATAGTAATAATCTCTTATCTGAAGTTTATTTCCCTATATTTTAGAACAACTTTCCAGCTGTTACCTTCTACATAATGCACAATATACATACCTTTTTCTTCAACGGACCCACAATCTCTTACAGTGAGAGAATTGATATCGATTGATAAGTGAACGAACAACGATGTGTAGTATAGTTCAATCGTTCAATGCGGTTTATGCAGAAGAAGAGTTATGTGTGGAATTAACTGATGGGACTATAGTGCACTACTACTGCTTCTTTTCGTGAATGCAGCATACAAATTTACGAAAAGTTTCTCTTCGATTTCGTAGATTACAGGCCAAACAAAAACCAAGAGCAATTTGACGACTCTCTGCGAGCAGAAATATTAATAACGAATCACTGAACACTTATCGCTGTGTGCGCACATTATGTGTTAAGATTTCTTTTTTTTTTCTAGTTAGTTTTTATCGTTTCCTTCCGTATATTTCATTATTGTTGGCCATTTGGCATTTCCTCAAATTCAACAACTTTCACGTTTCATCGCTGAGAAGAATCGAGTTCATATTATAAACAACAACATGATATAGGATCCGAATGAAAGATTATAACGTAAGTAGCTACAACAGGTTCATTTTTCAATATGTGCAATGTTCAGTTGCAAGTCCAAAAACACAGAAAATAATGTAAGTCATATTACGGATATGTTTAATTACTAATTACGAGCTTAATATTGTATATCTACCATATATTAATCTTGAGATATTCCGGACGTTTAATACTTTACTACATGAGGTCTGTAGAGTACAGTGCTATTTCGCATTGCTTATTATTGCAATTTGACAGCGTGGTGAAAATACTATTATTGAATTTTTCATGGTAAGCTACCATTGAAACAAATTTGATTAAATGTTTGTTGTTTCCCTGCTTCAGTGGAGCCTGGAGTTAAGCACCAACACGAAATCCAGTGTCACCTACCTTTAGTATAAGGATATGATGGCAAGATATTTCACTTTCAACATAGTTCGTGATAATGGAATTTATTTCAACCACCAGCTGTCAGGGTTTTTCGGATAGTTGGCATGATACACCATCTGATGAGTCTATGCCATCCCACTACGAAACAGCTCCTTCGGACCTAGTCCAACAAAGTCTTATAAACTGATCTATCTAGTGAAGGTTTTCCAATTGTCATGTCCTCAAGGACAATGATTAATCAACAGTCGGGGATATCGTGTTGGGTAATTTATTTATATGTATTATTTGTAAATTTATTTTTCATATTAAATTTACACAATAAAAAGTAAAATACCACAACTCTGGATTTAGTTCCACATTGGTAATGGACAAAAACGTGTCCTCGGACCTGCACTTGGATTTTCCGTTCATATTTCGCACGAAAACAATAAAACTATGACACCTAAGAGTGAACTTAACCTCACTTCCAATGCAACTGTACTGACTTTTTGAAAAATTTCAGAACCGATCGAAATTTTCTTGCTAGATTTCAATTCTCGCAAGTTAGCGTGTACATTCTCAACTTGCATGAAAAGGCAAGCATCTGCTGGCTAGAGCAAAAACTTGGGCAAAGACGATCTTGGTACGGTGTTTACATGCAGCAACTCTAACAAGTTTTACTTGCTAGTGTACATGAGGTTTAAGGATGCGTTCATTGAGAACTCCTTCGAATAGCTTTCATACAATTGTTCTTAAAACATACATACCAGAGTCACGATAGTATAGTATCTACTCTACATAAAATTTGGAACTCAAATTTTTGTGCGTAGTTGGGAATAAAGCGGAATAAGGAGCTTTCTCTTACCGACCTTCACAATATCGTCGGCGTACAAGCGAAAGGCACCAAGTCAGAAATTACATTTTGCGTAAACCAAATGAATCTTAAGCTTCTTTTGGGAGATCTTGAAATCTCTACTTAAGGCTGTTTATATTTAATTAAAAAACATGTTGTCCGAGTGATAAAAGCTGACGTCGTAAGTTTTACACGATAAAAATTTTTGGGAATATTTTCAATGTGATTTTAAATCAATTTCGGAAAAAACCGATGTACTACCTTTTTCCTGTAGTTTTCAATTTTGTATCTGCAACTTAAAGACAGATGAATTTTTATCCTTTTCAAGGACTTGGAGGCAGCAGGATGGAGTTCCGCGATTTCTACCTTGGTTATCCTTTTACCAAGAATTGTTTCAGAATTAATATAAACAAAATTTCAAATTCCTAACTTGAAGTGTTATTCAGCAATTTGTGAGTATGGGAGCTATCCGTAGAATTAGAGGATTTCGTTCAATAGCAAACGCGACCCTACTGTTAAGCCAAAGTGAAGAAATATCGTTGACTATTAAAATCGAGCCTAACTTTACAAAATTTTAATTTCAATTTTAACCGAAAAGTTTGTAGTACAGAGCCTCGGACGAAGAAAAGTTATATGTATACAGTGCAACCCGGTTATAAACTCCATTGAGAGGACCACAAAAGTAGAACGTTATAACCGATAGTACGTTATAACCAATATAAAAACCTTCTACAGTTGGACTTCTGAAAAATGGTGGAAACTGTGTCGCGAAAGTACTACACAAGATGATATGCAAAATTTGGTCAGAGGAAAATATACCCGACGATTGGCGAAAAAGCATCATATGTCCAATTTACGATTTGCTGTTAGAATTACAGAGAAATATCATTATTGTATATGTACTTCCTACAAAATACTGACAAAAATGAATAAAGACCGTCTTAAGCCTTATACATACTAACGAAATAATTGGCGGATACCAAACTTTATTCAGAACCAGACGATCAACAACAATTCATGTTGAAACAGGTGCTTGAGAAATGCTGAGAATATATCACAGATAAATCTTCGTAGATTTTAAATAATCTTACGATATTACCGCCAGTACCATAATATGCTTGATTTTGGAATTCCATCAAAATTAGTCCGACTAACGAGACTCACAATAGGTGCGTTTTTTTCAACTAGATCAAGATCAAGATCATTCGTATTACATTGAAAACAACAACAAAGAGATGATCCAAAATCAAAATGGGATCATTGATGGATCAATGTTGTGATTTTAAATTTTTTTTTTTTACTTAAATGTCAACTATTTTAGCAATTTCACAGATAGCGCCATGCGATTTAGCACTAAATTCAACTTGTAGCAGGTATTTGCACCCAACAGGCAGAATGTGCTCATCGAAAAGTCGTTGTAACTCAATACATTTTGTACGGAAATTCAAGTCCATGTGCAAGATAGAGAAAGAATGTAGAAAATTATTGAAAAAGTCTGTGTTTGTATGACCTTTGTACAGTGCCGTTTCGTCGTATAGTATGCGAAACTTTGCCGACAGGGCAGCTGACAGTCTATCCGAGGCATTTACAAACAGCATTGTTAACCCTGCTAAAGTAGCTTTTGGGATGATCCACTGTGTATTTTTTTCTTCAATTAGATCTTATCCAGTTAAAAAAAACGCACCTAATGACGAACTCTGATCCCAAGTAAAAATATAAGCCGATTCCACAACCAGCTTTCGAACGGAATGTGGATAAAAGTAAGGAGATGGTCTGGCCCTCATACATTTTCAACTGAGCACTAGAGTATGTTATCCGAAAAATCCAAGTCGACACCAATAGGATACTACTATTCAAATCCACACAACTAATAGCATACACTGACGACATAATCATCCTCGCAACATCCTTTCCAAATGCTGAAAAGAATATGTACTTATAATAATGAAATCCTAGAAAATGCACAGGAATCATCAGCTGCGAATATATTAAACTATTATATAACCTATCTTGTGTTATGGTAGCGAGGAGTGCAAGTGCGCAAGCTTTCGAAAAAAGAAGCTAACTCATTTGAAAGAAAGGTTCCCCGATAAATTTTGGGACCCATGAAGGAAAGAACGGACTGGTGAATAAGATACAAACGTGAGTTGTATCAACTCTACGAAGAGCCAGAAGCTTCAACGTTCATCAAACTACGTGAGATGGCTACGTAGAGCGTATGGAATATAAAAGAAGCCCCCAAGCGTGATTTTAAAGGCAAAGCGAGTGGTAACAAGCCAGTAGGCAAACCACGCAAACTATCTAGACTCGGTCGACGAAGACAATAAAGCCATCTTAAAAATTAGCAGCTGGAGGACTATTGAAGGCTACGATTTCTATAAAATTTCGTAAGCTAGAATGGGCAGGTCATGTGGAGCGAATGGATGACGGAAGAATTCCCAAGCGCACAATGAAAGCGCACAATGAAAGCGACCAGTGGGTAAACCACGAAAAAGATACGAGGACTCAGTTGACGCAGATTACAAATCGCTTCTTAGATGCACAAATTGGAGGACGCGGGCGCTGAACCGAGATTACTTCAGATAATGTATCCTGCAGGCCCTGGCCTGATTTGGGCTGTCGAGCCATTGATGATGACGACTTCAGGAAGCCAGGGCCTGATTTGATCTGTCGCGCATTTGAGAATGATGAAGTTTTCCGAAATTGGTTCGTGGTTTTTCAACTGGTCATTGTCCATAAACTTTTCCGTTTGGAGATTCTTCCGTCATCCATCCGCTCCACATGACCAGCCCGCCCATTGGAGCTACTTGAATTTAATGACGATCGATACTTCTGGATTATCGCAGATGGTATTTAATTCTCTATTAGCATTCCCCAGATCGGGTCTTCCCTCACAGGTCCAAGGATTGTTCTCAGGACCTTTCTGTCAAAAGCGTTAACTAATTTTTCGGATGTCTTAGCCAATGTCAACGTTTCGCTGCCATAGTATGGCACTGGTCTTATTATTGGTTTTGTTTTTAATTATTAGTAGTACCGAATAATACGTCTTATTTGCCATTATTATTCGTATTTTAATTTCGATGGGTTCGCTTCTATCTTTTGATATATTTGCCGCGAGATATACTAAGCTGTCTATGTTTTCGAGGTTGAAGGCTCCTACTGTAATGTTTTGTCTGATTGGCGTAGTTTTCCTAGTTTGTTCATGATTTTAGTTTTTTTTTCGTTAACATGTAGTCTAACTTCCGAGTAAAGGTTTAAAAATATTTCTTTGGCACTCTACAGGGATCTTGAAAATATATTTATGTCGTCGGCATATGCTACTGGTTGTGTGTATAAGAAGCATAGTGTTCCCTTGCTGTCAACGGGTAGTTTCCGAACAACATATTTGAGTATCAAATTGAAAAACATTGGTGTCAGGCCACCTTTTTTGAGCCTGCCCGTTGTCAGTTCTGGAAGTCAGATCATTTTCCACTTGACTTGTGGCAGAGAATCAGTCATTGTCATTTTTGTAAGCCGAACCAGTTTTGGTGGAGCTCCTAAATTCATTATTATTTTGTCCAGTAAGCGCCTGTCGATACTGTCGTATGCCTGTTTGAAGTCCACAAATATCTGGTGCACATCAATGTTAAATTCCCAGCACTTTTCAAGTACATACCTATCTAACTGAGAATATTTGGTTCGTGGTCGATCGTCCAGCTCTAAATGTGCCCTGGTATTCACCAATTACTTTGTCAGCAAAGAGATTATTTCTCTTTTCTAGAATTTTCGTCAAGATCTTATAAGACGTAGGTACACAACAGGAATATTCCCCGATAGTTGTCACTGCAGAGTTTGTCGCCTTTTTTACAAATTGGATATACATATGATAGTCCTGCGCCAATATTCAGGAATTACCTCTTGCATCCATACATACATATGTCCTAGATGAAATCTGTGTATGAGCTTAAAACTTAAAAAGTAAATTCTTCTAGTTTTATGAGAATTGGAGGATATCGGGTAAATGAAGTCGATTGGAATGAGTGATGAGGATAAGATAGCCTTCGAGAAGCAGCTAAATTTAATTTCGAATTTGATTTATATTAATAATATACACCTACCTCTTCGAACTTAATTTACCTTGAGTAAATATGATAATTCGCCTTAAAAGAAAATACTTTACACTAAAGTGATTGTGTTCCGGTTTTCTCAGCGCCCAAGGAAAAACATCGTGACACATTACATACTAGTCCGCAAGATACCTGCCTCTGCCTCATCATCACACGTCACAATGCAGATTGTATACTTGAAACCTAAAACTTATCTTGTTTCACGGCAATCTCAACAATCCAGCAGCTAGCAAGCTACTGTACTGCTATCACAATCAGCTGATATGTTTTCGTTAAATTATACAATTACAAATTAAAAAATTTACACAGATCGCGCTTATGTGATATAAGATGTGCCTACGTGTGTTGTTTGCATTTCTCTGTGGCTCTGCAGGCAATAGAGAGTACAACACACTACAAAACAATGACGAAAACGCCAAAAAAGCTACACCTTAATAAAGTTCAGTTCAATGAACCCCTATGTTTGGATACGACAGTCATATGGTTGGTTTAATGTCGTACAACTTCACCAACCAATACAGATGTAGCTTTTTCTGCGGGGTTTTGAATACCCCAACGGACCGCATGGAAGAAGCTCTCATGAAACCCGACGAGACGATACATAAATTCGAAGCGTACAGAGATAAGCCTCGACTTTGTGAGCGCAATTATACATGTAATTTACAAAAAAAAAAAAGAAAGAAAAAGAAGAGAGATACACGCCACATTTCCTTTATCGCGTACAAAGTTCTCAAAATTAATATGACTTACTTTATGTAAGTACATAGCGTGCGTCCGCAGGTACCAATCTGGTGTGGTTCCACGCTCCACGGCACGACGGTGTAGTGCGGATGGAAAATTGAATGGGTACTTCACATCTATCTCCTGTTTATTCAGACCTCGGAGGTTTGAAGTGCGATTGTCTCCAAGCGCATTCCGTTTGCCGTCGAGGTGAAAATGAAAGTTGATGGGAAACAGCTTACATTTCGGCGAACTCTCTCTCGAAAGTGTAAAACTTCTTATAGATCTATCGAACGCGGAAGTTGACAGTTCAAGCACCTTGCCATCTCGCAGAGCACGTATACAAGGTAATCTTTCTGTTGCTCGCTCATGCAGTCGCATCGCATAGCACGTGCCACTATTTCCATCCATCAGTATTTTGTGTACTCAATTGGTTTATTTCTGGGCTTTTTGACTGGAAGTTCATCAAACTTGAGCTGACTTTTCTTCTTTTCTCATGTACTTCGTACATACTTAAATAATTTGCTTAATGATCATTTACTGATCGCGAACTTCATTGAGCACATTGTAACTTCTTTATTATCGATTTATACCTACGTGGTTGTGTATTTAGGTCACTTATCTATTTTTAATTTTGTTCAATATCTCTTAGCGACTGGTGTAGGTGTTATTAAATAGCGCACTCGTGACCTTATGAACCGAATTAAAAATTATGAACAAAAATCAAAATTAGTATATTTCACTTTAATATTTATAAGAAAATGTGTGTAACCTTTTGTTTTACTCTACAATAAAATTTTGAACTTTTTTTTGCTTTAATCACTTATGTAGTACTTCTAGATGTACATACTAAGTTTAGGTAGGTTATCTGGTATAGAAATACGGAGAATTATTTTAACTATTAGTTAATCAAAACCACTCAAGTTAACTTCATATTGAAATACCAGGTCTAAGTTTCAACTTCGTCACATTCACTGTTAGGGAGATATGGATTTTGTAATGTCTCGATTACAGTATTTAAACATTTCGGACTCATAATTCCCCCCCCCCCCCCCCCCCCATATACCATACGCCTCTCCTAATATCGAGAAATGGGTCTACTATCCATGATATATCTATATAACTATTCTTAACAACATTTAACGTCATAGCAATGAAACAAACTCAAATAGTAGGCCTGTTCTTCCTCCCCCACTCATCTTCTACACTTTTCTGCACTCGCTCGAGAGCTAGTGCAAAAAAGTGTAAGAAAGTGTATGCAAGAAGAACAGACCTATTGTGTCACTCGAGATCACTGTGGATCCATTGTGGAACCTGGTGGTTAATACGACAACAACCAAATTTATATAAAACGATTTCTTGAGTTATGAGACATATTTTCTCTAGATTTTTGTGTGGCAGCTACTCGAATCACTCTTTCGTATTCATTCATTTAACTGCAACTTTTGAAAAATCAATGGCCGCTATTCACAGTCGTCATAAAGTTGGCTTTAAGTTAAAGCTGACTTTAGTGTCATATTAATAATACGACACTAAAGTCAGCTTTATCTCGAAGCCAACTTTATGACGACTGTGAATAGTGGCCAATGTATCTACCTAACATTTCAAACTATAGGCGTTCCGAAGTTATTGGTCATTTTATTTTTTTTATTTATTTCAATGTGGCACCATCATAAATGATGGGGCCCATCATCATTTCGGCCAAGCCCGGGGGGCACATGGCACGTCGCATTACAATTTTATATTATAAATTAATTTCGTAAGATTATACGCTATATAATTCAATTTGTTAACTTATATTAGATGAGGTGGGTGATTCGATGATGGTTAAGGAGTTTGAGGAGTAGGTCAGGATTGGCAGTGGATAGAAGGGAACTCAGGGGGGAACGGCGTAGCGGAAGAAGCGACGGGATTTCCAACAGTGGATAAGGATGTGCTCGATCGTTAGTGGCATCTGGCATTCTAGGCAACCGGGTTGAGGCGTCTTAGTCATCCTGTACTCGTGGGTAAGTCTAGTGTGTCCTAGACGCACCCTGGCGATGATAACGGACTCCCTTCTGTTCTGATCGAAGTTGTAGTTTGGCGGGTCTATGCTACTCCAGTGGCTCGCCAAGAATGTGGATTGACTTTCCCAAAGGCTGGCTACATGCTGTTTGAGCTTATTCCTGGCCGTTCGTCTCATAAAGCTGATAAATGATGGAATAATTTCATCAACATGCGGGGAGATTTGGCGATTGGCTAGCGTATCCGCCTCTTCGTTACCTTTGATGCCAACGTGGCCTGGAATCCAGAAAAGGAAGGTACCAGCCAGGTTGGCGCGGATAACCTCTTGTAGGTACTGAATGGTCGGGTCCCCTGGGCGTTGATTCTTGACGGCATCAACCGCCGACTTACAGTCAGTAAATATAACTGCCGGGTGGCCAGCAGTTCTGGCCAGCTTCGCGGCTTGCAGGATGGCGTATACTTCCGCCTCATATATGCTAGCATCAATGTGGAGTTTGCAGCACAATTGGCCGCTTGGGGTCGTGTCATCTGGCTTGATGGTGATGATGGCAGCCGTTGTATGTGAGTCGGATTTAGACCCATCGATATAGTACCGGGTGCGTCCAGGGAGTTGATTAAGGTGACTCCGGTGTAGTTGCTGATACTGAGCGGCTGGTGTATGTGTTTTGGATGGGTACCAAGTGCTGCTTATCCTGCTTCTGTTGGAGTTTGTAGAGCGTGGTGAGTGAGGGGAGATAGGGATCGGCGGAGGGATGTTTGGACAGTGTTTGAGGAGGGTGAGGCGAGAGCACCATAGTGCGGAGTTGAATTCCCTTGGTGTTGGTCTATCGAAGAGCGCGGTCGAGATGTTGCTGAGTGTCTGGAAGTGCGGGCTTCTTGGGTTTATTAGACTCTTCGCGGCGATGTTGATTTGTGCCTTTTCAGTTAGGGTGTTTACTGTGTCACACCCCGACTCAACATGAAGGGCAGCGATGGGTGAGGTCCGGTAGGCGCCAAGTGCAGCACTCATTATTTTATTTACGGCGACTTGTAGGCTATCGATATTGGCTTTGGAGCTGACTCCGTAGATGGCCAGGCAGTAATTGACGTACCCTCGAATGAGCGTACGGGCGACGTGCAATATCGCTGCGGTGGAGGCTCCCAGACTTTTGGACGCTAATACCCGGACTAAGTTCACGATTTTACCGAGAGATGCGATCATATGGCGGAAGTGTAAATTCCATTTTAAATTCGGCGCGAATGTTAGTCCGAGGATCTTACACGCGGGAAGCGGATGTAGCGCGGGTTCTTCGGATAAATCTGCACCGGCAGAGCGAGTTCTTTTCCTGGTAAACGTAATACGTTCGCCCTTTCCAAATGGCAATTTTGCTCCGGTCTTACTGCACCAAGCGTCGATGGTCGTCCTTACTCGTCTGAAGGTGTCATTAAGGAGGGGGTGGGAGGAGGTAATCAGGATGTTGTCGGCGTAAATGTAGTGTTTGGTATGCGGAATATCGGACAGCAGTTGCGAAAGCGAGTGGGTGTACGTATTGAATAGCGCGGGAGACAAGGGCGACCCCTGAGGGAGGACGTTGTCGATACTATAATGCTTAGAAGTGTATCCATTGACTCTCACCATAATGGATCGAGCCGAAAGGAAGTTATCAATTGTTTGGATAAACCTGGTATCAATGCCCCAGACAGACATCTGATTAGTAACCACGGTTTTGATTACCCTGTCAAAGGCCTTCTCCAGATCGAGGGAAAGAGCATGACACTCCTGTTTGTTGAAGAGTGCAAGCTTGGCCTGGTGTTCGAACTCGAGCAGGAGAGAGGTTGTACCTCTCCCTGGTCTAAAACCGTGCTGCTCGGCCGACAAGACATTCTCCAGTAGGGAGCCAAGCCTCCGTCCCAAAATCTTTTCAAAAACCCTTGACAAGCAAGGGAGCAGCGATATAGGACGTAGATCCTTGGAAGTAATTGCAGATGAAGCTGTATTGGACCTCTTACGGATTGGCACTTGGACAGCTCTCTTCCACATGTGTGGAAAGGAGCCCTGCCCTAGGATCAGGTTAAACAAGTCTATCAGTCTAAGCTTCAGGCTGATTGTAGATTGTCTGATCATCTCGTAAGTGATCCTGTCGTGTCCTGGGGCTGACCCCTTGCAGGAACTAAGCACCGAACTTAGTTCCGCAAAGGAGATGGGGTAACTAATGTTTCTGTCTGGATCCGGTGATTGGACTGAGATGTTTCGAAGGGCTGACTGTTTGTCTGCGAGTTGTACGGAAGAAAAATTCGAATCCGATGAATAGTTTGTCCAGGATAAAGCAAGGTGTTCGGCGATATGCAGAGAATTCGTAATGGAACCTAGATCAGTTGTTAAATTGGGAATCAGACCAGGCGGTCTACCCCCGAAAACAGACTTAACCTTTCTCCATGCATCGGCGAGATTTGAGCTGGGATCGATGGAACGAGCAAAAGAGTTTCCGTTCTCTCTTTTTGCAGCTTTAATCTTTCTCTTAATGATAGCCGCCTCACGACGATACGCTACTAGGTTTGTATCTGTCGGATGCCTATGGAAGAGTTTCCATGCTCTATTCTTGGTCTTGATCGATATGAGGATATCACGGTTCATCCATCGCGGTTGAGAACTGGGGGTTGGGGAGGAGACGGGGATAGAGGTAGCTGCTGCAGAGTGTAAGATCTTGACGAGGCGGGCCGCCTCCTGATTCACATTTGCCGAAATCGGGTAACTCTCTGCAGTTTCATCCATAGAAGCTCTATACTTGTCCCAGTCGGCGCGAGAAGTGGTGGTTGGTCTAGAGTTAGCCAAGCCTTGAATCGATCGTATGATGACTGGCAGGTGGTCACTGCCTTCCGGGTTAGTATGGAGCTCCCATGTCAGAAATGGAGCAAGCCTGGAGGGAGCGAGGGTCAGATCGATGGCCGTCATGGTGGATCTAGTCGAGATGAGCGTGGGCGAGCCATCGTTGAGGAGAGCGAGGGAGGCGTCCTCAATCCAGTCTGCCACCAGCCTCCCCCTACAATCCCAACGCTCACCTCCCCATAGAGGACTGTGAGCGTTGAAATCGCCACCGTAAATGGTGTTCTCGGGAAGCTGATCAGACAAACTGGCCAGGTCAGCATTGGTAATCCTCCGCCCGCACTCAAGATACGCCGACACCACCGTCATACGAGGGTCAGATCCGACCGTGACGGCACAAGCCAGAAAGTTGACACTCAGCTCTACCTGTTCGAAGGCTATAGAGCTGTGAACCAGGATGGCTACTCCGCCATGTCTGGTATCCCTGGGTGTGTTATAGCCAATATAGGAGTAGGCTCCGAACCTGAGAGGTTCTTCGCCCGGAAGAATATTGGTTTCCTGCAACAGTATTATGTGGGGTCGGTATAGGGAGATGAGGATATCAAGGTGGGGACGATTGGTATACAGGCCTCTGATATTCCACTGCAGAATACAGAGGCTACGGGAAGGGTGAAAGGGAGGTGGTGTCAATGGTATCACGATTGGGAGCATTATAGTTCGAGTTCCGTTTCGGCATCGTCCATGGAATCAGTTATTGGTCAATTCAAGAACACATGTTTTAAGGACTTTTTCTTTTTCTTTACCGTTCACGAACTTAGTCTCGACTAGAGTCACTGTATTCTCACACACCCTTCTAGTAGGAGTTCGGCCGATAGCCCAAAATTGGACTAGAAGACCACTACATAACCTGAAAAAAGGTCGTTTTCGTGCAGCCAAACTTTTAAGTTTTTAAGGCTGCACGAAATTTCGGTGTATAGGTGCATAGTATGTGTGCCCGAATTAAGGTTTTCTTTTGTAAATTTACGTACATTATCTATTTCTTTTATAGAAATTTCCTATTTTGTACCGAAAATTAGACTATTTCGAATTGATATGTGATATTCCCCCAATAAAATCAAAAAAATTTAAATTTACTGGTTTTCGACCTGAGCATGCATCGGCCAAACCTTAGGTAGGGTGAGTAGTGTGAGTGCGTATACAGGAACCTTAGTCTCGACCAAACATCCAAATTCAAAATTACAAGATCTTAGGTCAGAACTACAATGGCTGCTATAACTTAACAAATTTCGAGTGTTCCTACAGAAACACCCTTCCTTAGATATAAAGATTCATCGTTAAATTATTCGCAAGAAATATATTGAAATTTTAAACATTCACAGCCAGTTACACCCCGTTAGCGGGAAACGGAAAGCTGATGCAATACGACTATAAAATGATTCCACAGAAATAATATTAATGCGAGATGATTGTACACAGAGATATGTATGGTTAAGTTTGTTAAAATGTATGAACCGCTTCAAAAAAATTTAATACCCTGAAATTTTCTATTTTCACATTTTAGGACCCCAAAAAAAATAAGAAAAAGAGTAGAAATGTCCGTCTGTCCGCTGTAGACGCGCGCCGTACGCCGTTCGGAAAACTGTTTGAAGGTGCGTAGCTCTTAAACCCCTTGATTTTGAGATATTAAGCTGACAATTTTATGGTAGGTAGAATGGATGAACCCCTACGAGTGGTGTTGGTGAGGGTGTGAACGGGAAGAAAGGGGAGCGTTTTAGAATTTTGGCTTATACCATAGATCTCAGGAACCGCTTTTGCTAGGAGACTGAAAGTTGGGACTTATGAAGTACTAAAGTTGTGGACTGATTTTCTGATTTTTGGTGTACTATGCGATTGACAACCTAAGGAATAATTAGGAGGAAAAAATGCGATTAGAACCCTTGAACATTGAACATAAAATGCGTATTGCACATAAAATGCGTAAATTCGAGTTTTTAAATGCAGTTTACCTATTTCTTGAATAATTAACATGTCATTTTCATTAATATAATGCTAGAAAAAATCTTAAAGAAGGTCCTCCATAGATCAAATATTAAAAAATGTTCATTTTTTTTAATAATATATGAAGTCAAATGCGATTTTGATGCTTCATGACTGTTTTCTTGTCAATATTTCACGTTAATCGCACCAAAAAAACAAAATAAAATTACACCACTTTATTAGCTGGTATGTAAACTAGGTCGTCCATAGAGAAAAAATTCAAAACTGTATTTGGAAAAATGCTATTAGAACAACAACCCTTAAACATTTTTTAAAATGCGTTAGTTCGTGTTTTTTAAATGCATATTACCTATTACTTGAATAATTAACATGTCATTTTCATTAATATAATCCTAGAAAAAAAATTTCATTTTTGTTAATAATATATGAAGTCAAACTGACCGAATTTCATTGAAAAGTATCATAGATAATTGGTATATCTAGAAGATAAATCAATGAAAGTTTTTTTGATTTTTAATAGTTATGTGTTTCAAATATAATTTGAAACATACTGCAGTCACGATCGGCTGCAAGCCAATCGTATAATACTCCGATGGATATTGAAGTTGGGGATGAAGAAGTATTACGTGTGCATGTTATATGTCCTTGATTAAGGAGTCCCATTAAATTGCTAATCAAAACTATAAGACAATATTCACTGTTTAATTTTATATCTTGAATTGGAAAAAAATATCCTTTTTGAAGGAGTTTCATATGGGAGGCGGAGCAAGGCGGACTCACTCGATTTCTTACATATTCATCCTTTTCCTTGGAACCATTCAAAAATTAATGTGTACAAAATTTTAAATTTGTAGTTTGAAGCGTTTAAAAGTTATCGAAAAATATTGTTGAACACGTGTCTAGGATTTTTTGTATGGAAGGTCCCAGAAGGAGTAAAAGGATTTCGCTGACTAGTAAATTCGAACTTTGTTTTCACTCAAAACTAATTTGTACAAAATTCTGAATTCATAGCTAAACGATTACTTGAGTTATAGTGAGTTTCATAAATTAAGTTAAGTCATTTTTACAGGATATTTGTATGGCAACCCCTCGAAGGACTATTAGGATTTTCTTCATAATCATACAGTTAGCTCCAACTTTTGGAAACACAACACATGCGAAATTTCAAAGACCTAGCTTAAGCCATTCTGAAGTTACCGACCAGTATTCTTGAACACGTGTCTTAAGAACACTTTGTATGGCAGTTACCCGAAGGAGAAGGACGATTTTGCCCGTTAACGAACTTAGCCTTAAAAATTCAACCAAACACCCAGATTCAACAGCCTAGGTGAAAGCGTTCTTGAGTTATCGTGCTAACGGACAGACAGACGGACGGACGGCCGGACGTCAAGCGGATTTCAGGTTTTTGGCCACAAATAAAGAAAAAATACTATTTAACTTTTTTCCGTCCGAGGCTTGGTTCTATGCGTTACATATTTTTCGGCTGGATCAAACTTATAATACTCTATGTGATTTCATCTAGAGTATAAAAACTATAACACTATATTTTTCTATAAAAATCAAAATTAAATCGCTGATAGACAGCGAACGATGCAGACATATTGTCCTCGCCAAATTACACGAACGAAAAACCGATTTCAATCGATTAAAATCCTCTCAAGGAAGAAAAATCAAACTGGGATAAAAAATTGTCGTATCGGACTCATGGGGCCTTAAACATAAGTCGTTCTCGATATGCGAAAAGCACCGCCTCCTAAGTACATTGCCATCTAATCAAAAATCATATTTTTAGAGGATGACACTAGTGGTTTACTATCAAAGCTCCTGAGTAAATCACATGATTTTTCGGCGTCCGAGGAGTTTCTTCCAAAAAATGCCGCATACAAAAAATAACAATGTTTTGATAACTGGATTCGACAAATTTTCCATTAAAAATTGAATATTTTAGCATAAATGAATGTAACATCTCTGCACAGATCCAACCACCGATTTTGACCTAGAGAGAATAAAAGAAGGAGATGAAATCTGATTCCAATAAAACTATAATTGACAATTTTTAATACGGTGCATTTTTTCGTTCATTATTCTGTACCTAGTTACACTTTATATTACAATTAAAATGTGAGAATATGTTAAGACAATAATTCATCTAATCTGCCAAATATATTGTAGAAAGGTGGTTCTGTTCAAGTTTATCCATGCGGCTGTCCAAAATACCAGCATCAAATTTAGCACAATGTTACACTATCTCGGCCTTATTAAGTAGGTTAATTAGAAGAAATATTTTCAGAGTATATTTTATTAAAGGCTGTATCATGCACTTGATATATTGAAATGTAGTCGTTGTTGTTGTGTATTTCATAGAGAAGAAACGTGTCAAGTTTAGCTTATCACATTTTGCACTTCCTTGTCGCTGAAATAAAAAAAGCATTTAAAGCCGGTTAATTCATACAAAGCGGATGGTTTTCAACGCCACTATGTGTATAAAATATGTAAAAAAGTTTTTTTTATCCGAATCTGAATCGGTGTTTCTATCATGTCCATTTAGAACAAGTTTTGTAATGTTTTGGGCTTGTGTAGACATTCGGCCATAACTACTATCCCAATAATTCAATCTTGACCAAGTCTCAGGCTGACACATATTCCAGCATATTTGTTACTTATTGAATCATAATTTGAGAAATTAGATGTCATCCGTTAACAAAGTCTTTCCGCAAATATCCTTCACTTCCAACCATCGCGGTAGTAATTAATGCTCAGAGAAGAAGAAAAAACTCATAATTTCAACGTAAATCATGTTCTCATTTTTTTCGGTACTCGGTTGTGCATAAATTATTAAACCGGCTCTTCTTATAACATCTGACAAGGATTTAAAGCGATTAGACTTGACGCCAAATAATTTTGAAGGTCTTGGCGAGCAGTTTTTATGCATTTTTATCTAAAAAACTGGAGTACCTTGCATTTAATTAAGACAATAACTTGAAAAGTTTAATTCTCAATTCAAACGAGTGCAATACCTACTTAATATAAATATTAGTACGCGCTTAAACCGTAATTATTTATTGAATATTTTTATACTCTAAATGAAGTATGAGTCAATTTTTCTTTCAATTTCGTTATACATACTATATATATATATAACTCATTCCAGCCTAATTTTAAATATTAAAAAATCATGGAACTACAGATTTGCACTAGTACTAATAGTACTAAAAAAAACCGAGGCTGTAATGACATTCATCAAGGTATATCTAAAAAAATCTGTGACATATTTATAACTCGTTCAAAATTCTCACCTAAACGTGATATGACGGTAAAATATAAAAGCGATATGAGGTTAAAATATCTAGGAAGTAGAAGTATATAAATAACTCCTCGTTATCCTTAACCGTGCCTTAAACGAACCCCGAAATGAAACAAAGCTGTTTACAACCCTATTTCGATAAGAACTCACCAAAATGGAGTCATCAATGTGTGTAATAAATACAGATCGTTGCCGAATATTCATCAAGGCTATTATTGTTATTGTCTTATTTTTTGTTGAACTATAACTGCAATTCCAAAAATACTTAAGAAAGTAAAAAATCCGATGAACCAACGCTCACGTTGCCCTTAATATGTACAACAATTACAATTTTTGACCTAGTTCAGAACGCGGTCATTGCCAAAATGTAACCCTCGTTCTTATGAGGAATGTACCCTAAAAACAGTGGACCAGAATATTATTTAGAAAATTAATGTTTGCACCAAACCAGTCCTTATGAGAAACAACTTTCAAGATTCATTTCTGGTTCTAATATAAAACTAAAATGTTCCAACCGTCTTGACGTAAATGTATGTATTATTTTTTGGATGGAAAGTTTGAGACGTGTTAAAAGGTTAGTTGCGGTGCAGATTATTGAAAAAGTTGCATATATGTATGTATAGATAGATTCCTAGTTATTTCTTAAGGTTCTTAATCGCAACAAGACTTTAAAGCGCAACCCGCACTTCCAACCAAAAAGTAATGAAGTTAGTTACGCTCAGCGCCGTATTATTCACATGGTGTTATTAGTAACCGCTGGTTAATTCCAGTTGCCCCAGAAGTTTGGTATTACTCACCTTCAGTTATCGTTTATAACCGGTGATTCGCTGGTTTTGCAGCCAATAATTGAAGTGATCCAGGGAAAACTGTAACCGGTTTTCTACGATACACAGGGACTTTATCGCCGATTTGACAAATTTTGAATTATTCACGATTAAAGTTATGGCAAAATCTTATTAATGGGTTTATTGGAGTGATTTTCATTCGATTCTGATCCGACGAAGAAGACAAATGGAACATCGCCAATACTAAGTGGCGTAGTGTATCGAAATCGATACATGTGACTACAAAGACTGTTTCTGCCGACTCCGATTTACAAAGTCAAATGAATTGTTTCCATTTCGTCGTTTTTCACCCTCACCCTTTATACCCCTACCTTAAGTTTTAAGGTAGTGGTATATCTAGCTCTCTTATACGGTTTTGGAGATATGAGGTGTGATTTAAAATAAAATAAATAAAAATTGTTATTACTTCCATCATCAATCAACAACCTCCCTAAACAAATCATATACAGTGCCAAATATTATTTAGTTTATTATTTTTGAAGTGAAACTTCTTTAGCGGCGAGTGAAATTTCAAGGTCGCGTCACGTTTAAGCACCTTTCGTTACAGATATAATGTAGAGTAGTGGTGTGCAAAAAGTAATTATTCGGTTATTAAGTATTCGTTACTTGAAACGAGTACCGAGTACCGAATACTACTTTACTAAAGTATTCGTTACTCCCCACAAAAAGTATTCAAAGTATTCAGTAATTATTCGTTACTCCAAAGTAATCGCTTTGTACATCACTAATGTAGATGAAACGAAACTCGATGAAACGATGGTACGAAAAAGCGACATTGCGAGAGAGCGGTGTTCCCTTCTGACTACACCCATAGAATTTAAAATACTACTCCTATCTCTTCGCCCTCTTCACCAATCCCTTTTTAAACAACTGATTTCCCTCACCCCTCTCTCATTCCTTACTTTTCTTTTTACACCCCTTTCTCCTTACATCAAACCCTCCCCCCACTGTATACCCCCCTCTGTGTACCCTTATCATTCTACCCCTCACCCTACATATTGTTCCCCTCATCTACTTTCTCTATCCCCCCCCCACCCTCCTCTCTACCCACTATCCTCTCCTAAAAAAATTGAAAAATTCAGAAAATTTATTTGGAATACTACTCCTATCTCTTCCCCCTCTTCACCAATCCCTTTTTAAATAACTGATTTCCCTCACCTCTCTCTCACCCCGTACTTTTCTTCTTACACCCCTTTCTCCTAACTTCAACCCTTCACCCACCCACTGTATACCCCCCTCTGCGCACTCTTATCATTTTACCCTTCACCCTACATATTGTTCCCCCTCATCTACTTTCTCTATCCCGTTACCCCCAACCTTCCTCTTTACCCCCTACCCCCTCCTACCACATTGAAAAACTCAGAAAATGCAAATTTTGTATTATTGTATTTATTTTGAAATGCTCTCTCTCTGAATCTCAGATGAAATCTCTCTTATTCTTTTTCTTTATTTTTCAAGAAGTTTCACTTCTATCATGTGCACGGTGCTGCACACGCTGTTTTTTTTTTAATAGTAAAATATTTAGATCGACCTGAAATTACAAAAAAAAATTTGCGAACCTAAATTTATGTATTTTCACGTTTTAGGACTAGTAAACCAACGAAAAGCAACAACAAAAAATGTCCGTCCGTACGCCGTCCGCCGTACACAAAATCGTTTGAAGGCGTAGAACGGCTTATGCTAGAAAGTTGAAACTCGGTGTGCGTATGTAAATCAACTAGAAATGCAATTTTAATTAAAAATAAATACGAATATCCATTGGCGTTCGGAATGAGACAAAAAAAAAATGATCAGTGAAAATAAAATGCATATACAGTATAATCCCGATAATTCGTAGTGTCAAGGGACCTAAGGTTTATTACGAATTAACGAGACTTTCGAATTAGCGGGGTAGCGAATTATTGATTATTAAAGACGGGCAAAATTCAGATTAACGCAACTTATTGGTTTTTATTAAAATTCAACATACACACGTTTAATAAAAAAATAAAGTAAAATATGTAGGTACATATGGTACTCTGTTATTCTTGTTAAACAAAAAACCCTGGCATGGAAAAGAAATCAGTTAGTTTTTTCTGATGGAGGGATTATTGACACGCTCGATCAATTGCATTGTCCAGGGTCACAATAACAAAAAAAAACATTGTCACTTAAACTATTTATCGTCAAAAAATGACTCAAGCAAACATGATTTAGAGAATTGAAGAGTGTTTTCCGAATAAACGGGATTATTACAAGCGACTTACGAATTATAAGACGTTTAATTGGACCTCGAGTAGGAAAATAAATACGAATTACCGAGGGGACCAAAATGCATTGGGTTTTTACGAATAACCGCGATTTTTCCAAGGGACCAGCAGTTTATTTCGAATTAGCGGGATTTACGAATTAACGAGATACGAATTATCGAGATTGTACTGTATTTTCACGATTTTCGTCATATCTAATAGGTCTTTCCATATACTGAATTTTTTATTCTACGGACTCTTAATATGAATACCTAGAAAGTGTTTTCAAGTCTGATCAGATATCGAATATCTTTTTACTTCCACGGGTTTGTTAATAATCACCAATTTTCAAGTTTTTTCCTTCTTCAACTCCTATCTCGTATCCCGGAATATGACCCAATTATGCAATTCATACTATATTTTATTCTAAGCGCTTCCCGAACTTTTTGGTAGGTTTTCAGTCACATAGTAACCTACACCGCATCTCAGAGCTGAACGCGTTCCGAACTTCTGCCTGAAAAATAAAAAAGAACTTGATGGAGTTGTTGGTTCCAGTAGTTGAAGTAGGAAATCAGGTTAATTGCATTTGTAATGCGATTTCAGTAAAGCTTTGTGCGCTATAGGTTTCCTTTTAATTTTCATTTAATAGATTCAATCATATTTAACTCAACATATCCTAAAGATACTTTGAGGTGTATCCTTTTCCTCGATTATTCCAAATTCTGCAGTCGTGCCATAGAGTAGCCACCTTGGTATTTTATATTATTCTCCTTGACACCTGCAAACCACGACTAAGTCATTAAGCGGTTAACTACTAAGAAATATAGTATGTTCTAATTTTGCCTACAGAAAATTTGAGAGTATTATAAGTTTAATCCAGCCCAAAAGTTTGCAACGCATAGAATGAAACTTCAGCCGAACAAACTTTTTTATGTTCAGTAAAAAATTCCAAGTCCGCTTGTCGTCCGCCCGTCCATCTGTTCGAACGCACGATAACTCAAAAACGTCTTGACCCAGGATGTTGAAATCTGGACGATTGATGAAATTGGCAAGTCTAGTAGTTTCAATAAAATGCAGAACCCCTCAGAACACGTGATCAAGAATACTACTTACTTACTTACGATGGCGCTACAGTCCAAATCATCCTTCTCGGTTCATTGTACGCGTCCTCCCCTTTCCGAATCTTAGCAGTGATTTGCGTTAATAGAATCCACCCAGCGTTTCCGTGCATTTCCAACTAATATTTGTCCATAAACTTTTCCCTTTACTATGCGTTTGGGGATTCTTTCGTCATCCATCCGCTCCACATGACCTGCCCATTGTATTAAAGCTACATGATCAAGAATATTGGCTGGTAGCTCCAAGTTTATTGTCCAATAGGTGCGGTTACATGGATGAGTCTTAAGGCTCGTGTACAATAGCAAGTAGCTTGCTACATTTCTTGCTAGAGTAATTTGGTGCGATGTTTAAACTGTGTTATGTATCTATCAAATTGGAGCCATTTTACTCTAGCAAGTAGCTCTACTATAATCTTGCAAGTAAAACTTGATCTTCCGTGTACACTTCATCATCAAAGTTTCATTGAACTGCCAAAACGAAAAAGAAAAATACCACAACTCTGGATAAAGTTCCACATTGGTAATGAACTCCACTTGGATTTCCCGTTCATATTTGGCACGTAAACTATAGAACTATGACACCTAAAACTGAACTTAACCTGACTTTCAATCCAACTGTACGGACTTTCTGAAAAATTTCGGAACCGATCGGAAATATCTTGCGAGATTTAAACTCTCGCAAGTTAGCGTGTACACTCATAAGTTGCTTGAAAAGCCAAGCATTTGCTGGCTAGAGCAAAAACTTGGGCAAATGCGCTCTCGGAACCGTGGACACATGCAGCAATATAAATGTCATAGAGCAACTCTAACAAGTTTTGCTTGCTGACGTGAGCGAGCCATAAGTATGAAGGTACTGCTGTCACAAAAGGCTGCAAGCAATGTTATGGTACTTTCGAGGATAAAGCAGAATCAACAGTGTGCATGCAGTTTACCCTCTTTTAAGGACTCAAAAAAAAAATGTGTGATATTATGATCACATAATTAATTACGAAAGCATCAGTGGTACTACTGGGATGTGACTATTTTTTTGTACAACGAATACAATGGTAGTTCGTTATCTTAGACCTCAACAGGTTTAATTTATTTTTTAATGTAAATTTCGTTCCTTATGCAAATTCCACAGAGCTTGTGTGCAATCCCAATAATATTGCAAAATAGACACCTCTATACCAAAAAATTCAAAAAAATATTTAACGGTGAACTCATAGGAGCATTGCACTTTTACTCGACCGATGTACGCCATGTTAACAGTCGCATGTCATCGCACGTTACAGCAAATATGGTATTTCAACTGAGGAAACTATCATTTTGAGAGCGGAATCAGATCACGTTGTGCACTTGAGGTTTTTTAGAAATCTTAATTGAGATTTCTTAAAGTCACCAGTTTAAAGCTGTCAACTCAGCGTTCAGCTTCACACATTTCCTTGTAGGTAAGAGGTAGATGTATTGATTTAAAATACAACGTATTATCATATTTCAGTCTTATAGCTAGATGCTTGCACTCACCTTATACAGCTGGTGCTCCAATTTATTTTCTTACAGAAAACCGGCAACGGAATAACTTGCCGTCACGTTTGTATAAAGTTGTATTGCTGAAGTTAATATTTGGCGAATTGTTTCACGCCCTCATCCAGTACAGACTAGGTTAACAAAATGTAAAACAATAACAAAGCTGCCTTATAAGATGAGAAGTGAACTTACACGATAGTCTCGACTATTTGCGGTGATTGAATGAGAATAGTGGTACAATGGTTATGTCAAAAACCTAATTCTTATACCCAGGATGAATTTATAGTGTTTCCCGTTTAATCAGTAAAAATTTATACCGCATGTTGAATAAGGCGATAAAAGGAAAAGGATTTAGTCCGTATGTACGCCATCTGCCGTTTGAGGGATCTTTGCTCCCAAACCCTTTGAGCTATTAAACTGATTTTTTGTTGTTTTTAGACTGGCCACCGTTTAATGGGTTGGGGTGTGAGGAGACAGGTGGGCGGAGTATTATAGAGGAAACATTTTTTATTTCTAGATCTCAGCAACCGGTTGCGCTAGGTGGCTGAAACTTGGAATTTATGAAGAGCTTTAATATGGTACACATTTAAAAAAAAAAACTCGATAAGGGTAGAGAGGTGTGGGAAGGACACATTTTAAAATCCATAAGAAAAGTTCTTATTTTTATATCTTAAGAACTCATAATAATGGGTAGCTGGTATTTAGATAGAGCTATTAAATAGTAGTGGCATATCTAAAAAATATAATTTTTTGTAAGGGTAGTATGGTACAGGAGATTTATCTATAGACTTACACTAGAAAGTTGAAACTTGGTGAGTATATGTAGATCTTCTAGAAAACTTATTTTGACAAAAAAAAATGTAAATCGAAAGGGAAGCAAATGGAATGATCTGTGAAAACGGTACGCATATATTTTAATGAATTTCGTCATTTCCCTTAGCTCTTCTAAAAATTATGAGTTCGTTTTCATTCTACTCTTTCTTCTTTCTTTACTCTTGCTTTGAAAGCATTTTCAGGATTTTGTTAAATTCGAGCTCTAACAGGGTATTAATCCTTTGCACTCCAACTTTTTTTTCCAAGGGGAGACTAACCACTCTGCGCCATTTTTAAAGAAAAATAAAATCTAGTCATATACAGTCAAAGTGAAAATAACTTTTTTATTTGAATGTTTTATATATATTTACATGAGAGAGAGAGACAGTTGGAATTAACGTTGTGAGACTAACCATTGGAGGTAATATAAGGAATAGGAATACTTGCATGGTCTTGTTGAATAATCGCCTGAGCCCTTTTCAAGTTTTTTTTGCCATTTTCAACGCTTAAGGAGGGAGTGCAAAAATTACCAGTTTGATCGTCTCACTCCACATTTTTATATTTGTAAAGCTATGTTAAAAAGCATTTCAAGAAAATCGCTCAAATTTTTCGGTTGCAGCTGTTCAAAAATCTTTACTTTTTGAACCATCCTTTATGGCCTACAGGTCGGTACTGCGTTATTAAAATTTTATAAGCTTCGATTAAATATTTCTTTTATCCCAAACAAAGAAAAAGAAAAAAAAATTAATGAATTCTGTATTTCGTTTCGACTGTAAAATTTTTTGTAAAGAAGCGTATATAATAATGCGTTCGATTGTAGTATCAACTTAATTTGTTAGGTATATTACTTTTATCTATGATTTCTAGTATTTAGCTCCATAATGATACCATTATCGCAGTTTCCAATGAGTTCAAACTTTTGCTGCAGGCTTTTGAAAATTATCTTCAAACCAGAAACCACTGCCTTCACTGAATCAGATTTTGTTGACCAACGAGGGTCGCTTAATTTTTTGAACACTTTATTTTTCGGTGCCTCTTCTTTCAAAATTTCCTATCTTGATGTTGACACGGTAAAGAAATTATATACACAGACAGAAATCATAGGTATAAGTGCCTAAGTGCTTCGGCATTTAACCGTCAACTAAGGCTTTTAGGTAATATATCTAAAATAAATTAGGTAATATTACATTTTTCGTTCGAATTTACCTAATTTATTAGGTAATATTACATTTATTTTAGGTATATTACCTAAAAGCCTTAGTATACGGTTAAATGCCGAAGCACATAGGCATTTTTACCTATGAATTTCTTTCTGTGTAGATTTTGGAGTGTCAGGCAAGAAGGCAACTGAGGTGGTTACCTTTGACAATTTGGAGGACCTGAGGTCGATAGAGCACGCTAGTCAAGTTCTTTAGGGATCTAGGTTGTTAAGGGGATGTTTAGTGACCTACGAGGCTCTGAAGGGATCGCTATGCGCCCTTTTTTGTTTCTAGTGTGTCCATTGCGCAAAGGCGACTCGCCCCTTCTTAAAATTAAAATTTGTAGAAATAGAAATAATTTATTTGCTTGTACGCATTATTTCGCCGCCGACTCTCCAATTCAATTTAAAGAATGTGCTGCACATGGTACGTAAGTGGCAAGATTGTTTATATTTAATACGCGCTTGGAGGCCGTTGTATTATCATAAGATTGACCTCTACAAATTAATATCTAAATCAGATAATAGCTTTAAAATACAATCTTCCATTTCTGCGTTCTTGTGGTCAGTATATTTTAAAACTTTTAATATAACATCAATAAAAATTATCGCCCCCAAAAGGGTTGCGCCCCGGGAGGGATATAGCCCATTTAGCTCTGAGGATAAGGTTGCTCTGGACTTCGTCGATTTACAACTTATTCATTGTTTTACGAGTACTTATGGAACTACTGAAAAATTAATGTACTCAAAATTTGAGATTTCCGTCTTGAAGCACTTGAAAGTTATTGGCCAGTACTCAACTCAGTGAACACTTATATGAATGGGGACTACATTTTTTGAGAGCAAAATGTTTTAATATTTTCTGGCGCGGAGAAAGGGTTATTTCAATTCTCCGATGATGACATCGAATGTCTTAAATATGCAATGTTTCGATACGATCAACACCAAGTTTTTCAGTGATGTGATCAAGTCCAATATTATGAAAAACAACTTTGGAAATGATAATTCTATCACCACTACACTGTTTTAAAAAAATTGACTTTTCAGTCCAATTTTTACTTAAAATTTCCAGTATATATAATTTTTTCAAGTAAAAGTACTCATTTCAAGCACTTTTACACGAAATTACAAGTAAGAGCACTCATTTCAAGCACTTTTACTTGAAATTACTTGTCTTAGTAAGTTATTCATGTACTTTTCAACTGAACCATATAATTTACTTGAAAAGTTAAGCAAAATTACATTCTTTTTTAAGTAAACCATGATTTGGTCGCTTTGATAGATTTGGTTGTCTACTGAGATGAAAATGCAATGCGTTGTAAATCGGTGGCGCAGTGGCTATGCGCGCCAAACCTTCGCTCCAATACCAGAATTGATCGCGGGTCCGGGTTCGATTCCTATCTACATCAAAGTGTTTTATTTCAGAGTAGGAAGTAAGTAAGTAAGAAATAATATTAGAAGTATCTTAATTTAAAGAGTTGCTAATAATCTTGTTTTTTGTTTTTAGAGAATATAGAGTGCTACTATTTTTCAGAGAATATGGTATATAGGTATAGTGAATTTGCTGCTTTCAAAATTGTAATTTGCTGATTACAAATTAAAAGTTTTTTATTGCAAATTGAAATTTACTACCCAAAAAACTGACTATTACTTTCCAATGTAATTTTACTTAAAAAAGCAAGGCATATTTGCCTACTATCCAAAAGATGTAAAAGTCAATGAATTTTTTTTACTGTGTTTTCACTGGATTTTATATCAGTTATCCTTCCAGACAACTATTAAGATAATGGAGCATCGACAAAAACAAGATTCGTCTTATATATTTATGAGATTTTCTATCATAACCTTTGACATGAGTAGGTGTTACGTACCTATTATTTCTGCGATCGGAATGTTCAAACAAATTTAATTTTTGCCGAATTCTCAAATATTTCTCTACTGTTAAGATAAATTGATTTGATTAAACATTAATTACATTGTGATGGTGTCAATAATATCTATACTATCATCATTTTATTATCAGTATGCACTTGTCATTGAACATTCCATCCGGCAACATGCAATTTGAAATAAATTGTCTCGACAATTGAGCAAATTACGCACATTTTTTGTAAGTAATTATTGTATTTCCCAATAAACTCATTACTTAAGTACCTTATAATCGATTTTTACGTGATACATCCTATTGGTATACGATAAATACCTACATGCTTTGCTATAGAAAATTTCTATCCGCTAGATAGAATGTCAACTACTGACCTTTACTGATGCTGTTTGTAATAAATTATTCCAATCATTTTTGATGAATTGCATGGAGGGCACTTGACTTACCGGACAATTGCAACTTTGTTTGTATGTAATTTATAATGGTGATTTCTTTTCTGAAAAAAATGTGACCCGTTTAGATGCAAAATTATTGCAGTTCTGCCCTCTTTTTTGACAGTTCCGTCCGACAGGTCAATTGACAATAGAACGCTTTCAGGTCAAAAAGCTATTATGAAAATTTAAATATATTTACACTACACTCCGTATGATTTCTAATTACTGTATGACCCGTTTGACAGTTTAATTTATACTTTTAAATCGGTTGCCGCTGTTGTCATGGGATATTTTTTTCATATGTTGTCGCACATTTGAGGTTAAAGGAGTTGCACCGCCGAAATTTTTGGGGCAAGAAATGCGAGTTTTCAGGGCAATTTTAGCCACGGACTCAAACCCCTTTTTCTAGCAGGTAAAAAAATATTCCACAATAGAACATGGGAACTGCTAGAAAAAAATTGAGGGCAGAAACGGGTCACATTTTTTTCCAGAAAAGAAATCACTATAAGTGTTTTATACAACACCTACATACTAGCTTTTGGTTTAAAAGTTTTCTACTATTTTTTAAAACTACCTCGAATTACCAAAAAAATTACTGAAAGCTCGATTGCATTTTTAAACTGAAGACATTCACATTCTATTCACATTATCTTTATTGAGCTAACAAGACATCATAAGTTTTCTGGTTAAATTTTTTGAATTCTTCTGTGACGAATTTAAGAAATTAATTGAGTCCTACATGTTATGAGAATGGAATTTCTCCATGGTCATCATAGATGCTAATTTTTAAGAGTTTTTCTTGCTTTCTACGTCACAGGACTTGTGCAAAATTCCGACTGGGAGTATCGCTGTCCTGGCTACATGAAAGTTGAAAAACTTTCACTGGAACTGCTTTTTTGGTGTCTGTTAGTCATGGAGGAGGTTTTAGAAAGTTAGTTTTGTGTTATATTTAAAATTAAAGTAAAAAAATCTAAAAATAGACTTTAAGTCGATTAAACATTTAAAAACGATTTCTAATAAAAACCATAGAAGAATGAACCAGTTTGATACTATCCAGACCTAAGAGTTATGACTTACATCCCTTTGGGGGTTAATTCTGAAAAAATTTGTGAAATACAGGTTTTTACGAAATTTTTGGCTCTGGCTCATGTTTGGGCTTGATTCAACCGAATAGATTGGCAACGTTTTTAGCTGAATAAGTTGGTTAAAATCAACCGACTGAGTCGAGTTGAGTAAGTTTTACTAATCAACTTTGGGAGTTATATTTACGCTGTTACTCTGTTAAATTTAGCAAAATGTTGGCTATATTTAACCAAATCGTTTTCTGCGTGTAGTACCACAACTAGCATGATATTGCCCTGTATAATATCTCCACTAGTTTTAGCAATAGTTGTAGGTCAATCGATTGCTTGATAAATTGATCATATAGATGCTCATATATCTAACATAAAAAAATTAAATCCTCGTTATTGAAATAATTGTAATTTTTCTATAAATTAATTGAGAATCGCTTATGGAAAGATACATAGAGGAATTTGTGAAAATATATGCAACCAGTCTAGGTGATTTAATCGATTTGATTTAACAAAATCCTTATATAAGTTTGCTGTAGGCTACATATTTAACGTTGAATCTCTGTATAACTTAAAGTCAATTTTCTACCTTATTAAAACTAAGAGATATGGCATGTGCATTCATGCATACACTTCGTGGTTTAATATCCAAGACATCCGGAAATCAGTTGTTAGGTTATTATAAAAAAGCCCGAAAAAGTATATGTCCCTCCTAAAGTCCTAAAAGATATGGCGAAATTCGTGAAAACGTGTTTAATCCTTTTATACATTCTTAGCAGTTGAAAATCTGAAAACATGGTTTAGGCGATTATACAACAAGCCCGTATAAGTGGAAAGTTATTTGATATCTAATCAGACCATAAGAATGTGCCTGAAATACTGAAAACATGTACAATCCCTCTTACTCCCTCCCTCTTACCCCCTTCCTTTTACCCCCTCCCTTTTAACCCACTTAGGAGTCGAATTAAAAAAATTCTGAAACTGGGCTTTACCCTTATGTAAAAAATTTGTAAAATAAAGAATGAATTGAATATTTCAGAAAACCTAAGAGATATAACAAAATTAGTGAATACGTTTTCACTCATTAGTTTTTGATTCTCTTCCGTTTTCCAATGAAAATTTGTCTATCTAAATTACTTTTTTTTGGGTAGATCTATATATGCACATATATACACAGCAAGTTTCAACTTTCTAGCATAAACCGCTCTACAGGAAGGAATCTCACCACCCTACTAGGTTTTTTTTTTTGCAAATGGGTCAACAATCATTATTGCCTCATATAAATTTAAAGTTTCAGCTTCCTATCATAAGCAGTTGCTGAGATCCAGAAACCAACAATTATTCGTCTTAAACACACTCCACATCTCCTTCCTCACATCCCTCCATATAAAGTTGCCTCCACACAGCCTACTAACTAAACAAAATTAAATTTAACAACGCGAATGGCTTGAGAGCTACGAACCCGCAAACGGCGTTCAGACGGACTGAAATTTGTTTTACTTTTTTGATGTAGGTACATAATACATATCTACTTACTAACTATTATATAAATAAATATAAAATACCTATATAAAATTCGAAAAAAAAATTTGTCAGGGTAGTAAATTTTTTTCTCTAGTCGATAACAATAATTGATTATATTAAAATAGTAAAGTGAAACTACTTAAGCTGGATTGGAAAATTGATTTCATTCATTCTATTCCATTGCATTGCATTGCGTACACCATTTTGATGAAATGCGTATTTGAAACGAATTAAATCGATATACCGATATGGCCTCGACAAATTTTGAGTGATGGAAGCTTACCTCATTGTCGCTTAACTGCATCATGCTTAGTAACGAGAAAAGCCGGAAAGAATTATCATTTATGAAAACCTGTCTGTGAAAGAAACACGATTGTGCAGATGGCGTTATATTCTGCAACATTTTATTAGTTAAGTGCATTCAAATGCGTAAATAAGTACACACTTTAACTATCTTACTACTCCAGATTGCTCAGTTACTTCTAAAAAAGCTTCACAATAGTTGCAGATGGTTCCGGTATTGTACATAAAACGTTTCCTATTACAATATCAAGTTCATGAATTTTGACCAAAAAATAAAATATAGTCAAACTAGGTATATAAAAAAAAACCTGTTTTGGCTTAAATTTAAACAAGTTTACTGATAATTCTGCAGTATAAATGCAATCTTTGTGGCATTTTTACATAATAAAATCAATTCCAGCTGCATTCTGCATTGAAAATTGTTGGGAAGTATATTCACAGATCGATTGACTATTGTCAAATATCAACTAAATTAATCTTTCGAATAAAATTAAGCTTATTTTTTGGGTACATCTGAAGATAAACGAACGCTATTCCTTGGCACCATCAAGGTTATCAATTCTAGTTTACTACACAGCACCTTACGATAAAATACATAAGCATGAGCTGCTAATCGTTGCTCCAATACCTCGTTTAGTTAAAATGCAGATTATCTGTATCTCTGGGTGTTGTCACAACATACGACAAGGTCGACCTTTTCTTACTTGTTGGTGAAGTTCTTGGTTTTATTTTATATGTAAAATTATAAAGTTCTATCCAGGACTTAAGACACGAAAAATTTATATACATTTTTGACGATGAATTAGTTTTTTACGAACATGTATTTTAGAATATATTATAATTAATACTACAACTGCATTATGTTATTTACTTTGGAGATCTATTCCAAGCAGTGTTGTGAGGTGTTGGAGTTTAAAATTTCCACGTTTGAAGGGAGTTTCGGATCAATTTTCCCATCCATTGAATTGAAAAGTCTCACACATTTTCCCACATCCATTTTCCTTAATAATTGTGCTCGATATAATAGTAATAATAATTGAATAAAGTAAAATAAATTTATTAATTTAAATGAACTACTTATAAAGCTTCTCTTTAATAATATAAATAAATAAAAACAAAATCATTTTCATAAGGCAAAAAAAAATCACTTATAGTATATCATAAAATAGGTAGTAGCCCTTTAGCTAGTATACATTTTGTGAGCTGTGCAACTTATAATGTTTGCCACATGGCTCAAAATTTAAGCCGGTGATATCATCAGCCTTGAAAAACGAACTTTATTTTGTGAATCTACTCCAATTCTGTTTCGTTTTGAAGTCGGTAGCAGGTTCGCTGCATCCAGCTTAAGGGGTAATATCTAGTCGGAAGCAAAAAATGAGACGTTTTTTTGTGAATTTTTTGTGTCCTTATTAAAAAATCGATTACACTTATCTTGAACTACAAAAAAACATTTTTTATTTAAACTTTTATGAGCAGTTCACGGAACGAAGGTCAATTTTTTGTAGGCGTCCCGCGGCTAGCTGCACAAGTTTTTAACGAGCGTATCTGGAACAATGACAAAATTTTTTTCATGATATGCACGAATTTTACTGTTGAAGTACACATGAATATTCAAAAATTTTAATTTTTGAAAATTTGCGGGCACTTTGAAAAAAAATTTCGATTTTTCAACATTAGTTGGCCTCAATTTGTTTATAAAAATCGTATTTGTTTATGAAACTCAAAAATCGTGTGTTCTTTACTAAATAATCTATCTAAGAAGGTACTGCCAAAATTTCATATCGATCGGATAAAAATTACTCGAGTTCTACTGCTAGCCGTTTTTGAAAACATGGTTTCGAGAAAAACGCATTTCACAATGTGTTTACTACATGAAATTTTAAAGATACAGGCTTGTTGATTTTTGTACCTTTACTCTGCTATTCCAGCACCATATAACTGGCCTTTTGCGTCGATTTGACTGCTGTCGATTTTTTTCTCGCCGATTTATCGTCACGACGGCTGGTTTTTGCCTCATGAGACAGTGCGCGCTCGGCCAGTTCAATGCGGTGCGAGTCGCTTTCTTTGCAAAAATCGAAACATTGACGACCAATAGCTATACCGAGTACATCCATGACCTTCATTACACCAGATAATCCTTCATTGAAAATTATAGCCGTTTATTCCCGTTATAGTTCTATTCCAATGACTAAAATGGGGGTTTGAACCCCCAAACACCCCGCCCCCTGCGTTCGCGCCTAAAACTACATATTAACGCCATCTATACCTCATTTAGAAACTATATAGTGTACCTTTGCACCGCCGGTAACGAGTAAAACGGGCGAAACTCACTCCGAAACTCAATTTGTCATTTTCAAGCGCTCCGCTTTGCTATGAAAATTCGTCTTTTACGACCACTTAAAATTTGTTTTCAATAAAAAATGATATCAGACATCACTCTTGACATGTTTTTACACCATTCAAGCCAATAAAAAAAAAATTAAAAAAAAAAAAATTTCGACTAGATATTACCCCTTAATTTGCAATTATATTTAATTTCGTTAATTCACGCGTTCTGTACTATCAAAGGCTATTTATGGATTAGGAGTTCAATTTCTTAAAAAATTGGCAATCTGTTTTTAAGTTAGATAAGTTATATTAAAACCCAAACTGAACAGAACACAACTTCAGTGTTTCCACAAAGCGGACTCAGTTAGAAAACACACCGAAACCTCTTGAAGTTACCGCTTCTGATCGGGACACGAAAAACAGAACAGAAACAGTCGAAAAAAGCATGAGTTTGTAAAAAAATTATGAAAACTCGAAGTCTTGTTTTTTTCGACACGAGCCTTGGCTCAGTTTCTGTTTTGTCCGTTTGTCCGTTTGTCCGCCATAAGGTCATCACTAACAAATGTTGTTTTTGCCCAGATTCCCTCGAATTGGTTCGAGAACAGGCAATAATTCCCTCTTTTTTTTAATGTTTAGAGGTCGACAAAATGGGAAAAATCCCACGACCAATTTCCCTCGAATTTGTTCGAGAACAGGCTATAATTCCCTTTTCCATTTTTTTAATGTTTGGAGGTCGAAAGTTCCCACAAAATGGGAAATTTCCCACGACCTGATACCACTGATTCCAAGTCAGGTGGTTCTGCTTTTGACTGTCGACTGAAGAAGACACACATCGGATAACCACCAATGGTTTCACGCCGAAGCATTCTTACATGTAAATTGCTGGGTAAGTCCTGGTCGCTTTTACTTTACCTCTCTTTGCAGGTCAAAAGTTTTTGATGGGATGAATAGAGAGCGTTTCTGACCATCCTTCGAAGTAGACCAGCGGAGGATGCGGCGGCTGATAAGCTACAGAGGTTGAGGAGCACTTGAGATGAGGTGGAAGATTAACGACGTATTAAATTAAGTTTTACTTAAAATAAAATTATTTCGATTATGTTATGTACGATACACTCAGAAAAATAAATAGTTGAAATCGACTATTTATAAACTTTTTCTAAATTTCAAATCGTGACTACTATAAAATAAGTTAAAACTTATTTAGTTATATTGAAATGTACTATTTTTTCAATTTGAAACAAACTACAATTTAGAGTTACTACATAAACTAATGATTTTACTATTTCCGAAAGATTTCTTTGATTTTTAACTATTTTTTAGGTATATTTTAGTTATTTGTACTTTTATGAAAGATAACTACAAAAAAAGTTATTTCTTACCAAAGTGATTTTCTGGATGTATCATTCCATAAGGGTCCCAGCTTTTGCTGTTGCGTTAGGGAATGGGTCACTCTACGAACTTCTCGCGTGCAGGACAGGGCTTTATGCCATAAGTATAATATGGTAGGGAGAGGAAGAGGTTAGGTAGATTCGCAGCTGGCGACGATGTCAAAACACACACCTTCGACACTGCCGTTCACGCCATACCAACTTACGCCGGAAACTGAATACTGATCAGCGAACGAATCCCTTCCTACGCTGGGAGAGCGGGAAGTAAGAACCTACCGAGTTTCGATTACTAATAGAGTAATTCAAGCATCACAGGATGGAGAAGTATCTTCGTGGTAAGGTAATTGGCATAAATACACTTGTATCTCGTTGGGAGAAGTGTATTGCATGTTATGGTGCCCATTTTGATTAATAAAACTTAGTTCTATAAAAGTTACAGTTGTTTGAAATTGCACTATCAAAAACGACATTTTATCTGCAACAACCTTAGCATCTATTTCATAGTTTCAACTTCCTTTTTATCCAAAATGCATCTTCACCAGTTATGTCGCAGCCACATCCCTGACAACTGCTTGAAGCTTGAATTCACTTAATGTAATCCCTCATAGCGTTTAAAAGATGGACGTCGTTCGAGAGGCTTTAGTGTACCATTTTTCACGTTCCTAATCATTTCATCTACTAATCGGAGCTTTGGTTATTCATATTTTCTTCTTAACATTTTCTTAAACCCGTTTATTGTTGTTGTTTCAGGTTGTTGTTCTCGTTAATTATTCTTCATTTCAATCTTTTTAATTTCATTTAATGTTGTTTTAATTAAATTTAACATCGCTTTCTTTTTTGTGATTTTTGGTTTTTGGAACAGTGTCGTTTTGTTTTGCTTCTACTACTAGTTCATTGGACTGACTTAAGGAACACTTATGATACTCGTAGATACAATATGACAATACGTGTGATATATGGAGAAATGTTTTCTAGTTCGTTGAGCTGAGAACCTGTGCTATCTCCTATTCTTCTGCCTGAGTAGTTCTGCTCTTGTCATGGACAGTCTGGGTGAAAGCTTTTGGAGTTAAGTTCGGGAAGCGATTAAAGTAAAGAATGACAGAAATGCTTACGCAACTGGTCATAACATAGTCCGGGACATGGTTACATTCGCAGTATTATATGTATAACATCTGCTGGTTCGAGATAAGAGGCTTCCTTGGAATTTTTAATTTTGTCACTAGAATAATTCCTTGTAAGATAAAACTTTTTCATACAAACATTAAATTAAATAGACTGCCCATGAAATAAAAAATTTGCCAACAGTCTGGGCGCAGTTTTATTAATTTTATCTTAGAAAGAAGTCCGAAACGCGCTTATTGTTGAAATGCGAAGTCACTACCTAAAAAGAACCGTTCTAATCAGCTGCATGGCTATTCATTACGTTGTCAGTCGCAAAGTAACCTATAGTATATATATGTGGCGCTACAGTCGAAGTTGGACCTTAACCTTTAGTATGTACCGCCCCCAGCCAACTTGGTTCAGTGACCGTGTCCTCCAGTTTGAGATTCTTAGCAGTGTCTTGGTGTCTGCGTCAATAGAATTTACCCAGCGCTTGTCCAACTGGCCTTTGTCCATAAAGTTTTCCCCGTAGTGTGCATTTGGGGATTCTTCCGTCATCCATCCGCTCAACATGATCAACCCATTGCAGCTCCTTGAATCTTATGAGGATTTAGCGATGAAGAGCACTCAGTGTATACGAATGGTTCAAATTGAATGCGGCACTAGCGCTGGCGTCTTCTCTGAGCAGCTGATGCTGGGTTTTCATATGCGACAATTTTCTGCGACAGAAATTTGTCGCGACGAAAACGTGTCACACTCTTCAGTCTAGAGTTTCCATTTGCGACATTACTTGTGTCACACCTTGGTGTAAATTAGTTATGTCAGTTGTCAAAAAAAGTGAAAAATAACGAAACAGCGAAAAATACTAAAAAGAAATTGTTGCAATTGCTTCTATTATTGAAAATAAAAAAAAATTCGAAGAGATAGTGCTGGATATCGAAAATTTTCGAGAAACCCTTGAACTAAAATTTTTGTCACAGAAGAAAAGTCGGAGAATCTCCGACTAGAGACATGCGAAAAAATTTGTCACAGATTTGTAATCTGATTGGATAACTTATCTGTCACTCATATTGTCACAGAAAATTGTCGCATATGGAAACCCAGCTTCAAAGCAAGCTGCCAGACGGCTGTAGTGTATTCCAAGCGAAGATTCTAGCGGTGCTCCATGTAGGTAATATCATGTTGATGGAGAGCGATATGCGGTCAGGATGAAATGAAATCACAGCTATGACGACTATGCTGGGATCCGGGGCATGGTGATACACCAAAAGACCCGATGATTTGGCGGAACGGTAGACAAGCTGTATGCGATCTTTACAATATTCTGGTCAAGGTTGCACACTGTCCACTGTCTCTAGAGTTCCGTCTGTACAGTGGACAGGCCAGTGGATAGACGGAACTCTTCCCTAGAATGGGGAATGGGGGTAGCTTGCTGTAACTCATCGAAATACTGATCGGTTCTGCTTGCTAGGGATTACTGACTTTGACGTGTTGAACAATTTTTTTGTCAATTAGTTAGTCAAGTTAGTCAATTAGTCAAGTTTGTCAGGGATCTGTGGTGTTTTGGTAATGATTAGTGACCTATGAGGTTTCGAAGAGATTGCTATGGGACCGATTTTCGTGTCAGTTATACTGTGACCCAGGCTTCTTAAAACTAAATGTAGAGATAGGTAGCAGGGCCACCCAGATTAATGTTTTTATTGTTAATACTTATTTAGGGACACTAATTTCGTGGCTATTCAAAGATGAAAAGGTATAATTTTTCAAAGACTTTTATTATATTGTACAAGAGGACTATAAGAAGTCTTATTCGGTTGTCTTGATATTAATTCCTTTACCTGGAAACAATTTAAAAACCAAATGTGTACAAAATCTAAAATACCAAACTTGAAGCTACCGATAGAGTCAGGCTTCAATTCTCGCGGCCACGTGCTGCTTTGGATTTAAAGAATTTTTCCGACTAATATTGTATCTGAATTCAAAACCAATTTGTATAAGTATTCACTTTATAACAAAACGATTTCGTTAGTTGTATTGAGTTCCTTTGAATTGAGTGAAGAGATTTTTGCAGATTTGTATAGGAGTTACACGAAAGACTCATCGTATTTTCTTCATATTTAGTTTTATCGGCTATTATTGACATATTTATGTCATCGACCAATATTCTTGAAGACATGGATGGCGTGAGGAATTTTGTAGCCAACAACTAGGAGAAGTACGACGATTGGGCCAATTGGCGAACTAGGACTTACGAATTCGACCAAACATTTTTAAATTCCAAATAGGTACTAGATTACTTGTTCCTACAAGCATATCAAGGCTGTTTGTAGTTATTGATGCAAGGTCGCCAAGCGGTTTGGTATGTTTGGTCGCAACTGGATATAATATATTTTCTTTCATCCGAGACATTCTTCTCTACGTTACAAACTTTTGGTTAGTGTTTTGTATTGTGCTACATATTCCATCTATGGTATAAATATAATATTTTTCATCCTAGGCTGAATTCAATATGTTCCAAACTTGGATTGTTTGACTAAAGTTATAATACTCTATTCTCCATATTTCATCGAGAGTTTGAATATGAACTACTTCATTGTGGTATCTAAACCTTACCTGCAAGATTCATAAGACTTCAAGAATTAATAATTCAGCCATCCAGTTGACCTATCGAATAATTAACCTAGTATTCTAAACATATCTACGGTTATGCAATATGATATTGTTCGCAGACTGCTAACATATACTCGTTGTTGTTTTGCAGTCCATCATAACCAAAACTGCAAGTCACGAATGCATAAAGTACATTTTAAAAGCAAAATCAAACATCTTCTAAACCGTTCAGAATGAATTCGTTTACTATTTGAAGGCAAACAAGAAACTAGACAACACCTTGTTGAATTCAATTATTACACCACTTGATCAAATCAATTGCATATACTGCAAGTAGCTAGTTAACGAAAAATATTCTAATTTTAACAATGAAAATTTGTCAGGAGTTGAAAAGTGTACCTAAGAATAGTGGTACTCCCAGATGATTTCGAAGAACTGTACAGAGTTGCTTCGTGACAGTTTTCTTCCGGTTTATGGCGCTTACTGAGATCACTGAATGCGACTTGAGACAGCGTGAGACTTCAAAGTCCTTTAATTGTAAACATTTCCATAAGTCGACCAGCAAGTTGCGGCGGCAACGAACCGGCATTAGCCATTCAATGCCACTAGACTAGATTTCAAATTAGCAACTAAATAAGACTTCTGTATTACCTATTATAATTACATACCAATGCATTAATTGCACTAATGCCGCCTGCAATAGTTATGAGCGAGAAATTCCTCCGTTGTGTTGTCAGGCCTGATCTTGACCAATTCCGGAATTGACTTGAGCGTTACCAACTACATATTCATAGTAAAGTTTTCTAGAGCCGCAGATACAAGTACCGGTGCTTACTGCTTCGATCGTAACACACGTTTGTGGTAGATAACAATTTCAAATCTGAATTATAACGGGCGTAAAGACAGACCGTATTCATACTTATTGCGATTATCACTATCGATTTCACGCGTTTAGTTGAATGGTATAGATGTGATGGTTTCATTGTTCGGCTACGGTTCAATACCGTCCAAAATTTTGTGGTAAAATGAAATTTAGAGCACCTTAAATTTTAGTATGTAAAAAGTTTAGGTATGCTTCACGGGAGTGACCTATGTACATACATATGTATAAGCCTTGAGCCTATCAGTGGTTTGTAGCTCACACATATATAGTGCATACATATGTTGCTGAAAATAATGTAATAAGACGTTGCTGACATTTTCAACTAAATTACCTTTATAACTAACACATTTTAGAAGTACGGCTATGGATCTCTAAGGCCCGTCCTTATGATCGTCAGTTGAATTCTAACCGGAACTTTAACTAGAACTTTTGTATGAAAATCTGTCATTTAAAGTTCCTGTTAGAACGTAACGGACGATCGTAATAACGGACCTTGTCTAACTCAATAGGTGTTTTGAAAAATGGAGTTTATTTGTGTTGGGTTCCAATTCCGTTTTAATCCGTGATCAATGTAGGCGAAAAATGCTTAATACTGTTACATGTAATTCTGGCAACCGCGCAACTCGATCGGTTTCGCATAATAGAAACAGTAACAACTGAATACCTAAGCCGCATAATAACCCAATAACCAGCCTAGTTGAAGCAAATAAGGGTGCGGAGCAAATCTGATCGTGTTCCCGTTCTCATCAAATGTTCTTCCATGCACTGGAACTGCGTGGAAGATCAAAATTCACGAAAGCTCTCAAGCCCACTAGAAAAGTCCACTCGATAACCGAACGAACATTCAAGAACAATCTCGACTACAGCCAAGTAGTCGAAGCTTGTGAAGCTTTCAGCGAAGGAATCATAATTTTTATTACGTAGACTGTAATGCCAGCGAGTATTATGCGACCGTATTGGTGGAAAGCTATCAATATCGTATGATCGAATCAAGCTATATGTAAAAGCTGGCGATATTGCCATACAATGCGAATAATAGTGAAGAAAAATTAATAGGGCGAATAAATAAATTATCACTTCTTTTGATTTTAAGCGGATTGTGTTTCCTGGCGAGCCCCTAGCTCGAAAGATATGTAAAACAGGTAATTTATTGGACAATAATGCTGACACTACCCCGTTGACTTTAAGGGCCATATCTCACCTGGACGCCATGACCACGTCGCCAGCAGCGAAGACATGGCTGCTCTTGGCATCTGTCCACAAAAGGCCAGAGTAACCAACAGTCAGTAGCAAAAATTGAATGCGTCTACACAATATGGAAGTGGAAGAAATTGCACTAAGGATTATTAAAAGCTTTCCAACGTCGTGGCAGAATAAATGACATCCATCGCAGCTTAACTAAAACCGAGGCCAGGCTTGCCTAAGCCCAGGCGTATCGGACATCCGAGTTTCGAAACGGGATACGAACGCATTAAAAGCTAATGGACCGACTTAGCGAACGACAAAGGTGGGCAGTCGAAAGTTTTTGGGGAGAAGTGTCTCTTTTGCTGAGACGTTCGACGAGAAGACAAGCAATTGACTCAATTAAATGAAATAATCTCACACTAATCAGTTGTTTAAATTTTTTTTTTGTTATTTACTATCTTCTGAACATTTCAGTTTCGTATTTGCAGCTGGGTGTACCGGGAGTTTTGGCGCCCAACGTGGGGCTTGGTAGAAAACATGCGAAGAATTGAGGGAAACCTACAGGTAAGCAGAAAAAAGATCGTTGAAGTTTTCTTTCTAAGGAACGAGTGATTTCCTAGAAATCAACTAGATATTTTTTTCTCTCCGTGTGTAAAGTGAGATTAAGTAGAAATCATGCAGGTAGGCATATAATGCGTACTTTTATTTCGGTGTACGTAGATAGTGCTCAACTTGGGAAGACGCTGTTTAGAGCGAGAAAGAGACAAGATCTGTCTCCTTTTATGAGGCGGTGAAAGTGATCCACTTGCTATCCGTCCATCCGTCAATTAAACTCCAGTCAGGATATTTGTGTTGGGGTGTCACACCAGAAACTTCTCTGATGCTTAATAAAGTATTTCTTCAGTTTTTTACGTCATTATTTTTTAATAATAAAGAATTGTGATCGACGTGAAATTAAAAAAAACAATCTTGAATTTTGTGTAGTCTGGGTGTCTTAGTGGCTAGAGCACTTGCCTTCAGTGCACCTGGTACCAGGTTCGAATCTGCTTAGCGACAAATAATTTTCGAGAACGGGAATGCGTGTCGGACTACCAGATCACTCAGCAGTAAATGAGTACCTCAGTTAAAAATCGGGATAATAATCACGGACAAGCATGTGGCTGAACACTTCACCTCCTAGTGTTTCGTTGGTCTCGTAATGAAGTAACTTTAGCAATACTTCAAGGCCTATGCCTGATTTGAGCTGTTGCGCCATTGATTATTATTATTTATCGTGAATTTAGCGAAGGTGTGAAGGTGAGGTCCGGCAAATGTTGTAGGCAAAAAATTTTGATTTCTAGACATCAGAAATAGCTTATTTTAGAAGACTGTAACTTGGAACAGATCAATAACCACCAAATTACAGCAACAAGAGTGATTCCAATGGACTTGAGAAATTGGCTTTTTCTCGTTACGACAATATGAATGATATTCGATACACTATAGAGGCACAGTGATGCACATATCAATCAGAAATCAACTGGCATTCTATCATAATAATCGTATATGCCAGTTTATGTCTAATACTAAATAACAACTATGTATGTACGTACTCACATGTTGTTATAACACAACGCACAATTGGATGTCGGAAAGTACAGATCCAAATGTTCACAAACTAGCAGTACTCAGCTTACAGCGCATAGTAACAACAACAATAATAGAAAATTTATGGATTTTTTCGCTATACGCAGCAACACTCCAAACCAGAGTGCGACCTTGTAGGTTCTACTTTAGTTACGTCATTAACGGCACCGGTATTGCCGGTCGATTCATGTTTTGCACCTTCTTCGGTGGGTTTAATGGTATCGATACAGGAGTCAGAACAATATATTGTATTGGTGACTTTGAAGCTGGACCGGAATTAGTGGGTCAGAAGAAAATTCTTTTAACATTGCTTCTTTCAAAGTCGCTTGCAAGGAGCAAATTGCTGTTAGCGGTTTGTGTCGGGAATGGCGGTTGAACATGTAATTTTTGTTCTTCTTTCGGCTAAACAAGTTAGTAGTAATTTAATAATAATAGGCGTGTTTTTTTGCAACTTTGTCTAGAGCAGAGTAGAAGCTTTGAGCTTTGAACTTTTCATGAGCCAGAATAGCGGCACCGTTGTTTGAGGTGGTGTAGTAGCTGTTCTCGCTTTGCCTTTTGTTTTTGTTTTCGCATTTTGCTACTCTGCTCTGTACTGGATAGGCGGCAAAAAACACGCCTCATATTGCGAGCCAGGGGTTCACCAGGATTTCAAGTAAAACACAATTTGTTTAAAATCAAATGAGATATTGCTATCACTGTTTGGCAGTACTGCCCGCTTCTATGTAACTCGACTCGATCACAGTCTATCATGCTTATAGCTTCAGACCGCTTTTCACTAATACTTCCACGTACACTCGCTGACTGTCGCAAATATTAGGTTACCGAATTTTTTATAGTTTAGGGTTAAGGCCCGAACACAATGCTCTCGTTCTATTCCGATCAGCTGTCAAAGAAGACCTTATGGGCTTGCCATATATGTAAATGCACATAACGATCGTAACGGAACTGACGAGTTGACCAAAATTCAACTTTTACGGATCACATAACCTCACTTGTTGGAAAACATTTGAAAAAAGTAATCTGTTAGTTATTCTGTGTAAATGTGGATGATGAACAGTTGATCGAAGCTGTTAAAGCTCATGAAGTGTTCTGTAATAAAATTGAGTCACGACTGTATGCAGACGAAAGCCAAAAAAAGGGTATGGCAGAAATTAAACGGAATGGAGCATTGTGACCAACACTGACATTTGACGTAACAGAACGGGTTGGATCGTGACAAAACGGGAGTATTGTTTTTGCGCCTTTAACTGTTAGTTTATATAGCAAAGGCATCTACAACAAGACTGGACACTACGCAGTATTTTTCTTATCAAAATCTGACCTTGGTTTCTTTATTTAATTAAATGAGGGAAGTAGATAGCAATAGAATGATGCATGATGAACATGATACAAAAACTAATAACTCATTTGAAATCTAGGATTCCTTGAAGGCCTGCCATTTCTGCATGAAGCTTTATGCAATGTGCATATATTATATTTCAGCCATAGCTTTTAATGTACTATTCGCGTATCACATAAAGTTGCTACACCTGCGATTGCATGGTGCTATACTTCTACTACTATACTGCAGTAGTTCCAGTGTTGTGCCTAGCACTGTGGCAGCATCCCAATTTTCGTATCTAATTCAAATGTATGGAATTCCCCTCGTACCTCTATTACCGGTAGGTCAGTTGAGTAACATTACCAACGAGTTGCAAAGGTTAATAAATCTACAGTGCGCAGAAATGTAGACAAACGCAAATAACTCGGTTTGCTTCTGTGACCTACCAGTAAATGCCGGTAGTCAAGGTCAGATTTTCTTTCGGCGTGAGTTTCGACTACGCTGTTGGTGTTTAACAGATCACTGTGATCTCTCGTGATGGACTATGGCACAGTACTTCAGTCCACCCTTCTCAACCTAACCTAACATGGTGCAAAAACTGCGACTTCGATTCTATGCAAGCAAGGAGAAGAACGATGTCAAGTTTCACTTCTGTTTTGTTCAATATTCTTTGAAAATGGACGTGTTTCCGATTACGCGTATAATTTATATGGTATTTTTTATCACTTTGGAGTATTCGTGTTTACTAAAAACGAGGAGGTGAATAGAAATTGGGACGAATTTGGAGAATAGAGATTCAGCTGGCAGAGCGTACTCCTGCATTCAAGGGTCTGGTACCCGTTGATAAATAAATAAATAAATAAATATGCAAAATAGATACTGCAAGTCGTTAACATCTTTCGCGACAACGATAAACTAGTAGCAAGGGCAGACGAAGCGGACTGAAGTTATTAACAAAGACTAGCTACCACAAGACAGGACACTACGCAGTATTTTTCTCATAAAAATTTGACCTTGGTTTTACATGAGGGAAGTAGATGGCAATAGCATGATGCATGATGAAAAAAGAGACAAAAACAGATAACGAAACGCATTCACCAAAATATTGACATCCTTACAGAACGCCTATAAAAAATTGCCCTCAATTCATGTGCAGACACAACTCAGCTGAGCTTGTGTGATTTCATTTCTCATATTGTTCCTATACATTCCTATGCTGGAACGCTTGAGACTAGAACAGCGTTCTATTGCGTGCATTTTGCAAACCGATGCACACAGATGCAAATGTGTAATCATTTATTTTTTCATCTTTGTGTACTCTTTTTTTCGCAAGGGACTTTGAATAGGAATATGGAATTGAAACTTTTCAATCGGATTTCTTTGTTCCGCTTATGCAATGATTTTTTGTTTATAGTCTTTGGTTTTAGTTTACGAGCCCCAACAACACATACAGATGGATACAAACGTACATTGACATCTGGAGCGCGAACACAGGAGCGAAAATGCCTTTCGAGAAAGTGGACATGATATCCTTCACGCGGAAGTTGAGACTCTCATCGGCAGATCAGGACATCAACAAAACCACCAAATCAGCGACATAGAATGCACGCGCTACTCTTAGACAACTCTGTTCCAATATACCGTCTCCCATCAGTTACCCATCCCTGCCCGCTTCCGCTCAATCGCCCTTCCATGCTCCTCGAGATATCCTAACATACTCGTATATTCTTCGTTATACCTAATGCCGCACCGCAGTCACCTTGAAGAAATGGCAGGGTACACCCTATATTATAGACAGAATTCATCGCTGACCTCAACCAACGAAACTACGGGCCAGGGTATAAGCCAAAATAGATTTTCACAACGTAGTTCCACTTCACTTCACTGCAACAAATGAAAATCTGTAAGTGCTGAAAAAACAAGAACAGGTTAGTTTAGTTTAGTTTCAAGAAGGGGCGCAGCGCTAGATCCACCGCGCTTACTAGGCGCCCACTGCGATTCCTCCTAATTCTCGTGGGCTGTTCCAACCCCTCAAAAGCACTGCAAATCCCAGCACAACCTGTCCAGTTTGTCATCCCCTAACGACTTCGATATTATCGGAGAAAAGACCACCCAGCTATCTCAATCGCCTTCTATTGATCGCTGGTTATTCACACTAGATGTGAGTGATATTCTGCGCAGCGCATGGATCATGGCAGAATCTGCACATGTCCGTCTCTGCTACCCCTAGCCACATAGCTTGTTTCCTCAGCTTAGAGGTGACCCGTTAATGCCTCGGCGAGCAGAACAGGTTAATAGGTTTTATTACGTATATGTTCATGGAGAATCCACTGCGAGAAGTTGAAACAGATCGACTCGATTTTATTCTATTCCGATCTGCGTCTACATGAGGTTATTAATGGATTCGGATTGAACCTGAATTCAATCCTCCATGTATACGTAGTAGTGATATCAAGAATTTCAAATCGGGGTTTCACTCCACTGACGCCGCAAAATAACAAACATTTAATCGATATAAACTAAATGTCCTTATTTAACAGTATTCACCGGAAAACCTTGTATTTTCAATTTTTAAATGTCCTTTATACCTAAACATACTTGAGTCTATTGAAGTTGACAGTGTTAAGGGCTTGGATATTCCTTGAATTACGCCACGTGTATAGCTACGTTGCCAGCTGTTAATTTAAGTCTTTATTGGAAATTCTCCTGGACTTTCAGTCTAGAGACTCAGTCAATTTTTTGTCCGTATTAGCGGTCGCCAACTCGCGGTATAAAGACGAAGAGATCCAATTTCATATAGTGAAACGAAAAAATTATCCGTCTTTCAAAAAACTTTTTGTTTCACCCTTTTCCATCCTATTGCATTGTCAGCATTACGAGACGATGAACCATAATAAATACCACACTAAATACCTTTCTTTCACTAGTTATGGGCACGCGTCAAATCATTCAATTTATTGACATATTGCAATCGGAGCGTTGAAATTCAAGACATTTGGCAGTGAGAGTGATGTAATCACAATATGCGGGTGTGTCTCGAAACTAAAAAAGCGAAATGCGAATATGGTCCGTCTAGGAACCAGATGTCAAGTTGATTATGTGCAAAAACATGTTAGCTAAAAAACTTACTATCGGAAAATCCTGTCAATTGAATGGCATCGATAAAATGGATTAGTTTCAGTTCAGAACGAACAGCAGTAAGAAGTAAACGAAGGGTTATGGTACAATAGAGTTTTTTTTTAACGAACATTCTAAGAAAAACTATGGCACACACTCCTAAAATACCCTTTTCAGACTTAAAAAAAAGTCATCCTGCATCTGTTTATTGACGCGCCTTCGCTACTTCTTTGTATAATTCCTAATGACACTTTCATTTCGTTATATTTTATGATTTTATTATTTTGTAGATTCGGTGAAATAGTTTTTATTGCTGTTGACATTTCGATTGTTTGGAGTCCTTTTTAGAAGTATATTCGAGAGCAATTAGAGACTTAAAAGATTTCTACCGCCTTACGACCTAAGATTAGACAATGAGCCCTTCAAGACATCCTAATCTGTTGCAGGCAGGCTTAAAAAATTGACTTAGGTCGAAAATTTACCTTATCTCAGGTATTGAATTTTATGGTGTTGGAAATCAAATGTATTTTACGAATACGAAATTGTATCTATATTCTGAAAAGAGAATTAATTCCTTATTGTTTGGTGACTGTTTATGGTATACTCTAGATGAAATCATATTGAGTATTATAAGTTTAATCCAGCCCAAAAGTTTGTAACGCATAGAACCGCATTCCGCCTTAATAAAAGCGTCATAGTGTTATTGCTCTCTGAATATGTCGACTTTCGTGCCTGAAAGAGAGCATTCGCGGCATGGATTACTTTTCTTATTTCATCAAAAGAAAAAGGCCATTGAAAGTCATCGTTTGCTGGTAGCAACTTACAGAGAGCATGCTCCAAGCATAAAAACATGTGAGACGTGGTTTCGAAAATTTAAAAGTTGTGATTTTGATGTGAAAGACAGTGAACGTTGGGGTAGACCAAACAAAATTGTGGATGCTAAAACCTAGTGAAAGAGTCAATACTAATCGCTACAAGCAACAAATAATTAATTTGAATCATGCATTGATTGAAAAACGTCCAAAATGGGCCGAAGGCACGTTAAGGTGATTTTGTTGCTTGATTGATACTGCACCATCACACACATCAAAACCACTGTAGGAAGCATCGAAATCGCTTGGTTGGGTAGTAAAGGGTTTTCCAATAAGGACTTGACAACTTTGAATTCAATTTGTGAACGCAACCTTTCACTAATCATCGAACTGTCACTGTCAATTTATTCAGTAAACTTAACATATTTATCATGATAAAGTACACGAAGGAACAACGTCTGCAAATTAAATTATATTATTTTGAAAAAAAGTTGTCAAGTCCTTATTGGAAAACCTTTTATTATCGCACCCGCTGTACGCTCCAGACCTGGCCCCGTCCGATTATCACATTTTCGCATCAATGGGACACGCGCTGGCTGAGCTGCATTTTGCAAATTTTGAAGAAGTGGAAAAATGACTCGATGAATGTTTTGGATTAAAGGACAAACGTTTTTACTTTATTATTTTAATAATTAAGTATTGTGATTGATTTTTAAAAAAAAAAATTTGCTATCCTCAAAATTTTTATTTTCACGTTTCATAACTAGTAGACGCGAAAAAAGCAATAAAAATTTTCAGTCCGTCTGTCCGCCGTACGCAAGATCGTTTGGAGGCTCGTAGCTGCCAAACGATTTGAGATATTAAATTGAAATTTTTTTAACGAATAGACGGGGTAGGCTCCTTGAAGTGAACAAAATTTTTAGGGGTGGGGAAGTGTTTTAGACCGAAAATTTCGGTTTATAGATCTCAGTAACCCCTAATGATAGGGAGCTGAAACTTGGAATTTCTATAGAGCTCTGATAGTAGACCCATTTGCAGAAAAATTGTCAATATTGATCAAGGGGTGTGGGAGTGGGGGGAAATGTAATGCGTCCGAAACCCAAAAAAGACGAGATAGACACATTCTAAAATCCATATCTCCTAAACCGTTAATGGCACACTATTAAAACTTAAAAAATATTTGTAGTTATACTAGGAGAACAGAATCAAGAAAAATTTTGGGTGGGGGAAGTTGTGTATGGGGGTGGGGGGTGTAAAACTTTAGATTACGATATCTCATGAACCAATTGCTCTAGAAAAATAAAATTCGTTTTGGGTATAAAGGTCAACAAATAAAGATTGATCAAAGTAAAATTTTTTAAGTGGGAGGTGGAGCATAGAAGTAGAGGGGATGAGAATTTTTCAAATCAAACACATTTCATATCTCAAGAACAGTGTAAGATAGATGCTTAGAATTTTTACCAGAAGTAGCGCTAATTAAACTCTAGTAGGGAAAAAAGTTTTGGGGTTGAGGGTGTAGAGGGGGAGGGTGGGGGAGGATGAAAAGGAAAAAGTTCCGATGCTTATATCTTGAGAACCTGTAATGATATAAGCCTTAAACTTGGTATTTAGATAGAGCTATAGTAGCGGAATGTTGGAAAAATATAATTTTTTTTAGGGGTAGTATGCTACGGGGGTAGGGGTTGTTTTTCCTAACTATTAAACGGTTCATGCTAGAAAGTAGAAACTCGGTATGTATATGTAAATCAACTAGAAAAGTAATTGTGATAAAAAAAATTTGAATATTCATTGGCGTTCAGAAAGGGGGGTAAAAAAAATTATTTGTAAATATAATAAATATAAAATGCATATATTTTCACGTTTTTCGTCATATCTACTAGGTCTTTCCAAATATTGAATTCATTTTTATTCTACGGATTCTTCGTATGAATACTTAGAAAGTGTTTTCAAGGTTTTTCGAAATTCGACCCCTTAGGGTAGTGTGGTACAAGTGGGGGGTGTTTTTCCTATATATAGAACGGCTTAAGCTACAATGTTGAAACTCGGTGTGTATATCTAAATCAACTAGAAAAATAATTTTGAATAAAAAAAAACGAATATCTATTGGCGTTCAGAAGGGGGGCAAAAAAAATACCTGTGAAAATAGAATGCATATTTTCCCACGATTTTCGACATATCTACTACCTCGTCCCAAATATTGAATTTAATTTTATTCTATGTATTCTCCATAATTGACCCCTAAGTGGGTGTAAAGTGATTGTGTACTTTTTCATAAATTATTCCATACCTCTCAGATCCAATCAGATTTTCACTTCCACGATCTTGTTCTTTTTGATAGGTTTTCAGTCACATAGTAGCCTCCACCGCATTTCAGAATTGTACGCGTTCTTAACTTCTACCGGAAAAATAATAAAGTTACGCCCAGATTGTTGGCAGATTTTTTTGGGATGGCTTTCATAAATTGCTAAATAGATGGACAAAGTGTGTAGAATCGAATGACTAATAGAAGAAATACCTTTTTCCATTTTCTTAAATCTTTTTTCATTAAAAAACGGTAAAGACTTTCCGGAACACCTGCTACATGGGTTTTTCAATAGTTGGAGCTAAATGTATGATTGTAAAAAAAATTCTATTAGTCCTTCGTGTAGCTACCATACAAATATCCTGTTAAAATGTCTTCACTTTATTTACGAAACTCACCATAACTCAATTAATCTTTTTGCTACGAATTCAGAATTTTACACAAATTGCCTTTGAGTGAAAACAAAGTTTGAGTTTACTAGTCAGCTAAATCCTTATACTCCTTCTCTGGTACCTTTCATACAAAAATCTTTAAAACAATATTTTCCGATAACTTTTGAACACATCAAGCTACGAATTTGAAATTTTGTTCACATTAATTATTGAATGGTTCCAAGAAAAGGGATAAATATATAAGAAGTCGAGAGAGCCCATTCCGCACCTCCCATGTGAAAGTCCTTCAAAAAAACAACATTTTTTTCGATGACTTACCCCATTCCAGAAATGATATGAAAGATTGACTACATTGCCTTTTAGTTTCAAGTAGAAACCGAATGGGGGAGGGGGGTCCTTAATAAAGAGCATACAATATGCACACACGTAATTCTACTTCATCCCCAACTACAATATAAATCGGAGTTCATTAAAAAAACGCTTGCAGCCGATCGTGACCGCAGTATGTTTAATAATATAAACATTTTGTATTTACAATTTTAATTTAACTAAATTATGTAATATGCATCTTATGTGTACAAAGCTCCTAATCTGCAATGGATTACCTTGTTTTTGGATTTATTTGTGACATTTCGGCACATTTATGCTTTTTACGGTTTAACTTTGTTTATTTCATATTACTACATTTAACGCAAGGCAGGGATTTATTTGTCGTAAGATGGGCCTATGCCTGCACAAGGCACGTTAATAAAAAAGCCAAATAAAACTGAAATCCTCATGTCCATATTCGTCAGTACGTAAAGGCATTGTCTTATTCATAGTCTGTCAGGTTTAGGATTCGGTACCTTTGGAGTGATGGAGCCTGGTCAACTTTTTGCCAAGGACGGACTGCTTGCCTTAAATTTGGTTATGAGAGCCATAATGCATGTGTGCGCTTGCAAACCATATGAGCCACCCGCTCCTTAGAATGCATCATTTTGTCTGAATTTAAAGGTGTATCTGCAGATGAGATGGAACCGATGATACGAAGAATATCGACAAATGTTTAAAAGAATTCCGATTGTGATTATAAGGTGGGTGCACTCCGCACTAGGTCTTCCTCTATCAAAAGTTGTATGCGACGAGGAGCCCCAACGACTGATCATCGCATGCCAATCAAACGAAAAGAATTGTCCAATGCCGCCCTCTCTTTTGGCGGTAAAGTTCTAAAATGGTACTTTGGAATTTTGTGCGATGACCAGAATTGAGTAAATCAACGTAAATGGAACGAAGACAGGAACAGAACAATACGCGATAAGACATTCATATCTCGATCTTAGTGATTCTAAAAAAAAAATCGGAAAGGCTCCACATATATGACAATAGTTGTCTTGCCTAATTTTGGATGTTAGATGAAACTGGTCCTCAGTCGCGAGGCAATTGGTCTTTTTATGCAAGTTGTGTTCACGTGCTCAATAAGGAATTAGGCTTTTCATATTCTGAAAAACGAAATATCGTTTGATTTACTTACTGATTACTTTTATTGTCAAATAGCATCTTTCCTAGTGATGTGATTTTAAGAGTAAAAAAAAAATCTAACTCTGTCTTCCCTTTATGTCTTTTTAATATAATAGTCATTATTATCGATCTGAAATTAAAAAAAATTGCTACCCTCAAATTCTGTATTTTCATATTTTAGGATTGTTAAGCCCCAAAAAAGGAAAAACAAATGTCCGTCTGTCTGCCTTACGCGAACTCCTTTGAAGGAGCGTAGCTTGATATTAAGTTTTTTGTTGTTGGTAGATTGGGTGAATCCCTTACCGTGGTGACTTTTCGGGTGAGTGTGGACGAACAAATGTTTTAGATGAACAATTTTGGTATCTAGATCTCGGGAACCTCTTATGGTAAGTGTCTGAAACTTATAGTTTATATGGAACTTTCAAAGTGGACAGATTTTCAAACAATTCTCGATATGGCTGGAGGGGTGTGGGAGTAGGGAGAAAGAATGTAACCGAAACGCTTATAAGCAGCGGTCGAAACATTCTAAAATCTTTATCTCCTAAAGGGTTGATGCCAAGGAGATGAAACTTTGTAATTGTTTGTTTTTTAGCAAACTAGGAGCCTGAACGAAGACTAACATTTTGAAGGGGCGACGTGGTGGCGATTATACCAGTATATCAATAAAAGTGAAGTCTTATTGAGGGGAAGTTGGAGCACGGAATTGAGGATAGCAATTTTTTACAAAAATCACTTTTCATATCACATGAACCTCACCAGATATAGTGTGAGGGAGTAGAAAGGAAAACAAGACCCTAGTGTAGTGAACAATGTAATTATATGTATATGTATATGTATATCTTACGCGTTGATTAAGGTTACGAACCCCTGCAGTAACAGCATGCACTGTATTGTACTAAGTATGTACATATTTGAAATTTTGTATTATGTATTATGTAAATGTTAGACTGAACAATGTAAAGCCTTAAAATAAAATGTTAGTTGAATTTTAACCGCCGTCCAACTCGGATGTTTACATTCCAATAAGCAATCCGTACCATATATCACACTCCTAAGCCCAGGCGTTCTAGACAGGGACGTCATTTGTGGGGGGGGGAAGGCAGGGAGGGCATATGCCACCCCCTGAATTTGTTATTTTCATATATTATATATAACAAATTAATATATATATATAAAAATATATGCATTCATAACATCTTGCCCCCCCCCCCCCCCTAGAAAAAGAAATCACGTTCCTGGTTCTAGAGCTCGTGCGCACGGACGGACAGACAGACGGACGGATTGACGGAAGGACGGATAGACGTCAAGCTGATTTGGATTTTTTTGGCTATAAATAAACAAAGAATAATACATAATTTTTGTTCGTCAAAAGCTGGGGCTACCTGACGGTCGTAATGCAATGCAAAGTTAATTTTAACGAAGTTCATTAATTAATATTTAAAAATTAAATGGGTCAACCTAACGGGTCCAACATTCAAATTCTATAACCTTTGTGTGTCATTTAGCCGACTGCAGTCGCGTTCGTCTATATGGCCCACTGCCCTCTCCCAGCTAGTATTCATTTTTGTATGACCAACGTTATTTTCCTACACTGATTCGACACGTCTAAATCGTTTTTTTTCGATCATACATGTGCGAATCAATTGACTTACTCTTTGGCGCAAACATTTAATTCGCTCCATGGTTCGACATACATGTACGGTACAGTGTACGAGTAATATTGGTAAAAAATATAAAATTGCTGTTGGCAAGTCTCGATCTTCGTCTTTGGCGTGGGGCTTTATATTTCCTGGATTACAGCCATAAAATACCATAAAAACACCACCCAAATTAGTTGGTTGAAACATTAGATGATCGTTCAATGCCTTCAGCCTTTAGGTTGAGGTTGCATGACTAGAGATTTTCACTAAGTTATAATTCACGATAGTAAATTAGATCTCAATATCGCTATATTGAATTTTCCTCAGCAATTCCCCCAGCTGGCAGGGTGTTTCGGATAGCAGGCAAGACGAGTCTATGCCTTCCAATGACGAAACAGCTCCTTCGGACCTAGTCCAACAGAATCTTATAGAAAACTGTCCTCTCCAGTGAAGGTTTTTCATTTGTCATGTCCGCTAGGACAGCGAATTATCAACAGTCGGGGATTTCATGTTAGGGTTTCAAACTACTGACATTGGAAAGCTACAAACATTTAATCATAATGGCTTCTATGGTAGCTTACCATGAAAACATCAATTAATAGTGTACGAGTATGTTCAACAGTTTTTTACGCGACAGTTTGCGTTATATTCCGTTGAGTGCATATGTTTTCATTGCGCAGTTTACAAAAGTGTGGCATATGAATGAATTGGAACCTTCGCATGCGTGGTTATAGTGCTTCAGTTCTTCATGCACACTACTTTTTCATATCAATTCCAAAGAGAATTTTAATTTTCTCTTTGTATGTTTTTTAAATACATAAATACGGAATCCACTGGTGACGTGATCTACATTATAGGAATCTAATGAAGAAGTATCTATGAAACGACAATACGGGTATATTTGTTCTAATGTTATCGAGAAAATTGAAATAATTAGAATTTTCACGAGTTTGGAGCACTGTTGAAGGACCAAAGAAAATTTGATATTTATCTTGCTAGGTTTTAATGATAAAAAAATAAGTGCTAATATCTAATACGTTTTAAAGACAAACTTAATTACTTAAAATAGGAATAAAACCCAACAGTTTCTAAAAAATTATTAACATTCAAAAAATCTTACAAACAGCTATCACTGAAAATATGTGAGTAATATAACACCGGAGAGCCAAATTAAATGCGTGAATAAAACCATAGAAAAAAAGGTAAAAAAAATCAATTTTATTGTCAAAAATCGCATATAATTATTGCCTTCTGCTCCAGGACATTGAACAATGAATGTGCTCCAAAAATTACAATTGAATGCATATTTGACTTCCTTCGTCACTAGGAAAGTATCACTTAAATTTGTGTCTTCAATATCAGATGCCGAATTGAGGGACATAATTTCAGAATTGAAGGGAGGGGAAGGTCGTGAGTTTCTGATTTGATGAAGAAAGATTATTTTCAAAGTACTCGTCTAGGTGACTATGGGGCTCAAAACCTAAATAATAACGTTCCAAATAGGTTCCTAGTTATTTCGTAGGTTGTCAGTCCCATTCTCACCTAACCGTATCTCAACATTAAATGCATTTCGAACATCTACCCATAAAATAATAAAGTTATGCCGATTTTTTTGTGGTTTATTCTAGCCATGCTAAAGTTATTATTTTTAATTCGTAAATAAAATGGAATTGGTATGGAGTAAAATCAACCCAGGGCTCACTTTGCCTCGAATGGACGTTAAACGCAAGCATCTGCTAAAATTTATATATTTTTCAAATAATCATCAAAGCTTACTTTTCAAGTTTCACTATCCGTACGCCTGACGGATACTATTCCAAACAATTCTCACTCTTTGCGCAATTTTTAAACACTTCAGATTGTGCCAAAATCGTAATAAGAGAAAAGTTCAAGGAACTGAAATTAAAGTGGATTTCGTTTATAGTGCATTGTGGTCAAGTTAAAGATCGCGCTATTGCAAACTAAAAAACCTGCCAACAATCTGGGCGTAACTTTATTATTTTTCCGCTAGAAGTTAGGAACGCGTTCAATTCCGATATGTGGTGGAGGCTACTATGTGACTGAAAACCTATCAAAAAGAACAAGATCGTGGAAGTGAAAATCTGATTGGATCTGAGAGATATGGAATAATTTATGAAAAAGTACACAATCACTTTACACCCCCTTAGAGGTCAATTATGGAGAATACATAGAATAAAATTAAATTCAATATTTGGGACGAGGTAGTAGATATGTCGAAAATCGTGGGAAAATATGCATTCTATTTTCACAGATATTTTTTTTGCCCCCCTTCTGAACGCCAATAGATATTCGTTTTTTTTTTATTCAAAATTATTTTTCTAGTTGATTTAGATATACACACCGAGTTTCAACATTGTAGCTTAAGCCGTTCTATATATAGGAAAAACACCCCCCACTTGTACCACACTACCCTTAGGGGTCGAATTTCGAAAAACCTTGAAAACACTTTCTAGGTATTCATACGAAGAATCCGTAGACTAAAATTAAATTCAATATTTGGGACGAGCTAGTATATATGACGAAAATCGTGAAAAAATATGCATTCTATTTTCACAGATAATTTTTTTTGCCCCCCTTCTGAACGTCTATACATATTTGTTTTTTTTTATCACAATTACTTTTCTAGTTGATTTACATATACACACCGAGTTTCAACTTTCTAGCATGAACCGTTTAATAGTTAGGAAAAACACCCCCTACCCCCGTAGCATACTACCCCTAAAAAAAATTATATTTTTTCAACATTCCGCTACTATAGCTCTATCTAAATACCAAGTTTAAGGCTTCTATCATTACAGGTTCTCAAGATATAAGCATCGGAACTTTTTCCTTTTCATCCTCCCCCACCCTCCCCCTCTACACCCTCAACCCCAAAACTTTTTTCCCTACTAGAGTTTAATTAGCGCTACTTCTGGTAAAAATTCTAAGCATCTATCTTACACTGTTCTTGAGATATGAAATGTGTTTGATTTGAAAAATTCTCATCCTCTCCACTTCTATGCTCCACCTCCCACTTAAAAAATTTCACTTTGATCAATCTTTATTTGTCGACCTTTATACCCAAACCGAATTTTATTTTTCTAGAGCAATTGGTTCATGAGATATCGTAATCTAAAGTTTTTCACCCCCCACCCCCATACACAACTTCCCCACCCAAAATTTTTCTTGATTCTGTTCTCCTAGTATAACTACAAATATATTTTAAGTTTTAATAGTGTGCCATTAACGGTTTAGGAGATATGGATTTTAGAATGTGTCTATCTCGCCTTTTTTGGGTTTCGGACGCATTACATTTCCCCCCCACTCCCACACCCCTTGATCAATATTGACAATTTTTCTGCAAATGGGTCTACTATCAGAGCTCTATAGAAATTCCAAGTTTCAGCTCCCTATCATTAGGGGTTACTGACATCTAGAAACCAAAATTTTCGGTCTAAAACACTTCCCCCTCCTTCCCCCTCACACCCCCACCCCAAAAATATGGTCACTTTAAGGAGCCTACCCTGTCTATTCGTTAAAAAATTTCAATTTAATATCTCAAATCGTTTGGCAGCTACGAGCCTTCAAACGATCTTGCGTACGGCGGACAGACGGACTGAAAATTTTTATTGTTTTTTTCTACTAGTTATGAAACGTGAAAATAAAAATTTTGAGGGTAGCAAATTTTTTTTTTTAAAAATCAATCACAATACTTAATTATTAAAATAATAAAGTAAAATTACTATGCTAAGGTGCCCACTTAGACCACTTTGCCCCACTCTTCACTATAACTCAATTTTTCAAAAATTGTCGTTTAAACCCTTGCGTTTTAAGGATCGATATGTATTTATAGGTTCAGTTAAAAATAGGGGATGTGGAAAAGCTTCTATAGCCGATACAACAATGAGGCACTTTGAGAATACTGAAATATGGTAAAAATTTGTTGGGTTGCGCATCAACCAGCAACCGAAGTAAAAAGAAATTTTTGCAAATTTCTTCACATAACTAGGTACGAGTATAAAATTCTAAACCTACATTTAATACTCATTACACCTATTTGGGTACTTCCACGCAAGTTGCTTTGACAGTATTGTAATTGAAAGTAAGAAACAACAACTGAGATGCAACACGAAGTATGGCCTTCCGCATTCTCAAGAAAGTGCATGACAGTTGCATATTTATGGCGATTCCCAGCAGCAGACGGTGGATGGCAAGTAATCTTACTGGTATTTAAATATATTGCAATGTACGTCTTTGCCTGTGTGTTGATGTAGTTACCATCTTACCACAGTATGGCAACAAAATTCAACATTACTATACGCGCAATGGTTAGTAATGAGTTAGTAAGAGTATTTTTCATTTTCAGTCGAATTATAAAACTGTGCTACTGTTATGTTATTTTGTTTCCAAGAACTTGTTCGCACTTATAGTATAAGACAGTTCTTTAGTCCATTGTTGGCCTATGCTACTATTACTTAATAGGACATCATAGCAATTGCATAGTTTTGCGTTTGTGCTGCTTAGACTTCTTGTAATTCAAGGTGGGTCATTGCTAATGCTTTTTTGCTGTGATATAAAAATATTGAACCTACTGAGTTGCATTATAATTTCTTTGGCTGCACGAATTTCCAATGCAGTACGCATTCACATTTAATAACGACAATGTCAATAACTTTCCTTTTGGCTGGAACAATACAAACTAAGGTCTTCAGTTGAAATGGAAATTGTGAGTAGTTAGAGTTTTTATCTGCACAGCTACTATACTACCTTTAAACTAGTGTAATAATTTAGTATAATATAGGTACATATATTATGTGGTACCAAATTCTTTGCTATGATTGCAAAGATAACACCCTGTTCTATATCACTCACTATAAGGAATATTATTATATCAGCCTTCTTGAGTTAGTGCTGAATTTTGCTAGGCGAATTAAGCTTATTTTGAGATATGGCTAAAAAACCCCTTTACTATATGTGAAATCTGAAGAGAATTCAGCCAGTCTCAAAGTTTGCAACGCATATGTGTAGAACAGTTGTAAGTTATCGCCATTAGTCATACGAATTAAATTTGCGATAAAATAAAGTTCGAGCTTTTTGGTTGGCGAAATTGTTCCACAACTTCGGGTAACTCTAACAGAAACATTGGGATCCAGATCTTACCGTTGGGGTAAAGGTTTGAAAATTGATTTGATTTGGCTATTTTGTTTGATTAAAAAAAATAAAAATAAGATACCTCTTTTGAGATATTCAAGGATGAAGGACAAAATCGTTCATTCAAGCAAAGTTGGTATTCATATTTTTTTTATATTGCGACAGTTTTTAAACAACAATCTTTAAAATAAGTCCTACTTTATTATTCTAACACAAAAATTACCAGAGATATGAATTTTCAAAGAGGGCTCGGATATCTTTTTCGGTAAATCTTTAACGTACTACATATAGCTATAATAACAAAAACAAAAATTAAATAGAAACAAAAAGTTTAAAACATTTTTTTTCACTAAAGGCTGGTTTACTTGACAAATGCAAACATTTTTTATTAAAATTGTGAGAGAGCTAGCATATCGAATTTCCAATGGAGTAGAAAGAAACCACTGCAAAAAACAAAATTCTCAGAAATATTGTCAATAGTTTTTGCTAAACATGATATCTGTTCGTTTCACTCCTGATCAGTTTCTCATAAGAGATTTTCCTTCTCTCTCACAATATCAGTAAAAAATATTTGCACTCGTCATGTAAACCAGCCTTAATTCTACACAAGTAAATCGAGTGTTAGTTTTGGTTGAAGACCCCACCTGTTTCCGAATATCATTCTACATGAATAAAATGCGAAATACGTTTTTTCAACGCGTTCTTCCAGATTCAGTTTTCAGCTGAGTTTTTTTTTGTCTAGAACAAGCCCGAGATATTTAGCGCTACCGGAAAGATGAAGCTCGTCGCTTTCCATTTTTGGTCGCTTAAAAACTGGAGTTTTGTACTTTAACGTGAACATGACCAGCACAGAGGGATTAACCCCTAAACCGGAGTTGTCGGCCCATTGTTGTAGTTTGTTGAGTACTCTCTCCATAAAATTACTAATTCTTGGTAAATGTTTCCCTGAGACAAGGATGACCACGTCGTTAGCGTATGCACATGCCTTGATTCCAAGGCTACAAGGAGCCAAAGCAAGGGTGAGATCAAACTTCCTTGCGGGGAGCCTCTGGAGACTGACTTTCTGATAAGACGCTCTCTTAGTTCGGATTCAATAATCCTGGTTCGTAGCATAAAGTCAAACCAATTGCTGGTCCCTCACAAAACTGTCCCGCTTTTATTTTAGCACTATCAATCGCCGCGAAGTATAAAACGCCCGCGTACTTATGATCCGTTTCGATTTTATGACTTACGATCCGTTCTGAGTTCGTGCCCTGAGATATTCGATATCTCATTTCATAAACCAAAGTCTTGCTCTATAGCTATACGGATAGAATGGTGCGTTTACACTCACCCTTGAGAGGCGAGAAGCTACCCCCATCAGGCCATTGCAAACCGGTTCTCGTTGGCAGTGTTCTTTGCTCTGTTAAAAGCAATTTACACTCAACATGCCCCTGCGGCGCAACTTGCCTAAATGTGCGAAACGTGCGAAACGACAGAAATACGATGGGCTGCGAATTGTGTAGTGGTACCACAGCTCTATTGTATGGGTGTACACATATGGAAGCGTGTGTCGAAGAAAAGTCGAGAGCTGATGGACTTGTGCGACTGCACGAGCAATCTGATTGGTTGATTTTTTGGTGGGGTTAGAGGCTCGTCGCAAACGTTGAGTGTAAATGCACCATAACGGTACTAACCTCTTTCTTACTGAAATCTATGGAAAAGGTATTAGACAAATCCATAAGGAGCTCAGCTGCCTTCCCTCGGCTCAACAAATACCAAATCACTTATCAATCGAATAAGTATTAGCGCTCTACACAATTTAGTGGAAAGAATTGAGAAGACGTTGACAGCGAAGGGAATAGCGTTGTGATCTTTTCTTGACGTTGAAGCTTCTTTTGACAACATTTCCTACAAATCTGTTGAGTTATTTACTCGTAAAATAGGAGTTGAAGAAACGGTAACGAAATGGTGGATAGTAGCGATGTTTGATTCTTGCAGAATCTCGGCTCAGATCGGAGGTAAAGGTCTCATAGTACGAGCGGTGATGGGATGCCCTCAGGGAGGCTTACTATCCCCACTACGGTGCTGCATTTTTGTAGATAAACTCCTTAAGGACCTGAGCATCATGGGTTTTGAGACTCAAGCATACGCTGGCTGATGACCTGATGATCACTAGAAGAGGTAAACATGACTGTGTCATTTCAGACCGCATGCAAGAGGTTCTACAGATAGAAGATCATTGGTGCACAGGGATTAACTATAAATCCAAGTAAAACAATTATAGTGCCATTCCCTAGTAGACGGAAGGTAAACTTAAGGCCCCCGATTGTTAGAGGAACGACAATTGAACTCTCTTCCGATGTCAAATACTAGGGAATTACCGTGGAAAAGTGTCTGACTTTGAACTTACAAAAACATCTCCACACGAGTAGCATTGTCTTTTATGGCGTGTCGTAGGCTCTGTGGCAGCACTTGGGGTCTCAGACCAAATATTATTGGACCTATAAGCCTATTACAATACCAATGATCACCGATGCCGTAAAAAATTCAGAGGCGTACTGTTCTTAGCGTTACTGGGGGACTTAGATCATGTACCACTGCTGCAAAGGAAGCCATGGTAGACTAGGCCACTTAGAGATTAAGAAGGAGGCTCTGAGAGAAGCCATAAGGCTACATCAGTACAATAAATTCAAGTCAGGAGACCTTGTCGGTCACCTTAAAGTTATACAGAAATTCTACGGCCGGGAGAGTTGATGACATCTTTCGTTTTGATTGCACAAGGTTTAAAAATTGAAAATTTGTATATGTAATAGTAGCTCTCATAGAAAAATTCTTAAAAAGCGTGTTCGGGATATAAACTTTAGAACACTTTATAGGTAGAAATTTGAACTCTTTTATACGTTTATTTATCAATGGTACCTGGTGAAGGGATCAAGGCTCGTTGTAAATGAGGTCTTTGAGTAAAAAAAATTGAATAAGGTGATTAACCTGAAGTTCCAGATACAAAGTTAAAAACGGATATTTTGTCTTCCTCCCTTGACTGGTAATAAACCTATAGTAAAAATAGTAAACTACATACAATATAAGTCAGAGTTCAGTATTTCATATGGTGTAACATACGATTGGCTTGACTGCAGTGTTTTTTTTTTCTTAAATTTCATGGCGAATAAGTTATTTTTCATATCGAATTCGATTTGAGTTGCACTAATCAGATGGTATTTGATTTTTGAAAGATGTCTGATATTTTATATACCTTTCTCGATCACAATCACTGTACCCTATCATTAACGAAAAGGCAGTCAATGAAGCATATTTGAAATTGATAGCTTTAAATCAAATTATAGCATTTTACAAAAGCGAATCAAAATATGAAGTTTGCTACACGCAACGAAAATCTTTTTTCATCAACTCTATTCAACGAATCCGTTTGCATAGGCTTACAATTTAACGTGAAAAAAAATCCTGTCAGTAAGAAAATACCATATAAATGCAGAAATTAGGTTTTTTATAAAGGTGATGTTTAGCGCTTCGAAGGGATGCCGAGACAGACTGCAAATTATAGAAAATATCTCGAAATAAATGTGGTGCTGTATAAATATTAAATTCATTCTTGAATTCCAATCGATTTTTTTGAGTTAAATGCTTGAAACCGTTCATATAATTTTTTTAATTTCGATCATGGATCTTAAATGCATTAAGTATATGACCTATTATACTCATATATTTTCTTCTTCTTAGTTTGGTTCAGATATTCAAATTTCGTGGCACAGTTTTGTCGAGTGGTTAGAACGTTCATAAAACTGGCTATACCGGAAATTTCATTTTTAAAATGATGGTAACCTGATTTTTATTATTTTTTTTTTATTTGAATTTGAATAATGTTTTTATATTTTACTGGCGTCAATACATATGTATGTATTAATATTCATCAATCAGTGAAGCTTAAAATTGTTCTCATAATAACTATAATAAATTGAATACTAATGTTAATATTATTATTAAGAATACCATATATAGGTACATAATAAAATAAAAAGATACTCTCTGATGACTTTTATTTCCGACCGGAATATTATTCAAACAACATACGATTTTTGAATATTGTTGAAAATGGTAAATTATGATAAAATTCGGCGCTATTATGTACATAATATATTAACACTATTCATCGCGTGACTAAAATATTGTTCAAGTTTCGTAAACACTTCTTCTAGCGATAAACTCTCCAGACATTCTATATTAAACAAACTCATTGTGAGACAGAACCTGACAGGACTGCGGACTGGCATCAAGAGGGGGTGTTTAAGAATATGATGAAAATACTGCTGACATACTCAACTTGAACTCCATTAATGCTCAAAAATTTTTGAAGAAATTTGAATCTAGATGTGACTGTTAAGTTAGTTTTTCATAGTAAGAACGCGCTACCTAAATCTACTATTTTGCATGCACACTACACGCGGCATTCGGATTCAGAAATGCCTTATTTGGTGTTCTGTGTCATAAGATTTTCCTTTAGGAATGCAGCGTGGTTAATTTAGTTGTCATAACGGGTATATTCACTGGTAATATTGTAGTTAATTTAGTAGTCAACTATTGGGCACCGTTAGCGAGAAGTGAAGGAGATGACTGAAGTACATATAAAATCCGCTACCGGCACTGGTACACCGAACTATCGCAGTAGGTACACAGTACAAATTGCACTTGTCATCTCACTTCGCTTGCAGCTTCATTGCATTCGAACGAAGTACTACAAGTATAGTGAATTATAATAAACTAGTTTTAACGGTAGGATTATGATAGTAGTAAGCTAGCCATTAGTTAAAATTAAATTAAAATTTGTTCCATTTTAAAACAGCTCCCAATTCCTATTCTCGTGGTGCCTACTCAAATATACAATGTAGTGGTTCTTACCAACAATCTCCATAAGGAGAATATTAAAGAAAAGAGATAGAGATCTCTTGAGAACCCAAGTTAATTTTTTGATATGTTGCTTCGTCTACGTCTAGTTATAACAGTTATGATGTCAGACGTAGCGAAGCTATGTCTAAATTCATTTTCGGTTCGTGTCTTGACTATCAGTCAATCTAAGCAAACGTAAAAAAATTAGAATTTTTCTATGGAATTTAATTAGTTTTTGATTTTTGGAGTGTCAAATAAGCATCAGCTGATCCATTTTGACGGTTTAGCCGAGCTTTTTCCAAACTGTTATAAAAGCAATGCTATGCTGTGACGTCAACATAGACGTAAAGCGTGACCCAACTAAAAGTGCCGATTTAAAAATTAAATAAAAAAAAAACTGTTTAATATTTTTTCAAATTTTTTTTTATTTGAAAGTACAATCCTTTCGGTTAGTTATGGAAAATTATTTCATTCAAATGGCTGCTGCGGCTGGCCTTACAGTAGGCCATTCTGTCAGTTCAATTTCGAAGCACATTTTGGATTGTTTGCGGCTCTATCGGCAATGCCTGCTTCAATATTGGCCTTCAAATGGTTAATTATTTTGTGGATTGTCCGCATAACACTTGTCCTTCACGGCTCCCCACAAATAAAAATCCAAAAGTGTCAAATCGCAGCTCCTTGGCGGCCAATTGACTGAAGGTGCACTTTCTCGACCGAATTTTTACGACTTTTTCTTGCAATTTCGGACCAATTGTCTTCGTTTTGGAAATAAATTTTCAATACATATTTCCCAGCGTTGTTCAAGCGTTAATCAAGAATGACATTAGTGTTGCCAGGTGCAAAAAAACGGTAGTTTAAAACCACACCGATAGCTGGGAATTAAGAAACGACCTATATGTCTAAAATTTAAAAAAACCAAAATATGTAAAGATACGCTTCTTGCGATTCTTGATTAAATGACTCTATTTTCGTAAAACAGTTGAGAGCCACTGATGTTATTAAATTTTTTTTGACCCCGATCCAATTGATATCATAAGTTAATTTTACTTTATTATTTTTTTAATAATAAAGTATTTTATTTTTAACATACAAAATGTAAAAAAATTAAGTTACTCATTTTAAGATATTCAAGAATAAAGAGCAAAATCAAAAACAAAAGTAAAATATGCCTTTTTAGCAAAAGTATACAAGTATACGTAAATATTAGACGTATTAGAACCAAATTCATGATATCAATTTCATAGTTTAAATTTAAGTTTTACCACAATAACCGCCATATGGTATTCCACATTGTTTGACGGCAAGTTGTACCAATAATTCTATTGTAAAAAATTTAAACCATAAAAAGGAGAAAACTAACCCCATTAAATATATAACAATACAAGTCACTATGCATATAACATAAGTAATTTTTTTACCGTCGACTTTCTGCTTCAAAATTACAGTTTATTAATCCAGAAAAAAATGTTGAAATCACTGTTCGAGCTTCTTTATGCAACTGCTGAAAAACGCTTAACTAATGAACCTGCTGGAACATATCATGGCAATAATATGTTAACAACACTCTTGATCACAAGAACAGTACTATCATAGCATCATGAATAATGGAAGTATTCCACTATACTATATATATAAAATATTTGATAGGACAAAACCGCGGCCAATTAGGCTCAGTTTGTTTTGAAAATTAGCTAATAAACAGCTATCAGCTGTGGCGCCGTGCCATGGTGCAGTGTGATCACAACTTATCCATCTTTGCCAATAGATACCCACCTAACCTAACCTAACATGGTACGTGGGTTGGTTTTTTCCCTAATTATTGGCTCATACTAGAATGTTGAAACTCGGTATGTACATATATATAAATCAACTAGTAAAGTAACTGTGGAATGGAATGCAAATATTTTCATGATTTTCGTCGTATCAATTAGATCTTCCCAAATATTGACTTCATATTTATTCACGAATACTTCCAAATCTGTTAGGAGATATTAAACATATAGCTTAGTTCTGATGAGATATCGAATTCATTTTGACTTCCTAAGGCTTCCTAGATAATCGTCAAAAAGATGATATTAGGATTTACTCGTTTCGGACTTCTATCCAATAAATAATAAAGTTGCGCTCAGACTGTTGGCAGAGTTACCTGAAGACATTCAAATTTTTTACGTTATTGTACCTTTGTTGGCAGACTTTTATTTGGTTATATCTCGCGCCATTATTGGTCATGTACTCTGCTTCTGGTTGAAGTATTTACTAGAAATTAATCCGGTTTATTTATCAGATATTGAAACTACTAGAAATGGTTTGGATAGTAGGTTCTTGAAATGACTGTCATCTCGGAGTCATCAGCGTATCACACATGTAACACCGTTTGCATGAGTGCGAAATAAGTCAGAGAAAGTGTCACTCAATCGGTTCAGTTAAATCGGTTCCAAAGAAAGAACCGCCATTATTGTTATTAACGATAACTGAACGGTGTCGCAGGTGCGGTAACTGAACAACGAGAAGTGTATATTTTGGTGTCACTTGGACACCCATTGCAGCCTGTTTAAGGAGGGGAAATTTAAGTTATGCTGTATTATTGCAGTGGCACTGTTTTTTTTTTTTAAAGAAGTTCATTGAATTTCATTTTGTAACCAAACATTGCTGAATCGAAAATAATTTACTTATATGCGGGTATTCCATACCTAATAGCAAATTAATTCCAAATTTTGGGCTTTGTGCTTCAGACAAGACAAAGATTAGAACTTACATAAACGAAATCGTTCTTATTTGAAGTTTAATGAATTCGAAAATATTTACATGTTTAACACGAACAATAAATAAATAAATAGTTTTTAAAAAGAAATTCTCGGCCTAAATGTAAATGATATGATTTTTTCAAGCAGTGTATGAGTAGGAGGATGAAGCTGATGGCGATGAAGACGATGCGGACGTCAAAGACGAGGATGGTGATAGTGCCGAACCAGACGATGAACCTGAAGATCCTGATGAAGACGAAGAGCCACTTGGATAGTATGCACTGTAGGCTAAACTCTGTGACGAGGATGCGCTCGATGGTTCCCACACGCGTGAATACGGTCCACCACTAGGTTCCCAGCTAGGCTCATAAGACGAAGATGGAGTTGTTGCTGGAGGAGCTCCGTACGCACTCATCGGTGGTTCTACAGGTGGCATCATAGGCATCATCGACATTTTCATTCCACCCAACTTTTGAATGAGCTGGTAAATGACGAATCCGAGAACAAGTTTAATTGCGATTTTGGACAAAATCAAAGCCTTCATGGCTTTGAGTCCAATCAGAGCGACGAATATCGGCATAAGGGCCTTCATCTTAAGTTTCAACAACAGTAGAACTGGCAATAGAAGCTTCTTCTTGAGTAGAAGGCCTCGGGCTAGAGAAGGGAAGTTAAGTTTAAAGGTAAATGTTATAAACCATAGGAATACAAATAAACTCACCTTCGCCATTGTTTGCTAGTTCGAAGTCTAATCCACGGTCCGGTCGATAGGATACAACGGTGCGTTGGAAAATAGTTTCTGGAAGTTCAACTCGAATTTCATTTGATGATAAAATTCGTCCAACCCGTTCGAATATAGCTTTGTCAATATTCTCGTCGTTAAAGGCTCGGGCACTTTCAGCATTCACTCCGGCCACAGTATCTAAATATGTTAGTACCTTCGAGCTCAAGCAGTGCATCGTATTTCCGTTGAAACAATCCGTGATTATTTTGGACACCAACTCATCTCCACTATGGATCCTTGGCGTTACACCGTTCACGGAATTATCTATTGCCGCGGAATTCACTAACGTCACCAAAACTCCGATTGCAAAAAGTGCAGTAATACGAAAAGCCATCTCGTATGTTTTTTTCCAACGACACGTGTCTGAGGATAGAGAGGAACCTTAAACGACCGACAGCGAAACTCGACTCAAATGAGCTGTATAATGGACAATAGGTAAATGATTGCCAATTGCATGGGACTCGAGTATTTTATACTGCCGCTTCCACTGATCGTCGATTATCAGCCACAAATTTTTAGTTCGATTCCCTTAGGTGGCTTTGACTTCTTTTGTTAGCTTTCATGTCTGTGGAGATTACCAATTTGCCATCGATCGAAACCCAAAAAATAATTGTCGCTCTTCAGTTTTGACTGTAGTATTCATACCAACGCCAAGTCCAGAGCCAGTAAGCTCGTCTAGAAACCTACTCGGTATTCGAATCACGTATTCCTGGGCTCCACTGATACAACAATCAGACGGTTAAATACTGATTTCATATCACAATCAATCATCAATAATAGTCAGCATAACTCAAGCATTTCATATCATAGTATCGGATTAAAGCAGCTGAGTTGTTCGCTTGTTCAGAGGATTCCCAATACGGAAGTTCCAACATACATCCGTTACAGATTTGCATATGAACTTGCTGTAAGTAGTTCCTGTTAGTTGCTCTGAATTCCGCTATGCTTCTTAGGGTGTTAAGTTAATAGGTCAGAAGAAATGGAAAGTGTAAGTAGTGGTATTATTAGTATGATAGTAATTCGTCAACATACATTTTTAATATAGTCGTAATATGCACTCTAAGAAATTAAAAGACTTAGATTGAGATCTCCACTCTACTTTCTAGATATAGATATACTATATAATCATCAAGTTCAATATGAATAGCATAAGAACTATTTACAGAAATAGGTAGGTAAGTTTATGTCCGTATCTTTAATTCTTGGGTGCAAAGGATTGTTGAACTGAATTACTTGGTAATTGAAGATATAGGTTAACATTGATCTACCTATCTGCATTATTATTATTCTCTCGCTCATTTCGAATGGTGCATATGACCCGCATCGATTCCCTTCACTCTCTTCTGTCAGTATTTATAGTAAATCCGCTTAGTATTCGTCCGTCTATCTAATCGTTTGATCAAATAAACGATAACTCAAGAAGGGTAAGACTATTAAGGATAATAAGGTGTATGGTATGGTATGGTATGTGGGGTGGGTAAGCCATCATATTTCTTCCTGAGGGCTGTGAATGTTTCCATAAATTCTAATTTATCCCTTAGGTTATATCTCTAACCCCATTTGTGTAGGGTTTTTAATAGGCCTTCAACTAATCGGAACTTATGCACATTGTTTAGTACCTTGGATACACTGCTCGTTTATCATTCGTCATGTAAACCAGCCTTTACATGACGAATGCAAACATTTTTTACTAAAGGAGCATGTACACGAGCAATTACCATAATTGCCCGACGACTATTGCCAAAACTAAGGGAGCAATTAATGGAGCAATATTGGGCAATATCATGTTAGTTGCGGCAATATTTCGGCAATGTTTTCACATGTTGCTGGTATTTCTCGCCCTATAGTTGCTTTATTTCCACTAGCTTGGAAAATTCCGAGTAATTGTCCTCGTTCGGTGATTCAGTTGCCAAGTTTTGTTCTGTGTTTTGGATTTATTTGTCAAGTTTCGTGTGATAACGGCTTGGAATTTAAATATTTCAAGTTTCATTTTAAGTTTTAGATTTGTGTTTCAAATTTGCTTTCGTGTTGTTCATAGACTGAATTGTCCGCGTATGATGCCATTGCTAAATTGCTGAGTATTGTTTCGAATCGCTAGTCACTGTTGATCAACGAGTTGTCAACCAACTGATCCATATCGTCAATTGCTGAAGTTGCTGAATGCTACTGTATGTTTTCGTGACGTCAAAATATTCTGAAATTGCTGCCAATTGAGGAATTTTAACAGCTCGTGTCAAAGCACCTTTAGATTGCTGAGTGAGCTAGATTATCGAATTTTCAATGAAGTAGAAAGCAGCCACTGCAAAAAATATTGGCATAAACACATTCACAAAAATATCGTCAATATTTTTCACTGGATATAATATCTGTTCGTTTCACTCCTGATCAATTTATCGTTAGATATTTTCCTTCTACCTCACAATCTCATTAAAAATTGTTTGCATTCGTCTTGTAAACCAGTCTTATTCTGAGAAATGCATGCACCTACACGAGCAATTTTTCAAGCAATCAATTGCCCGACCACTATTGCTAAAATTAGTGGATCAATTAATGGAGCAATACGGGGCAATATCATGCTAGTTGCGTCAATATTTCGGCAATGTGGCATTGTTTTCATAGATTGCTGATACTGCTCTTCCTATAGTTGATGAATTTACAATACGTTGAAAATTTCGAGCAATTGTCCTCGTTTGGTGATTCAACTGTTTAGTTTTGTTTTGAATTTTGCATTTATTTGTCAAGTTTCGTGTTGTAAGGAACAGAAATTCAAATATTTCCATGTTTTATTTGAAGTTTTTGATTTGCTGGTCAAGTTTGCTTTCGTGTTGTTCATGTGTTGCTTCATAAGTTCAAGACGTCAAAAGTGACGAATATTGCTGCAAACTGAGCAATTTTAATCGCTCGTGTAGGTGCACCTAAACATACTCGAAGCTAATCCCTTTCTCTTCAAAACATTTAGTATGTTGATCAGTGATAAATGTGTGCCAAAGCTAAATAGGAAGTTGATCGACAAAGTTATCTATAAAATTATTTGATTGTAATTTTACCTCTAATGTTGACCGGTCTTGACGTCCGCTTGTTATAGGTAATATTTTCTACATTATTATTACCAAAAGTATTCTGTAAAAGTTCTTTTACTTTTTCATATCCTGGACAATCGACACATTTGTTTAAAAACAAACAGTTTTTGGAGGATAGCATATTCCAAATGCTAGGGCCAGGACCGGTTGTTGTAAATTTGTGAATCTACGTTTTAATTGATGGATAACACACACATACCGAATGTGTTCCAGACATCTAAACACAGTATTTGTGTCGTAGGGACTCGACTTTGGATTTCGTGAAGTTTTGGTACACTTCCGTCATAATCCCAAAACCAGACCTTAGACGTTATCTTTTTTACCCTTTATTATGATTGAAATAAAATCTTTATGCATCTGGCATCATTATTTATTATGGCTTTACCTGCAAACCTATTATTCTATAATTAGTAGCACATATCAAATATGGTAATAATTGTTATTACCAATTTAATGTTAAAACATTATTAATTATTTTAGAAAATAATTGAGACCCACCAATGCACTTAGATTTTCTTGACCCCGATCCCCTTGAAATTCCGAGTTGATATTTTGATATGTTTTGGAAAAAAATAAAAATCCTCTTTTTAGATATTCAAGGATAAAGGACAAAACAGTTATCCTTGAGAAAAAAATTTCAATGATCATTTCATTCGTATTTTTTTTAGTATTGGGACAAACTTCTCCATTAAAAATAAGTCCTATATTATTATTCTATGATAGAAATTACTAGACATATGAATTTTCAAAGGGGACTCGAACACAAGGGATTAATACTAAGCTTATTTTCTTCCATAAATTAAACCAGAATTGTATTATAGATTAAAGGTTATTACAGCTTTTGAAACAGATTTTCCTTAGCTGGACCATCGTTTGAAGCTCATATAGAGTGAAATGGAACAATTCATTAAAGGAATATTTAAATTGAATTTAGCGAAAACTTTCTAGATCATTATGTTTCAAATATTTTGATGGAGCTAATAATACACTGTGTCTGCACTGTAGTATACATTCCAAATAGAGTTTAATTAACGTGACATTATATTTTGATACGCCTAAAAATGTAATCATGAACAGAATAACAATCGCTTCTGTCTGATGAATGTTTATTTCATTTTAAAATTGTTATACGTTTTGAAATGAGACTGAATTATTAGATTAGTAGAACACTTTAACTTGCGTGTTCCTTTTATTGCATTGTACTATTGTAGAGTTAACAAGATAGCTAAAGAGCCACCTAAAATGAGAAAGCATGCGCGCAAAATAAGATTTATTTACATTTTACTTAATTATTATTTCAATACTAAAGAATTATGATAGACTTTAAAGAAAACCAAAATTTGCTGCACTGATATTTTTCTTGTGTTTTAGGACTAGTAGAGCCTAAATTCAATCCGTTAGGGTTGAATATCTAAAAAAAAACACGAAATGAATTTTGTGGCAATAATACAGGAAACCTTTGGGAATAAAAATCAATTCGATATCTCATCAGATGTAAGAAATGTGTAGGAATTCGTGAAATTTGCGCAACTTATTTGCACTATCTTGAGAGTCGTATACTAGAAAATTTTGTAGGCTATCATATGTAAACTTTGCAGAAGTTTAATCCGATTTGATATCTCATCAAAACTAAAGTGATATATAGAAGTGTGAAAACGGATGCAGCGCCTTACACCCACTTGGGGGTTGAATATTTAAAATCCCTGAAATTAGTTTTTAATAAATGTAAAGAAACCCAGAAGAAGTAAAAACCAATTTAATCCTTTCAGTCCTAAGAAATATGACGGAATTCGTGAAAACGTGTTCAACCCTCTTATACCTTGTTCGGGGCTGAAAGAGAAAAATCTTGAAACTGTTTTTTCGATAACTAATGAGATCTGATGTACATAGCTGAGCAATGCGTTCAAAACGCCAAATAGTGCCAAATACTGCCAAAAAGTTATGTTGTATTTCATTTCAATTATAATATATAATGGTCACTCTTAACTTTGTTTTGGTATCTTTTTTTTTAAATAATGATTTTAAAAACTGCTGTAACTCCTTTAAATAAAAGTGTTTTGTGGTGATCTCGATATCTGTAGATACAGGATCATCTATAAAATAAAAAAAAACAAAAAAGATTTCGATAGTATAATGTAATTATCTATAAATTAATCGAAAGACTACGCAAAATATAAGTTTTTAACAAAAAAATTTCGGTTTTCGAGGAAAATTTCGGCGTAAAATTGCTTATAAAATGGAAAATATTTATCAAAGATAAAAAACCTTCGGTTGATCTATAAAAATATACAGTTATAAAGATTGTGTAAAAATTGGAAACTTATCGGTTTTGGCGTTTCCAAGAAATCGAGATCACCGACCTTATAAGCACAGTTTTGAGAAAAACGCGTTTAAAGTTTCTAAAACTCTTTTAAACGCTCATAGATGTCTTTACAAATGTGAGTGTAACTTCAAGAATATTTGTGGGATTGACATAGCCTTTAAAGTTGTGCTATATTGGTCGCACTTATTAAAAATAATTTGTTTAACAGGGTTAATGTAGGTGGAAGTTGATTTTTCTACCTCTGGATCGGTTCATCCTAGAAACTTGAAACTTTTAGTATATTGTCAGATGTAGGTACTAGTAAAGAAATTAAGGTAAAAAAAATTGGCAACGGTCGCAGCTTTATTATTTTATGGGTAGAAGTCCGAAACGTGTTTAATGCTAAGATGAAGTATATGTTACTATTCGACTGACAACCTGAAAGTAACGTCCCAAATAGCCTCCGGATTATTCCTTAGGTTGTCATTCGCATATTAGCCCACACCGGATCTCAGCATTAAACGTGTTTCGGACTTCTACTCATAAAATATTAAAATTGTGTCCAGTTGGCAGATTTTTTACTTTATGTTTTTTATTTACGTATTTGTTTTTTAATAGATGATTCAATGAGAAGGAAGTAAAAGAACTCATTAAATCTAAAAGAATTTCGAAATACCTGAAAATGTGAACAATACCTTAAACCCTCACCCCAAGGGTGGGTATGGGTAAACTACACCGCATTTCAGCATTAAATGCGTTCCGGACTGCTATCTATTGGCAGGTTTTTTAAAAATGTTCTTTGCCTAAAACTAAGGTGCTTTGCTCGAAAAAACTGTTTTTCTTAAATTGCCTTAGCATTCCAATTGGCACTTTCGCACATAACTTAGTAACGTACTACTGACTTCTACGATTTGGTGGAGTATGTTCATTAATAACGATAATACTAATGTATTACATAACTGACTCCAGATAGGCTCACATCAGAAAAATGAAACTTAGAGAAATCCCTTTAAGACTATGCCAGAATTTTAAAATTTGAAATTTCGTTTACAAACCTTCTGAAGTGCACCGAGGTATTTAGAGTAAATAATTGTGAATAACGAGATTTTTTTTCTATGTATATTTAAAGACAATAATAAATTAAATAAATAATAATTTCTTTAATAATTTAAATGTCTATGTCCTAAGAATATGCGTTGTAGGCCAAGTCTTGCGCGTCAACGGCGGCAGGAGCGAACTGTCTTCCGTCCCAAGGTCCATGGGCAGCAATATGGGGCGGGTGATGATCAATGGCGAGCTAAGTATTGGATAAAATTAATAAGTGCCGTGCAATGGTTTTAATTCGTAATTGTTACCTTTTTACATAGTTGGAAAATAGCTAAGCCAGCAGATACGAGGAACGAGAGGAAACCAAGCTGCAAAGAGTTCCATGCTTTGAGTCCAAGGACACCAAGAGCTAATGGAATCACAGTCATTGCTTTAAGCAGAATCAACACCATAATGGGAAGAATTACTTTCTTTAACTTAGATCTACGCGCTGCAATGATTGGAAAAATGTTAGGTTATTGAAATTATATAATAAAATATTAAATAAATAAAATTATTGAAAAATAGTAAAGCAAAATTACTTACCTTCATCGACGCTTCTACCTGCATTTTCTGCGAATTTTACCTTCAGGTTAATTTCTTCGTTATTAATGTTTCGTGGTGATAGGGTCAGTTTAGCATCAGCTGATGGAATTTTGAATGTGATATCATGGCTTTGTAAATAATTTTCGACATATTCCAAAATTCCACTTTGTGCACGTGAAGTCGATTCTTTATTTACATATCCATTGGACCTAACTTCAATATCATCAGTTAACTAAAAAAATAGTAAGTGGTATTGAGACTGTATTCCTTTGATTTTGATTTTGATTTGAATATTACTTGGAAATTGTCTTTTCTGAAGATCGTATCCAAAAAACCCATCACTTTCACTTTAATGCAAGCCATCGAATCTCCAGTATCACAGTTAGCTCTCATTTCATTAACCATGCCATCGAGAGGAGTGTCCTTCCAGAACACTGTTTTACCAGCTGGACTAGCTACTGCTAGTCCCACAAACGCGACCAAAAACGCGAACTTAATAGATGCCATCGCTCCACTCCGAATTAATTACACACTTGTTAATCCAAATGACGATGTGGTCACTTGAATGCGACGCTAGAGATTGATATTAGACTCTTGATTGTCTTCGATTTTTATACTTCAATAAGATACTGAATAGCCGCAACAGCACCATGCCAAATTAACCGTCCATGTTGTGTTACCCAATCGCTAAGAAAATTTGTTTAAACCTTATAGTGCACCATAAGGTACGTGTACAGGGGTCTCGCTTTACTTCCGATCGGCCGGATTTTTTCAAATCACTGCTATCCGCTTTGGACAGAACAAATCACATATTGCCATCACGCACAATATAAATAAATACTCGTTTTGAATATTAACAATTTACGATTTTACTTTTCAGAAGTCATTAGAGAAAATAAAACAATTATATTAAAAACTATTTTTTCATTCATAAAACAAATAAACTAACATATAGTACTTTTGACTAGGTTGATTTTTTAACATTACAGAAATCTAAGTCAAAAAATAATAAAGTTGTGCCCAAACTAGTGGTAAATTTTTGAAATTTACTGGTTCCTACCGCCCAAACTGGTTTACATTTTCTTACCACAAGTGATTCAAATTTTTTCCTCAATATTTTTTATGTACATCTTTAATACAATGTCTGTTGTTATTCGAATTTAAGAAAAAACTGCATATATGGAAAACAAAATTTTCGCACATTATGGGAATTTTCGCACTGCAATTAACCAAAAGATAAGATTCGACGCCTTATTTGTGATAGGAATTTTTTTTATTTTTCTCTTAGTTTATATAAAAATCTTCATAGAATTCATATACAGATTCACAATGGTAGATCTTTGAATCTATCTTTAAATTGCATCGAAGCTATGTCGCATATAATATAGGTATATATATATATATATAGCTGAACAATTATTAATTAAAATTAAAATATTATCACTATTTATTTATTTGGTAGACAGCATAATTGATGTAATGCCTTATATCTGCTGTACAAATTTTATTTTTTATTTGTTACAAATAAAAGCTAACTATTAATCAATAATAGAATCCAGATAAATTTGGAACTAATAACACATCAATTGGAATGAATAAAACATGAAAAATAAAGAAAATGAAGATTGAGTTAAGTAAGTAAGAGAAACTAGTAGCAGCGTTGATAAAATACAAAAAACAAGTAAAACAATTTTTTTTAATTTTAATAATTAATTAATTATTAAAATAATAATTTATGAATTGATTATGTAGGTGTCCAGTCTATTCTTAAATACATTTCAATGGGTCCATGCTTTAGTCCATTTCACTTTATAATTTTTTAATAATAAATTATTGTGATTGACTTGAAATTTCAAAATAATTTGCTACCCTGAAGTATGTATTGTAATTCCACGTTTTCTAATTAAAAAAAAATTAATTGTCTGTCCGTCTGCCGTATGCCGTACGCAGAACTCTTGGTTAGTGGTGGGAGAGAACAATGCGACCAAATCACTTGAAAGCTGGGATTGAAGCATTCTAAAATCCGTATCTCCTGAACGATTTATAACAGACGGCTGCAACTTTGTAGTTGTCTAAACAGATACTATGAGATTACAAAACAATTAAAAATTTCAAGGAGGCTCGTGAAGTATGGGGGTGGTGGGAGAATAGTTTTGAATTACTATATCTTTTGACTCAATTATTCCAGGAAGATAAAATTTGGTTTCTGTATTACTAGTGCAGTCTACTGAATGAAAAATTGTTGAGGTGGGACGTGAAACAATCAATATTAAAAAACTAAATTTTTATATTTCAAAAACTGTATCATATATGATCTTGAACATTTTACAGGAGTTAGGACCGGTAGACCTGTAGCGAAGGAAAAAATTTTGAGGGATGCAGGGAGTATTGATGGGAGGGGATGGAAATGAAAAAATTACGATTTTAATATCTCGAAAGCTGCAAAGAATAGAAAGCTAAAAATTTCAAACTGTATAGAGCTATGTTCTATAGAGATATCCCCGATAAATCAATTTTTGATAGCGGTACGAGGGTGGGGTGGTTTTTCTTATCACAGAGATGTCTTATGCTCGAAAGTTGAAACTTGGTACTAACTGTATGTAGATATGCCACTAGATTAATTAAAACTAAAAAAAATGGGCCAACAGTCTGGGCTCAACTTTATTGTTTTATTGGTAGAAGTCGGAAACGTTATAATACTGAGATGTGGTGTAGGGACTATGCGACTGACAACCTAAGCAGTAATTAGGAGGCTATTTGAAACGTTATTTTCTAGGTGGTCAGTCCCATAGCAACCTACATCGCATCTCAGCATTAAAGACGTTTATTTGTATATCTGTCTGCCATACTAAGCACTTGTGTGAATTTTTTAATTACACCTTTAACTAGAACTATTGGAAAATCAACGAATGCAAAATTTAAAAGTCGTAGATAAGCTTTTCTTAATTATTGCCAAATATTCTAGAACACGTGTTTTAGGAAACTTTTAACACGTGTTTTAAGAAACGTTTTTATTGCGCCAACCGTTGGTCTCACAATGAAGTAATTCTAGCATTACTTCAAGGCCTAGACCTAATTTGGGCTATTGTATCATTGACTATTATTATTATTATTATCCGAAATTTAGCTTTTTCTTTAAATAGCTATCACCACATACATATTAAGGAGTCTATATCTGTAATAAAAAATTAAATACTATACGATGATGTTCAATGTCCAGTCCAATTTTGTGTTATATCTGCTATATATGTAAACCGGAGTTCATCTAGACTCTAGAGTATCATACGATCATGGCAGCGATATGTTATGTTTACTTTTGGTAATATTTTATTATTTTATTCTATTTCATTAATTTTACAAAATAAATGAAGAAGATAGTACCGAAAGCTTAAAATAATATTTTATAAATTATCGCACATTATATTATATAGCGAATATTTCATTACGCCGTCGCTATCGTCGAGTACGTGTGAAAGTGATATTCACGGAGGGCTGTGAATATAAAGGCAACGATGATAAGTTGAAAGTGAAAATAGGTGCCATTAAAACATTTTTCATCGAACATCATTTCACTTGAGTCAGATCAGGGTCTGCATTAAGTATTCAGGACGTCACTGAATTTCTTTTGAACTGAATCTAACGCGGCGTTTCCATTGGCGAGACTTTGTGGATATACTTGGACTCTACATTGTCATCTGTAAGAATTCTTTCACGGATATTTGAGCGGACATGAATTAATATGGCAGCATGTCTTTTATTTCTTCTCTTCGATTAGAAATTGGTGCTGGTAGCGGCAAAAATGTGGCATCAACAATGGAACGCCAATAAATTATTAAATACTTAGTTGTTTTTAACACATGCCTGACACCGATATATTGCCAATATAATGAACACTAATTAATAGAAATCGGAGGCATTGCATATTTTAAAGTTGTCCATACAAATTGCTTCATTTAAGAAATGTTCTACATAATTATTTAAAAAAAAATAGCATTTCGGCAACTCTAACTCTATTTTCGATCAAAGAGGAACAAATGCAATTAAGTGCTTATAAAGCACGCCATAGCCAGCATATTTTAACACTATGATAAGGTTTGTAGCATCAAATATACACGTACATGTCAAGTAATGCCAAGAATGGGCTTTATATTTTATCCACAAATCTAGAGCTATTTTTTGTTGTTGATACCAAATTGAGTTAATGCCGTGCGTTGTTTTTTGGAATAAATGTATGACGCCTAAATTGTTAAAATGAATATACTTTTTTATGTTTCCAGAATAAAGTTCTAAAATTTTTCTTGATTACGTTCTTTCAAGATGAGCGTTTCTTTTAGTCTAGTAATTTTATCTATAGTTATAGGTCCTGCTAAATGTCGAATGTTTAGTTTAGACTATACTATTATAAAGAAATGAGGTCGTAACTCATGGAAACTTTTTTCATGAGCAATGTGTCTGAAACGCTGGAACGCTGAGATTGAAGATTATATAAAATATATTCTCTAAATGGTTTATGTCACGATATTGATACTTAATGGCTACCTCAGGGATACTAGAGGAATCGCCGGGAAAACCAGTGGCGGGTAGGGTGAGGAGTGAAAATTATTAAATTACGATATCTCACGAAGCAATTGCTACGGAATAATGAAATTCGGTTTATACATGGTGGCGCAAAATTAATCATCCAATTTTGTTTTTTTTATAACTTCTTTACTAAATAAAAAAAAAATAATTTGAGTAAAGGAAATCTTTATTTGGACCTTTATAATTTTTTCTGTTAAGTGGAAAATAGGATTTCCTTCAAGTGGCTGCCGCCAGTGTTGATACAAATTTGTGCTCGTTTTATCACATTTTCCATGACTTCTCCTCAAGATTTCCGGTGATATCTGTCCGCATTCCTGCCGAATATTCTCCTTACGGTCTGCGATTGTCTGAGGCTTGTTGGCATAAGCCCGCGACTTCAAGTATCCCCAAAGAAAAAAGTCTGGGATGGTTAAGTCGACGGATCTTGCTAGCCATGCCAAATCGCCAAAACGGGAGATTGCGCGACTAGGACACGCTTTCTTCACAATATTCATTGTGGCTCGTGCTGTGTGTGCGGTTGCACCGTCTTGAAGGATATCATATTTTCCTCTTAACAGAAAAAATTATACAGGTCCAAATAAAAAATTCTATTACTCAAAATAATTTTTTTTTATTTAGTAAAGAAGTTATTTAAAAGCAAAATTGGATGATTAATTTTGCGCCACCTTGTATATATACAAATCGATAAGTGAAGTTTGCTGAAAAAAAAGAACAACATGTCGATCCTCCGAGAATTAATTTTTGCTTTCCTCTCTTATTCCGAGTTCTGCTTAGTTTGGCTAAGTTATAAGTTTTTTTTAACCCTTTTCCTTCAAATATTCATACATTTGAAATAATTTGCATGTTGCTAAATATATTAAACTTAGCTGTAAAGACTACTGACTGACCTCCACTATTTTAAGAATAGCAGAGACACTAAAATTAATACAACAAAAAATTTGGAATTTGAGAATTTGTGTTGTATGGTACAGGGATGGAGAGTGTTTTTTCTTTACTATTGTTAAGCTAGAAAGTTGAAAAATGTCAAATATATGTAGATCTATTTGAAAAGTAATTTGGATTAAGGAAATATAAGATATTCATTGGCGTATGGAATGGGCCAAAAAAATTTTCAGTGTAAATTAAAGGCATAATTTTCGACATATCTCTAAGGTCTTCTGATATATTGACGTAATTTTTATTCCACGGATTCTTCATATAAATGCCTGGAAAGGGTTTTCAGAGTTTTTTGAAATTGAACCCTCTAAGGTTGTGGGATTGGTACATTTTCACGAATTCAGTCATATAATTCAAGTTTGATTAGATGTCTAATAACTTTTTCCTTCTCTTATCTTTTAATAGAAAAAAATACGTTTTCAAGAGCTTACTTTTTCCTCCCTTGAGAGGGTGTAAAAGTTCTGCTTCTAGTGACAGTGGCTTAAAATTTGGCTATGTCGTATTTAGTTAATCAATATTTACTTTTTTTTTTTTTAATAATAAATGCATAACAAATACTTTTGATTTTTTTCGATATTCTTGAAAATAGGATCTGTACGAATTGATCAAAATTCATTAGGCTCAATGAAGTAACGAATTACTTATTTATTCAAATGCCGAGCATAACGCTTTGGAAGAAGTGGTGTCTAATAATAAGGTTTCATTGACAGGCGAGCAGCTAGGCCACTTTTTTTTTCAAGATCCTGATGCTTTAAAAACTGCAAGGCCTTAATGCAAGCGTTACAGCAGCTATAGTTTACCATATATACACGAGTATATCCACCTTTAAATAATAAAGTTGCATCATGGTTGTTGGCAGATTCTTCTTCTTACTTCTGCTATAAATTAATTGTATTCACGTACATTCAGTACTTTACAGAAACATAGTTAATTAAGATTAAGTACACTATTGTTTAAATAAATGTCTAAGCTCAATTGGTGCAATAAATAAATAATTTATTCGTCGAAAATATAAATAAAAATTTGTTGCTCGTTAATTTCCAATTTCCTGAATTTGTCCAGCATAAGCCAGATCATGAGCATCCATGCCACGTGACCATCCCTGCGGCTCCCAACCTTGTGGTGGTGCATGCGCTATATGGTCAACATGATCGACATGATGATGATCGATGTGATGATCTAAATGATGTTCAACTGGTGGGTAGTGAACGACTTCATAGTTTACAACCTGTAATGTTATTTGTTGATTTTACTGAATTAAATACAAGACAACATTGATTTACCTTTGGTTTGGCCAATTTGAAAATTACTAGTGCTCCGGACATCACCAAAGAAAGAAGTCCTAGTGTCATGGCTTTCCAAGTTTTCAATGCGATTAAGGCAAGTGCGAGCGGAACAAGAACAGTCGTCTTAAATTTTAAGCCGAGCAAGAATGGAATCATTACTTTCCTTACGAAACCACGACCTGAAAACACGAGATTTAGATAAAATTCAACAGAGCTACAAATTGTTTTTTTACCTTCTACAGCATTACCATCCGTGAGCGGTACTTGCAGACCCGTTCCCAAACCACCCTTCAGGAATGATTTCGGCACTAAAGAACGGGCTTCCTTCGAGCTTAAGAATGCGGGTGGGTTCACTTGTAGTGAATATCTTGACAAGAAACTGTCGATTTGATCGATGAATTCAACTCGAGCATCTCTGCTGCGTTCTTGTGAAAAATCGATAGGTTCATCTTGTCCAGTCCGGATAATTGACATATCGTCTGTTATCCTGATTACATCTTGAGTAGCTGCCTTACTTAACCAGGCAAAAGCCTTTGGTTTAATGCAACTCGTCGATAGTTCGCTTAAGCAACCCTCGTAAATATCGGTGGCCAATTCCGATGCAGAAATTGAGGCGAAACTTGGAACGCACCACACTAAAACGACTATTAGGAATGGTAAGACGAACTGTTTCATGTTCCTCTTTCTTTTTTAAACTTAACAACTTAAACGAAAAAAATTAACTGTCGACAGTTAGAGTATCTAATCAGATTTGTATTTAATTAATAGCTGGCGTTGGTTTTTATACGACGCTTCCCTTACGCTGGTCGATACGAATTTAAAATACCAACGCAGGCCATTTTTGATCGTCTCGTATGAAAATGGCCAGCGATATGAGCGAATTGGTTTGCCGGATGATAAAAGAGGGAAATCAGGTTGACTACGTGAATGAATTATAAAAGTACTCAGCTGATACGCTGAAGCATTTTGGTGGTCATTGGATGTGTAGTTCCGATTTTCCTTTCGTATGATCGAAAATTGTATCTATAACAGTAGAAGAAAGTGAACGTGATTTCAGTGCAGACCGTACTCATTACTTCATATAAGACTTTATATTACACTATACCGTACCTGTTATTTTCATAGATAGAGGAAAAAAACAGGACTAAAATTGATCTTCAAAAATATCATCAATTACTTAAAATATATTGTATGTACATAGTATCATTTATCAGTAGTATCATTAAGGATACAGGTACAAGGTACAGTTCATGCTTAACTATTTCAGTTTATATATGTATGCTCTTTCAAAGTTTCGTGGCGTGGTGACACGAAGAACTAACTCGATTTTCTTCACATTCAGTGTTTAAACTAAACTTTGATAAATTTACGTATATGCAAATTTAATGAAAAGATTCATTGACTATTTGTGAACACGGGTTTTAAGGATTTTTATATAGCAGTTTTTCCATGGAGTTGACGGATGTAGGTACTTACTAATGAAATGAACCTAGTTTTTGGTGAAACCAATTTCAGTATAATTTGTACTTACTGTTTCAATGCGTTTTTAGATATTGTGAATTAGGGTGATAAATATGGTAGTTTTTGAATATACCAAAACTTTAAACTTACTATATCGAAGCGTTCACAACTTGTCAAGAATCGCAAAATTTCAAGGACATTTGTATGAAAGATTCATTTTATAGTAGATACACGTTACTCAGTTATGGGTCTACCTTAAAAACAATCGCTGAAAAAGTTTACTTGAAGCCGGGTGTAGTCCAGTGGTAGTGTACTAGGTCTTGAAAACATTGCTACCGGGTTTCGATTCTCACTCAATGCATAATTTACTTACATTAATTTTTTAGTTGTTATAGGCTTAAAAATGTTAATATAAATCGTGAACAGTGCGGAATGTTTAATAGGGTCACTTGTAAAGAACCTGAGCAAATGAGTTCTGTTGACATTCTAATCAGCTTCACAAATACCATCAGAGCTGCCAGACAGTAGTTGATTTGCTATAGGCAACTTTGATGTTCTGGTAGATCGTATCACAGCCAATAGTACTGAAAAATTATTATCACTAACACCTTCTAGTACACTGTCATTCCCGGCTCGACTCCTGATCTTACTTCCCATTCCTGAAAACTGATTAAGTTCGGTATCCCCTTTCTTCTCCACAATTCCCTCCAACTTCCAACTTCTTTTCGCACCAATAACATATGGAAAAATACTCTCAGTTTCTCAGGCTCAGTTTGTTCTTGAAAATTAGCCAAAAACAGCTATCAACTGTAGGCGCCGTGCTATGGTGCAGTGGAATCACAACGGACCCATCTAGCGGTCTATGTGCTAACTATCTCTGCCAATATCTACCCACCTTACCAAAAGTTTACTTCCGTCTTTATCGTATGCCTGAGTTATAGTGGGATCTGTAACTAACATTATATTTCTGAAAGGATTTTATATGGTGTCTATACAAAATACTTGTTTGGTTTTTAGCTAGGAATGTTGGTAAATTTTTGGTTGAAAATCTCAAATTCCTAACCGAAAGCATTCAGTTAATAATTGTGAATATATTTTTTAAAGACCCAGAACGATATCGCACATTAACGAATTTCGCAAATTCTGTTTACATATGATGACAAAGTTTCAACTTTAGACGGACGGACAACAATCGGATTTGGAGTTTTTGGACACAACTCAAAAACGTGTACAACCAACCTTTTTTATGATTTCTATGATTTTATCTTGAGCATAAACAATGCATTAACGATATTATATTGGAATTACCTGAAATATAGTATTGTAGTATATTGTAATCGAAATGCCATCTCCGAATTGAATGAATTTTTAATAGTTACAATTTAATTAAAAAAGAAATAAATTCTGTTTTGTATTCCATTTTTAAAATTTAAACAATGAAGTGAACAACTCAAGCACAGTAAATATAATTTACTACTGGAAATAAAATTTTGTGGAAAATAAAATACTCGTAGTCTAGTAGGAAAGACTATACACAAGAAGACTTGAAAATAAAAAAATAAAAACAGTACATACTTATAAGCTGAACGAAGGAATCCGATTGAATAATTTCATTTTGACTGGATGTAATGGCTTTTTTGAGTGATATGTCAATTCTCAGTGCTCCAAAAGCGCATATTTCATTTGTTTAGGTATCGTTCAGATCATACAGATGTACATACATATACAGTGGAGATGACGAGTAGCGACTGTTTTGAAGCTGGAAGAAGTCTCTCAGAGGACCGGCGATATTCTACTATCAGCATCTTACTCATATGTGTGTAATACTCCGGTCTTGCAAAAAAAAGGCGAACCTTTGAATGCTAGGCTACTATTATATTTACAATTCACTGCCACTTGGCATGAAACGCTCCATACAAAAATGTTCAATTTTGCATCAAAATGCTGAAAAGTGCTTTATAAAGAAACGGCGCCTTGCCGTCTCCGTTATTTATATCTCTATGGTTCAGATGGAAATGTATCTCTTCATTGAACATGTCTTTTAGATCTTATGAGATATATATGTCTTTACTTCTAATGGCTTATTATTCATTGCTCTAAAAATCGATTTATCGAAATTTAATCTTCATCTAGGTGTAAGAGAATTGCATGATAGGTGTTCACAAATATCACAAGTAATAATTGGATTGAAACAGCGAAGCTTTTTTTGTGACAAGAGCAAATTCCACGGAACTCGAAAAAATGATGTCATATTTTGACTTTGACCTTAAGGGCAATTTTGCACCGAGATGCCAGACTACGTCGCCTGCAGCGTGGCCACACGGATAGTATGACGCGGCCACGTCGCCAATCAAAGGCCAAGTTAGATACCCGCTATACAATTTCATACATAGCATCCCGGTGAGATATTGCCCTAAAACGTAATTATACGACTTGGTTATAAAATTATTATGTTAAACATTTAATCTTTAATATTCAGATCTTTAGGAAAGCACGGTGTTTCACCAACCAATTTCAGCATGTTCTAGATTGTTCTCTTGTGCGGTACTACTTTAGAAAAATGCTACCCTTGTCAAAATGATAACATTACAATTCACTAATTTATTTTTGAGTTTGTTCCTTGGGTCCCCACTCCTAACTTAGAGTATCTATTTTCACATCTTTTTCGCCAAGGTCTTTCTTTCCACACTATTACAAAATTCTCACTGTCCGTTCGAGAATTTTCGTTTTATTCGGCTGAAACTCTTTCTTGGCACTTTCACTTCACAAACTTTCTATCGCACACGAAATTCTCACTTTGCCCATTCGAGAATCTTAAATTCACTTTTATCAGTCGCGTCTTAAATCCGAATTAATCATTGAACTTACATTTACACCATTACATTTAAACCTATTGTTTCGACGTGATTTCAAGTAAAAGTACAATTCGGTTAAAATTAAAAAAAAACTACTAGTAAAGTCGAGATATTTTAGTCAATAGTATTTGTGGAACATGGATGAAGTATGTAGAACATGAGAGAATTGTGTAGAACATACGAGAGGTGTGTAGAGCTTTCTGGGCTTTTCTAATTGGGTATTAGATGGTTATAGTTTTCTCTGGAAACTCCAATGTCACTGATAATTGAGTGGTTCAAGTTGTCAGGAGACGCATGGACGTCAACTACGAAAAATCAGGATTTCATGAAACAAAAATAAAGAATAATAGAGTAAATAAAAGAAACATTTTAAAAGAATTTATTACTTCTTATCGAGAATTCGATTACAAATATTAATCATACAACCATACAAAAACTAGAAGAAGAAAATTTCAATACATTTGAGAACTTCAGTGGTTTTTCATTTTTAACTCTTTTCAAACGATTTGTTCTTAAATTCATCTCAGGTATCGGATTTGGAACAGCTCTTTATCGTCTGAACGAAGTTCATATATAAAACATATATTTTCCATAAGATTTGCTCGATTTAAGAATTGTGAAAACTCATGCACCATGACGATGAATCGTATATTATCCTAAAATTCTGAAATGAGTTTTTAAGGGAGTTAATAGACAGCACGCGGAAGTAAAACGAAATCTTTCTCTTGTGAGACCAGAGAAGTATGACGGAATTTGTGAAAAAGTCTTAACCTTATTAAGCCCTCTCAGAGGTTGAAAAGCGTTAACAATTGGAAGCTTTCGATGAACATTTCTTTAAATGGAAAATTAAAATCAATAGACTGAAAACAAATGCAGTATTACCACACCCACCCTCAATAACATGACGGCAACTTGACTTCGGGTTTTTATGTATGTAGGTCATTCAGATAATGTAGAATAGGTACTGATAAAGGAAATCATATACATATTTCTCTCTTTACCGTTTTTTATGTCATCATCTAGAAAGGTCCGGATGATACTCCAGGTGTGTTGTTTCCATGTTGTATATAGTACTTAGGTATGTATCACTCATGCGTCAGTGATAATCATTTAATGCGTTCATGCATTTTTATTAACCTTCCACATTAGTAGGTAAAATCTAGGGAGTCGATAAGCTTTTTTCGCTGCTGGGTCTACTGCTTCGGTACAACTAATTCCAACTTGCCCAGGAATCCACGCAATTCTAATCTTTTTATTATTCATGAACTTATTACAAAGTCGATTTATCGATGAACATATGATGTTTGGGTTAGCAATTACTTGCATAATTCTGTGAAGTGACAGTCAATAGCGTGGAAGAGCAGTGCGTCCATGTCGGTAGATAATAAACTTCCAGCGTAGTTAGGCACTAGAACTTTGTGAATTATGAAAGTGAGTCCTTGATTCCGAACATGAGGTTTGAAGAACTGCGAATATTGGAGTTTCATCTATTTAGGAGAGTCTCGTACAGTAGTTCAACCGGTTCTCCGATAATTGTTTCTCTAAGTAGGGGTATTTTTGCGAGTGTGTTGAGTTTGTATCTTGTTACAAGCCGCAGCCTGTAATCAATCAATCAATTACCGATCTAAGAAGTTTGAAATGTAGCAGTCCGGAAGCAGTCATTCATTGTTGTGTTGATGTTAGATATGTCGATTAAGGATGTCCAAGCGCAGATGGAGATATACTGTTGAAAAGTCCCTTCAACCAAGATTCGTGCGATTCTGGAAGCTTTTTGTATGTCCGGTTCTTTCTTATGAGAACCCAGTATCTTTAAATCATTATTTATTGTGTGACGTGCTTTCAGAATGTCCCGTTTATGAGATCTTTAAATTACTTTTCTGGTGAATTTTATCTCGAGTGTCCATTCTTTTCTTTGAAAGATTATACGAGCATCTTGTCAATTTTTGGTACTCACTGTATTTCAAGAGTCATGGAGGTTTAGTGGCTAGAGCACATGCCTCCGGTATACCTGAAACCAGGTTCGAATCTGCTTGGCAACAAGTAATTTTCGAGAATGGGATTGGGTGCCGGACTACCAGTTCACTCAGCTGTAAATGAGTACCTGAGTTAAAATTGGGGTAATAATCACGGACGAGCGTGTGGCTGACAACTTCGCCTCCTGGTATTCCGAGGGTCTAGTAATGACGTAACTCCAGCATTACTTCAAGGCCTAGGCCCGATTAGGGATGTTGTGGCATTGATTATGATTATAATTCAATATACCGTTGAACTAGGAAGACGAAATTCTGCAGCATTTCGCTTTGATTTCCTTTGGGAAGTTCTCATTCAAATGTCGTTGAAACGAGTTTTCTTGAGTACAAATTTGAATTGTTTTAGATAGAGGGACTAATATGCAGTAAATGCAGTCAGCACAAATGCTCCCACTAAAGTCATAGAAAATATGTCAATTAAATTAAACGACAGCAATTTATACATTATTGCAATCTACTTCCCAGGAACCAAATTGAATTCGAGTGTTTTGAAAGACTTTCAAGATGATCTTAAGCTCCTAATTCGAAATCGATCAAATTATATCTTATGTGGCGATTTCAATTCTAAGCATAGCAATTGGAACTGCAGCAGATCAAATAAAGCGGGGAAAATTCTTTTCGATTTCATCGCTCAAAATAATTGCGTAATCGATCCGCCTACCGAACACACTTATTACTCACCAAATGGTCGAGGTTCTACTTTAGACCTCATTATACACTCTGGGGTAGCTATTTCTCAACCAACAACGCTACACAAGCTTTCGTCACCACACCTACCAGTAGCCTTTTCAATACTTGGAAGAGTTATCCGAGACCCCTCATCTATGCAAATCCCAAACTTTTTCAAAACAAACTGGATAAGATTTCGCCATCTTCTTAGTCAGTCACTAAATCTCAAAGGACTCGATTTGTCTAAGACTAATCTGACAATCGTCGATAGAATGATTGATCACTTCACAGACTCAATTAAGGCTGTAGGTAATAAGTGCGCCCCTAAAATAGTTATCCATAGTAATTGTAACACGGTTACACTGAGCCCGCGTATAAAAGAACTCATAGCTCTACGTAATAATAAAAGGCGTCAGTGGCAGAGAGGACATGACTTATTGCTAAAGGCAGAAGTCAATAGGCTGCAAAAAAGAATTAATAAAGAAATTTCCAAAATCAGAAATTCAAGTTGGAATTTAATGCTATCCGAACTTGAAAAGGGTTCAGGAAAACTATGGAAATTGAACAAAGTATTCCGAAAGAAAAAATTAATTATCCCTGAACTTCAGACAGCAGGAGGTAAAGCACAAACCAATGAAGCAAAGGTCGAACTCTTAGCAGATAAATTTATATCGGCACACAAGTTAACCGAAAGCTATAGCGATCCTCAAACAACTACCTTGGTTGATAACGCTGTTCGTAAATTTGACATGCTACCATCGCCTCTAGCAAATAATCTATTGTGCAAGCCCAAAGAAATAAAATTAATCATCAGAAGGCTGAAAAATAGGAAAAGTCCTGGAAAAGATAAAGTCCCCAACATTCTTCTCAAAAACCTACCTAAAAAGGCAATTGTCTATCTGAATGCCATCTTTAACTCCTGTTTACAGCTTGGGTATTTCCCCAACAAGTGGAAGGTAGCGGAAATAGTTCCACTCCCAAAGCCTGGTAAAGATTCTTAAGACCCAAATAATTACCGACCAATAAGCCTGCTACCATCAATTGGAAAGATCTTTGAAAAAATTTTAATCACTCGCTTACAACACCATATCCACGAAAAGAGTATAATACCAAACTATCAGTTCGGTTTTCGACAAGGGCACTCTACTAGCCACCAGTTACTACGAGTTACCAACTACATTAAAAATACAATGAATGATAAAAAATCAGCTGCGTTGGTTACCCTAGATGTGGAAAAAGCGTTCGACTCGGTATGGCACAATGGTTTATTATACAAACTAATTCAATTGTCCTTTCCTCCTCCAATTATCAAAATAATAAAATCATTTCTACTTGAGAGATCATTTCAAATCCGGATCCATTCAACTCTCTCAACCAGTCGTAATATTCAGGCGGGCGTTCCCCAGGGCTCATCCTTGAGCCCAATACTGTACAATTTATTTACCTCAGACTTACCGGAAAATTCACAGTGTGAACTGGCAACCTTTGCAGATGATATAGCGATTCTTACCATGAGTCATGATCCCAACGAGATCATAAACAACATCCAGCAGCAATTAGATGCTATAGAAGATTACTTCTTTAGATGGAAAATTAAAATCAACAGATCGAAAACTAATGCCACATTCTTTACTAGAAGACGGGCTCATAGATATCTACCTAATCCCACTATTAATATTTTAGGACAGAGCATCCCATGGTCTCAAAACATAAAATATCTTGGGGTCTACTTAGACAAGAGACTTACATTCCAATTCCATACTACGGAGGCCTGTTCGAAAACTATTAAAAGTATTAGAATTCTCTATCCACTCATTAATAGAAAATCCCAGCTTTCAAATGAAAATAAATTACTCATATACAAATCCGTAATGCGTCCTATCCTCGTCTACGCAGCGCCAGTCTGGAACTGCTGTGCGACTGTACACAAGAAGAGGATGCAAATCATACAAAACAAGTGCCTTAAGATCATTTTGAATAAACCATGGCATTTCGCTACACAAGAACTTCACGCATTGACTAATTTACCGCGAATAATCGAGTTTATTGATCAGCAGACTGCAAAATTTATAACTAACTGCGAAAGCTCAGAAAACCCCCTAATTCGGTCTATCTTTCCTGATCACCATCATTGATAGCTTTTAAAAGTAGTTTAAGGTTAGGTTAATTTAGGTTAATTTAGTTTAAGTTAAATATAAGGTTTTTCACTCCGTTTTCCTTGAGTCGTAAGATTATATAATGAGAATAAAAGAACTAAAGCTACACCCGTAATATTAATATTGAAGTTGTAAGGACCATAAAGTAGTCTGATCACTGTTGAATTTAAACTAGATTATAAGCTAAACACATGTTCAAAATTTGGAAATAAAAAATCAATCAATCAAATGCTATAGTTCTTGAAAATTTATAATTTTTAATACGAAGTTCCTAGAACATAAAAGAGAACGGAGATATAATCCTTTTCTTTTTTATACAAATCATTGCTTTACTACAATATAAAACGAAGTTCAGTATTCCGCCTACAGTATCATACGTCGTTTGTTTTCTTAATTTATTTTTAAGAACGCATGCAAACAATACGATTTGTTTCGTTACATTTTTCATGGAAATACGAAATAAATACGAAGACACAACAAAGGTTTCTTTATCTGTCTAACATGCTGTAGCTCTATACCATCAGACAAAGTACAAAATACTAATTATGAATTCATTTATATAATTGTTTCCGTTATTTATTTGAAATGAGCGTAAACACAAGCCCATCCATACTTCATAGTGAACCCAAGTACATACTGTCTTCAACACATATACATCTCAAAAATAAATAGATTAAAATCAAATTTACACAATAAGTTGATAAATAGTAAAAATACAATAAATACATAAATAAATAAAATAAATTAACAAAATTGGTTACATCTACTTTTTTCTAATATTAATTTTGGCTGGAATTTAAGATACGACTTAGATTATATTTACAGTAAATGAAACCACCTCACAACTTTTTTTCAATACTTAATAGATATTTACAAATCGAAAGATTATGTTTTTGTTCAAGAATTTCATTCGGTTGCAATCGAACATTGCGAATATAGTCGCAAGCAATCTCGTTGATCCTGTCCATCTCGCGCTGCCTGTACGAATCTGTAAAACCGTATTACGGAGGGATTTGTAGCTGATGGCCTCTGCAGCTCACTGGTATCTCTAAAAGTAAAAAAGTAAATATATATGTTAAATGTTGTTGTATAATTGTTATAATTATTAAACAAGACGTTAAAGGCAACGAATATCCTGGGAGATAATGTTTTAATGATTAAAAACTTTCTTAGATTACCTACAAAACTAATGAATTGCTAAGTTAGCTAAAGTTTTTAAATTGCTTGTTACTTTCTCGGGCTCTATATTTAACTTATATAATTTAACTTCAGAATTTTTGGATATACAGCCAAATACCTAGGTGTAATGGGATGCATACGTTTTCAATATTTTTACTATCTCTTAAGGCAGTCGTCTGGTTTAGACGCATAAAAAAAGGTGATTTTCTACTATTATTTTTATAGGGAGAGAAGCAACTGAACTTCTTAAAATTATGAATGCGTTTTAACGCACATTTGAAAAGTAAAAACAAAAAAATTAAAATGTTTTATGTTTTATTGAAGTGTTTCGCTACTGGAGTCTTGAATTGGCGTGCATAATTCTTATTTGAAACGTAAGAACCAAAATTATTTTTAATTATCATATTTTTTTTATTATAGATGAAATAACATAAAACCCAAGCATGATCGAAAAATTGTCGGTTTTTTAAATAGTTGTTGCCTTATAAAACGTTATCTTCTGAACTTTTGGTGAGGTAATTTAAAACTTGTTTCTATTTTAAGGGATACTTACTAGGAAAATAAAAAAGGAGTAAAATTTTGAAGTGTGTGTGGTAAATTATTTTGGATTACAATATCTTCCGAACAAATTGTACCAGGTATACAAAAACATACTGCAGCCACGATCGGCTGTAATCCAATCGTGTGATACTCTAGATGAAATACAGAACTCCGATTTATATTGTAGTTGGGAATAAAGTAGTATGCACATATTTTGTTGCAGCTAAGTTAATAATAATTTACTAATTTCGCCATAAATATACGAAAGTTTCTTTGAATTATAAACAAAATATTGTACTCATCTACATAATTAAGGACTATAAAATAAAAGACAATATCATCAGTGTTTAATATCATATCTGGAAATAGATCAGTCACCAAAATTTGTATTTCCCTTTCAAGGCTTTTCACATGGGAGGTGCAGGAAGGATTCACCCGATTTCTTACATATTAATCCTTTTTTTGGAACCATTTAAAAATTAATGTGTACAAAATTTAAAATTCCTTTCTTCAAAAGTTATCAAAAATTATTGTTGAACACGTGTCTTACGGTTTTTTGTATGGATTCATCCGGAAGGCGTGAAACGTTCCAGCTGACCAGTAAACTTGAACTTCTTGCACTCAAAACTAATTTGTACAATATTGTAAATTCGTTGCTAAACGATTACTTGAGTTATAGTGTGTTTCGTACATTAAGTGAAGACATTTTGACAGTAAATTTATATGGCAGCTACGAAAATTCATAAATTTAGCTCCAACTCTTGGAAAATCAACAGATATAAAATTTCAAAGTCGTAACTTAAACCGTTTTGAAGCTTTATGTAGGTCAATATTCTTGAACACATGATATTGCCCATTGACGAACTAACAAGTTCGACCACACATCCAGGTTCTATGTGTTACAAATTTTTGGGCTGGATTAAACTTATAATACTTTCAGATGTTATCTAGAGTATAATTACAAGTAGAATGTAACATTTTTGGACGGAAGTGGGGGATAGCTATCTTCGGCGGGCTCATTATAGAAGTGTCTAGACAAGTTTTTTTTTTCTAAAAATTCAACCCCTCGGGGTGTTTAAAGTGGTTAAGTCGTACACGAATTCCGACATATTTCTTAGGTCTTATGAGTATTCGAATTCTCCAGCACTTCTAAATGCTTTCAACGTAATCGCGGAAAATTTGATTCAAGCATTTTTCGACATTGGCCCCTGGGAGTGCAAAGTATTGTTCAAATTTTCACGAACCCCGAAATGTTTTTAGGTTTATTGAGATCGAATTTCCTTTAAAAAAAAAATCTGCCAACCGTCTGGGCGCAACTTTGTTATTTTTAAGATAGAAGTCCGGAACGCGTTTAATGCTGAAAAGCAATGTAGGTTACTATGAAACTGACAAGATGGCTATTTGGAATGCTATTTTTCTGGTTGTCTCTCGTATAATAACCTACACAGCATATAAACGCAATAAACGCGTTCCGGACTTATACCCAAAAATAATGAAGTTGCGTCCAGACTGTTGGCAAATTTCTAAATTTGGATCATAACGTCTAGCCTGATTGAGCGTGTTACATAATTTGCCATGGTATAACTCCAGATTAATTAACCAACTATGCAACTGACGACCTAATAAATAACGAAGATGATAGTTTTTAATGTTGTCTGTCGTATAGTAGCCTATACCGAATCGTAGCATAAATCGCGTTCTGGACTTCTACCCGGAAAATAATAAAGTTACGGACAGACTGTTATTAGATTTTATGAGTCGTTACCGCGGCAGCTTTCAACATGTGTAATACAATATAACCTCAGCAGAAATATCATGCCCCGACGGTATTGAAATAACAGTTTCGGCAATTATAATTTTAAAAAAATCTAGTAATTTGTTCCACACACAAAGAATAATAGAATCGTTACAGTAATAATAACATCAATAACAAAAAAATCAAAAGTAATAATCTTATTAAAAAAATAACTTTGAGTAAAAGAAAGTAGAACTTATTTCAACAATCTATGATACCTACTTATTGTTTTAAATGTAAATGAATTTGCTTGAAATCGCCGGAAAAACCAAACAATCTGCTAAATTGTTGTATTTTGGTATTTTAAGGTAAAATTAAGAATAGGACCTAATTTTTAAAATGCAATTTAACCTCTCTTGCTTTGTGGCTAAATGTTTCAGGAATTCAGACCGTTGTTGAAAATTGTTGCTAAATTTTTCGGAGTTAGTTGTTGTTAGGTCAGGCTAAACGTGCCGCAATTACCCCTTTCACATTTTGCTAATAACACGCAAGCTTTATTAATGCTAAAACATTGTTATCCTCTAGAATTCTAAATGAAATTTGAGAGTTTATACGATGCCAAAAGCTTGTAACACATAGAATTGAGCCTCGAACGAAAATAAAGTTTTATAGGTTATTTTATTTTTAGTAGTGGCCAAAAACACTAAATGCGCTTCATATCCGTCAGCCTGTCTGTTTGTCGAAACGCACGATAACTCAAGATCGTGTCAACATCTCAAAAATACAATTACGGTCCCCTTAGGGAACCTGAGTCTTGCCGCTAGCTAAATTCAATCTTTTTCAAATATATCTTCAACGGTTCATGAAGGTTTTCATAAATTTCATCAAATGTATGTATCTACGAGGGATGTTCCGATTAACCGTATTCGTATTCGTTTAAGCGAATATTCGCCAAATTTAAGGTATTCGTATTCGAAACCGTATTCGACAAATTCAACCCGAATACTCGAATACTATTCGAATACTAAACAAGGTAAAAAATAAGTAAAAAACTAGTTGTTGATGATAAGAAAATTAAATGCATTCTTTGCTTATTATTGTTGCTGATATGAAATTAATAAAACAATTTTTTTTTTTTTTTTTTTCTTAAATTAATACATTTTCTTTGATGAAACAAAGTCAGAGATAATCATTTTAAAAAGAAATAATCTACTCATAATCAAATTTTAACAAAGGTAAATTAAATTTAATAAATAGCAATTTTATTGCCTTTTCGCCCTGCAATTTTGTTTGTAGGGGATCGTAGATAAGTCCAGCATTGCTAAAAAATTGTTCTTTATGAATAAATTTCAAATGATTTTTCAATGCAGTGGTAATCCTTTTCTTGAGATATCACTTTTACACTTATCGCACGTTGCAAAGTCTTTGTTTTTTACAGAAAAATACTTCCAAATAACACTTGTCAATGTTTTAGACATTTTGGACAAGCAAATAATCAATGCAATATTGCAATCACGCAAATAATGTAAATCTAAACGAGCAATTATCTGAAACTATAAGTACAAAAACCAAACGTTTCTACTGCGTGTAGAATGACGAAATGAAATAAATGCACGTGTGCATAAGTCGCTCGACTTATACATACAACCTTTATCTTTCGTAACCGTGTAACTCTCGACTGCCGAGATTCAAGTGCTTACTATTCGTATTCGTATTCGTATTCGCGAATACAATGAATGAATATTCGTATTCGTATTTGTATTCGCGAATACAGATTTTTAGGTATTCGGAACATCTCTAGTATCTACTAGATCTAAGTATACTATATTTCAAATTTACTCCCACAAGATTTTCATATGATCGCTTGAAAGGCGGTAAGCGTATCGAATACTAATAATGCACAACATCTTTAAATAGATCACCAACTTTACACGAAACCGGTACCTTTCTTTCAATTCATTTTTTTAAAGGAGGGTATAAAAGAGCAGAAAAGATCTAATTAGAATAAAAAAAATTAGAATGAATTATATTGGTGCTATTTCTATCAAAATACTGGCGGAGTTGATGCGTATATTTTTTCGACCCGATTTTAAATTAAAAACGTACACCTAAATAATCAGCGACATAAATATCTAAACGTTCAACTAACTAAGGGACCGTAAACGTATCTGTCAGCTCCGTGGAAAAGTAATTTGATAGACTGACATGCAAACCGTATGAAAAGTTACCTTTCCTGTTTAATTGCTGTGTATTGTGTTCGAGCGTACACTTTAGTATGTCGGCATGTTGCCTTTTTAAGTTCGCTTTCCTTACCATTGAGCAACCTATGTTAAAAGTTAAAGAAAAGTCTGTTAGCCATGACCATAACCTTTGATGCAGAACGACACAAGTGGCAACAGGTGTAATAGGAGTCGCTTAACCGACCGAGCTAAATGCCATGATAATTGTTTGGTGCGAAGTTATCTCTCAGTTCATTTATTTCTTTGCTAAAGAAAAGACAATAGCACGCGTCCATTATCAATTACTCGGTAATACGAGAGGAAGCCTGCATAAGGTGAATAAGTTGATTAATTTTTTCACGCAGATAAGTTAATTGTACAATTATTAGGTGTTTATACTTTAGCTGAGCTGAAAACTGAGCAAAAAACTTTCAGTCCGTTTGTAAGCCGTACGCAAAGTCGTTTAATGGATCGTAGATCCCAAACCATTTGAGCTATTAATTTAGTATAATTCGAGAAATTAAAATTGTTTCAACAGCGTCTACCTATATACCTAGAATGTTTCTAAGCAATATCACTAGCTGTCAGGGTGTTTCGGACAGTAGGTATGGTACACCTTCTAAAGAGTCTATACCATCCGATGACGAAACAGCTCCTTTCGACCTAGTCCAATCACAATCTTAAAACTGGCCTAACCAGTAAAGGTTTTCCAATTGTCATGTACTCAAGGACAGCGATTAATAAACAACAGCGGATGTACTAGCAAATTCTGGATCGGAGTCAGCCATGGTTGGACCAGAACCAGAACCAGTCTTTGGTGTACCTGTTGCCCTTGTTAGGGCATCCTTTGCTGAGTGGGTGAGTAAATCACACATTGAGAGATGGCATCTTCCGGGAATCTGGCAGACCAGAAACCTAGTTGAGTGAACGAACCGGTGCTATTCTTCTCAAATTGAGCAGAAAAGAATGTGGTAGTATGGTGTCCTCACAGGGCATAGTTCGTGTGGCCTTCACATGGTCAGATTGAGAATCATTGACGACCCCATGTGCACTGCTTGCGATGAAAGCGACGACACAACGGAAAATTTTTTTTTCGAGTGTCCAGTTTACTGTTTTGCAAGAGTACGTGTATACGGCGTTGATGTTATGAGGATGGACGAACTACGTTCTCGCTCCCTTCCTAAACTTTTGAAATTCGTGAAGAGGACGAAAAAGTTCAGGTAGAGACTGGGGGATTCGAGTATAATGGGCCGTCCGGGAATTCCGTTATATCTCTTGAGTTCCTCAGATTTTCATCGATCAGTTTTTGCCCAGAGTATCATACAATTGACATCAAGCCTTCCTGACTTTTTATAATGAAAAAATAATAAAGTAAAATGTGTTGAGGTGGAAAGGCTTTTTCCAGAAATTTCTTATTTATAAAAGGTCCACATGCTACAACCGTGATAGGTGATCTACAAGTGGTCTGAACCTATCGAGCAATATCCTTGCGCACGTATTGTAAGAAGGTTTAAAAAATATGTTCCAAATGCTTTCACTTCCAAAAGCTTTAAATATAACATATAAAACCGATATAAGAATTTTTCTATATTCAATGCCTTAGGAGGTGAAAGGTTTCACGAATTCTGACAAATATTTTAGGTTTAGTGAGATACACAAAGAATTTATATGGTTTTTATTATATTCAAACTTCTAACACTTAATCTATCTAAAGTTGCAAGGTCTAGGTTAAAACGTTTAGAAGTTATTGGTCAATAACTTCTATTTTAAGGAGGTTTGAATGGCAGCTACCCGAAGGAATAAGATAATTTTGCCAGTTAACGAAATGAGCCTTTCGTTAAGACATCCAAATTCCAAATTTCAATATCCCAGTTAAAAGCATTTTTAAGGTATCTAGTCTAATAACGGATGCAAAGTAAACCGATTTTTTTTTAAATACAACTAACTGAACAGAAAGTACAAATATGTTTTCTATTCTTTCATACGAAGTTCGTTTTCATTCAACATTCAACTTAAATTATACTTAAGATCTTAAAATAATTAATTCGATGAAGAAAACTTCAGATTTCTGAGTCCGAAAAAATGAGTCACGATTGAATGTAGAATTAATATAGTAGTTCTTGCGTTATTTTAGATAAATTTAAATTTCCCTATTTAGAAAAAACTTCCGGTTGACGGAGATTTGATAATTTTTTGAGGAGGATCTATAAGCCTTCCGAAAATTAGAGATTTTGATAAAATTTTAGGTAAACGTCGATTTGTGATACCATAAAGACTGGACTCATAACAAAATATTGCATAGTCTAATTTACGTTTTCAATTACATAGAATGAAAAGAGACAACATCGGTTAGTTCTTTTATAACTAGACCTTAATGAAAAATATGTTAAGGTCACTGCTTAATTAAATGAAGACATACTTATTTATATAATAATTTGGAACTACGAGAATACGTTGACGACCACGGTCTGAGTTTCTACAAAAAATAACAACTATGCAATGGTTCACAGTTCCCAGTTACGGACATGTTTCTTGTAAAAGAAGAAATTGCGTAAAAGCCCGAATAATAAAAATACGTAATTTTCTCCCTGGACCACACCATAAAGTTAAGATTTATGTGACTCCAGGTACCGTAATTAGATATCTTTAGTGTTGCGAAAAAAACTTACCGACTCAATTCTGCAGAAATGAAATTACTGTGCGGGCTAAATCTCGCTGGATTTTTGTACATACTGCAAACCAAACGTTCTTTACAACTGCCATCTGTAAAGCCAAGCTGAAGAAGTATCTTATCTATTTTGGCTAGTATGGGAGTGTAAAATGGATCATATCCCTTTGGTTTTATAGGCTGTAAGAAAACTTTACGTTAATACAAAAAAAAACATAAAAATACTTTATTATAAAAATAATAAAGTAATTGTTCGTTCATACCTCAGGATTCTGTACAAAAGGTTCTTGTTGTAAGATTTTTTGTTGTTGAGCTATCAGTCTTTGTTCTGCTTGTATCCGAAATGCTTCTTTAACCTGAGCTTGTGTCCGGTGGATGTCTTTGGCCTGTAAAAAAAAAACTACTTAAAAAAACGCATATTCCGAAATTTGTAAGACGGGAGCTACTTTGAATATATTGTGTATGTAAATATTAAAATTATAATCTAACAAAAACAACAAAATTCTGTTAAAAGTCTTTATTAGTTTATTATTTTTCGCGGTCAAAGTTAAATGAGTCACTAGTTGTTTGAAAATAGTTTAATGAAAATATTAATTTTGGAGATTAATGATAAAAAGTTTCTTCTTTTCTGAAGCTTTAAAAGATAAATAATTTTTTTTTATTTATAAGACCAATGTTTTTATTAAACTATTAGAACTGATGTTAGTATTAATTAATTTTATTATTCCTTTATTATTATTTATTATTGTTTGTATTTATTTCTAATCGAAAACATTTATTATCTATATTGTTAAAATTCGAATTATTGTAATATTGTTTCTTTATTTAAATTATTGTAATAAAGAAATATTTTTAGAATAATATTTTTAGAATAATATTTTTAGTATTTAGAGCATACGAGGGTTTTTAGGAATATCTATATTATTTAGAATAATTCGTTCACATGGAAATGATTATTTTAATTCATTTAATGTTTTGTAGATATAGCTTTTTAATATTTATCAGAAGTAATTAAAACGAATTAGAAGCCCGAGAAAGTAAAACCCAATTGAATATCTAAAATATTTAATTGAAGGGATAAGTATGGAAAAACCCAGAAATAAGTTCGCGAAAAAATGGAATTCGATAACTCACCAGAGCGAAAGAAAAAACGCATCACGGACCTCAACTGCGATTGTGACACCGATTTGCCTATCTTTTGGCGTGAGGTTCGAATACGCAGTTGGTGTTGAACAGAAAAAAAATGTGTTTTTCTGACTAAAAACGATCGTTTTAAGGTTATACACCTGGTAGGTACTAAGTTTCAACTTTCTAGCAGAAGTCGTTTCTGAAATATAAAAAACCACACCCCCTACTCTCGTACCTTCGTATTCATATCAACAAACTTTTTTTTCCTTGGACACTATGTAGTGGTTCAATACCCTGGTCAATTTTAAACTCCTCCACAATCACCCCCTTCAAATACACTTCTTATCTGGTACGGTATATTTACTAGACTCCATTGGTAGTTCTATGTACAGAAACCAAATTATATCTTATCTGACTGGAATTTCCACCACCAGAGCCAAAAACATTCGCGTTCGGGCATTCGTTTCGATGGCGGATTTTGACGCAAATCAAAGGGATACCAATCTAGCTGGCCAAAATTCCTTTTACAAAATGTTAAAGCAGTATTTTATTATTTAAGTTAACTAAACACAGAACTAAAGTCAACCCTTCACCACTTTTTGCGGCTGCGCTTGGTGTAGAATTAAACTTAAACTTAAACCCTTAGGGCTCGTGGACACTAGTAAGTAAATGAACATGCTTGCCAGAAAGATCGAATCTCGCAAGAAAGTTAGAATCGATGTTCTGACGATATTTTTTTGAGTCAGATTTGACTTTGACGTAGGAGGTGCATTTGTCGCAACGTTTAATTGTTTAATTTAATTGTTTATTTATATTCATAAATATACAATAGTACTACAAGATTTTTGAAGTGTAAAACGGAAAAACCACTTGCGAAACACTTGTTACAGCAGATTCCTAGAACAATTTTGTTGCAATTTGCTAATGTAAACGTTATGGAAAGAAATGTCGAAAGTGCTAGTGTACACGAGACTTTAGAAACTTTAAGATTTAGAATTACTAAGTTAGAAGAATTCGAAGAAATTCAAGAATAGATAAAATTATTTATTTTATTTTCGATCAGTTTCAGTGAAAAAATTTTGTATGTTATTTTTAATAAATTTTGATAAGTTAAGGCAGTCATCCCGTGTGATGGTTTCCAAAAATCGATTTTTTTTTCTTTGCATAAATTACATCCAAATATAGTGTTGTTGTTGGGCGGAGTGATGATCCGATATTCGAAGCCGTTCGGAAGTTACAGGGCGTTATATTCACTAACCTCCTATGTTGTTTCGAATATAATGAAAAGTTTAGTTGCGTTTTTCTCAAAACCATGTTTTTCAAATCGGTAGACACGATATCTTAAAATCTATCGAACGGATATCTTTGAAATTAAGTAAACTTATTCAGTACTAATATATAGTCTCCAAACTAGGATAATTGTGATTCATCAAGCCGTTTTTTTTGTCGACCTGAAGAAGTCGTAAAAATACACTAAAATTGACGACAAAAAGTTCAATAAGCTGCCAAAAATTAACTGTTCAATATTTTTTGATAGTTCTAGTTCCAAGACTAGTTCAAACTTCACAGATTAAAATGCCGTTTGATTTTTTTATTTGAGATAAACAGAACGCCCGCAATCTTGTCTACTGAAAACAAGGTTTTTTGAAAATGGGTGGCTAAGTTGTCATGTATCTCAGCAATGAACGACAATTTGGGGCTGAAAAAATTCTTAAGTTTGCTCAACATGTGCATAAATATATGGTAAAAATTTGACAGTTCTATCGTTATTAAGTTCGCCAGAACAAATTCCCAAAAATGACGTAAAAAAAGAGCCTGCACATGGGATGACCCCCAAGCAATTTTGAATATTAAAATTTCTATTGGTAATAGATGTAGTGAGAGTTTAACTGAAGCACACGAGAACATTTGTAAGAACATGCGTGAGCTCTGAAGGGTTAAATAGAGAATGTGAAAATATTTCTTACATTGAAGCAAAGAATAACGAACAGGACTTAGGTATAATGTATGACAAAATTGACAGCTACTGCTTATAATAATATAGGAAGCGAGAAAAATTAAAACACTTTTTTATTAAATTAAAAACTGATGAAAACCAAATCTCAGAGCTTTGATCAGAACATGCGTTAGAGCTAAGTACATCTTACACGAGTTTGTGTTCTTCTTTTTTTTGTTTTGCTTTTCGGAGCTTCCCGGAACCTACGATCAACCGATCGAAGAACACCACCAACACAGCCGCGAAATTACAGTGAATTTTTCGTCTCCAGTCCAATTCATTTACATACTTGGTTGTCATTATAGTTTTATACAGGGTGATCTAAGTCGATAGGATTAATAGTTTTCTCAGTTTTATACCCTTAAAAATTTTTCGTTGGTGTCATAATCAATTAAAATATTTCTGAGGTTTCAAATTAAGGGGGGGGGGCAAATGCGGACTTATATAACTTTTTCGATTTTGAAAATGTAACTTTTCCAAAAAATAGATCTCAAATTATACTAAAATTTAAAACTATCTCGTTCAAAAACTGTATATCTTTGAAAAACTATAAAAGGTAAAAATGAAAAAAAAAAATACCTGCTACTTCAATATCCATTTTTCAAAATTTCTTGATTTTACTTTAAACTCACGAAAAAGTTATGTTATCACAGTTAGTTTTTAACATAGGTTTTTCCGTTAGAAATTCTCTTTTACAACTGGCAACTTTAAGCTAAGCCCACGTCTTTTATAGTAAATACAGGAAAAAAAACCCTTCTTGAAACTCCATAATTGGTTAAGACAATTAGGACATAAAATGCTGGTTAACATTTGCATGTTTAAAAAACCGAATTTTGGCCAGCTAGATCGCGCAAACGCCTTACTGTGCGGCGGTCAGATGGATATTTTTTTTTCCGCTTTATAGTTAAATGCGGGTGATATGCGTCTGCCAATGGGCAGAAACTATTAAACTGACAGTTCAAATTGACAATACTGTACAGCACTATTTTGCACCGTGAAGCCTAGTACTAACTAGAAGCAACACTAAAATTTTTCGATCGAACGAATAGTTTGTACGGAAAATTTCGTTCCGCTTCTAGTTAGTGACGCCTAATAGTAAAACCAATTCGAAGCAAATTTCCATATGTTGATTCGGTACTAGTGCCATTGACGATTCAAACCAACTTCCTCTCACTCATCGATAAAAGCATCCACCTATGTAGTACCCCGATTAATGTATGACAGTTTATAACTTTTTATAAGTAAAAATATGTTGAATCACAATCCAATGTATTTACAACTAATTACCAATCAGCATTATGCATATTTTAACGGTGTGAAATAGACTTTCTTTCATTATTGAAAGAAACGTCTTATTCATCATCTGTTGCTAATTTTACCGACCGAAAGATTTGTTTATTTTCACTTTGCGCCATTAAGAGTGAGTCAATAAAATAAGTAAAAAGTATTCTGTTTGGACGACCTCAAATGGTGTGCTGTCTGTTGCGTCCAAACATCTCTGACTCGAAGAATTTTGGGAAAACAACTACGAGCGTAAACTGTTTTTCGAACTATGTCAAAAAGTGAAACTTACCATTTGTTGATTTATCGCTGGATCATACTGAGCGGCAATTTGGGCGGCTACTGGCGTCGGGGTTTTCTGCGGTGGAACATAAACCGGACCTTGTGCATTTAATTTCTGATCGACAAAACTGAAAATGAAAGATCGGACAGGTGGTAATGTGAGTATAATTCCGATTTGATGGTCTTTAAGCTCAGGTAATTTGCGAATTATGCTCACCTTGCTTGATTCTGAATTAGCGGATTAACATTATAGCTATGACTAGTTTCGGGTGCGTACGTAGTACCTAGTCCCCAGGAACTGAGCTCGTTCGCATCGTCTAATTTTGGTTTAAAGTCGCCATTGCTATCCACCTGAACGTTCCGGTTAATGTCGCCGATATATCTAAAGAAATGATTCAAGTCAGATTAAGTAATGCGTGGATGATGGATTCTTGTCCTTACTCCGAGCCAAGGCCAGGTCCAGAGCTATCCCAGCCCGTTGGATAGTGCTGATGCTGCGGTACATCATGTTTTGGTCCGTACGGTGCGTGCGGCGGCCCATGTGAGTATTCGCCCGGGTTACCTTTTGGGGGATTCGTGAATATGAGCTCTGGCCCGTTCGGTATCACCGCACTATGATGAGCACCATGATAAGCATCATGATGAGCACCGTGATGATCGTGGTCTTTATACCATGGAGGAACGACCTGGAAAATATTCAACTCTCGGTCACCTGCTTTTTCAACTGAAATATAATTTTCGCTGGCGGTCCATTTGTGAAATTGATTAACTGTCGTCGAGTATTGCGTTTGTACTTTCACTTGAAATCTCGCGGAAGCAATATCTGACCGAATTTTTGCTTGAACCAGTCTCTGTTAAAATATCGGCGCAATTTACGAGCATACTTACTATACGAACGTCATAATGGCCTACATACGGCGACGTTTCATAGTGTAACTTGCTTCGGATTTATAAATTTACGTTTACGATGGTATCAGTTGATCAATTTCGCAAAAAGGTTTAAACCTTAGATAGAATCAGCCCACTTTTGGAACTGAGCGATCTAGTCTTTTTTGCGAGTGTTTACATATTAGAATACTGTAAGACATACCGTGTGATGATGGTTAATCATATGATGATGATGATGGTACTTAGTTTGATGATAGTTCTCCTGATAGTACGAGCACAATTTGAATAAATGTGACAAAGCTGGGAAAAGGAATAACAGGAACTTCAGTAGTAACTTCTTGGCTGTTCCAACCCCAACAATAATCGGGAGTAGCCAGAAAAGTTTAATTTTGATAAGCTTTACTACCAATATGATCGCAAGAAAGGACAGCAAAAGTTTATTCTTGAAGAACTTTTCTGAAATGAAAATAAAACGTTTTAGATTTTTGAAAGGTGAAGCTTTTTATACTCCTGCAAATATGTATACTGTATGTTCGAATCTGCTTGGCGACAAGTATTTTTCGAGAATGGGATTGGTTACCGGACTTACAAGTTCACTAAGCTGTAAATGAGTACCTGAGTTAAAATCACGGACGAGCGTGTGGTTGACCACTTCACCTCCTAGTGTTCCGTTGGTCTAGTAATGAAGTAACACTAGCATTACTTCAAGGCCTGGGCCCGATTTGGGCTGTTGCGGCATAGATTATTATTATGTTCATATTATTATAATACTACTGCTTTTCGGTACCCCGAACCCCATTAGACGAACCCATCTCAATTTAGTACTAGCACGAGTTTATTATATTCCTAACCTTTCTCCTGTAGGAAAAGCAATACCTCCTGAACATTTTATAATAGAAGGTTGAAAGTTTGCGATGGATTCTAGGCATACTTGGAATATGAGATTGGTCTAAGCCTGTGAGAAAGCCTGAGCGAAAGCCTGTGCGAAAGCCTGTGCGAAAGGGACCATATCCATTCTGTGGGATACCATTAAACATAGTCAGAAAGAACATCCCAATGTGGCAAAAATCGCAAAATGCCATTCATTATGACTTGGCACCGGCAACAGGCACTCGAAGCATTTTATGTGAACAGCGATTCCACTGGCCTAACCAGTGAAGGTTTCCCAATTGTCATGTCCTCAAGGACAGTGATTAATCAACAGTCTGGGATTTCGTGTTGGGGTTTTACTCCACTGACACCCGAAAACAACTAACATTTAATAATAATTGCTTCTAGCTACCAGCTTACCATAAAAAAAATCAATTAATAAAGTGAAAGAACTAATTCAAACCATAGAAAAGTTTAAATTTCCAGTGGCGTACGGAGATGGGGCAAAATGATTCTCGGAAAAAGTTGTTAGCTTATCGAATTAATTTTATTTATTCTCGCTCTTTATATAGGAAAGTTTCCTAAATTTTTTACTACTCAATCTCTAAGATGTTGGATTAGATTAGATTTCGAAATGGAGTTGGTTTCGATACATCTGTCAAGTCTGAAGGATCAGCTGGGCAAAGGACATATTTGGCACTATTCTGAAATTGTGACCTATCATAGGTCACAACCTGATGTAACTAAGATTTTGTGACTGCGCTTGTGATCGAATAGTTTTTTCGCATTCTGGCGGTGCAGTCACAAGAAAGGTCATAATATTTTTTCGACATACATACATACATAGTTGGAGACATGTGTACCTTTATTTTTTATCGCTTTTTCTTCCTCAGTTCGCGGAAAATGCAGAAAACGTCAAAATTGAGACTAATGACAGAATAAGAGAAGTCACAATTAATTCAAAATTGTGACTCTCCACCTACTTTGTGACTTGTGACTTGTGACTGGTGCTGAATAGACCTGATTATGACCTTCTGAATTATATACAATTAAACTTAGTAATTTTCGAAAAGGAATAGTCTCGAATTTATTTGAATCTGACCGAAATGACAAAGTCTTTTGTGAACAAGTCCTTCACATTCAAAGAGGATATGCTCTGATCTCTATCCAAAACTCTGCATATTTTGCTATCAGAGAGACCAATCCTATGAACGTCTTTCTTCGTGTATCAATGACCTTTAAGATCTTCCATCAGGGTTACGGTCTCGAGTATCTACTTAATTTCAGATAATCAGACGTTCTTTTCGTCGAATGTTTGCTAGCTTTGAGCGTCTGTTCCCAGTGTCAAGTCGCAGTAAGTGCCACTTTGCAATTTCTGCATGTTCATTTTTGCTGTACTTATCAGAACTCCACAGAATGGATATTGTTCTTCTGAACATTTTCTAGCCTTTGAGTCGATCATTTCGTTACCTTCTTAGCCGCTGTGTTCCGGAATCTAAATGAGGTTAACTCTGTTCAGGTTTCCGATTTGAATCTGGTACTGAAAGCAATCTGAAACAAGTTTGGAGTAGATTTGGAAAGACTGTAGATTGGGTTTTGAAACAACGACTGATAATAACTTTAATCCAAAGTTCAGAAGCATAAGTCCCTACCTGGAAGATAGTGGATATTACGTGAATACTAAAATTAAATTGATCATTTGGGCTAACTCCAAACCTTGATCAGTTATGAATCCGTATGTGCTCCAGATTATGGATCTTTTTTTTTTAAGTTCGGTTTGCAGTGTGTTTGTGGACCAAACCTTCTTCTCAGCTAGGACCACATTGAATTGTCTCGTGATAATAATTTCGGAACCATTGAATTAGAAACAAGTATCACTAGTATGGAGTACCGAGGAAAGAGTTCTGCAAACTGTTTTGTCATCTGAGCTCAAAAGTTGATTCATAGTGATCCTTGCTCCTTTTTTGGTTTTTGTGATTGTAGAGGTACTAGGCAGGCGTGGAAGTGGTGCCTATTGTCCCAGTGATATCCAGGCATGATACATCCAAGACTTTAGATTTAGACTCAGTTCTCAGTTCTTGCCGAGAAGGCCAAAGCTCTGTCAAAAACTTTCTGGAAATTAGCATTCGAAGTAAGTTTTTCATCCAGAAAGACTGCCGCGAATTTCAGCTTGCTAGCACTCTTTAGATTCTCTAAGAAGAGTACGCCCAGATAGCTCGTCCTTACACTTCCTTTTGATGGATGGAACTCTTTAAGATTTAGAAATCGGTATGAGATACGGCCTTTTTCGATACCCCAATGAGAAGGTTTAATCAACTCGTTAATTTTCAAGAGATTTCATAACAACATTAACAATGGATTTTAAATTTAATATATTCATTTATTATGGCCACAACAATTAAACTAAGACCGAACACATTTCAATACTTAGCACTCCCAACTAATGCACACTCAGTTACTACTGGTGAGAGGTTCCCATTTATTAAGTTATATAACGTTACCGTTTTGTTACGAAGTTTAATTAAAATTTTCTAAGGTAAATAACACATTCAGTTTTAGAAAACAGTGATAGAACTATTTTTATTACCAGCCATTTGTCAGTAGCGATTACCTGCTGGTATTTAACTAAGTTACACAGGGGTTTCCTTTACCAAATCAATCGTATCCATGATAGATACCACTATATAAATTTGGAAAGAGTTAGAGCCTTTTAAATAATTTTAAAACTGTTACTAACATTGCTACTGCTATAAAGCCTCAGTGAGTTTTAATGTTAACAATCTACATAATTTAACTTTCATGTAATCTTTCTAAATGTCAGGTTCGTTTATAGGTTGCGAGTTAATCTGTGCAAATGAAATAGATTTGTTCAAGAAAAAAGAGAGAAAATAAAATATTATACACTATTATTATTTTTACCGAAAAGGCTTCACTTAAAGAATTATAATATGACTTATGTGTTGCAATTTGGTGATGAGATAATGATCTATAATCGCAAGAGATTACGAAACTACCAAACGTTTTTAAGAACACTATTTTAGTTATTTAGGATTGTTTTAGTTCAGATAACGTTACTATTGATTGTATAATTTCTCAAGTAGTTATTTAGAACCTAAATTTATAATGGACTGCTTGTGGTTTTTGGCGTTCGTGACCTTGGATCGGCCATGCCTTCATAATATATGTACATAAATGAATTTTTAATTCTAAATTGGATCCACTACAGGATAATCTGTTCAAAGTAGTATTACTAAACATAAGACAATTTCTTATAGGTATAGTTTATATCATAACAATCATGATTGGAAACATTTATTTTAAATAGCAATTATTTTATTACTTATTAATAATTAAGTATTGCGGTCGAACTGTTTGTAAGTCTGAAAGTTTGGATTTTCTTGAATCCACCCGGAAACTGCACAAATTAAAATTTTCCAGATTTTGGGAACTGCTTACACTAGAAGGCTGAAACTTAAAAGTTATGCAGAACTACGATAGTGCTCTCGTTTCTGCGAAATTATGATTAAGGGGTGAGGAAGTGGGAAACAATGTCTTGGAGTCAGGGGCGGTATAGGTTATTATGCGACTGACGAGCTTAGCATTTATGTTTCTAACAGCCTCCTGGCTATTCTTGCACTGAAAGAAAAACTATGTTTATTCCAAAGTTGCATTGACTATATTAAAATTCTTCTAACTATTGTAAAACTGACATGTTTCCAGTGATCATGGCTATGATGGTACGAGCCATAGCATATAATTCGTAAAAACATAATATGGTTGCATTAAACATATATCCCTACTGAAATTTAATATGGTTGTACCAATCATTTTCGTTAAATGATGTAATTCTGGACTATAATCACGACAACAATATTCTATGATCAGGGGAACCATATAATTTGAAAAAAAATTCTCACAACAATACCTCTCACAGTACGAAAAATTTCGTTCGCGGTGTAAGTTCGCTTCTTCCAATTTGTGTGCTTTGTACGAGAGTGTTTAATTGTTATTATAAAAGAAGGTTGCGTGAATCATACACCAAGGTTTTTACAATCATAATTATGTTTGAGCCAAACATAAAATGGTTTCTGAAATCAGAACTATGATTCAAGCAACCATGTCACATGTATCTTATGATTGACCTAACCATTCTATGGAAAAAGAAGGTTGCGTGAATCACACAACTAGGTTTCCACAACCATAATTTTGCCACAATCATATTTTTTCTTTGAGTTTAGGTTATCAGTAGCATTGCAAAATACACCGCATTTCAGCATCCCATTGCACTCAAACCCTATCCATAATCATTTGAAAAAAAAAAATTTAAATCTCAAGAACCACACCGGGGCTGGTTGCAAATTTCGAGCTCCCATACATTTTGTATGTCGAAACACGTTATCTTTCGGTACCTGAATCGCAGTTTCCACTTAATTCACGACAGTCAATTTTTTTACAATTATTGATTAGTGTATTTAAAAGCCTAGTACGTGAGTAAATTAAGAAAATTTCACTAAATGTGGAAATATTTAAGAAAAATAACATAACATTTTTTACTGTTTTTCTTAATTCATTTTTGAAAAAATAATAATTTTTGATGAGATATTTTAATTTGCTTACGTATGAAGCAAGTAAATATTACCACGAAAAAAACGAAAAAAAAAAAATGAAGACGCTACGATGTGGGGCTACTGAGAAACGTGTACCGAAAGTTGAAAAAGTACTACTTTTCAGGAGAGCCAAAAATGAAAAAATATCTCGCAGTAACTTATTCGACTTCCCCCACTTTAGAGCAAAATTTGAGGCACTTCCGTGTGTGATGTGCACAAATGAGTGTAAGAAAATAAAAAAAAATCGATTTTTTTTCATATTTTTTGCAACGAGGCCCTTAATTGACATGATGTTACATTTTTTTAATGGAGTAATTAAATCAAATTAAATCCACTTTGAATACCAAATGTTCGTGAAAATGATCTTTTTTCATACATTTCTTTCTACCGTTCAGACATGTCGAGTTATCAAATTAATTCTACTTCTGTTAGCTCTTTATATAAGCGCCTAAAACATTTTTCATATTTTTAGATAACCAGCCTCTAATGGAGTTTTAATTGATTGTATACATTTTCACGAATTCAGAATTCCATTTTACTTTAAAAGGCTGAAGATATAACAGAATCATCTAAAAAGTAATTTATAATCTTGCGATATTGAATGTGCGATATGAATGATTTTACGAGTTCGAATATATCACCTAGGTCTGTAGTATTATAATCGCGTAAGAATCGGTGTCAGAATATGTTTATGTACAACCCGTATGTCGATATTTTACACCTACGTTTTACGGAAATTGAAAAAAAGAAGAAAATACATAAATAAGAAAAAACTTCCAATTCTCTGGCGCAATTTTATTATTGTTGTGTGGAAGTAAATGCTGAAATGCGGTGTTGCTATTACTTACTAAGTTACTATGAGACTAAAATCGTAAAGAATAACCAGAAGGCAATTTAGAACGTCATTTTTAAGGCTGCCAGTTGCATAGTGACTTACACCGCATTTCTGCATTTCAAAATTATGAGATGCTTTCTATGTAATGACCTAAAAACGTATTTCACAATTTTTTCAACCCCCAAATGGATGTAATGTAAGTATTTGCTTACGTATGCACAATTTGTTCTATTTCTTTTTTTAAGGATACTGAACTGCACTTAGGTGGTTAGCCTTTAATACACTTTAGAGTGTACAATCCAGTCAGCTTAGGGATGGGAGGTCAGAAATCGGGCCAGGTGTGGCAGTGTACTAGTTGGTGTTAATCATTTTTGAGTGCTGTTAGACTATGATGTGATCTACCAGAACAGCAATATTGCCTATAGCAAATCAACTACTGTCTGGTATCTCTGATGGTGTTAGTGAATCTGATAAGAATGCCAACAGAACTCATCTGCTCAGTGTTAAATCCTTTAGTAGTGATCTTATTAAACATTCCGCACTGTTCACTATTTATATTAATAATTTCAAAGCCAATAGCAACTGAAAAATTCTTATAAATAATTTATGCGTAGAGTGGGAATTGAACCCACGACATCGCGTTTACAAGCCTAGTACGCTACCACTGGACTACACCCGGCCCCTTAAGTTTGATGAAGCAGTAGAGTGAAATACTTTAGATAACGATATCTCCCGAACTAGTTGCTTAATAAAACTTTGAAAGTTTTAATTTAACATAACATTCCGCATATTTCTGGATAATAATTGAAGTTACTGTATGCATTGAACAACACAGAAGTGAAAAATTAGACAAATACGATTTCTCGCAGCATTTTTTTTATAAATATCTTCTTCTAAAATTGGGAGTGGCTTCAAAACACACTTTTAGTACCTTCTTACTATCTGTGCAATCTAAGATCAGCGCGTAGAGGTTTCACAACCTCTGTATTTTTTAAATAACCGGCTGATTTATATTAGCATTATTTATTGGCAGTTGATAAAATGAATTTATATTATAATATAATTTAAATTAATTATGATAGAAATTCTCTTTAAGAAATCACGCATATTTTTTTAATACTTTTCTCGTTTGTGACAAATTCACTTAATATCAATAAAATTGTCATCTACGAATCACACAGAAATACTTTTTCTCGAATTCGTCAATGGTCTTGCAATCAAAATCCCCTTACAAATAATTGAATCATTAATTACTTTATTATTTTTTAAAAACAAAGTAGTATTGTGACCTGAAATTTCCAAAAAATTTGCTACCCTGAAATTTTGTATTTTCACGTCTTAGGACTAGGACTCTCAAACCCGTTGAGATATTATCATGAAATTTTTATGAAGGGTAGATTGGATGAACGACTACGACTGTTATCTTTTGAAGGGGTAGGTAATGAGGGAAGGGGCGAGGGAATCGGACTAAGCGAAAAATTTTGAGTTTCTGGATCTCAAAAACTACATATGCTACATCATAGAGACATATACTGGAGATGACAGATGGGGGGGAAGGTGGGGTAAGCGTTTTAGACGAAAAATTTTGGTTTCTAGATCTCAGCAACCGCTTATGTTAGGAGACTGAAACTTGAAATTTCTATAAAGCTTTGATAGTGGACCCATTTGCAAAAAAAATGATGATATGGGTGAAGGGGTGTGGGAGTGGAGGGGGAAGCAATGCGTCCGAAACGCAAAAAAAAGGAGATCAACACATTCTAAAATCTATATCTCCTAAACCGTTAATAGCAAGCAATTAAAACTTAACAAATATCTGCAGTTATACTAGGAGAGTAGATTGAAACAAAATTTTTGGGTGGGGGTAGTGGCGTACGGGGGTGGGGGGGTGAAAAATTTAACATTACGATATCGCCCAAACCAGAGGCACCAGAAAAACCAAATTCGGTTTGGATATAAAGTTTAATAAATAAAGATTGCTCAAAGTAAAATCTTTGAAGGGGGCGGGGGAGCACGTAAGTGGAGGGGATAAGAATTTTTCAATAATAACACGTTTCATATCTCAATAACAGTGCAAGATGGATGCTTCAAATTTTTACCAGAAGTAGGCCTAATAGAACCCTAGTAGGAAAAAAAAGTTTGGGGGTGTGGGTGTAGAGGGTGAGGGTGGGGAAGGGTGAGAAAGAAAAAGTTCCGATGCTTATATCTTAAGAATCTATAATGATAGGAAGCTGAAACTTAGTATTTAGATAGAGCTATAGTAGTGGCATGGTGGAAAAATAAATTTTTTTTTAGGGGAAGTATGGTACGGTGGTGGGCGGTGTTTTTTCTAACTTTAGAACGGCTTATGCTAGGAAGTTGAAACTCGGTACGTATATGTAAATTAACCAGAAAAGTAATTCTGATAAAAAAAAATCGAATATTCATTGGCGTTCAGAAGGGGGGGGGGGCAAAAAAAATTATCAGTATATAAAATGCATATATTTTCACGATTTTCGTCATATCTACTAGGTCTTTCGAAATATTGAATTCATTTTTATTCTACGAATTCTTCATATGGATACCTAGAATGTGTTTTCAAGATTTTTTGAAATTCGACCCCTAAGAGGGTGTAAACTGGTTGTATACTTTTTCATGAATTCCACCATGTTTCTCAGGTCTGATCAGATATCGAATATCTTTTCACTTCCCCAGGCTTGTTTAATAATCACCTATTTTTAATTTTTGTTTTTTTCAACCTCTAGACCGCATCCCGGAATATGACGCAATTATTTAATTCATATCTTACACCCTTTTCTAACCGCTTTTTGTTAGGTTTTCAGTCACAAAGTAACATATGCCGCATCCCCGAATAAACCACGTTCCGAACTTCTGCGGGAAAAATAATAAAGTTGAGCCCAGACTGTTGGCAGATTTTTTTATATGTCTTCGCCCACTGATTAAAGACATTTCGGATAGTATTCAAATCGTATAATACTCTCTGGTTTCATCTAGAGAAAAATAATGCTATATCTTTTATGTAACTTCCTTACGTTTTCTTAGTTCTGAATTAAACACTTATAATACAAGTACCTACTTGTACATATATGTAGATTCAAATTTCAACTAGAGTAAAATTATTATTATAAAAGCTAAAATAATGGAGTTAGAAAACTTTCCTGTGACATGAAATAAACTTATAGTACGCTTCAAGAATGTCATCCACAGAATGACGAGAAAATAATATCTAGTAAAAGTAGCTCAAATGCAATTAATATTTCAATGGTTCTTTCATGATACTTCTTAAGAATATTACTTAAAAGGCCAAGAAAGAGATTATTTTCTTATTTGAAATCACAAAGCTGTCGGTCTTTGAGGCGTAGCATGCCCGTTTTGATTTATTATTCTAATAAGAAGGTTATTCCCTATGCTTATGAACCATACTATAATAAACTGCATATATCAGTGGCTGGTAAAATAGGGCACAAGGCATAAGAGAAAACGTATGTTGCACCTACATGAATGGATGTGATTCAAAGTAAGAACAGAATACTTTACGCTCCTTTACCGTCGTTATCTAATAAGGATATATGAGTACGTAAGCAAAGTAAGGTACTTCGTAGAAGGTGTAATGCAATAATATGCCAATATATCGTTCAAAGATTCAGGAATACTCTGTGAAGGTATACTCTTACATCCTACATTTTAATCGGTTAGATATATGATGGAAAATTTGACAAACTTACGGATTTTCTTTTTAAATATTCTTCCGGTTTCCCTTGCTTCAATTTCCCTTCTGGGAACAAGCTCAAGTTTCACAATAGCACCATTGCCTTCTATAGACCGTGGCGATATTCGAAATGTAGCACCATCGAAAAGAATTTCCGGCATTTTCAGCTCTACGTCATGCGTCATCATAAATTTCACACTTTTGCCGTATAATGCGTCTGTCACCTCCTCGATTGCTGACTCTGGAGAAATTAATGAGAAACATGATAAAAACCTAATAAAAATAAAAATGAAGCCGGTAAAGCTTATGAATATTAGCAATTGCGAAAAACCGGAGATTTTCCTTTTTTTTTTTTATTTATATTTAAATTAAAACTGAATCGAAAGCGGAAGAAACTTTCTTTTTTCATACACGCAAAGTTATAAAAAAAATTTATTCGTTAATGCAACAATACCTGATTTTAATTCGCCCGGTATCTCATTATCAGTACTATCTGCGTGATCACGATCATTTGCTGCCGGAGTGTATTTAATGTAATCGACCTTGTTCCTATAGAAAGACAAGCGATTTGTTACATTGACATCGCTAATATCGAGCGTGTGGTCCAGGTATGAGAAGACGTTTTTCTGGAAGCAAGAGATCGATGGCGTTTTGTAACAGTCGTGAATTAAGTTGTCCCAGAGTTCGTTTCCGACCGATAATATCTCCTGTTTATTGCTCAAGGTGGCGTTCGTGTGGAATGCGAGACTTTCTACTTGCTTTTTCGGCGCGAAAGGTGTGGTATGTTTGTCATCCAAGACGTTATTGGTATTCGCCGCACGCACTGTAACTACACACATCAAGATGCTTGAGATCACGCTGCACATCCTAAGCGTTGTCCTACTGACCATCATTTGTATTACTGGCCCACTACGCGCACTTCTCCGTTTCATTTTTTTGCACTTATCACGTCTCCAACCACTTTTACATGGAACAGATGTTTTTTCCAATTAATCCAATTTCACTTTGATGTCGATTAAAATTAAATTCATCTCAACTTAAAACGCACTGATACCACTAATGCCACTTCCTCGTTTTGCGCACAATTAACCAATCAGAGTTGTACCTTCGATACGTGGTGATCCTCGACTATCTCAATTAAATCTCTGCGATCCACGTGATTATCTGGTGTTAACCTTGATACTACTGACTTACAATTTCCAACCGAGTTATCAGACAGCCTACCTGTCTCAGGTGGTTAGCGTTCAGCTGTATTGGTGGATAGTCTGCGGCAATAATTTTCCTCTTCCGCCAACTGCCGGAGTTATTGACTCTGCTGCGATTGCTACAAAGGTAAGAAACCGGTAAAAGTATTAGCTGATGGGGATAGCATCTTTGCAGAGACTACTTAAGCAGAATAACAATGTGTGCCTGCATGAACAATATATTCTTGTACTCACAATAGCACTCGATACTAATTGGACAACAACTAAATAATAAAATTGTTGTTTTAACGGATTCCGACTTTAACTAAGCCCCCTTTAATATTTTAAGTGAGGTTAAGAGTGATACTGACTACTGTACTAAATGTGCACTCAAAAATAGTATTATTGCAACCTTTCAATTAATTAAATTTAGTAGAATAATAAAAACAGTGATGCTACATTATTGTATATATCTCTATGGATGTATAAAAGGATAAAGGCACTAACTGAAAAACTCTATCACTACTTGAAAAAAGATTGAAGATGAAAAATATACTGAAGCTACGATCGACTGCAAGCTAATCATACCATAATCGAGGTGAAGTACTAAGCTTCAATTTATGCTGTAGTTGCGGATAAAGTAGTATATGGAACGTGTGTGTAGTTTGTCCCTTCTTAAGGACTCCCATTTGGTTGATAATCAAAATTAAAAGACAATTAATTCCGTTTTCCATTTCATATCAGGAACTACGTAAATCAACGAAAGTAAACCTTTCTTTTTTCAGAGAGTTCCACTTGTGAGTTGCAGCAAGGACTTACTCAACTTTCGCCGTATTTAAATATTATTCTGTACAAAATTTTAAATTTCCCTTGAAGCGTTCAAAGGTTATTGACAAATTATCTTCTTAAAGACTTTTTTAATCGGAGCTACTCAAAGGAGTAGAAGGATTTTGCTGACCTATGAACTCGAATAAATTACGATATTATTCAAAACTAATTTCTACGAATTCATGGCTGGACGGAGCGCCATTCAAAAAGTACTTAAAGGCCGGGCTACATTGCATGCGATAGTGCGATGCGCGACTAGTGCGAGACTCGCACGAGATCTCGCTCGCATACTTCATCACAATCCAAAGTACATTAACTGAGCGGCGTTTTATTTTCACCAATTCAAAATATGTCTTTAATTTCCAAGAAATTCAAAAAAAAAAACTTAATTCATTTTTAAAAAATTTTACCCGGACCGCTCAAATCACAAACTATAAATGACAGCTCTACCACACGCACGAACCTCGGATGCGAGACTTTTCAATTTTCCGAAATTGTCTCGCATCGCATCGCATCGTACTCTCGCATAACACAGCAATGTACATTGCCGAATGGAGGTATTTGTTACGAAAACGATTTGACAACTGATGCGAGTCTCGCAACAGTCACGCATCGCACTCTCGTATGCAATGTACCCCGGCCTTAAGACACATGTTCAGGAATATTGACTAATAACTTCAGAGCTTCCTAAGCTACGATCTTGAAATTTTCAATACAGTGGTTTGCCAATAGTCACAGTCAAAGGTTGACATACAAAAATCCTGTAGAAATATTCACACTCAATCGTTTAGTCTCGAAGTGTTCGAAAATATTTTCCGATAAATTTTGAACACTTCAAGCCAGACATTTTAAGTTTTCTACACATTAATTTTTACATGGTTCCAGATTAATAGGATAAGTATGCAAAAAATCAAGTGAGTTCTCTCTATACCTCACACGTGAAAGTCTTTGAAAAAGGAAAATGTTAACTACCGGTTACACCTAGTTCCACATATAAGATTTAACACTGATGATATTGTCTTTCACTTTCGAGTAGCACTCAAATGAAAGTTCTTAATAAAGGACAAACTACTTGCACACTCCTTCTTCTACTTTTTCTCCAACTACAATATAAATTGAACTTCAGTATTTCATCACGAATATCATACGATTGTCTTGCAGCCGATAGTGACTGCAGAAAATTTTTAAACTAATTACCTTTTAATGTCATATACCGACCCTGTTTCAAGTTTCTAGCAAAAGCCGTTCCAGAGTTAGATAAGAGATCCACGTACCATACATATAAAATAATATTTTTTCACCTACCATTCATTCTTTTACCCTCCACTCAAGCATGCAGTTGACTTACTCTAGTTAAAATTTTTATGTTCAATCTAATCTCTTAGTCTGTGTGGCTTAGTGACTAGAGCACTTGCCTTCAGTGCACCTGGTACCAGGTTCGAATCTGCTTGGCGACAAGTAATTTTCAAGAATGTGATTGGCTGCCACATTACAAGTTCTCTCAGCTGTAAATGAGTACCTGAGCTAAAATCGGGTTAATAATCACGGTCGAGCGTGTGGCTGACAACTTCAGCTCCTGGTATTCCGAGGGTCTAGATTTGAAGTAAATCTAGCATTTCTTCAAGGCCTAGGTCCATGGGCTGTTGCGCCATTCATTATTATTATAATCTCCTAGTGTACCTAAAATAATCAACGAATTTCAATTTTTGACATTTAACGTTTAGGAACATAAAATTTTAAGAAATAACGATCTCAAGTTTCTAACATTTCGGTTGCATTTTTTTTCTCTTTCTTGCAAATGGCACCGGTATCAAGACTCTATATAAATTCCAAGTTTCAATTTCCTAGCTCAAGTGATTGTTGTGATCTGGAACCCAAAATTTTTCGTCAAAAACGCTCAATAACCTCCACCCTCGCACCCTCATCGTTCATTCGCTCAGTCTACTAAAAAGATAAACTTAAAGCTCAAAGCGTTTGGCACATATGCAACTTCAAACAATTTTGCGTACGGGCGGCGTACAGACGGACTTAAAATTATTTTTGCTTCTCTGATATGTAGCAGTCATGAAACGTAGAAAATTTAAAAACAGCCGTTTTTAAAAAAAAAACCGACCCAATATTATTTAATATGTTATATTCTTATATGTTTAAATAATAAAGCGAAATTAAACTAAACAAAATTTTAAATTGCTTGCTTGAAGCGTTTCGAAGTTATTGTCTAACACTCTTGGATACTCAACTTTATATGTTTTAGGCCAAAATAAGAAAATTTCGTTGAAATGAAAAGCCCATCATATTAATTGCCAATTAATTCCTTTAAAAGGCTTCTCAGCTCAAAACTTTTCCGAATTTTAGTTGGTTTCGATGAATGCTTTTCTAAGGATCATTGAGTAGCAGAGCTACACGAAAAACCCACTCGATTTTTTTAATACTAATTCCTAATTCCTACTAATTCCATGGAAATATTAAATGAGTAAGAAATTTAAATTTCATGTTTGCAGAGTTCTGGATTTGTCGGGTCAATATTGGTGAACAATTGTTTCAAGGACTTTTTGTAAGGAGCTACCCAGAGTAGTGGGTGAGTTTCATAGGCATAAACTCTTCATACTAGGGGCCCCTGCTATGTGTTACAAACTTTTGAGCTGGATTAAAGTTAAAATACTCTAATATTTTTTTCTATAGAAATCATAAAAATTTCGTATCTTCATTAACGAATGAAGATGGAGAGAAAAAAATTGACAGTGAAAATGACATGAAAGGTAGGTGTTCTGAAATATTGACTTAATTTCACTTCTACCGGTTCTTCAGATAAATGTACAGAAACTGTTTTCAATTTTTAATCGCAAAAAATTAATTTCAGGATTTTGAACATTTAACTTCCAAGGGACACAAGATAGTTGAGTACATAGAGATATATATACTAGAGGTGACAAGTAGCGGTTGAGTTGAAGGCGGACGTCATCGCATTCACTTGCACGCAAAACAACAACAAATTGACATAACGCACCTGTTTTGTCGCACTCACTCACACGCAAAACCAACAAAAATTTGATATAACTACCATGTTTTATTTCAATTAACATCGTGTTTTTGGCTTCAAAGCGCTTTATAAAAACTTGTGATTAGTCGTCTCCACTAGCTCTATGGTTGAGTATGACTTCTTTTCATCGGCTTTTTATGAAATCATTACTTAAAACCAATTTCTAGCTCTTTGGACTTTTTATATAATCAACTAAAAATTAAATTTCTTTTTTTTAATATTCGAATTATAAGTGAGTAGGTATACAAAGGGTTAATGAAACTTGTTCACAAAGATATGACACCTTGATCAGTTTTTTTATTTTCAATGTTTGTGTAAAGATCCACTAGTGAATGTTGAAAGTTGTATCCTACATTTTTTTGCACTTTTCAAAAAAAGGTCATCTGATGACGGGATCATATTGTTTTCATCTTATATAAAATTCTATAATTCTATTATTCTATAAAATAATTGAGAGCCACTATAATGATCTCAGATTTTTTTGACCCAGATCTTCAAATCCCAAGTCAAAATCTTGGTATGTTTTGAAAAAAAAGTATAACCTACAAAATATAAATAAAACCTTTCTGAGATATTCAAGGGTAAAGGACAAAACCATTATCCTTGAAAAAAAAATTCAAGGATAATTTTTATTGCGACAAAATGAGATAGAAACAAAAAATGGAATTGCAATTATTTTTTTCACTAATTCTTCAAGTTCAAACATTTTCAAAAGTATCTATGATGGTAAGGTCTTAAATTTCGTCAATAATTGCTAATTGCAGTCGACATTACAGTGGAGTGAGTAAAAAAAATCGGAGAACGGTTGAACCATGTATGCCTAGATAATTCGTAATTGCTCTTGGGGGGTCCCCCTACAATCCCCCTTGGTGCCAATGACACGAGCAAATACATGAAATGGATTTTAAAAATGACAGTCTTCTTTCAATGTCCAAGATTTTTTGCTCGCTCATATCCGAACATTTTGAACATTTTAAAAGAGAGGCAGTTTTCTTAAGCTTGTTTTATTTTATGACTCAAAAACCAAAATTTTAGGAATTTAGATGAATTGGATGAAATCGGACTGAGTGTAATTACAGTGTAATAATTTTATAAAATATTATGAAGCTAAACTAGTCCTTAAGGAACCACTTCTTTACATTTGCTTGCTGTAAATCATTACAAATCACACTAGAAGTGAACATAATCTATTCCGAGAAAAAAAAAACTAAACTCGCTAATTAAGGAACCGCAAAGTAGAAAAAGGTAAACGAAAATTCCAAAAGTTAAAGTGAAAGTGTATATAAAATAATAATGTTCAGAACTGGTTTGATAAATGTAAAAAATCTTCCAAAGAGTGTAAGCTTGAACGAAGATAATAAAATCGGATTTCAACGCGCTGCATGTAATAATTGGCTAGACAGAAAGTAGTTTAAATTTTAACACATTTGGAAAAATGTTATTCCTCTGGTGGTTTCAACTGTCTTATATTGCTGTGATATTAACAGCGTCAATAGCTCTTATGGTATTATTAATATGTTTAGAAGAGTTTAAGTTATTATTGAAATTATTTCGAACCTGCAAAAATATTTTATTGGTAAGCATTAAAACGGTTACATTGAGTAAATAGAATAGAGGTCATATTTCCTTTCGAGCCACACCCAACAGTTCCGTCGCGAATCAGGTACCACCTAAATCAACTAGCCTTATTTGTAACATGCGCTACTGAGCTCAATTTCAAAAATTAGAACGAACTGAAATAATCGCACATATTGAGAACTTACGGATTTGTGTAATGTGTGTGAACACCCCCGAGGACCTTGGAAACCAAATCTGATCGAAGCTACTACAGTACATCCAAGATTTTGAACATAATACCGACTACCGAATCAAACTGGGCGCAATTAATTTTTTAATTTTTGTTTGGGGTAGAAGACCGAAACGCACAACCAGAAAGATAATATTCCAAATAGCTCCCAGGTTATTTTTTAGGTTGTCAGTCATATAGTAAGCTACACCGCATCTCAGCATTAAAGGCATTTCCGGACTTCTACCCAAAAAAAATAATAAAGTTGTGCTCACATTTACTCACAGTTATTCATATAATGTTTTAAATCGACTTTCGGTTTGAGAATTTCCGTCGAATGTTACGATTCTATCAAGCAGTCGCAATTTAAAAAATCTGCCAACAGTCTGGGCGCAACTGTATTATTTTTCCGGCAGAAGTTCAGAACGCGTTCAATTCGGGGATGCGGTGTATGTTACTATGTGACTGAAAACCTAACAAAAAGTTCGGGAAGCGGTTAGAAAAGGGTGTGACATATGAATTATATAATTGGGTCATATCCCGGGATGCGGTCTAGAGCTTGAAAAAAACAAAACTTAAAAATAGGTGATTATTAAACAAACCTGGGAAGTAGAAAGATATTCGATATCTGATCAGACCTGAGAAACATGGTGGAATTCATGAAAAAGTATACAACCAGTTTACACCCTCTTAGGGGTCAAATTTCAAAAAATCTTGAAAACACTTTCTAGGTATTCACATGAAGAATCCGTAGAATAAAAATGAATTCTATATTTCGAAAGACCTAGTAGATATGACGAAAATCGTGAAAATATATGCATTTTATATTAACCGATAATTTTTTTGCCCCCCCTTCTGAACGCCAATGAATATTCAAATTTTTTTTTATCACAATTACTTTTCTAGTTAATTTACATATACGTACCGAGTTTCAACTTCTTAGCATAAGCCGTTCTAAAGTTAGGAAAAACACCCCCCACCACCGTACCATACTACCCCTAAAAAAAATTCTATTTTTCCACCATGCCACTACTATAGCTCTATCTAAATACCAAGTTTCAGCTTCCTATCATTATAGATTCTCAAGATATAAGCATCGGAACTTTTTCTTTCTCACCCTTCCCCACCCTCACCCTCTACACCCACACCCCCAAACTTTTTTTTCCTACTAGGGTTCTATTAGGCCTACTTCTGGTAAAAATTTGAAGCATCCATCTTACGCTGTTATTGAGATATGAAACGTGTTATTTTTGAAAAATTCTTATCCCCTCCACTTACGTACTCCCCCGCCCCCTTCAAAGATTTTACTGTGAGCAATCTTTATTTATCAAGCTTTGTATCCAAACCGAATTTTGTTTTTCTGGTGCCACTGGTTTGGGAGATATCGTAATGTTAAGTATTTCAACCCCCACCCCCGTACGTCACTACCCCCACCCAAAAATTTTGTTTCAATCTACTCTCCTAGTATAACTACAGATATTTGTTAAGTTTTAATTGCTTGCTATTAACGGTTTAGGAGATATGGATTTTAGAATGTGTCGATCTCGACTTTTTTGCGTTTCGGACGCATTGCTTCCCCCTCCACTCCCACACCCCTTCACCCATATCTGTTTTTTTTTTTTGCAAATGGGTCCATTATGAAAGCTCTATAGAAATTCTAAGTTTCAGCCTCCTAACACAAGCGGTTCCTGAGATCTAGAAACCTAAATTTTTCGTCTAAAACGCTTACCCCACCTTCCCCCTCACATCCCCACCCCTGAAAATAATGTCAATTCAAGGGGTCCACCAAGTCTATTCCTAGAAAAAATTTTAATTTAATAGCTTCACTAGTTTGAGAGCTACGAGCCTTCAAAGATTTTGGGGCGGTCGTCGTACGGCGTACGGGGTACGGCGTACAGACGGAGTGAAAATTTTTATTGCTCATTTCGCGTCTACTAGTCATGAAACGTGGACAAAAAAATTTTGAGGGCAGCAAATTTTTTTTTTTTAAAAATCGATAACAATACTGTATTATAAATAATACAGTAAAATATCTGATTTAAACTAATAAATTTGAGTTTAGTTTCATTTCGTTGATAGTATTTTGAAAAGGTGTACTCGTATAAGGATTGTTTGTGGTGTAAAATCTTAGCATATGTTTGTCCAGTTTGGTAATATGTACATTGTAAATTTACGCCAAAAAACGCGATTAGGGATCTTCCTAATTGAATGGAAATTACATATGTCAAATTTCATATTTAGGAACTCTATAGCGAAACATCCTGTGCTACGGAGTGATTCCTGGAACTTAAAATAAAATTTATTTTAATGAATATTTCACTATACCTACATAGCTAGATCCGGAAATATTCTGAAAGTAGTTTACGAGATTTTTTTCAGTTATGTTATATAATATGTTTGTTTCGTTGAATTTATAAGGCTAAGTTCGTTAACGAGCATAATCTTCTTAGTCCTTCGGGTATCTGCCATACAAAAAAGTCCTTAAGATACGTGTTCAAACAACAACGACTTTCGAAAACCTTACGTTACGATTATAAAATTTTATATGCGTTGGTTTTTCAAATGGTGCAGTTAAATGAATGAGTTTCAAAGCTCCCACGAGTCCTTTGAACTAACTTTCATACAAAAATCCTGTAAGCATATCATCATTCAATTTATGAAATTCACTGTTTTTCATTGTTTGAAAACGAAGTTGAAATTTTGTACAAATAAGTTTCGAGTGAAAAAAAGTTCGAGCTTACAAGTCAGTGGAATCGTTTTACTCCTTCCGGTAGCTCCCATTCAAAATATTTTTCGATAACTTTTTAAGAAATTTGAAATTTTTCTATTTGTGTTTAAATAGTTCCAGGTAAAGAGATAAATATGCTACAGATCGAGTGAGTCCTTCCTACACCTCTCATGAATGTCCTTGAAAAAGGACAATTTTCCTTTCTTCACCTATTCTTAGATATGCAATTTAACACCCATGCTTTTTGTTTCGAATAGTAATGAAATGGTAGTCCTTAATGCAGGACAAACTGCATGCGCTCTCTATAATCTACTGTATATACCAAGTAAAATAAATCGCAATTTAGTATTTTATCTAGGATATCATACGATTGGCTTGCGGCACATCGTGTCTACAGTACGTTTTAAATTTCCAGTATGTATATTCCATTTTTTCAAGAAACTCATTTCATTTCAAGCCCTTTTACTTGAAATTACTTTTACTAGTAAATTATTCATGTATTTTTCAACTGAACCGAACAATTTACTTGAAAAGTCTAGCAAAATTACATTCTTTTTCAAGTAAACCACGAAGTTGGTCGCTTCGATGGATTTGGTTGTCTTCTGAAATGAAAATGACATACCTTCGGTGGCGCAGGTGCTAAGCGCGCCAAAAACTAGGATTGATCGCGGGTCCGGGTTCGAATCTTACTAGTGTTTCACTCAGAGTATGTAAGTAAGAAATAATATTAGAAGTATCTTCGTTATAATTATACACTTTAGAGAATATAGAGTGCTAATTATTTTTTTTTTTTGAGAGAATACCTATATAGTAAATTTTCTGCTTTCGAAATTGAAATTTGCTGAATTTAAATTTTTTGATTGCAAATTGAAATTAACTGACCAAAAAACTTACTATTATTACTTTCTAATGTAATTTTACTTAAAAAGTTAGGCAAATTTGCCTATTATCCATAAGATGTAAAAGTCAATTGATTTTTTTACTGTACACGTCCCGTGACTCTAGAGAGTACTATCTAACCTATGAGTAATGTCGTGAGTAATGCCTTCAGATATAGGGTGTGAAATTCTCTTTTAAATAATTAATTATAGTTGTTTGACTCTGTATTGTTATTACATCACCCAGTTTATCAATTTCTTTCTTTTTTATTTTTCTCTCTTTCATTTATTGTAATTTTTCTTTACTATTATTTCTTGATTTTGAACTATCTTTTCTTATCTTTCTTCTTGCTTTGATTGTTCTTACTTCGTACAATTTTTGTAGAATTTTTGTAGAATTTTTGTAGAATTTTTGTAAAATTTTTGTTGAATTTTTGTTGAATTTTGGTTGTATTTATTGGATTTTTTTATTATATTTTTTTATTTTATTGTTAGTTTTATATAAGATTTACAATCTTGTAGTACTGTTGTAGTATATATGTATATAAATAAGAAACTAAACTAAATGTGTGATATCGCGAAAGGAAAAAATACCAGTACATTGGAGTCATGTAGAAATTTGGAATCGGACATAAATAATTGTTTCAGATAATTTACGGAACCGTGTGCTGTTCTTTTTCTTCGGAAGCCAAGTGAACGTACATCGTAACGTACAAGCACAACTTTGGAGTTTCATATTGAAAAGGAAGATAAATATCGAAAACCATTTAAATGAAAATAAATTAAATAATTGTTGCTACCTGGCGCCTCTTATAGCGGCCGGATTCATTGCACCATTTCTTCATGTAGGAATAACCGGCCCTGAAACTGTGCCAAAAGTATGCATTTTTCGGACTCGCATTTTCACCTTCAACTCAGAAAAGATGTTGTCTTCATGAAGTAAGAAAATAGTGCAGATACCTTCGATTGCCAATGATTGGTTTTGGTTTTCTTTTTTGAATTATTCGCTCACATCTACTGCAGTGACTAAAGTGCAGTGAAAGACTGAGACATAACATTGACAAATTCAGTCAGTTACCAAATAGACATGTTATAATAAGGCCTGCCGATTAAAGTTATAATTTTATTTGTTCGTCTTACCTGTCTTCGAGTATTGTGGGTGTCCTATGTTATTGGAAAATAAATTTCAAATTTATTTGAGAGCGCCTCTTTAACTCGAAGGAAGCTGGATGAAAGTACGAAATTATACAAGTTACAGCGTTACCAAGCGAAACCCAAAATAAAACTTGACATTTTATGGGAGCTCCACGTTGTCTTGTGTAAAGCTAAATGACATGAAGCTTATCATTTGATAAGTAATCTATTTCATAAGTTGTTCAAGTTCCTTAAAAATAGGTTGAACGGTTTAGAATTTATGGTTATATTTTAAGAAGGGCAAAGCCCAAAATAAAATTTGAGTTATAAAAACAGAGAAAAGCGTCTTCTTTATACGTGTATAAAGTTTCATTGAAGTTGGTTGCATGGTGAAATTAAGCAGTTCTTCTTGTGTGGGGATGCCCACGTATGTACATGTTATGATAGTTTATGGTATCGTCTCTTATGATTTGGGACTCATCAGGGATTCATCATTTCAACAAATATAGAGCATGAGCAAGGCCAAGCTTACTCCAAGTTTTTATATGCTTTCGATTTATCGTGTATACCTATTGAGGTGGTCTTACCATAATAATTTATTTAGTAAGATCATCTTTGTTCAATTAATAAATTCTTTATTCAACAATTTTAAATTAAACTTTTGAAAGCATTTAAGAAACTGGTAATTCTTATGAACACGTTAATAATTAATTTAATGTTTTCAGCAATAATTAGTTAGGATCAAATCAAATTAATATTAAATAGTTAGCACAATTTTAATTAGCATCATTTAAGCTAATTGGACAGATTCTTTTTTAATGAAAATTTAATTACTGTTTTTGTCAAGTATCCGCTATGAAATCTCAAAAAGACTCACTCAAATTTTCTAAATTTTTTTAATTGTTTTTTTTTTCCTGACTTCGATTAAATGATTTTCACATCAAAGTCGATTAAAACTTTAGCCGAATTGACAGTGACAAAAACTGAGTTAAAATCTAGTGAAAATCTTAACTCTTGACGCGGCGTCACACTATCCCTCGACTTACACTGAAGATTCTTTAGCTCCTTAAGGTGCAATCTGGCTTGTACTGCCGACCGTCGCGGACAGCAGTAACTGTCAACCTTTGCTCTCACAACCGTCAACTGCCGAGCGGTCGCAAACAGACAACACAGCTTATTTTAACCTGAAGCAGTAGTCTACTGCCGGCAGTTTCTGCTAATCGCAACGGCCGGCAGTAACAGCCAGACAGTACCTTTAGGAAACCGTGTAAATGAAAATCGTGAATTTTTATACGTAAAACCGTGTAAATCGAAAACAAACTAAAATGTCATTTATTTCAATATACAATAATTATTATTATACTATATCTTATAAAGCATCAAATTAACGATATACATACCAACAATTTAATTGGACCCCATTAGGTGTACAGTATGATGTGGCATGAGATCTGAAAATATCATTGGACCTTACTTCTTCGAAAATGAAGATGGAAGTTCTGTAACCGTAAATGTAGAGCAATATCGGTTTATGTTAGAACATTTTTTACGTCCTGCTCTTGAAAACAGACCTGAGATGTGGTTTCAGCAGGATGGAGCCACTGCCCCACCCCACTGCCCGAGACACAATGGTACTCTTAAGTCAAATTTTTGGATCGATTTCTCGAGTTGGTTCTGATAAATGAATACAAAAACTCCTTAAGGATTACAACTACACCTAGGGATTTCTCTGATTGCTCCCTATATAACCATTAAAATATTAAGATGGTCAAAATTTCGAATTACTTATTATATTAAAGGTACTGTGGCCTCTGAGTTGAATTCGAATCCACGAACTCGGTAGTGACAGAAATTTCAAATTCTGTCTAATTTTTTGTAATTTCCAGGTAGATATTGATATCTAAAATTGATATTGATATCTAAAATGGTAGTAGGTACTACTCACCGATGTATATCCGATACTAAAGTCGAACAAAATATTGTGAATCGATTTCTAATGTAAAATCTCGAGTACAAGCAAACAATATGAAGTAATTAACATGTTGTCACGTACATAATCGCAATATCTAAATCGAAGACAAAACCAATTTGGACTACAGAAGCTTAATATAGAGGCAAGTATGTATGAATAAAATTTCTTCAAAGGAGCGGTTTAGTTAAAACTCTAAACTGCTAGTTAAGCGTTTTGCACTTACAGTAATAGTATGTAGGTTAAACGAAATGCGAATAGTGCTAAAAACTATAAAGATTTCTATATAGAGAATATAATGAAAAGAAACTCGATTGAACTAAATTTAATTAAAGAAAAGTTTTTGATTAATTAGTTTTATAACCATTAAACTATTTTCTTTTGATTCAGAACATTTTATGATATTAGTATTTTATATTAGGAATTTACATAATATGTGCATGCCGCAACCAGAAACAAAGAAACAAGATTATATTAGTTAATTTTTGGGTCAGCCAAAAATGACAAAACTTGCAACCTCGCCATCGCCGATTAGTTTGTGGGACTGAAGAAAAAGTGACAAATATTAATTTCAATTTCTCTCAATTTCTCTAAAAAAATTAATAATATTGTTTTTGGAGGTATTGAGGATAAAGAACAAAATTGTTGTCCTTGAAAAAAAAACGTTTTTTGTATTTTTTTTTTATATTATTCGTTTTTTTTTATATTTTGATATTATGTTTTTATATTGTTATATTCCCCTTTAAAATAAGTCCTATTATATTATATACATTGTTATAAAGTATTCAAACCCCCTCACCCTTATCATATTTGAAAATTAAAAAATCTATTGCATATTCTCGGAGGGTCTAATTCTCTTACTTCCTGAAAACCGATACATCTTAGATTGAAACGCATCTAGGTAGCGTAACTCTTTTCCAATGACGCTTTGAAATTATTACAGTTGAGACATGACCAAAAAAACTCGCTTGGACGAACGAATTGTAAGACCGTAAAGCCCCTGATTTAATCAATCCAGTGCAGTAGCATGCCCCATGATCCAATCAATAATAATAATAATCAATGGCGCAACAGCCCAAATAGGGCCTAGGTCTTGAAGTAATACCATAGTTACTTCATTACTAGACCAACGGAGCACTAGGATGTGAAGTGGTCAGCCACACGCTTGTCCGAGATTATCACCCCGGTCTTAACTCAGGTACTCATTCACAGCTGAGTGAACTGGTAAGTCCGGCAGCCAATCCCATTCTCGAAAATTACTTGTCGCCAAGCAGATGTGAACCTGGCACCAGGTGCTCTAAAGGGAAATACTCTAGCCACTAAGACACCCAGCTACCAATCCAGTCAATGCATTGCAGTAAATGTTCCGGCATGCAGTAATACCTCAAATTTTGCTCTCTGTACAAATTTTGTATAGCGCTGCGTAAGACCAGTAATAACGTACTATCTATCTGTAATCGAATTTTTCTGGAGGGAAGAGTAGAAAATTTGACTCTTTGATCAGGTAGCTAAGGATAGGACACCCCGGTGTACAAGCCCGAAAAAAATAGAGACCAAAATTATTTTGTCAGTACCAGATATCCAAGGATGCCAAGGGATCTTGCCAGTCAAAAACACACGTAAAATAATTAAATTTTTAATGGTTGTCATGGTAACCTGAACGGCTTAAATCTTGGATCCAATGGCGTAGCAAAATAAGGTTACATTTGGGGCAATCCAAAAGCGTTACAAGAGTGAACATTTCGAACATGCAACTGCACTTAGAAAAGAACTATTTATTAAAATATACATTCTTGTAAAAATCCTTTGTATCGAAAGAAAGCTTTTCGGTGCCTAGTCTACCTTGAGTTTACAACAACATAACCTTCTAATTAAACTAGTACTAGAAAAATGATTTCATTATTTTTAAGAATAAATCTGTCGTAATATCGAAATTTGGTGTATATCAAAAAAGTACGCATTTGATAAAGCTACTCGTTTTTGGTATTTCGCCGAAATTTTAGTTACAGAATCGTTCCAGATAGGTAAATATGTACATATGTATATAATAAAATAACGTGCATCTGTAAAACATGCATACATAGATTACAAAGAGAGTATAATAAGTTTGATCCAGCTCAAAAGCTTGTAACGTTTAGATCGAAGACTCAGACCAAAAAAAGTTAAATGTTATTTTGTGCTTATTTGGGGATAAGATCTCTAAATGCGCTTGACATCCGTTCGGCCGCCCGTTAACATGATAACTCAAAAACTTCAACTGACAATTGTATGTTTATGCAATATATTTAAAACATGAAAAAAAAATTTAAAAAGCCCGCCAAAATTTTTGCCCCTAAGATAATCAGTTACGTAAGCCCATGCAGCTTTTACTTCGACATGCGCATAGAAGAATTTGGCTATTTTTTATTGGGGTATGTCCAATCCCTTACATAATTTAAGATTGGAATGTTCACAGTTTTCGATCAGAGTAACCTTAACTAATATATGAATTTGATGTAACATACAGCGATGAATTGATTGAATCATTGAAAAAATCTTACTATTCTTCAATGCAGTAAGATTTTAGTGCTGCATTGATTACTTCATGGGCTATAGAAATTCGAGAAAAACATTCTTCTTCAAAATTTCAAACATTATAAGTCAAGTTATCGTGAAGACGAAAGATCTGACGGAGATCCAGGCGGACAGACAAACAGGCAGACAGAAGGACCGATAGTAAACGGATATGTGGTTTTGTTATTAAACAAATACTAAATTGATTTATTTTTTTCACCGAAGCTCGCTTCTATGGTTAACAAATTTTTGAGCTGGATTAAACTTGTGATGCTCTCACATTCCATGTAGAGTATAATCATAATGCAGTCATAGGTACAGAAAAGGTTGCTTCTTCACGGAATTTTAGATAGAGCTAAAATCCTTATTACAAAATAATAATTATCGGTGTTTCGAGAAACCCATTTGATTTGCCCCAAACTCTGGGACGAGTGTACAGTACACTTTTTTAGTACACACATGGGATTTGTTGGACCAGGGTAACGATGCAAGCTTTATGATACTTTGGATGAAACATTTTAGATCAAATACTAGATAATGATTTATTTTTCTAAAACAACGCACACATTTCTTTCCTTTTTCGTGGAGTTTTACATGGCGCTAGTAACAAGAACTCATGTGATTAAAATATTTACATCTAACTTGGTACTGATAAAAAATAAAGGTTTTCAATGTTTCAACCTGCTAGCCTAATCCATTCTGGAGTAATTGGTCAAGCCTCGTGGCCATTTGTTTGAACTCACAATTTCAAAGTTGTAGCTTAAGATGCACTGCAATTATTAGACAGGATTTCTGAACACGTGCTTTAAGAACTTAAGAACTAACCAAGGAAGTCGGACGATTTTAGCCGTTAACGAATTTAACTATCCAAATCTTATTTAACTTATAAATGGAAATTTCACCTTCCTACGTTAAGGGTGTTGACCACAACTGAATAAAAAATTACATATATCTTTTTCATCATCGGCTCCGTTCTTATGACTATGTCAGAATTAAACTTATAATACTCTAAACATTTCATCTAAAGTAGGTATATAAAAAATCACGCATATCTTCCCGACAATTCAAATTCAAGCCTACTAAGTATTCTGGCGGTGAATAACCCCAGTTTGATAAACTTTAGAATTTTGCATATTATACATATGTATTTTAAAGCCTACTCTTATTAGATAATATTTTAATGCGATCCAATATTTCATTATAGGCGATTGCTCTAATGTTAGACTAGTACATACTTCAAACTTCACAGAAACCAACATTTCACATTTAACAATGAGACAAATTCAGAAGATTATAAATAATATAATAATGTTGTTTTGTTATACGTGCTGAGTGATTGTAAAAGAATAACGGTACATGCATACATTCAAGTCCAGCTCACTGACGAATTTGTTCTTATTGCTACAAAGTTAAATAGGTATGGTCAATAATTTATGCAAACTTTTATAGTGCGAACCGAATATGTTTATATTTTGATGTTAATGACCTCAATTTCTGCTCATATGACACAGTTATATAACGCTTTCAAATGCTTCAAACTATTATATTATTAAAGAAAAGGTGCAATTAGTAAAAGTTTATAAAATTGACAACCCAAAATTGAAACAAATTGTACATTTCTAATTAGTTTGTCAATACTGACAGGTGAAAAAAACGTGGTAACTTATACTCGTATCTGATGCGGACCAATTATTATTTAGATATCATTTTAGACAGATTGAATTTAATACACTTTTTGTTGTAAATTTAAATGAAAATTTCCGATATAAATTTACTCGTTGGTATGTTAAAATATGAATACCTTTAAAAGTACGATGGGATTTATCATTTTGCCGAAATCTTAGCACAGCTTTAAATTTAAATTGTGAATTTCTCTTTTGCACTAACACTTATGGTACAGACACCGTAGTATGTACGTGATCACATCGCGGAAATGCATTAACTCGAAACAAAATCACCGGCAACAGAAACTCAGATTGACGCGAAAACACGAAAACAACTTTAGACTTTGGCAACGATCGTGGAACTGAAGACCAGTTTTATGTTTACCTACACTAGTTTTCTCCCCATCTTAAGATCTGCTCTGGGTTAATGGAGCCACATATGATATGTACGCATGTTTTTCTTATGATATGTGACAAAAAGAGTGATTTTATGATTTCATACTTTATGACAATATAAAAGAAGCATTTCCTAAAAACAACTAACAAAATCAATGAGAAATTTTATTTTCTCTATGTTTGTATTACACTGTACAAATACGTGACCATAACATTACCAGTAATAATTTATATTTATAATTTATATCATATGAATTACATTTTAAAAAGTCTGGGCCGAACTTTATTATTTTTGGTGGCTTAACTTCGATACGCGGTTAACGTGCACGTTAATTGTGATTTTGTTGAAAGTTGAAACGGTACGTATATATAAATCAACTAGAAAATTAATTACGATAAAAAAAAATTTGAGTATTCATTGGCGTTCGGAAGGGGGGTAAAAAAAATTATCAGTAAAATAAAAAGCATATATTTTCACGATTTTCGTCAGAATTACTAGGTCTTTCCAAATATTGAATTCATTTTTATTCTACGGACTCTTCATATGAATACCTAGAACGTGTTTTCAAGATTTTTTGAAATTCGACCCCTAAGAGGGTGTAAACTGGTTGTATACTTTTTCATGGATTCCACCATGTTTCTCAGGTCTGATCAGATATCGAATATCTGTTCACTTCCCCAGGCTTGTTTAATAATCATCTATTTTTAAGTTTTGTTTTATTCAACCTCTAGACCGCATCCCGGAATATGACCCAATTATTTAATTCATATGTTACACCCTTTTCTAACCGCTTCCCGAACTTTTTGTTAGGTTTTCAGTCACTTAGTAACATACACCGCATCCCCGAATTGAACGCGTTCTGAACTTCTGCCGGAAAAATAATAAAGTTTCGCCCAGACTGTTGGCAGATTTTCTTGAATTGTTAACATGTCATTTTCATTAATTTAATGGTAGAATATTTTCATTTTTGTTAATAGTACCTATATGAAGTCAAACTGAAATAATTTTTTACGATTTTCATGGGAGAAATTACAAATTAAGAAAACCGCATTTCATAGAAAAGTGACATAGATAGTATACTAATAATTTATCCCTATATCTAGAAGATAAATCAATGAAAAAATTATTGAATTTTATTAGTTATGCGTTTCAAATATTTTATTATTCTGTAAATTCAAAATTAGTTCGCTGATAGACAGCGAAACGAACGATGAAGACTATTCTCCACGCCAAATTACAAAAACGAAAAACGATTTAAATTGACTTTTCCACTCTCAAGATAGAAAAATCAAAATGGGATACGAAATTGCCGCACCGGACTATGGACTATGGAGCCAAGTGGAACATAGATTATTTCAGACAAGAAACGTATAAAAATTCCTTGTAGACGTAAAAATCTCTTCGGGGTTGAATATCAAAAAAACCTGTGATCAGTTTTAGAACGAATTGGCTACCTCTTAGAGCTATATGTAGTGGAGACAACGTGCAGCGACTGCTTTGAAGCCGGAGGTTTTCTCGCAAAGGACCGGCGATATTCACTATGATATTATCAGCATCTTACTCACATGTATGTTATACTCCGGTATTGAAAAGAAAAAAATCCCAACCTTTAAATACTACGCTACAATTTGCATTTCGCTGCCACCGGGCATGAAACGCTCCATACAAAAATGTTCAATTTTGCATCAAAATGCTTCAAAGTGCTTTATACAGAAACGGCGTCTTGCGATCTCCGTTAGTTATAGCTCTATGGGCTACCTCATCGATCTAAGAGATTTGACGAAATTAATGAAAGCGTATGCAACCCCTTTACACTCTTTTTGGGGTTGAATATCAGAAAATGCTAAAATCGACTTCCAACAGTCTGAGCGCACCTTTATTATTTTACTTATTTATTTAGTCTGCAGAATAAACTCATTCAATATACATATGTAGAAATACTTATTGTATATCTACTTATTTTTCAATATACGATAGAATTAAGAAAAAATCTCATTAAACCTAAAAGAATTTCTGAATTCCTGAAAACTTGAACAATAGGTACCTTTAAGCCGCGCCGACCCCAAAGGGGTTTAATATCAAAAAATTATATTTAAAGCTTTTAGGGGCAAAAGATAGTTCGATATCTTATTAAACCTTAGAAATGTGTCGGAATTCGTGAATATGTTCACAACAATTTTACACCCCTTCAGGTAAGAAAAATTGAAAAATTTTGAAAAAAATTGCTAGGGGTATATGCATAAACTACGCAGAAATAAAATGGCTTTCATAGCTCGACATGTCAATAGATTTAACGATATTCGTGAAAATAACAAAAAAAATGGGAGAGCTCATCATGTAACTTCCATACCTATAAAATTGAGTTGACTGATTTTACGGAGATAAAGTTAAGATTGAGTTCATTAGTCTGCGATATTCTTCTGCTCCTTTTTCTATATAAAAGTCCTTAAAACACATTTTCACTAATATTGGCCGACAAGTTCAGAATGCTTTAAGCTACTAATTTGAAATTTAACCAAATTTATTATTTCATATGTTGTAGATAAACGAATCCGAATGAAGAAAATCATGTCCGTTCGTGACCTGTTTGGAATACCTCCATATGGCGATTTTTCCCAGGTACCGAATTAAAATGGAGATATTGACTATCCTTTTCATGTAGCAACCAAACGATAATCGCTTAAAAATAGCAAAATGCATGCGCCACCCTTACTCTGTTTTATCCCCAACAATTGTATAAACTATATTTCGGTATTGTACCTAGAGGATTATACTATTGGGGGCGACCTATTATCCGTTCATACTGCAATTTCAACCAAATTAACGATTCTTATTTGATGCTAGGGTTCTCTTTTCCATATATACTTCTTTATGACATTTTTCGTTTCAGTAAAGTTATTAAAAATATTTTTTTGAAGCAAATTTTTTAGTCATAACTTTTTGTAAAATTTAAATTTTTAATGGTTTATAACTATAACCAAATTCGATGTAATATATATATTAATAATAATAATTAATATTCATATTCATTCAATGTAGATATTGTTTAAGAGACATGTGCTACAGCTATGAATATTTTTCCATTATTTTTGTATAGTAATTATGTTATGCACTCATAAAGGTAATATGCATTAGAATAGAGCCATCTTCTCGGTAGCTTTTATGACTTGCAGAAATTATTAATTTGCTTTGTTAGAAGGGACTTTGTTTTTCTTACTCTCTTTTATTTAAAAAAAAACCTTATGAGTTGGTATCCGTTAACTTCTACAAAAGGTTTTCTTCGTCTACAAGAGGTTTCTATTCCTGTCAAAGGCTGAACGAATAAAAAGGTTCAAGAAGCGATGAGAGCAAAGTGCAATATTCAAAATTCCGTTACCTAGTTATTGTGTTACCTACTTTATTTGTTCAGAGCAAACTGCATAATTTGATTTTTCTTAGCACGCCAAGCAATTAACTACGAGTATACCTTTTATACGATCTGATTCATAATCATATACCGAATATTTTTCGCTAACTATCCCTGCAATACTCTCAATCGCAGCACAATAATTGCACAGATATCTCATTAGATATAATAAATATGTATATTGGAATTCGTGAAAATGTACAGTACTACTTTACCCTTACCCTTAGGGGTTGAAATTTGAAAAAATTGGAAATACGTTTATAGGCTCTTATTGTATAAAGAGCGCTCAAAAGTAAAATTAATTTGACAGCTGTACATGTCTGCAATATATACCGAAATTCGTGAAAATGTAGAAAACTATCCTTTTCACGGACATATTATTTACTCCAACTCTGTACGACAGAGTTTAATTTTTTTTTCTTTTAATTACTCTTGTAGAACATTTACATAAGTAGAGGAAGGGGCTGTACCTCGGTCCAGATTTTACATTAACCCTTAAATCTATTAAGCCAATAACAAATGAAAATTAGGCAATACTACATATGAAAGCTTACTTGTTTTACCACAAAATTAATTATAGGTGGAGCTGCTGTGAGTAAATTTGATGGATCCTGAAACGGTTTTTGGAGTGAAGCTAAAACGGACCAAGGTACAACTATAGGTTGTACCTCGGTCCGCTGCTAGTTGTACCTTGGACCTTATAAAAAATAATTCAATTTTAAAGTCGAAATCCTGAGAAATAGTATAACGTTATTTTATTTAATTTTATTTTAATTTTGTTTGAAAATAAAAATCAAGTAAACTTATAAATTTAAAAAAAAAAACAAGAAAAATGCATAATAAGAATAAGCAACTTTAGAAAATGGTTTGTCTAGCTGAGATAAACAGTAGTGTAAAAGAGGATTCGCTGCTGCCTGCTTCAAAAGCCCTACTAGCTCTACGAGTTTTTTTTAATGTTTGTACGATATGTAGCTTAGATAGTCTAAGGTACAACCAAAAAATCTGCCAACAGTCTGGGCGCAACTGTATTATTTTTCCGGCAGAAGTTCAGAACGCGTTCAATTCGGGGATGCGGTGTATGTTACTATGTGACTGAAAACCTAACAAAAAGTTCGGGAAGCGGTTAGAAAAGGGTGTGACATATGAATTATATAATTGGGTCATATTCCGGGATGCGGTCTAGAGGTTGAAAAAAACAAAACTTAAAAATAGGTGATTATTAAACAAACCTGGGGAAGTAAAAAGATATTCGATATCTGATCAGACCTGAGAAACATGGTGGAATTCATGAAAAAGTATACAACCAGTTTACACCCTCTTAGGGGTCGAATTTCAAAAAATCTTGAAAACACATTCTAGGTATTCACATGAAGAATCCGTAGAATAAAAATGAATTCTATATTTCGAAAGACCTAGTAGATATGACGAAAATCGTGAAAATATATGCATTTTATATTAACCGATAATTTTTTTGCCCCCCCTTCTGAACGCCAATGAATTTTTAGATTTTTTTTTAACAGAATTACTTTTCTAGTTAATTTACATATACGTACCGAGTTTCAACTTCTTAGCATAAGCCGTTCTAAAGTTAGGAAAAACACCCCCCACCACCGTACCATTAGGTTTAGGTTTAAGAAGGGGCGCAGCGCTAGGACCGCCGCACTCACTAGGCGCCTTATGGGCCCATTGCGATCCCTTCAGGTCCTCGTGGGCTATGTTACTATCTCAGAAACATTCCAATTCCCTGCAGAACTTGACCAATTTGCCATACCCTACCGCCCTCAAATCCTCAATGCTCTCAAAGAAGAGACTACCCATTAATCTAAAGCGCCTTCTAGCGATCCCCGGGCATTCACACAAAATGTGAGTGATGTCCTCCACAGCATACAGGTCGTGGCAGAACCTGCACATATCCGACTCCACTATCCCTAGCCGCATAGCGTGTTTCCCCAGCATGCAGTGCCCCGTCAGTGCTCCAACGAGCAGGCGCAGTCTCCCTCTATCCCAATTTAAAATATTCTTAGTCTTTTGACTATCCAACTCTGGCCACAAAGATCTAGAAATCCTGCAGCTTGCTAGTCCTGCCCACCTAGAGTTGGCGGCTATTTTGGAGCGCTCACCAATTTGCACTTTGATACCGCAAACGGGTGGACTAACATCCTCCTCTACTCTACCAATCGATGTTGATCCTAATCTAGCAAGCTCATCCGCTCTTTCGTTCCCTAGTATATTACTATGCCCTGGCACCCAGCAAATCAGTACTCTGTTCTGACTACAAAGTACCTTTAGCACTTCTCGACAGCGCTTTACCAACTTGGATTTAATGGTTACCGATTCCAGCGCCTTTATGGCCGCCAGGCTGTCAATGTAGAGTGAAATATTCTGATCGCATATCTCCCCCATTAACAGGATGTTTGCTGCCTGTAACACGGCCAAAATTTCCGCCTGAAAGACGCTGCATACATCTGGCAACCTAAACGACTTCTCTACACTCAGCTGCTCCGAGAAGACGCCAGCGCCTGTGCCACATTCCATTTTTGATCCATCCGTATAAACGGAGATCTCCCCTTCACGTATTACTCTATTGTTCTCCCAGTCCACTCTACTAGGATAAGCAATTTCGTATGGCTTCCCAAAATCCAACCCCGGAATTGAGTGGTCCGTACTAATATCTGCAGCATGGCTTCCCATGAAGCTAAGAATGGAACTGTGCCCCTTAGAGCTTCTCCTAAAAAGGGCACAGCTCGATAGCCTAACTGCCGTATTTGCCGCTACCTGTTTTACAAAGATGTCCAATGGCAATAGCCCTGACCAGAATAGACTTAAGGCACCTTAAGGCAGCTTAAGTTTTTCTACGACTGTATAGAAATGCACGTAGCCAGCCAGAATGGACTTAAGGCATCTTTCGTTGTCTTTTCCAAACTTTCGTTAAAACTTAAGTGTACGGTTCTGAGCGTAGAAACTTAAGCAAACTTATGCGTTTGACATTTATTCACAGATTTTCCGAAATTTTTGTACTTTGTGACTTCAGACTTGTGATTTATAGTTAACTCCACTTTAAAAAAGAAAAATTTATTTTAATTTACACTCTCTTGATGAGTATTTGACGGCCGATATTTGACTTTTTTAGCTGTCAAACTTCTCTTACCTTAAGGCTATTGTGGTTGGGTATAAGATTCATTAAGTTTTGTCACAAACTTTACGTGCCTTAAGGCGTTTGACGAAAAGTTGTTAAGATTCCTTAAGTCTATTCTGGTCAGGGCTATTAGATGCAAAAACACCTCCAACGCGGCAGTAGGGGTTGTGCGAAGGGCTCCCGTGATCATAACACAGGCAGTCCGCTGCACTCCTTCCAATTCCCTGTGATTGTACTTTTTATCCATGGCTTTCCACCACACCACTGCCCCATAAGTCAGAATAGGTCTCACAACCGCCGTGTACAGCCAGTGCACTATGTTTGGTTTAAGCCCCCAGCTTTTCCCCACAGTCTGCTTACACGCGAAAAGCGCATTATTTGCCTTCCTAACGCGCTCCTGAATATTTAATTTCCAGCTGAGCTTCCTATCCAGAATTAGTCCCAGATATTTAGCTTGTTCCGATGGTCTAAGCTCCACGCCTTCGAGCTTCGGCAGCCTAAATGCCGGAATTCTATGCTTCCTTGTGAATAGCACCAATTCAGTTTTAGAAGCATTCACTCCCAGGCCGCTTCTTCTAGCCCACTGGCTGAGTGTGCGAAGTGCTGATTCCACAATGCTCGTCAGCGTATCCAAAAACTTGCCCCTAGCGATCACTACAATGTCGTCTGCATATGCCACGACCTTTATTCCTTGTTTTTCAATTTCCGTGAGAACCTCGTTCACAACAAGGAGCCAAAGAAGGGGAGATATCACCCCTCCCTGAGGCGTTCCCCTCGAGGCCTGTCTTCTTACCATGCCTTGTCCCATATTCGCAATCACGATTCTGGTATTCAGAAGAGCTGTTAGCCAACTTGCCAATGCCTCCTCTAGTCCTATGCTAAACAGTGCTACCCTAATTGCTTCCACTGTCACGTTGTTGAAAGCCCCCTCTATGTCCAGGAAAGCTGCTAAGGCAAATTCCTTATACTCCAGGCTAGATTCTATAGACCCCACTACCTCGTGCAGGGCTGTGTCTACAGATCTCCCTCTCATGTAGGCATGCTGTGCGCCCGACAGCATCCTATTTCCGCATAGATTCCGAATGTGCGTTTCCAAAAGCCTTTCAAGTACTTTGAGCACAAAGGACGATAGACTGATGGGTCGAAAGTCCCTTGTTGTTGTGTGGCTGGGTCTGCCGGCTTTCGGGATAAAGACGACACGCGCCTCCCGCCAGGCATATGGGACGTACCCCACTGACAGGCAGCTCCTATAAATAGTGCTTAGCCATTTTCGGATTGCCCCAGAAGCTCTTTGTAGCATGATTGGCCTGATGCCGTCTGGTCCTGGTGATTTGTAGGGAGCAAAAGTGCCAATAGCCCATTTGATCCTTTCCTCACCTAGTAGATCGACCATCCCTCCCGAAACACTCCCTTGATGTGGCAGTGAAGCTTCATTTCCCAAGTGGTGCTCATCCAGCGATGTGCTACCAGGGAAGTGAGTGGACATCAAGAGCTCTAGCGTCTCTTGACTGGTTTCCACCCATGTTCCGTCATTCCGCCTAATGTAGCTCGGGGCACATGGCTCCTTTGAGAGTAGCTTCCGTAGCCTTGACGCCTCACTGTTTCCGCTAATAGACTCGCAGAAACCTTTCCACGACTCCCGTTTACGCTTCCTAATTTCATACTTGAAGACTCTGAGACCGTCTTTATACCTGTCCCAGTCCGCCTCATTTCCGTTCCGTTTTGCCCTATTAAAAAGCTTTCTGCTAGCCTCCCTTAATTTCCTGAGCTCGCCATTCCACCAGGGTGGATTAGCTTTCTTAGGGGCCCTAGGCAGCGGACAGGACCTTTCAAAAGCGTTAACTAACACTGCATTGAAAGCTCCCACGCACTCCTCAATCTGATCAACACACCTCAGTTCCCCCGGAGGAGGCGGCAAATCCGACTCCGTAATCCTGTGGAACATGTCCCAATCCGTCTTCCTGGGATTTCGTGCCGGCTGAAATCTCGCCTGCTCGAAATTAATTTCGAAGAGAATCCAACAATGGTCCGAAAAAGATGGTCTGTCCGAGACCTTCCATTTTTTAACTCTCAAAGTATTTGAGTTTGTGGCAAGCGTGATGTCTAGCACTTCCTTTCGGTTCCTAACTATGAACGTAGGGTCTGACCCTGTGTTGCAAATCCTAAGGTTGGTACTCAAAATAAAATCAAAAAGAGACTTACCCCGTTCGTTGGTGTTAGTACTTCCCCACTGCGTGTGGTGTGCGTTCGCATCGCATCCGATGACAGTGTCCCATTTGTTACACAGTGCAAGCTCCCGCACTGCTGCCGCTGGAACTTCCACGCTGTCGTATGGTAGGTAAGCCGACGCCAGACACATTGATTTACCCTTCTCCCTTTCGATGATAACTGCCGTTATATCCTCATTACTGTAATTATTCAATAAAAAAGTCTTTAGCTCCATTTTTATTAATATACATGCCCTGGGTTTACCTTCACCTTTCTTGTAGTATAGCTTATAATTCCGGAGCTTAAGTCCTTGGATAACGTTCTTTCCGTTGACCCAGGGCTCCTGAATTAATGCTACAGAGACTCCCTTTTCTGCCATGTAGGCCGCCAAACACGCGGTTGCCACCTTACTATGATGGAGGTTTATCTGTATCACCTCCAACATCAGTGGGAACCGCATCTTCTATACCCCTCTTCTGTAGAGATGGTTTTACCATGACCCTGCCCAGTCCGAACCTTACCATCCCTTTGCATTCCTCCAGGTATGGCATCGAATCCCTGCTAAGAGCCAGGAGGAAGTGCTGGCCAAACTCCTGCTTCAGACCCACCTTAAGCACCTTCCAGCTGTCCGCTTTAAGGTCCCTATTCTGGAATTTAAGAAGGTCCAGAACCTTTTCTCCTTCCAGGTATGGTCTGGGAATCCATACCCATGCCTTGGGCAGGATGTACTTCCCCAGTTCAGACGGAGGAACCGCCTTAATCCTGGCGCCCTCCCATAATTCGCCCAGTTCGGCAACCACCCTAGCAATCAGTTCCTTGGAGGCTTCATTACCGCAAGCGATAATCTTGTGCCCTCCATCCCAGCCTGCCCCGTCAAACCGCAGGTCCATATCAGGACCGCCTGCGCGATATTGGGTCAGCAATGCATCGAGGATCTTGCCCTCAATTTGCAGCCACTGATCCATGAGGAGCCGTCCACTGGGTTCCTGATCATTGACCAGGGCGATGCGGAGCTTATCCTCAACCGTGCTTGCCTGGAAGGACGTAGAAGCCTTAGCCTTCTTCGCCTCCCCCGCAACCACCATATCGTCAGATCTGACCCGCTTCGCCCTGAAGCCATCCTTCTTGCCCTCACCCTTAGACGTCGAGGGTCCAGCCACCACATATTTCAACCCCCACCACCGTACCATACTACCCCTAAAAAAAATTCTATTTTTCCACCATGCCACTACTATAGCTCTATCTAAATACCAAGTTTCAGCTTCCTATCGTTATAGATTCTCAAGATATAAGCATCGGAACTTTTTCTTTCTCACCCTTCCCCACCCTCACCCTCTACACCCACACCCCCAAACTTTTTTTTCCTACTAGGGTTCTATTAGGCCTACTTCTGGTAAAAATTTGAAGCAACCATCTTACACTGTTATTGAGATATGAAACGTGTTATTTTTGAAAAATTCTTATCCCCTCCACTTACGTACTCCCCCGCCCCCTTCAAAGATTTTACTTTGAGCAATCTTTATTTATCAAGCTTTATATCCAAACCGAATTTTGTTTTTCTGGTGCCACTGGTTTGGGAGATATCGTAATGTTAAGTATTTCAACCCCCACCCCCGTACGTCACTACCCCCACCCAAAAATTTTGTTTCAATCTACTCTCCTAGTATAACTACAGATATTTGTTAAGTTTTAATTGCTTGCTATTAACGGTTTAGGAGATATGGATTTTAGAATGTGTCGATCTCGACTTTTTTGCGTTTCGGACGCATTGCTTCCCCCTCCACTCCCACACCCCTTCACCCATATCTGTTTTTTTTTTTGCAAATGGGTCCATTATCAAAGCTCTATAGAAATTCTAAGTTTCAGCCTCCTAACACAAGCGGTTCCTGAGATCTAGAAACCTAAATTTTTCGTCTAAAACGCTTACCCCACCTTCCCCCTCACATCCCCACCCCTGAAAATAATGTCAATTCAAGGGGTCCACCAAGTCTATTCCTAGAAAAAATTTTAATTTAATAGCTTCACTAGTTTGAGAGCTACGAGCCTTCAAAGATTTTGGGGCGGTCGACGTACGGCGTACGGGGTACGGCGTACGGCGTACGGGGTACGGCGTACAGACGGAGTGAAAATTTTTATTGCTTTTTTCGCGTCTACTATTCATGAAACGTGGACAAAAAAATTTTGAGGGCAGCAAATTTTTTTTTTTAAAAAATCGATAACAATACTGTATTATAAATAATACAGTAAAAAATGGTCCAAGGTACATCCCATCACCCATTACTACAAACAAATTTTTTTTATCATTTCTAATGGTAAGGAAGGATTAAATTTATCGTCAAGACCACGATGAATTAATTATCTTACCAGTTAAAACTGCTATATAGTAGATATAATTATACACGACTTAGAAAAAAACAATAACTGAACTAACAAATAAATACTTTTATGTCCAAAAATCACTTCTTTTGTTTTATCTTAATTAATTTATCTTCTAGGCTCGCTTTAATAAACTGAAACTAAAGCCTACGCATTTGCCAATCTTTCATTGAAGAAACTTTTTTTCCAGCAGCTAAAGTTTAGTTGCAATTGACGTTTGGACCGAGGTACATTCGGTCCAAGGTACAGCACCTTCCCCTACCTACTAAGTTTCAACTTTATAACAGTAAGTTTATAAAATATGAAAAAACCTTAAAAACTAACCTCGTTTCTTGCCACCCCTATCAAAAATATTATGATCAATGGTTTCTTCTGTGGTTTTGTATAGTTGTAAATTTTAGTTTTCCACTATTTGCGGTATTTAAGAAATAAAAATGAGAATTCCTTACTTTCCACCCCCTCCATCACCACCTTCAACGCCGAACAACATTTTTTGCCCTACTAGATCATATCTGATACGGTTCATGTGACATAAAAATTATTTTTTTGTAAAATGGCTATTGATTTCAAGAAAATCAAAAATCAGAACCTATTTAAAAAAAAAAAAAGGACAAACTTTCGTACCCCACTATCGTACTCCACCTCCCCCTCAAAAATTAATTTCGGTGCACCTCGTACCAGCTTCGGATCTGGGGGCCGGACTACCAGTACTTATCTGTAAAAAAGTACGTGAGTTAAAATCGGGGTAATAATCACGGACGAGCGTGTAGCTGACCACTTCACCTCCTAGTGTTCCGTTGGTCTCGTAACGAAGCAACTCTAGCATTACTTTAAGGGCTAGGCCCGATTTAGGCTGTTGCTGTTATTATCATTCAAAAAGCCACCTAGTTATTTTTTAGGTTTTCAGCCAGTCAGTCGACTCAAAAAGGTTTCACACCGTTTGAGAAAACGAACCTTCTAACACGTTTCCGACGAAATGTAATACAGACTGGGTCAATGCATGCAACTTTTATGTATGGCGTACGGGCGGCGTACACACCCTGCAGATAGACTTTTGGGTGAGCTTAACTGGCCCTTAAACGTGAAAATTCAAAATATGATGGTTGTATTTTTTTCAAAATTTCATCTCAATTTAATTTTTTTGCAACTTTTGCTACAGTTTATAGTTAACAAAATTATTGAACAATATTACAATACAAGTCTTCCAAACTACAAAGTACCAAAGTACAATAGTAGCAATTTCATTTATTAAAGTATAGGTATTATTACTTCCAATTTATTCTAACGTTTCAAAGTATTACTTAGCTATGTACATAGTTTCAATTTCCCTTTTTTATGATTTCTGGAACGCAAATGAAAGACACGCATCGCGGAGAAGATATTTTCAATTTCACTTCAATTTAAATAATACATATAGAATAGGTAATAATAAAACGTAAAAAAACCTACTACTATGAGGATATATTAAAAACAAATTAAGTTAGAACACATATGAGTATAGCTGAAAGTTCGGTTACTCGAACTTTAGTTCGAATCAAAATAAAAACGAAATTTTTTACTGAATCATGACGGTGTCATAAGAATCCCTAAGCGGATTAAGCAAGTCACCATATTTTGTACTCTCGAATCCAGATAAGTGTGTTCTTTTGCGCTAGTAAGAGCGAATTAATGTCTTGGAAAAACAATAACAAAGGTATTTGGGAATGTTAAGTGAAACAGCTACAGTATAATCAATAAAATCTCAATTCAACTGTTTGGGAGTAACATTTTATATTTATATTGGGCGTAATATATTTATAATTTTATATTTTGGCTTGGGAAGTGGTTAAAGTGAAGTGTGCTAGAAGTGCTTTTACAGAAAAATTATTTGACTTCGTTATCTCTTCCTTCACCCATAACAGCATTTTTTTTGTAAATGGGTGCACTATCAAAACTCTATAAAAATTCCAAGTTTCGGCCTTCTAGCGTAAGCGGTTGATGAGATCTAGAAATCAAAACTTTTTCTCTAAAACACTTGCCCACTTTCCCCCTAACAGCTCAAAAGGTGGCTACTTGAAGAACCTCGTGAAAAATGGCTTTTCATATTATTCACAAACAAACCTGATATTTTAACAAAGAACCATTGTGAAAAATGGCTTTTAGTTTTTTTACAAACTTCATAGTCAAACCCTGCACACCCTGCGTTCAGGTCTGTCCATTGCTGAACTGCCAATCCTAACAGCAATACTGGATGCACTTCAAATTCAGAGCAGAGAATAGCTAAAGAGCTTATTAAATTGGATGCACATAAAACTTCCGGAATTGCACGTACGGACAGACCGACAGGTGCACAGGTGAAGACAGAAAATACGATGGACAGACGGACAGACGGATAGACCGATATCCTCAGAGAGCTTTGTTTATCCGTGAATGAAAAATTGAACAGATTTATAAATATATACTTTGATAGAACTCACAAAAGTTTAAAACATATTTTAATTTATATACTCAAGATGATATCTGATTGTATTAGTATTGTAAGTTTGAACTATTCCTAAAGTTTACAGCCCATAGTACCGAGTTTCAGACGGAAAAAGCTATTTAGTATTTTATGTCTACATTTGATCGAAACCCCTAAATTCGCTTTCTGCTCATAAGTCCGTTCGGCTGTCCCTACTCTCAATAAATTGAAGAGGATTTCAGAGAGGATGTTCTAATTTGAATAGAAAAGTCCTTAAAACACGTGCTCATAAATATAACATAGGAAACTTTTCGTATGGATAAATAGTCTTTAAAACCAATATTATCCGAAAATTCCAAAACGGTCCAAGGTAGAATTTGAAATTTAGACCAATTTCTTGATAAATATGTGCATTCACCTTTCGAAGCCCAACACAACTTGAGTAATCGTTGGGCTATGAAGTCAAACTTTTACAGGAATTGTTGTTGTTGTTTGGTGTGGGGAAGACACACTAAAAGGCAAGTCTTGAGCATTCAGGCCACCTGGCCCATTATACTCGAATCCCCAGTCTCTAATCGAACTTTTTCGTCCTTCTCACGAATTTCAAAAGCTCAGGTAGCGAGCGAGAACAGAGTTTCTCCATCCTCATAACATCGAAACCGTATACATGCATTCCTGCAAAAGAGTAAGCTGGACACTCGAGAAGAAAATGTTCCGTCGTGTCGTCGCTCTCGTCACAAGCAGTGCACATGGGGTCGTCAATGATTCTCAATCTGACCATGTGTAGGCCACACGAGTTATGCCCTGTGAGAACACCAACCATACTACTACATTCCTTTCTGCTCAATTTGAGAAGAAAAGCAGAGGTTCGTCCACTTGGTCCCTCAACAAGGTTTCTGGTCTGCCGCATTCCCGGAAAAAGCCGCCATCTCTCAATGTGTGATTTACTCACCCACTCATCAACGGCAGCCCTAACAGAGGCAACAGGCACACCGAAAACTGGCTCTGGTCCAACCAAGGCTGACTCCGATCTAGCTTTTGCTAATGCATCCGCTATTTCATTGCCATTTATACCTTGGTGACCCGGAACCCATATGAGCGTTAATTCATTGAATCTGCCAACAGAGTTCAACCGCTCTTTACACTCACGTACCATCTTCGAAAAGACGATTGGATTATCTAAAGATTGTAGAGCGGCCTGACTGTCTCTGCAAATGCAGATCATCCTGCCTCTCCATCTTCTCTCTACAATCCATTCTACTGCCTTAAGGATCGCATATACTTCAGCCTGAACAGGAATTAGTTTTAAGTTAAAAGTCATACCGAGATTGTTATTGAGAGAAATTTCATCACTTCTTCGGGAAACTCCAATACGAAAGTCCTTGAAGAACGTGTCCCTATAGGTCGATATAAGAAGGTTAGGAATTTGAAATTTGATTTTTTGTACACCTCAATTTTTCAATGATTACAGGTTTGCTAAAAACCGAGTGAATCCATCCTGATTCATCCTCGAAAAGGATATTATACATTCGGTTGAATGTTCTGTTCCAGTTCCACGGCTATAACAACCGAAGATATTGACCTTTTCTTTCCATTTTCAACGTCTTTAAAAAGAGTAGACTACATCCACACTCCTTTAACCCCAACTCTAATATAAATCCCAGTTCAGTATTTCTTCTACGGTTGGCTGCGGAACTACGGTATATTTTACTCAAGTTTTAATATTTGTGGGTAGTCATTAAATGCATAAATAAAACATGGCGGTTTGTTGACTTTTTTAATTATGCGAAAGCGTCAGAAAACCGTATTATGGGTATACAAATAAAAAACATACATGGTACTAATTTATATTTCTGAAATTAACACTAACACATGCAAGTACGAATATTTGGCTTTCAAAGTTCATCTAGAGTAGAGGAAAAATACGAATCATTTTTTAGCAATGTGAAAGGCATCGCAATCTGATTAACATTAGCATCACTCGTATAACGAAATTTCCGATAGTACATACCATAAGGTAACTCTTGAAATTCTATTTATAGACTAGTAGTTTTTTTATTATCCATATAGTCGGATATATATTTCAAAGTTGTTGCTAGTTCAATGTAGATGGCTCACGCGTTAAATAAGTAGTATATTTTGCGGCGTATTAGTTTAGTAAAAACTTCTACCATTTTCGATGTAGGACCACATCTGACAGCATGTCCATTAAGTTAGCCCGCTTTTTTAGAACCATTGTGGGGATCAACGATGTGTCTAATTGATTATGATGATCCTTTCATTGCAATCTTGATTGCATTTATTAAAATTTGGTACTGAAAAATCGATTGGACCGAAACTTTTCTTGTTTAGTTCTTTTAAAATGATGATTTAAAATTCTTTAAAAGTTTAAATTTCTTAACCAAAATTTGAAAAAAATATTCAAAATGTATTCACAAAATAAATAATAGTTTAAACAAAATTTAAAAATTTGAGTTAAATAAATGATCGATAATTATTAATTGATTAAATTGGAGGTCTCAATCTACAACTATTAAAATTGATGAATCCAACCCAAAAGTTTGTAACGCATGGAACTGAGCCTCGGGCGGAAAAAAGTTATATTATTTTACTTTATTATTTTAATAATAAAGTATTTTGTTTATTTGTGGCCAAAAACTCCAAAACGACCGTCCATCTGTCGATAACTCAATGTCGATAACTGCCAATAAGTCAAGAACGCCTAGTCCAAGGAGCTTGATATTTTGAATCCAGATCTTTTGTTAAATTTGAAAGGGAAAAGGGACGGGAAATCGTCCTACGCTTCCGGGTAGCTCATTCTTCAATTTAATTTTTAGCTACGAATTCAGAATTTTGTAGGTACAAATTATGTTCCATTCAATTCAATTCAATCAATATTCAGGTATAGGTATATATATAATTTATGATTTAGAGAACAGCTAATTCAATATCTTAACAGCTAAATTAAACCTAGTTAGCACAGCAAAACATTTATGACAATTTTAGTTACATAAATTCAAGGAAAATATGTACAAGAAACCAATTTGTACGAATTAGTTTTGAGTGAAAACAAAGTTCGATTGTACTAGTCAGTGAAATTCTTTATGTCCTTCTGGTACCATCAATACAAAAAATCCTTAAGACACGTATTCAACAATATTTTCCGATAGCTTTTGAACGCGTTGAGCTATGAATTGAAATTTTGTACACATTAATTTTTGAATGGTTCCAAGGAAAAGGATTAATATATAAGAAATCGAGTGAGCCTTTCCTGCACCTACCATCTAAAAGTCCTTCTATACTACATATATAACATTCATATTTTCAAAATATTATTTTTGTCGGAATGACATTTATGCATTGGCGTGGCTACGTATTATCTTTTGAAGTAGAGTGAAAGAAAAGTGCTAATATGTCATCAATAGTGAACGAAACGTTAAAAAGTTTGATCGTAATTAATGCACTCATGAAATTAATAGAACAATTTGGTCGGTGGAACACCTGATTGTCCACTTGTTCCACTAGTTTCATAGGTCTTGACGCTTGATGGAGTCCGAGCGCTTGAACAAATTACCAATTTATAAGTGAACTACCATTTCGCAATTGTAATTGAAATGATTGAATGAATGACCAATTCGACAATTTCATTGTGACGGACGTGAATGTGGTACGTTCTTAAACGAGTTTCGTCAGGCTTCTTAGATCTGATGAGGTGGAAAATTAGCTTTTCTCAGTGCTTTTTATGATATCACCTTAAAACTCATTTCAGGATATATATGTTTACAGGAAGATATGACAAAATTCGAGACGTTTCTTGGCTTTTCATAAGTTTAATCGGCTAAATATAGATAGTTTTACTTATGTTCATGGACAGTTTGTTGCTTCCATTGTCTTATAAGGAACCACTAGTGAATGTTGAAATCAGTATCTTACAAGACGCTATTCTTGTGACAAAACTAACTGTCTATTTAAATTAAAGAGTCACTTTTCAAATTTAAGCATCACTTTTTTAATGAACCTTTTTATTTGGCTCCATGTGCACGTTAAATGAAATTTTGATGATTTATGACTGTTTTCTTACCAATATTTCACGTTAATGGCAACAAAAAAACAAAATATAATTACACCACTTTATTAGCTGGTATGTAAAGTAGGTCATCCATAGAGAAAAAATTCAAAACTGTATTTGCAAAAAATGCTATTAGAACAACAACCCTTGAACAATTATTAAAATGCGTAAATTCATCTTTTTAACACATATTATCTATTTCTTGAATAAATAAAATGTCATTTTCATTAATATAATGCTAGAAAAAATCTTAAAGAAGGTCTTCTATAAATCAAATTTTAAAAAATTTTAATTTTTGTTAATAATATATGAAGGCAAACTGAAGCAATTTTTCACGATTTTCATGGCAAGAATTACATAAGAAGACCGCATTTCATTGAAAAGTATCATAGATAGTATAATTAATTGGTATTTCTAGAAGATAAATCAATGAAAAAATTATTGATTTTTAATAGTTATGCGTTTCAAATAATTTTGAAACCTATAACACTATTTTTTTCTGTAAAATTAAAATTAGTTCGCTGATAGACAGCGAACGATGCAGACGTATTGTCCACGCCAAATTACACGAACGAAAAACGATTTCAATCGATTAAAATCCTCTCAAGAAAGAAAAATCAAACTGGGATAAAAAATTGTCGTACCGGACTCATAGGGCCTTAAGGAGTCACAAATTAAATTTCGGGGTCACTATTTGAGGTTTAAAAGTTACATATGTAACAGTAAATACACTACCTAGACCATCGCTATTTGGTTTGAAAAAACCTAGAACGCAAATAAATGGAAGGCAGACATCTAGAGCACATTGATACCTTGGTTTACATATAGTATGTGGTGAGTGATTTTTTTGTAAACCAGGACTTACTGGCGATATGTATTTTCTTGTGCAAAATCATATCGAACTCATACTTGTGGTAAGTGGTAAACTGGTAACCTGGTGGTTTAGCTTGATGCCAAATGAGAATACAACAGGTCTTTTTTGGAATTTAGGAAAATGGATGTGATAAAAGAAGGTGCTGCAGAATCAGCAAATCATTACGGAACAAATGTATTTTTGTGGGGCACGTTCAAACCAAAAATGAACCCATTTTCGAAAAGGGTATGTCCAAGTATCAAAGTAGTAAAAAATTCGCGCAGGCGAACTGTTGTTAGAATTGTAGCTCAGCGTGTTGATGAATTTTTCATTTTAATAATTAAATCACATGCTGTGATGGAACTAACATTTTTCAAAAACACCAAATTGAAAGTTTACATATAGGCACAACCGCCAGAACTAAATCAAGTCGTCGCAACGATTATTAGCTACGGCGAGCGACTCGATTAGACGCAACGAATAGTCGCACCTGTTCTCTTATAGTGTTTTCTTTAAGACTTAGAAGTAGAGTGCTTCTAAACAGAAAATCATATACTCAAAGCTGAACTTTCACTGCTTCTATCATGACGATTCCACTTAAATTTACCAGTCACGTACTTTCTTAGCACAGTTGGTACAATCCCCGAAAGTTGGAAAAATTAAGAATAAAGCATATTTCAAACTGTAGCACTGGACCACACAATATTTTGATCTTTAGACCATAATTTGTTCGGTATACAATACCATGTGAAACTTACATTTTTGTGGAAAATCAGAAATTGTTCTGCACATGAACCACAAGAAAAGAAGTGTTGGTTCAATTTTCACACAGAAGCTCATTGTCAGGGTCACTTAAAAACATGAGAATAGAAAAATGTACTGTTCCATAAACTGCTGCGATTTGGATTTAATTTGGCATTACTGGATATATTCATTCTTTCTAAGCATATTTTGCAGAACCAACGGTGTATCAAATTAAATCAAAATATTCAAATACCGGGAATATTCTAAATTATGCAAGCTTTATTCCTTACTCTTAATTTGTGAAGTGTATCAATTCATACGTTATATCAGTCTTGCTCTTAATTCCACAGCATTCATTAAAAATCACTGGCGTGCAGTCCACATTAAGTAATTAGACGTAGCTTATCTTGACCTGTTAATAAAAAAAGAATTACCTAATTTATCAAAAGATTGTAACGCATAGTTCAAAAATTTTTCAAGCTATGTTCTGGGCACGACTTTCAATTTTGAATACCTACGTAGATTTGACCCTAGTTACAATATGAAAATCTAAAGAGTGCTTCGTGTAGCTTTCATAATTATAAATCCTATGAAAATGTTAAATTAGTGAAATTACAGCCCTCATTCGAACTCAAGAAAGGGTTAGTCACGAAGTTAAAAAGTTTGTGTAGGTACAATTTAATTTGGAGCTAATACCTTTGGGTACCTACAATAGAGAAGTCATTAAAAATGTTTTCACCAATTTTGGACGGTAGCTCGGAAACTTTTGACAGCTACGGATTTGAAATGTTGCTCATTTAATGTATAATTAGCACCAAGAAAATTAAGTGAGTGCTTCGCGTAGCGGCTGTACTAACTTTATCGAAATTTTTTTTTCTAAGGAACGTGTTTAATGTTGAAATGCAGTTTACGTTATTATGTGACTGAAAACCTATAAAAGAAGTTCGAGAAGATTATTCAAATAATAAAGTAAAATGAAAAAGTCGTACTACAAAAAATATTCGTAGGACGAACGAATATATAAGTATGTATTATAAATATAAGAATTAATTTTGTTAAATTTAATGAAAATTCGTAAATTGACTACATTAATGATATTATTTTCAATGGAAACTATAAATCCTTCGATATTTTCATTTGTGATAGTCTTGGAAATGTTATAATTAAAGATTATAACTAATTTTACTTTATTATTTTAATAATAAAGTATTGTTATCGACTTTTAAAAAAAAATTTGCTACCCTGAAAAATTTTTTTTATACGTTTTATGACTAATAAACGCCAAAAAAGCAATAAAAATTTCCAGTCCGTCTGTGCTCCGTACGCCGTACGACGTACGCAAACTCGTTTGAGGAATTATAGTTCCCAAACCCTATGAACTATTAAATTGATTTTTTTTTTCTGAATAGACATGGTAGACCTCTTGAAGTGAGAATTTTTTCAGGGGTGGAGTGAGGGGGAAGGTGGGGGAAGCGTTTTAGACGAAAAATTTTGGTTTCTAGATCTCAGCAACCGCTTATGGTAAGAGGCTGAAACTTTGAATTTCTATAGAACTTTGATAGTGGACCCATTTCCAAAAAAATTGCTGATATGGGAGTGGAGGGGGAAATAATGCGTCCGAAACGCAATAATGCCGATATCGACTCATTCTAAAATCCATATCTCTTAAACCGTTAACGGCAAGCAATTAAAACTTAACAAACATCTGTAGTTATACTAGAAGAGTAGATTGAAATAAAATTTTTGGGTGGCGGTAGTGGCGTACGGGGGTGGGGGTTGAAATACTTAACATTGCGATATCTCCCAAACCAGTGGCACCAAAAAAACAAAATTCGGTTTGGATATAAAGCTTGATAAATAAAGATTGCTCAAAGTAAAATCTTTGAAGGGGGCGGAGGAGTACGTAAGTGGAGGGGATAAGAATTTTTCAATAATAACACGTTTCATATCTCAATAACAGTGTAAGATGGACGCTTAAATTTTTTAACAGAAGTAGGCCTAATAGAACCCTAGTAGGGAAAAAAAGTTTGGGGGTGTGGGTGTAGAGGGTGAGGGTGGGGAAGGGTGAGAAAGAAAAAGTTCCGATGCTAATATCTTAAGAACTTGTAATGATATAAATCTTAAATTTCGTATTTAAATAGAACTATATTAGTGGCATAGTGAAAAAATAAAATTTTTTTTAGGGGTAGCATGGTGCGAGGGTGAGGGGTGTTTTTCCTAACATGCGAACGGCTTATGCTAGAAAAATGAAACTCGGTACATATATGTAAATCAACTAAAAAAGTAATTCCAATAAAAAAAATTTCAATATTCATTGGGGTTTAAAAGGGGGGGGGGGGCAGAAAAAAATTTCAGTAAATATAAAATGTTGTTATTAGATTTTTCGTGGTAAGCTACCAAAGAAGCTATTATGATTAAGAGTTAGTTATTCTTTCCTGTGTCAGTGGAGTGAAACTCCAACACGGAGTCCCCGACTGTGGACTAACCGCCATCCCTGAGGATATGACTTCTCCAGTGAAGTTTCTTTCCAAATTTGTCATATCCTCATGGATGGCGGTTAGTCCACAGTCGGGGACTCCGTGTTGGAGTTTCACTCCACTGACACCGGAAAGAATAACTAACTCTTAATCATAATAGCTTCTTTGGTAGCTTACCACGAAAAATCTAATAACAACAAATATTGGTTAAAAAATAAGTTGCGACGGACGGGATTTGTTCTTCGTAGATCAGATCCAAGGTTACAACCATTTGTAAATTTCACAGCCATGAAAACGCTGACCATATCCAGGATTACAACCAGAGAATAGCCGAAATCAAGAGTAAAGCTTCTCAAAGTACACGCCTTTAGTCTAAGGTAGAGGACGCCTTTCTTGACCATTAAATTCTTCTCGGTAATAAATTTGGAATGGGATGTGGCTATATAGAATTTACCTCAGCAATCCCACCAGCTGTCAAGGTGTTTCGGTTAGTAGGCAAGAATACACCTTCTGAAGAGTCTATGCCCTCCGATGACGAAACAGCTCCTTCGGACCTAGTCCAACACAATCTTATGATGAACTGGCTTCTCCAGTGAAGTTTCTTTCCAAATTTGTCATATCCTCAGGGATGGCGGTTAGTCCACAGTCGGGGACTCCGTGTTGGAGTTTCACTCCACTGACACCGGAAAGAATAACTAACTCTTAATCAAATATAAAATGCATATATTTTCACGATTTTCGTCATATCTACTAGGTCTTTCGAAATATTGAATTCATTTTTATTCTACGGATTCTTCATATGAATACCTAGAATGCGTTTTCAAGATTTTCAAGAAATTCGACCCCAAAGGGGGTGTAAAGTGGTTGTATACTTGTTCATAAATTCCACCATATCTCTCAGGTCTGATCAGATATCGAATATCTTTTCACTTCCACGGGCTTGTTTAATAATCACCTATTTTTAAGTTTTTTTCTTTTCCAACCTCTAGACCGCATCCCGGAATATGACCCAATTATATAATTCATATATTAACTCTATTCTTACCGTTTTTCGAACTTTTTGTTAGGTTTTCAGTCACATAGTAACATACACCGCATCCCCGAACTAAACACGTTCCGAACTTCTGCCGGAAAAATAATAAATTTGCGCCCAGACTGTTTTTTCAATAAATACAGATTTCATAAAAAAGTGGGATATATCAAAAGTCGAAACGATTTTCCCGTTAACAAACTTATGGCTTACAAGTCGCATTTAAATTACATTATGTTATATCATAGCGATTTTGAGTTGCTAGTGTACAATCCTGTCTGCTTAGGGAGGGAAGGTCGGAAATCGGGCCGGGTATAGCAGTGTACTAGTTGGTGTTAATAATTTTGAGTGCTGTTAGGCTATAACACATCAACTACTGTCTGGTATCTCCGATACTAATGGTGTTAGTGAATCTGATAAGAATATAAGCAGAACTCATCTGCTCAGTGTTAAATCCTTTAGTAGTGACCCTATCAAACATTCCGCACTGTACACTATTTATATTAATAATTTCAAAGCCAATAGCATCTGAAAAATAATAAATGCGTAGAGTGGGAATTGAACAAACGACATTGCTGAAGTAATGCTTACAAGCCTAGTACGCTACCACTGAACTCCACTCGGCCCTACTATATTTAAATTTGAATTTTGGTTTGAGCAGAATCAATGAATAGCGCTACTTGAGCTTTTATTACACTGTTTGACCAAGTGGACCTTCCTCAAGTGAGTCCTTCCTGCAAACCCTATGTGAAAGTCCTTGAAAAAAGGAAACAATACTTTAAGTTTACCTAAAGTTCCAGAAATGAAATTCATTAATGAAGATATTGTGTCACACGTCACACCACAGTATTAAATCTCGGGTCTGGGTCTGGGTCGATTCTATCCAGTTAAAACGGTAATACTATAACCAAACTATCCGTCTGGATTGTTTATAAGAAATAAGATGGCAAACAAATTTCATCAAGACGTGAAAACATAAAATACATACATTTAACGCCAAAAGTTTATCGACGGATCGATTTTGACGCGTGTGACCACAAAGGGCTAATAAAGGATATGTGCACTCATGATTATACCTTATCCCCAATTACAATATATATCGAAGTTCAGTATTTCATTTAGAATATAATACGAGTAGATTACAGCCGATCGTGTTTTAATAACTTTTATATTGGAAGTTCTCGAAAATATTGACGGATATCACTCACAACTGGACGGAATCTTGCTTTTGATTTTAAACTTTAATATTCTCCGTAAAATATATTCTTTTTGTGAAATATAGTTGGTTTCCGGAGATAAATACAGCAGTTTTAGAAGGACTTTTATACAGTACATTAAGGACTCGCTTGATTTTCTCCATTTGAGATTTTTTTAAAAGCTTAAAACTTCCAGTTTGATGCTTTTAAAAGTTATGAACACCAAGTGTTTTGAGGACTTTCATGTGAGACCTACCCGAGCTTCCCACAACAATACGTGTAATTTATCAGTAAAAATTTAAAACCTTTTAAGTGAAAACTGCATTTTTATATGTACTTCTTGAATTCATATTATCAATCTCCAAATTTCAACTTTCTGGCATAAACCGGTCCTAGGGTTTCCTTTTCTGTAGAAATGTTCCAGCTCACTAAGTTTTCAAAGTGTTGTATACATCAATCGAAAATAAATAGTTATTGCCACTTCCTTTGTTTTTCTTTTTATGTCGCCCTGATTCAATAAAGCATTTCCACTTATAAAACAACTAGACTCGTTCAGTATTAAACGCGTTTCGGACTTCCACTAAAAAATTAATGAAATTGCGCCCAGATGGTTATCATTTTCCGTCAATTTGTTTCTCGTTCTATCACAATTATGGTTGTTTTATTTTCTGTTCATATTTTAATTACACTCTTCTTACCATTTTATTGTCTGATGAATACCTTAGTAAGGTGAAACCTTTCAAATCGCTTTAATTGAGTAAGTAATTTTCTTCATATTAAGCTTATGTTAAATCATTTTATTATCTCTAAATTCATTTCAGTTTTAGTTTAATTTTCATACAGTTCTATGAATTTGTTATTGCTTAAGTAATCACAGTGAAGAGAGGGTGAAATTTGAAATGTACAATTCATGAAAAAGGACAATATAAATAAATAAATAACTTACACATAATATATGTATTAAATAAAATGGAACTCAGCAGATATCATCTGGAGTAAGTTTATGATCGGGTTTATGAAGTAGGTAGGTACTATAAGGTAGGTAGGTAGGTACTGAACTAAATTCTATACTGATGACTTTGGTATTGTTTTCATTTTAATATTACGATGGTTTCCTTAAATGTTCTGGTAACTCAAGATTCAATGATCTACCATAGCCAGCATATCCACTGTGACTATGTCCTCCACCTCCCCCAGCATGGGCATGGGCATCTTCGTGGCTAACAGAGTGGGTGTGTGACGAGGAATAGACCGGCTTCGCGACAATTTCATATGTTGTTTGTTTACCGCCAGATGTCAAAGACTTCAATCCAGTGATTCCCGCTAGCATAAGTGCCATCAACCCAGTCAGAAGAGCCTTGCCAGCCAGGAGTGCTATACCACCCATTGCAACAGCCATCAACGTACCTAACAAAAGTTGGTAGAAAAAATTTAAATTTACAGGGCAAAGTTATTTTTATTAATCTTTATGAATGTACCTTTCATCATCATTCCTGCCGCAAGTATCGCTTCCAATCCACCTTTCTTGCCAATCTTCTTCCGGCCTGTAAACGCTGATCGTGCTTCCGCTGCAGTTTCTTGATCCATGAGTTTTATTTTGAAGGTGTGTGATTGCAGGAAATTGCTGATCTTAGCGAACAGGTAGCTATTCAGGCGCTTATCAGTGTCATTTGGATAACTTCGTACAATCTCTGGAAGTAGTAATGTGACGAATCAGCTTTAGAAACACTTAATTTTTGAATAGGTTCTACCTGCGACCATCTCTGCCGCTTCCGTATCACTCGAATTTCCTTCACGTACCAAACTAACACTTGGCAGAATTTGATATTCACTGCGCTTGGAGAACTTTTCTATAAAGGACACCATATCCAATTTGAAACATGTCGAGCTGTATTGCTTGTCACAATCGCCTCCAAAGAGTTGACGACTCTCTGCACTCTTATGAACGTATCCTTCAACCGAAATATGTGCCACAGATAATCCAAAAATGATACTAAAATATAAAAAGCCAAGCATTTTGAAAAATTGACTCCTAGCTTGTACTAGCTCCTTAAACGAAAATTACTTAAATGATGCACGAGTTCAACTGATGCCCAAATACTGATGCTGTATCTTTTTATACCACGAAAATAATTCATGAATCTAGAAAAAACTAATGTGCCAGTCTTTCTCTTTTCCGCATTTTCTGTAAAGCTTCTAAACGCATGAATTGCTCCAGTAAAACCCCCTTGGGATGTCGACGCTTAATTCTTCCAACACTTTTTCTTCAAGTTAATTTCTTTCATATTTTCGCTGTTTTGATTTTTTACAAATATGTCTGGTATGTTTTAACAATCAAGTGTATAATTTGTTCGTGTACTAAGTAGTTCCAGTGGACAACATTTGAGAGTTTCAGTTGAACAAACTGACCGCACTTTTGTTAGTGACCGCCGTCCGTGGCTAGACCCCTGCCTGAAATAGTCCGAAACAGAGTGAAGGTAATACAGGTGTAGCTGGCTTCAATGACGGTTCGCCCATTTTTTTTTACCCGCTACCATTTATATGGTATTTAGCCCGAAATATAGGTAGCTAACTAGAGCATCAAATCAATAATATGATTTTTTTTTTGTCACGTTACTTGCGGCTGGGTGAAACGTTCTAAATTCTCCATCAGATATCTATCACTTTCTTATTTTCCTTTCATTTGAGCTAGTTTTTTTCTCCAGGTCTAGTTGTAATAATGCGCTGCTGGTAATCAGTGAAAACACGAATTTTTTTTGATTAAGATCATTACCTATCACGAAACATTGATCTAGAGTACGCTGACGTGATAATTCATAAATTGGCATTTTTCGCGAAAATAATGGTTGTCTCTAAGGAGAAGTGAACCGAGTCCGATTGAAAGAGAAAATAGCTACATTACTTGATTAAATTATTTAGTAAAAAAAAATTAAAGGCCACTTTAGTCTATTATTTGCACTCCTACCGAATGGAATATGATGAATGATAATTGCTCGAATGATTATTTCCTACCCCAAGCTAAGATGATTACTTTGGTTCTTATACTCAAGATGAAATCAAAGAGTTTATTCAGTTGTGGTTAGAAAGTCCAAGTCCTCCTGGTGTCCGTCTGTCCGTTCGCACGACTGCTGCAGAACACTTTGTAATAGGAAGTTGAAATTTTGTCACCACTTATGAAATAGAAGTTGTTGTTCAATTTAAGAAAGCTAAAAGAACCGAAAAAATTGTCCCTTGACATGACTGCAGCTTATTTTGTGCGCCATATAGTTCTTCCTTCAGCCTTCATTTATACAGTGATGCCTGAATGTTGGCGGCAGAGCCTTTTTATGAGTTATCTTACAACATTTAAAAAAAAAAATCTTGCGCTGCTCTCTATGACAGGTACCGCTCAACGTCAAACACGTCCCCAGCAAACAAGTCATAATGTACGAGCCTTACACTCGTTTACGAGTTCGCAAATGAATTAAAAACGGCTCATTGGGCGTACCAAAATGGCCATCCGAGAAGAGTAATTTTGGTTAAGATAAGTAAGTTATTTTTTATATGCTTTACAATATAATTACCAGAGATATGTGAAAATTCACGAACGTTTACTAAAAACGATCGTTTCGCGATGGCTATACCGCACATGTAGGACATGAGCTGCCTGTAATATATTAAACGAACGATCAGCATACAGCGATGAGCGTGCACAATGGCCCATGCAAGGGATTTGCGGTATCGTAATTCGTTAACACGAAAATTCCCTTGAATCTAGTTTTTTTTCTCTTGTTTTCTGTTCTAGTTTCCACCCTTACAGTTCGCATCGAGACTCTCAGCCGTCAGTCAAACCTAATTTCAATATTTTGTTTCTATCTCTTCTTTTTTGTAAGTTAAAGTTTTCGAAAAAATTGTGCCCGAGTCTTCTTTGAAAACTCATATCTCTGGTAATTATAGTAATATGTATATAGTAAAGCATATAAAAAATAACTTACTTATCTTAAGCTCCCCATATACAGGCTAGCATGTTGGTGCAAACATAGGTTTGCGCCAACATTAGTCTTAGCGCATACACCGGCGAGCATGTTGGCGAGCCTCACTTGCTTATTGGATTCCGCCATGGAAACAACTTGTGCTTGTCTGGTTTTATTTCTACTTGCACACATCATATGCCTTGTTTTTTTAATTGCACAATGCTTGTACATACATACATACCTATATCTCTGATTTTATTAGCCATGTTTCAGGCTTGCTCTACCCAAAACTCCGATTTTATAAATCGTGACATTATTCCGATTTGACGTCTTCCAACGACTGCCGTTGAACAACTGAGCACTGAAGTTTGCGCAAACATCACCATACACGTGAGAACATACGCCAACACCAACATGTTGGCGCTGAAAAATCAAAATATTTTGATTTTTGAGCGAGCATGTTTGTGCAAAAGGCCAACAATGCCATACACGGGCGAATTGGCTTGCGCAAACCCATGTTTGCGCCAACATGCTCGCCTGTATATGGGGGGCTTTAACCAAAATTCCCTTGAATCTCGTTTTTTTGTCTTTTCTCTGTTCTAGCTTCCACCCGTGTAGTTCGCACCGAGACTTTCAGTCGTCTCTTCATCGAGACTCTCAGTCTTCTTTTCACAAGAGAATTATTTTTAACGAGTCTATAGTATGTATTTATTTGTATTCGCTAAACCACATTTTTTTTAATTCATTAATGAGTCGTAAAAAATTACTCTTCTCGGATGGCCATTTTGGTACGCCCAATGAGTCGTTTTTAATTAATTTGCGAACTCGTAAACGAGTGTAAGGCTCGTAAATTATGACTCCCCAGCAAACAAAAAGTATCGTAATTAATTCGTTAAAGAGTCATAATTTACGAGCGAGTACAGATATATACACACTATATACTCGTTAAAAATGATTCTCTTATAAAAAGAAAACTTAGAGTCTCGATGAAGAGACGACTGAGAGTCTCTGTCACTAGTAGATAGCGCTGTAATGTGAGCGAAATATTTGTTGGTAGTTAATAAAAAGGGCTACCTATGTATTTGTATAAATCCTCAGGACTTATTGAGGACTATCTTGATTTCTCTAGCTTTAGAGCGTAAGACCCTTAAACTGTGCTGTTACGATGATATTATTACCAAAATTCAGAATAAGATATCGAATAACATAAATGTATTCTGGAACTATATCAACTCAATCAATAAGAAAGATTAATTTACTACCAACTCAGATTATTCTAAATGGTATAGTAGAAAATTACACAAAAGATATTACGGATCCGTTTGTCGAACACTTCTCATCTTTATAGTGCTCCAAGCAAAAATAGGGTTTTTACTACTGCCCATCATAATCAAAATATGTATTCACGTCAATGTCTCCAAAATTTAATTATCTGAGGTTCTAAAATGTTGATATTTCTAAGGGATATAGGGGTCCTGACAATATACTACCAATCTTTTTGAAAATAACTTCTAATGCTCTAGTATTTCCTATTTAAAAGATTATTTATTCATCTTTAAGCTCGGGCTTATTTCCTTCCATCTGCCTAAAAAACCAGTTATCTTATTTCTGTTTTTAAATCTGATAATTCAAATGATATAAAGATCTATACACCGATTTGTGTCTATTCGACACTGACTAAAATCTTCAATAGTTTTATGACTGACAGCATCATACCACCTTGTAAACTTGTTATATCGTCGCATCAGCATGGTTTTATTAAGTCTTGGTCTGCGCTTACATACCTGTCTGTCTTGTCTATGCTTCATTTATCACTTCCATCTTAAGTAGCCGTAAAAATACAAATTCCATTTATATTGATTTTTCTAAAGCTTTTGATAGTGTTACTCACTCGTTACTTTGAGATACGTTCAGTTATAAATGCACTGCTCAATTAGTAAACGAATTATCTGGTAAGTTGTACATTAACCATTTGTGAACATTAAATCTGTGGTCTTAAATTCATTTGTTGTTACCTCCGATGTTCCTCAGGGTTCTCGTCCGGGACCACTGCTATTATTGTTATGAGGTATTTCATGATGTGGAGCTCCGTTTCTCAATCAAGTAGATATTTCTATTAGGAGATATTTCTATTATCTTAGTTCGTTCTCAACTAGAATATTCTTCCCCAATCTAGAATCCATATTTTGAAGTTGACGGTGGTCGAATAGAGACAATCCAGTATAAATTGTTAACACACATTAGCTTTTAAACTTACCATTAATGTTCAAAATATCAGGTATGACAATCAATTACTATCTACTACTTTCAACCTCATCACGCCGTAGAGAACAACGGGAACTAATTTCACTTTTAATAATAAGGTATTGTCATCGATTTAAAAAAAAAAAATTTTTGTTATCTTGAAATTTTTTTTAAACGTTTCATGACTAATAAAATTTACAACAAAAAAGAAAAAAAAAATGGCTGTCGTTTGAGGGCTCCCAAAACCTTATGAGCTGTTGAATTAAATTCTTTTCAGAGTAGACTGGGTAGGCCCCTTGAAGTGACAATTTTTTGAGTTGTGAGGGTATAAAGGGAAAAATGAAGACTACGATTTCTCACGAACATTTGCACTAGAAAATAAAATTCGGTTTCTGTGTGAAGGTTGACAAATAATGTTTGCCGAAAGTAAAATTGTTTGAGGGGAGCGGTGGAGCATGAAAGTGGAGGAGATCAGAATTTTTTAAAAAATCTCAAGAACAAGCTTTAATGTTTTACCAGGAGTAGACCTATATTATAGACCACTAGCAATAAAAGCTTTGTGGGTGTGGGGAAAAGAATCTATCTATAGAATACATACTAGGTCTTCCCAAATATTGAGTGCATTTATTTTCTACGGATTCTTTATATAAATACGTTTTTCAGGATTGTTTTAAATTCGACCCAAGGATGTGTAAAGGGGTTGCACACACTTTCACGAGTTTAGCCATATTCCTCAGGTCTGATTTGATAACGAATAACTTTTCACTTCCACGGGCTTGTTTAATTATCACCTAATACTTGTTCAAGTTTTTTCTTTTTCCAACCCCTTAGAGGGTATAAACGGGTTGAACAGGTTTTCACGAATTATATCATATCTCTTAGGAGTGACAAGACATCGAATAGGTTTTCACTTCCATGGACTTCCTTTATTTTTATCTGAAATATCATTTCAGGATTTTTGGATATTCAAACCCAAAGTGGAAGCAGGGGGTTGCATATGTTTTCACAGATTCCTACATATTTCTTAGTTTTGATCAGATATCGAATTCTTTATTTCTTCCTAAGGCTTCTAATATAATAGTTTTCTTTTTTTCCACTCCACAACCGCCCCCCCCCCCCCTCAACCACTTTATTTCTTTTTTGATGTTTAATAGACCTGTTATTCCTATGAAATTTCTAAGACCAGATCTGGAGACATAGCAATTAAATTAATTTTTAAATTGACTATCCCTACTTCCGTGTTCCACCTCATCGCTCGAAAATCCAGTGGAATCCACTTTTAATTCTATGTTGATTGCTACATATTTTATTTGTATGAAACAATTGATTCGGAAGATTTTGTAATCCAAAGTTTTTTTATCACTCACCCCAACACGCCGAGGCATAAGATCTAGTTTCAAAAGCGCACACCCCTAATTTGGCACATTGGCACAACCCCGAAAATATTTTTCATTTTGATTTCAATAACTCATTGCTAAAAAAATTATTAAAAAAAAAATACTTAGCCATTACAATACAGTAACATTAATTTTTTGCTGTTCTATTTACCTGTCATACATTGACCTGAAAGTGGAGCGGTTCTGTATTGTACCGAACCACTTTCTATTTCATTTTTGTAATGAATTATGAATTAGAAGGTACCTGGCGCCAGCGTAAAGTTTATTTTTAGTAAAAGTAATAGTCATCGCCCTCATAATAAAAAGTTCACTAGCTCAATTAAACCTGTAGTTCAAGTTCGCTCTTTACCACTTATTATCTGCTTCTAATATACTATAATGTGCATAGAATGTAAATATTTGTAACATGGTTTTGCTCTTAAAAATGATGTTTATCTTTGCTTCAGGACAATAAGTCTCACTAACTTAAATTATTATGCTAGCTAGGACGTATAACAGTGAAGCCACAAAATGCCATTTGAGCGCGTTTAGGGTGAATCTGTCATAAGTACCTACAAGTTGAATTTTATAGTTTCTGCTATTGAAGAGCACATAACTTAAGGATTTATGCCAGTCTAGAGTTTTCGAAAAATCGATTTTTTTTATTATTTAAATTTTAAATGGTCCCCTAGGACCTCAAAAATGCTGTCCCAAAAGATTATGACCGATAAAACTCTCTAAGAACTCGGTTTTCGAATTTTTGTACAAGGATTATTGCAAAATTACTCATGATTTTCTGCATACTGAAAACTTCAAACGCGTTTATCTCAAAACTACATTTTTCATGCTGGCCGGAAACATAACTCAGACAATTTTCAACCGAATCACTTGAAATTTTTATCTTTAAAACTATATTGTCTATTAGAGTACGTAGGGTAAAAAAAACCAAAATATCGGAAAAAAAAAACCCTACGTACTCTTGTGGCTGTGTTTATATGTAATCGACAAAAATTTATTAGCTTATCATAATTCAAAAAGTACGGGCACTAGGTGTCCGGCCATGGACCCTGGAAAAACGGTCATCGCAAAAACTCTGCACAGCCGCCGTTTTGAATTTAATCGCTTAAAAGAAATTACTGTACATAGTCAATAGCATGTATTATAAATATCCATTTTTGAAATATCGATTTTTTCTAGTTTTTCTGTAAAAGAAATCCGTCTATTTCCTCTAGAGTGGCATAACCCCTTAATACCTAAATAATAGCATACCACTTTCCCATAAATTTATTAGTTTATGATTATTTCAGGTATGTAGAGTATTTTAGGATTAGTCAGTGGCTTCATATACGCCGGTATAACATAGTCCGCGTTAAGGTTTAGTTCAAATTAACAAACAATAGAAGCACTTCGTCTAGCTCGGTACATGAATCGGAGCTAGACTAAATTAAACCGAGAACAGTAACAACATTCTGTTGGTAGCACTAATTGTTGATACAAAGTTATGGAGAATGATTTGTTGTCTGAGTTTTCTATTTTTTTTAAAATGTTTCTTTCACATTTCACCTGCATGTCAACATCATATACAACATCTACCGTTTAAAGCAAACTAATTAACTAACTAATTAGTATAGTATCCTCAGTTATTATATAATCGGAAATCGAATTAACTTAATACCAAGAACAGTGTACTATAACGAATTAACGAATGCGATATAAACAAAGCCTTCTTCAGTCCAATTTTCATGGAAGGGTGACTTCCTGTAATTGGTCAAATCATTTTATTGGCTGTACTAACATACACTAAAGATTCACTCCCATCACAGAATATCAACGGACGTTTGCAGCATTAAGTATAATATAATTTGACAAATAATTTACAAATAAATAGTATAAATTTAGAATCCTAATATTAAGTTACGACATAAGACTCTTTTAGAACGCTGGCTGCGGAATGGTATGATAATTGTATGCTAATTCTTGAGCTGCTGCCTGTCCATTTCGGTTCCAGTCTGAATGAACAATTTCAGCATTGAGTGGGCTTCCGGTGATGTAGGCAGTAGTAATATGGTCCTTTTTCTTTCCAATTAGGTCCTTGAAAAGGGCGGCTCCTGCAAATAAGCGGATTATTTACAATTCAGTTCATAACACTTTAAACTGATAATATTTTATAGCTAATTACCTGAGAACAAGAGTGCGAGCGTGCCAACGGCCAGAGCTTTAAGTGAAATGAATTTAATCACCAAGAATACGAGTGGCAGGATAAGACCCATTTTCAATTTCAGAATCAGCAAGAGAGGCAGCAACATTTTCTTCAGTTTTCGTGTGCGTGGTTCTGAAAATGCAAAAGAGCTTTTTATTTATTTTACTGAATTCTCGTTGTTTATGAATTTTAACAACTCATAGCCTGAAAGTATGCAAAAAAATATCTTAGGTACTAGTTTATACCAGTTCAACTAAGTTCATATTAATATTTTTTACAATGAAAACTATGTTACGAAAAAAATCAACTTTATGAGTTGTTGAATAAAATCCGAAGCGCTTTTAGCGCGATTGACAATTTAAACCAGGTGCTGTTTAAAATGTTGTTTTTTATGTTGTCGATCATATAGTAACCTGGACAGCATGCATATCACTATTAAGCTCGTTTCTGACTTCCAAATAAAAATTAGTAAAGTTGTGTCTGACTGTTTTCAGATTTACACATCAATATTTTTTAATAATAAAGTTTTGTGATCAACCTTAAATTTAAAAAAAAAGTTCCCTGAAATTTTTGATATTTTGAATGTTTAAGTTTTACCACTACTACCTAGATCCCAAAAAATCCACAAAAGCCCCATACGCAATACAGAAACACAATAGACAGCGAATAACCCCGTTGATATATTAAGTTCACAGTTTTTGGGCTCACAGCAGATTGGGTGAATCTCTTTAAGTCACTACGAAAGATTTGTAAAACTTTGGATTACAATAGCTGTGTTTTTTATTCCCGGTTAACCATAAAGCTCGACAAAATTGCACGGCAAAACAACAACAGTGCGGTTACCGTAGCCGCATTGTTGTTGTGCGGTTACCGTGCGGTTACCGTAGCCGCATTGTTGTTGTTTTGCCGTGCAATTTTGTCGAGCTTTATGGTTAACCGGGAATAAAAAACACAGCTAATATCATTTGAATTAATTATGTACTTGGTTCTTGTAGGTACATATCTGTAGGTTCTCAAGTGCAGTTTCCTGTAAAATTATTGAGAGAGGTAAGAAACGGAAGTGGAAAAAAAATTTTATATCTGAAGAACAATACCAGATCACTAATAGAAAAGCATCCCATTAAATTTTTAATAGTAGCGCATTGATTTACTATTGCATAAAACAGCAAATTTTTCTTTTTATGTTTTCTAGGCTGAGTTTTAGGAATACTATACATTGTTGATTTTCAAACTGTACAGATTGTTGATAACAATTGAAATACCATCGACTTAAGTCTCATTTCCCTAGTATTTGTATAAGGTAATAATATTGGTCTAATACTACGTTACAGTCATTTATTAATAGAGACGAATTAAATGGTGTTAAGATTAAATATGCTATTCGTGTATTGTAGTAGTAATACTATTACATATATTAATAATTTTTAACCATAATTTTTATATATCGTACGATTAAAATGGTAGGGTAAGGACCAGTTTCACAGTAGAAATTTGAACTTAGTTTAACTTAAACGAATAATCTTTTTTTGATTTCACTGTAAATAGATATCCTGTGAATAACTAATCTGAAGTTCGTAATCATTGTGAACTAATTCAAATGAATTAAACTTTTTTACATTGTAACACCATGTCTCTTATGTCATTTTTTTTCGTTTTAATATTCAAAATTTGGAAACAATCACGGTTATTTTAATTAGGGGAGAATCGATTGACTGTCAAAAACGTTAATTCCGTAAACGGAAGAAATTATACCGTTAAGCTGAATCCTTGCCTTAGAACCAAATTTGTGTTTAACAACCTTCACGCATTATTCGTTTGATGCTAAGTTTAAAGAAAATGTTTGTTTTAAACTTCGACTGTGAAACCGGCCCTTAGTAATTAATAAATACATGCCATGTTCATATTGGCAATTGTTTTACTTGTGACTTATAAATATAAGTCTGTTAAAGACCATCCCAATGATAGAATTGTATTCATAAATAAATAATCATACCATTGAATAAATACATATATCAAGTTCATTCTTTTCAACGGTATGTTCTGTTTAGCTGAAATATTAGTGGTTAAAGTTAGGTTGATGAGTGATGTGAAACGAGTGAAAGGTGATTTAAATAAATAAAGTAGTACAGAAATTAATTACAATCTGCAAAACTTTTTGAAATTGAACAAGTTGTTTTCTGCAAATTAGATCTTTTTTTATGTAACCATTTACATATTCATTCAGTGAGCATATGAATTTTTTTCTTTACACTTTGCTCTTGAGTTTGACGGTCCTCCAATTCACATACATCTATCTTTTAAATAGTGAAAAAAAAGCATTTGGACTTCAAAAACATTAAAATCTTGTACTATAGTTGAAATAAAGCCTGGATTACATTTAAATAGTTAAGTTCGTCCTATTTCATTTTTTATTAGAAAAATCTAATAATAAAATAATGATTTCCATTATACCTATGGATATATATGTATGGATACATAAATAACGAATAAACAATATTTTAATTAAAAATAATTCATTATTTCAAATTTTCAAGTACACGGCAACAACTTGGATTTTTATTAGATATTCCATATTATTTATGTTTATTTTTACGGTTGTTCACATTCTTTTTCGATATCATATTAAATTAATATGTACAGCATTTAAGATCATATTTCATACGATTTCAGTTTTACGCGGTGTATACTATTAAAGTAATCAGATAAGTTTCTAATTACAATAATATTAGTGAATTAAAAACAATAAAGCAATCCTATTAACACAATAGTATCATCGTAAATTTTCTAGTTGTCCTTTTGTTTTTATGGTCGGTCCTATTAATCTAAAACATGGTTTGTCACATTAAATTCATATGAGCAACGTTTAAATAACATGTCCGCTTAAATTTGACTTGGTGTGCTACTATTTTGAAATGGTAAAACTATTAAAATAATTTTAGAATACTACCATGACTATAATACCCTACAAAGTATTATATTAATGTTGTTTATCCAAATGACTAAAATTAATAAGGGAAAACTATTGAATGAATAATAAATCATACTAAACTTATAGGATTTTATCTGGGTGTGGTCTTCGGATTTACACAGAAGTTAGTTCCAGTATAATTCTAGCGGATAAAAGAAACTGAGCAAGCAAGCTGGCTTTTCCTTCAACGGGTTATATATATATATATATTTATATTTATAATAATCTAAAATCTATGATTGTGTACGATTTCTCTAATTCCAACATATATTTTAGATCTGATTAGACACCCAATATTTTTTTCTGTTTATGGGCTTTGTAAACATACGCGTCCTATTTTTAATGACCATTTATTTGCCTGGCTTCCGTACGCTAATGGTTATTTGATTCTTTTTTTCTTCATTTCTCTTGTATGTAGTATCTAATCTAGATATACTAAACGAGTTTCAATTTTCTGGTGTAAGCTTTTCTATAGATAGGAAAAACATGGTAAGGGGTAAAATAATATACATTTTTTGTATGCTAGGTGTCTATTAGGCCTACTTTGCGTCATATATTATGACCATTTATCATAAATTAGAAATGAAACGGGGCGGGACCCATCCCCATCAGTTCAATCGAAATAATGACAAGTGAAGATTTAGTGAACTCAAAAAGTTCTTATTTTTTTTAGAAATTGACCAACTGCTGGATGCTGTTTTGACCACTCTGGTCGTTTGGCCAGATGTCAACCAGTCGGTTTCTGTACTGAACTCAGTTCCTTAAAAAATGAGGGTTGGCCCACACTGGCTCTAACCACCTCAAATATTATTAAACATTCCACGGCCGAATCTAAATTTCGCGGAATCGAAGAAGGTTACATACATTTTAAAACAAATTTGGATGTAACCTACTTCTAGCTAGAAATATAAGTGTCGGATATATCATATTTTAGACTTATACAAGTGATATATCGAATTTTAAGGATGGTCACTCGTTTTATGGACTCTTGTCCTGGTATGATGATTTTTACATTACTAGCCTTGCAAATCATATGTATTTTTAAATTTAGTATGTACCTAAACACAATACCACGTTATCATGTTACCGACGTTTGATGTTTAAGGTCATTTTTTTATTCGCAATATAAAGAAGCGTTTGGTTGTCGTCCGTTTTCAAACGCAAGTTTTGTAGACAAGCTCTATAAGTTCGAAATGGATATTCTTGAAAAGCATGAGAAAACGGGAAAAAGGCAAAATATATGACAATTTCAGGATTTGTACATATTACACGGCCTCTGCAGTGATAGATTAACATGTTCCCGATAAGCTTTCGAAGCCAAGGTCTATCTATCTTGTGTGTCATTAATAAAGTTGACTGGCAACTTGTATGAACCTAACGTGCTGTCGGGATATGACTCCTTGGCTTCATACTACGACGGTAATCAGCTAGTTAAGGTTGTCGTTTAAAGGACTTGTATCACAATGCTAATTTTGTACATTCGACTATGGTTTTTACGTAAATGTTCTGGCATTAAAGGTAAACTACTTTAAAAGGCCGGGAAAGGATTGGCAGAGCTATCGAACTCATTTGCAAGTTAAGTTCTCGAACTTTCTGAAGACTGAAATACAATTTAAGCTGTTTATATGAACGTTTGAGCTCCGTGAAAATAGAAAGTTGTTGACTCAAAGCAATAAAATTGTTCGTAATGAATATTGTACAATGTAAACAAAGAGAAATGCTGAAGAAGGTCATTGCCAGGAAAGCTAGGTGGCTCCCATGTATTTCAGTTTAAGTCGGCAAGCATTTTATCACAACTTTAGAAGGTGGGATCAGTTTTTGTAGGTTTTCGTTTTCTTTCATTGAATTTCTTCGTGGCGAAAAGCAATTTCGATTTCTCCTTTGTACGGTCACGGAAGTAGTACAGAAAAAAGTGTGCCGTGGACATGAAAAATCACAGGTATGTACCTATCGTAAAAAGACGACAGGGGATCTAAGAGATTGCGCCAAGAGGCGGCAATACCGAAAGATTGAACTTGTTGTTTCGTTCATTTGCTTTCTTTCTCCAACAGGTATCGTAGAGGTGAGGTTACATACATATCCGTGCACTTGATGCTTCTGCATATTTACAGCTTTGTGTACGATTTTAGTTTTCTTATATATTCCGTTGAACTTGAGCATTGATCCGATAGTGGGGGAAAATAGCGGATATAACATACTGTGTGTGTTCACTTATGAGCCGAACATTGAAATCGATTTTTTCCATACCTTCACAACGGCTCTGAGTCGTCGTTTTGAAGATCGGACTCTCTAGAGGTAAATGGACAGTACTGTGTATTAAGTCCGGCTTTTTTCAGGTCACGTAAAGTTACATACAATTTAAAGGAAAGTTTTTTCCTCATTAAAAAAATGCTTGAAGTTAATAAGAAAATGTAATCGGAAAGATTGTATAGTAAGAAAACATGGGATTAGATCGTTTGTGGTGTTAACTTCATAATAATCTTCTTAGAAGTTCTGCAATAAATCCCTAAATACTCGTATGAACTTGAGAGCATACATAAGAATATTTAATCTATTTTTATAATACTTAGCTACAGAATATATTCATACTATAGTATACCTATTTTTTTAACAATATATTTTAGTTAAAATATCGAGTTCATACGACAGATCTCATAACTGTCCTTTCTTCTGAACTCTTAGCTAAGTATTTCTTGCTGACTTTCCTGACTATTTAATGCATTTTGACTCTTTTCCATGTAATATTCTTATATTCGAAATCATTTGCATGAAGCTAAAAAGTTGGCTGTAAAGACGTCTGATTTCCATATTTTTGAGTCTAACATAATCTTATAATAGTGCAATAAGGCCCGTTCCTTCGATCGTCCGTTAAATTCTAACCGAAACTTTAACTGGAAGTCTTATATGAAAATTTGTCAGTTAAAGTTCCAGTTAGAACGTAACTGATGATCGTAGGTACGGGTCTAAGGGAGTCACAATAAAGAATTTGAATTTTAACGAAATTTGGAATCTGGACGTTTGGTCGAATATTTAATATTAATATCAACGGAAAAAAAATTGTTACATTTCTTTGGGTAGTTGCCAATATAAAGCCTTAAAATACGTCTTCAAGAATATTGCCGATAATACTTTCAGAACGTTTTAAGCTACGACTTTGAAATTTGTATACCTTGATTTTCATCTGTTGAAACCCACTATAACTAGGGAAATCGTTGATCTAGGAAGTTAAAATATCGCAGGAAGTAGGTTTGAATTAGAAATAAGATCGAGTTTGTCATTATCAAAAACCCTTGGGGTTAGTTTCGACTCGAAAGTCCTTAAGACTTTAGTTTTTCAATGATTACGAAACTATGACGACGATCGTATGAGTTCGTTCTTAAGGCAACCAAATAAAAAGATATCCACCCAACTACAATATATTCAGTATTGCATCTAAAGAATCATTCGATTCGCTTCTTGCGTATCGTGTCTAGAGCATGTTTATTTATTTAAATAAATAACATCTGATGAATGCTAAAACATGTTACTCACAAGGACCTCTTCTATTGACAATATTTATTTGCAATATAAATAGTTTCTTATCTTAAAAAGAAACAGTGTTATATTTTATTTTAAGTGTGTCCTGGACTATTAGCACAAATCGCAATGGTGTTTCAAAGGTGTGTGCAGCGACCTTAATCTCTTCTTGGACATTGTTTGCTGCCACGTTTCCAAAATCTAGAGAACCAGTAGGGCCATAGGGGCCATAGAGGGTACACGATCTTAAATAATTTTTGGTATGAATTTGCATGGTTCGGGGGTAGCGGCCGATTTTCAAATGGGCAAGTAATTGAAGCAAAAAACTTTTCAGATTGGTATTAACGCATGGTAATAAAAGCAATTGTCAGTTTATAGCGAGTTCACATATTTTCAGAATTTAACTTTTTGTGTATTTAAAATAACCCGATAAAATATCGAATTAAATTCACTTTTTCGGGCTCTTTACATAAATATCTAAAAACGATTTTAAGTATAATAGTTTTTAGAATTCAACCCTTAAGAGCTGTGCAGTGATTTTGATCGTTTTCACGAATTTCAACATAACTCATAAATCTAATAAGATATCGCCCAGGATACTTTCAAAATAGTAAAGTAAAGTAAAATATAGGTCAACAGATTATAAATAGTTAAAAACTATTTTTTAAACAATGAAATTAACTAAATAAAAGACAGATAATAAAACTCAAAACTGGATAAAGAATCCTGATGATGACCTGTCGTTGGGGTCAGAAATAGTTGGTTTAGCCATCAATATAAATAAGTCACTCCCCAAGGAAATTACCTCTAGATAATAAATAGTTGGGAAATTTAGAAAAAGGTGACAAAATAGGGACTTCGGTATGAGGCTTTGTAGGTTTTAAAGAATTTCGACGAATTAGGTCTGATGAGGAGTTGATTGGCCTAGGAGATTTTTTTCATATTCAGCCCACAAGAAATAAAAAAATAGTTTTCTGACAAATTACTCGCTAATTATTAGATTTATAGAAACATTACCAGTTATGTTCATATTTCATAGTTTTTGTTATTATCTTTAAAAACAAAATAATAAAAATAAAATAATATAGCTTTATTTTTTTGGTATAGAAGTCAGGGGGTGCAATTAATGCTGAATTGTCTTTGTCGCATCACAATTATATGAAAGACCGTCGCACAGTGGGGCGTTTGCCCGATCTAGCTGGCCAAAATTCGGTTTTTCAAACATGCAAATGTTAACCAGCATTTTTTATCCTAATTATCTTAACCAATTATGAAGTAAAATAGCTACTGGGAAGGTTTTTTCATTAGATTTACAAATAGTTATCGGCGTGTCATAGTCAACTGTATCCAATCCCACCTCACAAAGCTAGCTATATTCTTCACCAAGTGAAGCACATAAACCCTACCAAGACTTCTGCTGTATACTACACTAAACGTCGTGTATCGAAATATTTCCCAGCCCAAACATCAATATTTTAGGCGAACTTGGTCAAACGAAATAAAATACCCGGGTATGATTCTTGACTTTAAACTGGCATACTAGGCCCATTTATCCTTCGCAGGGTCAAAGACATTCAAATTAATTAGGATTCTATACCTATCAATAAGCTATCAATCGATAATAAACTTTTAATTTACAAGGTTGTGGTGCGTCCCACTTTCCACTAAGCCAGCCCAGTGTGGAATAAGTGTGCAAATATCCATAAAAAGAAACAATAAATGGTACAAAAATTATATTGAAAAGCCCTGGTACTTTGTATCAATTAGCCAATATATGTACCTCCAGCTAAAGCAGCGACTGATAGCCAAGAGCCAAATGTGCACACTGAAGCAATCCTATGATTACTTCTATCATTTAATTTAATCGATTTATTATTTTAACTTGCCTTTCTTTCTTTTTTTACTTTCCTTTTTATCCTTTTTTCCAGTACTACTAGGTATATTATTTTCTTTTCTCTCTCTTTTTCTCTAAAATAAGTTATGTTATACATAAAAATTATTCCTGGCAGTAAAGAAATTTGAAGTTTTGAATTATTATTACAATATCCTTAACTTTGTCTAGAGTCTAAAAAGCGGATTATTACCATTGTTTTCAAAAATTTATTTTCTAAACTGACGTTAGTCTAGTTAATTTCCTTTCGCATTCACATAGTTTCGACGTAAGAGTGGAAAATGGAAAAATATTTTTTAATTGATATCTGACATTAGAAATAGGATAACCACTATCTTCTTGCAAGTTCAAACAATCAAAAACTGATATAATTAAATTATGGTTTATATACGTATACGTATTGAACTCTACAATATTCAAATTATCAAATCTGTTCTCGAAACGTAAATCTCCCTGTATAAATTTTGGGATTATAACAATATTAGATTTAGTAGTTATTAATAATAGGATTTCAGCTCATTTCAAACCTGACATAAAACTTCCATCCCATAGTTGATCCATATGTTCTCAAGTTATAAAAAATTTTGGCAAGCACTAATTTTGAAACAAAATTTTGTCACAAATTTTTCATTCCGAACTCTCAATTTCTCCTTTCAGGTGTACTAAAGTTTATCTATCGTTCAATATATGAAGTTATATTGGCATACATTTCCGGATTTTTGAATGGATCTTCCTGAAATCTAAAGGATTGGACCTGGAGCTGTACGATTTCTCGAGTTATCTACCATAAATTCTTGGAGATGGGTATGCAGATATTCCAAGGATTTTCGTGTAGAGGCTAAGCATACTCATTCATTTGTTTCCAACTATTGTAAAATTGTCGTATGTCGAATTTCACGTGAAGCGATTTATCATATGTGGGATATCCCCAGGAGTGAGGAGGTAATTTTGACCATATCTAATTTAAGTGTCCGAGTCAAACGCGTTCTTAACTAACATATGTTTTCGAACAGATTGGCAAACGAACGGCTACAATAATATTTGGGTTGCCTGCCATCACTGGACAAAAAACCACATGTTTACATCTAAAGATGTTGCGAATTGATTTTCGTCTCAAGTGCCTTTCTACGTCTAAAATAAATTTAATGAAGTAGAACTTTTATAAAGTATTTAAGTCAAAAACACTTGGAAAATCTCATACAGCTGAACTATTGAATACATATTATTAGGATAGGTACCGTATTGCTTAATCCACTTAAGCAAAGAAAAACAAGATCAGTTCAAGCCAATGGCAGTTACACTTGAGATTGACTGATATACGATTCTTCATTCACAACTAGACTAAGCCACGAAAAAAAAAGAAACCGATATAAAGCAACTAAGAAAGCATAACTTGATGGTATAAAACAGCAGAAATTCTTAAGACTGTGATCACTTCACTGCAGACCGTAATGTGGAGTAATCCAGCATCACGGTCAGATGATTAACAGCCAACGGTTCAAATAAACAAATTTTCAAACGGAACGCAAATTTCGTAGGTTAGTTTTGAAATTATACCTGAGGCAGATTGACTACGTGCGTTCCGTTCACCATCTTCGGCAGGTAAATTCCATTGAAGCTCATGAGTCTGTAAGTACTGTTCCGCTCTATCCAGGAAATTATCAGCTAATGGTTGATATGATCTTGCTGCATCTTCCGGTTTCTCGATACTTAAACCGCCGAACAAATAAATTGACTTTTCGTTCTCGATCTTGCTAATCGCATCGATTAATTCATTTTCCGAATTATCCGCACACACTACGTAAACCGACGCGAACAAAACTATTAGACCGAATTTGTAAATCATTTTTATAGTACAGGTACTCGAAAGAACTTGGTTTGATAATTGCCCGTTAAACTTAATCGCAAAGTGTGATTGATAAAAAATTCATTTAACTATTTATTAGATTTTCTGACATCCACTTGTAATGTGGGTGGGGAAAATATATTATAATCGAAATAATTGATATGCGAATTAGTGTCTTATTGACTCTCGTGACAATTTTATTAATCATTGTCTTGAGGTTACAAATGTGGAACACAGTTAAAGACGGAAACGGTTTCGTTTTCATTAATTCTTTCTTTTCATTTCTACTTTAATTGAGTGGCACCAGTACATGGCAGTTCAGATTCCAATTTGGCATCGGTATTCAGATCAAATTAATTTGAATAATATTTTGTAGAAAGTGCTGGTGTTTGTAGCTTATCCGCATTTTTTCGTACGCTGTACAATGTAATAGGTATATTTACATTCATGGAACCTAGATCTAAAAAAAAAAATTGAAACTGTTAAATGGTGACTGAGAACCTCTTATCGTTAAATTTGTAAGATATTTGAACTCGTTCGATCAGTTACCATTCAAACGACCTTTCGATAATTGACTATTGCATTATCATCGATATCTTCATTAAATAGGTCATTCCATCAGGAATCGACCACAGGTGTGGCCTTACCATCCTTTATTCCCTCAAAATTTTTTGTAGGTACTCGATGAATTAATAATACAAACTTTAGTTTAAATATTTTTGTTTCTTTCTCACTTTTTCGCTAATTATATTATGTTAAAGATTGGGCAAAATGGAGTCCTTTTTGAAAATTCACATATACATATGTTTATGCTAATAGTTGTCATAGAATAATAAATTAGCGCTAATTTTGAAGGGGAAGGTTGTTGCAATATAACAAATACGAATAAAAATTATCCTTGAACATATTTTTAAGGATAACAGTTTGTGCTTTATACTTAAATATCTTCAAAACAATCTTCAATTTTTAAATTTTTTTTACATATTTTGAATATTATGCTCTTTTTGGGATCGGGGTAAAAAAAAATTCAAGAATATTATCAGTAGTTCAATTTTCTTATAGAAAAAATTCAATTCCTTTTATTGTTTACTCGCATCTAACAAGGATTGAATTTTATCATGCTTGATATACGTATGAACAGCTCTTAATATCATAAATTCCAGCTAGTTGAGTTCTCCGATAATTTAATTGTGCTGATAATTGGTTTTGGTTAAAACATTAGTGCTTTGTAATAAATTAAACAGGCCTATTCAGGACTCAGTCACAAGTCACAAAGTAGGTCGAGAGTAACAATTTGGTATGAATTTTGAATTAATTATGACTTTCCACCTACTTTGTTAATTGTGACTCTGATCCTGAATAGGCCTGAGAGAATAAAAATTAAATTAGAAATAATTCATGGTATAAGAATGGAATTAACTATACCTCGTTTGGTATGACCTACTAATCAGAGAATAGTAGGTTTGCAGGTAGAGCAGTAAAAAAAATTGGCCAACAGTCTGGGCGAAACTTTATTATTTTTTTGGATGAAATCCGAACGTGTTTGATGCTGAGATATGGTGTAGGTTATTATGTAACTGACAACCTAAAAAATAACGAAATAGGCTCCTGGTTGTTCCTAAAGTTTTTTTTAGTTTTAATTACTCTAGTAGTACACTTACTTTACATAAGTTTCTACTTTCTACTTCCGAGGAACACTTGGTTTTTGTATATAGGATTACAGGGGGTGGAACGAAAAGAAATCTAATTTTTATTTTTCGAAAACCGCAAAAAATGGAAAGTTAGACATTTACGACAATGTAGAGCTATTATAGAGGTATCCTGGAATGCTTGATATGATATATATATATATGAATATAAGAAACTGCTTATACTAGAAAGTTGAAACATAGTACGTGTATATGTATATAGCTGTGCTATAGGAGTAATTAAAGCAAAATTAAAAAAGCTTAGATTTTCTTTGGGGTACAGAGGTGGAGTAAAAAAAATTTTTTTTTCTCAAGCTTTCATGAGTTCTTTATATTTAAACATTTCAAGTTATCAAGTTTATTTAACTTCTGTGGGCTTTTTAAATAGACCCCTGGAAAGGTTTATACGAATATTCCATATTTCCAACCCCTAAGGAGATGTAAGGTTGTTTTCAACATTTTCACGAATTCCGATATATTTCTTAGGTCTTATTGGATATCGAATTGTCTTTCGCTTGTAATACCTTTAAATATCCCGAGTAGAAATATTTTCAGGCTTGCCTGATTTGCCGTAGGTACTACTGATCAAGGCTATATGTGGTATATACGGCAAGCCTGCTCAAGCCTGCTCGTCAGAGTTGTGCTGGATTGGGGCAGCATCTGGTATGAGTAGGGCAAAAAGCATGCTTGCGATCGTTCGAAGTGTTCGGGCTAGTCGGACTTTTAAACCGGACCGAGGGCTACATTTGGTATCATTGTTTAAAAAAATATAATTTTAAAAATGACATTACATTTTATGTTGTCGCCATAAAATAATCCATAAAATAAATAGGTATAGGTCCGACATATGTTTTATAGCTAATAAATAATTAAATGCGTAAATAAATAACTTCAAGCAACTAAATAATCATATATTTTAAAATAATATTTATTTACTATATTTTCCATATTAATGCAACAAAATATACGTAAAAAATATTGGTAGAAAAAAAATTCTCTTGGCCGGAGTCGATCCAGCCCTCTTAGCGTTGGATTTTATATACCCTAGCGAACTACCAAAAATTCTACTAAATTGGTTGAAATATTAGGTGATATTCAGTGATATGTATAGTTCGTAGGTAATAATAGGTAGTATGGTGACACCACCAGCTGTAACGATGGGAGTGCTGGTGGGAGCAGGTGGAAATGAAAAAATTCTGTTTTTAATTTCTCGAAAGCCACAAAGGAAAGAAAGCTAAAAATTTAAAACTGTATAGAGTAACTATAGAGACATTCCACAAAAATAAATGTTTGATAGTGGTAAGGGGTTGAATATGGTCTTTCATATCTCAGAAACGGCTTATGTTAGAAAATTGAAACTTAGTACATGTAGATTTGCTACTAGAGTCATTCAAACTAAAAAAAATCGGCCAACAGTCTGGGCTCAACTTTATTATTTTATGGGTAGAAGGCCGAAATGTGTTTAATGCTGAGACGCGGTGTAGGTACTATGCGTCTGACAATCTAAGGAATAACCTAGAGGCTATTTGGAACGTTCTTTTCTAGGTTGTCAGTCACTTTTTTTTCATTTTTACATGAGGACTGCACGAGGGACTCGCTCACTCACTTGATCAATTATAGAAAATTTGTTCCTTTACCTGGAACATTTTATTATTTTATGGGTTGAATTCCAAAACGTGTTTAATGCTTAGATGCAGTGTAGGTTACTATGGGAATGACAAACTAAAAATAATGTTCCAAATAATCTCCTAATTACTCCTTAGGATATTTCATTACGTATACAAATTAATTTGTTTGAAATAATTAAGGAAGCAAAGATTTGCTAATGAAACAGAGCTGAATATCTGCTTGTCAAAACAAGTCACATTAAGTTATCATGTTTTAAAATAAAACGAGTTGCCTAGTCTGAACAGTACTTTTTAAAATGTTAAATTTACCTACTTAAACTCATTTAACAAGCATGTACAGGGTTTTGAGGGTTGAAAAATGAAAAAAAATTGAAAACCTGGTTTAGGTGGTCATAAAACAAGCCAGTAGTAGTGCAAAGTTTCTACATATCTAGTCAGACCTGAGGAGTACGGGGGAAACATCTTTACACCCTCTTCACCAATGGCGCATAACCCCAAATCGGACCCTGGCTCGTGAAGTCATCTCCTTTTTCCTCTTAGGGTGAATTTGAAAAAAGTGTTTTATGTTTATGAATGTGTCTTATCTTTAGAATAAAAGTGCATTTATAAGTTAAGAATATCTAAGAGAGTTGACAAAATTCGTGAAAATATCTGCATTTTGTATTCTATATTTCAATTAATGATTTTTGCCTCTTCCGCCTTTGGTACGTCAATGGATAATTCAAAGTTTTTTTTTATGTAAATTATTTTTCAAGTAGATCTACATATACTCAATAGGTTTTAACTTTCTAGTATAAACCGTTCTATAGATAGTAAAAACGCTTTCCACCCTCTTTCCATTTTTCCACTACTATCCTTAAAAAAAGCAAGTCTAAGCTTTACATTATTATGGCTTCTTGAGATATAAAACTCGCAACTTTATAGTTTACACCCTCTTATTTTGCTAGTATACGGGTATCTACAGGCAAAAAATATCAATATCGGCTAATAATATATCGAAAAAAATATAGGGTCATTCCATGAAAAATCGCAAAAGTTGTGACCTTACCATCGCCGATTCTTTTGAAAAAGTTTTTGCTTGAAGAACTAGTGAAAAAAAAATATAATTTCATTTTTTTTGTTAGTTATAGTATGTTAAAGATTTCGCAAAAATGGTGTCCAAGTCCTTTTTGAAAATTCATATCTCTGTTAGTTTTTATCATAAAATAATAAAATAGGACTTATTTTAAAGGGAAAGGTTGTCGCAAAATAAGAAAAATACAAATAAAATTAATCCTTAAAATTTTTTTCAAGGATAACGATTTTGTCCTTTATCCTTGAATATCTCAAATTACCGTGTTTTTTTTTATATACTATAATTTTAACTGTAATTTTTCTATAACATAATAGAAAAGCGCCGATGTTCTTCGATTTTTTTTCTCCGATCCCCTTGAGATCCCAAGTTAAGTTTTTGGTATGTTATGTACAATAGTACACCCTATAAATTATAAAAAAATAAAAAAATTGAAAAAACGGTATTTTGAGATATTCAAGGATAAAAGACAAAATCCTTTTTCTTGAAAAAAAACTTTGAAGGATAATTTTTATTCGTATTTTTTCTATATTACAGAAATTTTAAAACAAAAATCTTTAAAATAAGCCATACTTTATTATTTTAGGATTAAAATTACCGGAGATATGAGTTTTCAAAGAAGACTTGACCACTTTTTATGCGAAATCTTTAACATACTATAACTACTAAAAAAAATGAGATAGAAACAAAAAATTTAAATTACATTTTTTTTTTTCACTAATTCTTCGAGTAAATAAATTTTCAAAAGAATCGGCGATGGTAAGGTTACACTTTTGGCGATTCTTGATGGAATGACCGTTTTTCTACAAAGCAAATTGAGAAGCACTGATGTTCTTCTATTTTTTTTACACCGATCCCATTGCGATCCCAAGTTGATTTTTTGATATGTTTTGAAGAACAGTGTAATACACAAAATATAAATAAATAAAAAAATAGAAAAAACGTTAATTTGAGATATTCAAGGATAAAGGACAAAACCGTTATCCTTGAAAAAATTTTAAGGATTATTTTATTTGTATTTTTCTTATTTTGCGACAACCTTCCCCTTTAAAATAAGTCCTATTTTATTATTCTATGATAAAAACTAACAGAGATATGAATATTCAAAGGGGACTTGGACACCATTTTTGCGAAATCTTTAACATACTATAACTATCAAAAAAAATGAGATAGAAAAAGAAAATTGAAGTTATATTTTTTTCACTAGTTCTTCAAGTAAAATTTTTTTCAAAAGAATCGGCGATGGTAAGGTCTCAAAATTGGTCTTTTTTTGCGATTTTTCATGGAATGACCCTATAGATATATCGAATATTTTTTCCAATGAAAAATAAATTCTTATATCTTATTATCGCAAAGGCTTTTCATTGTAAATTTCATGGGCCATTTTGAAATTTTGAACAATTTATTATTCCTTGACGAACAAAAAGCTTTCCAATGTGCAATATATTTCTATAGCTTCACAAAAATAATAAACTTTTACTCCACTCTATGTATTTGTTTCGGTTCGCTGTAAAGTCAGTATCTATTCAGTCTCATATTACATTATTAAATAACTAAAAACTTCCTTCTGGCAGAGGTGGCATGAGTAGTTTTTCAGAAAATGCATCAAAAACACAACTTTTATTGAGAGGAAACTCTTGATCTCGTGGAGTCTTGCAGTTTAAACAGTTTTACCCAGAATTGAGTCTTAAATAACCACTTAAGAAAGATTTTTTTACCCCAAAAACGATATGCTCTCCTTAATAAAGCTGACGGCGGTGGTGTGCGGCTTTTCATACGAACTAAAAGCCAATTGTTCTTTACTTCACTAAATTTTTACGACAAAGAAAAAGGCTGTCGTATTATCACTTTCGAAGTACATAGTAAATACAAATATACGTAAAAGGGGTGTGAGACAGCAGTGGATAGGTACGTATTATGTAAACCTGTGACTCTTTAATACAAAATTAAAAAAAAAAATTAATATTACTTTCCTCCGGATTTTTTTTAAAATCTTTCTACTTGAAAGATGAAGATTAAAAGCCAATTTAAACAAGGTTCTGACCGCATAGATTTCTGTGCACAGGATAGTTGCCTGGTTGAAACGACCAACAAAAACGACGCACCTTGCATCTTTTTATTTCAACGTAATAGATTGAAAAAGAGTTTTCTAGTTTCAACCTTTCTTACATCACTCCTACAAATTATTATTTAAGACTGTCGTGTAGGGGTTGGTTTTGTCACCTCTATCCTTGAAGCCTCAATTGGACCTATTGCTATGTCTTTGGATTATCTATGGTTTCTTTTCGCTACCTACGCTTTTAGTGAAGCTTAATATTTTCCGAAGAGCAATAGTCAGGAATTCTTTTGGCTCCATGAAACCCTGGAGGAAGTGATGAAGTCTTTTATGAACAAGTCTCTCTCATTCATAGAAGATGTGCTCTGATGTTTCGTTTTCATTATCGCAAAATTTTGTACACTTTGCTCTCAGAGAGGCTAATCCTATAGAGTTGCTTCCTTATTTAATAATATGACCCCCAGTGCATCGGCATAAGTAACTTATTAGAGTGTCACGTAAAATATCAACTAGAAATAGCCAAACCAGAAATGAAAAATGCCTTTCGAGTTCCATACTTAACAAAAAATATCGGTTCTGATAGTTTGATTTTAATATTGAATATCGCTTTAACAAATAAAATCGCAATTTCGATATATCGATATTTTTTCAACATACCTGAAAAGAATCACTGATCATAGTTGAAAGATGTTTCTTAAAGGCGCTATTCTAGGGACAAAATATAATAATACACTTAAGGAAAAACTCATCCCTATCCATAGATCCGCTAAATTACGTATTTTTCTTTTCCTATGATAATGAAATTCACTATGTGATTTATAGTATGCATAGTGTTTTTTTATCCCAAACTATATACACCTGAGCACCTGAGTCATTTATCCAAAGCATGCAGCATATAAATACAGAAAATAAATTTTCATATTCTATAGTTGTATTTTTAAGAAATTTATAAAATAATCCATTATTATCTAAATAATTAATAAATAATTTACAGCAAATTAATTTGTTTCCTACATTGAAACTACATTTTTAACTTTTTTTATCATCTAAAAAAAAGAATGGCTAGATGAAAATATATGGTTGAATACTTTTGGCATCGAGTGTAAAGTTCTACTGAACTTCTTCAGTTCAATTTAGTGTTCTTCTACTGCAGCTGGGGCCTGGGCACCATAAGCTAAATTCTGAGCGTCCATGCTACGAGCATAAGGATACGAGGCAGATCCTGATGACCAACCTTGCGAGCCACCGGACCATCCACTGCTTGGTGCTCCTGACCAAGCTTGGCTGCCACTACCACCACCACCACCGAACTTTCCTAACAAGGACGAGCCACCACTGAATAGTTTTCCCAGTCCAAGTGCTCCGGCAAGGACGAACGCAATTTTGGCAACAATGAGCGCCTTAGTAGCAAGCAAGGCTACAGCTCCAATCAAAATTGGCAAGAGAGCGAAGAGTTTAGCTCCAATAGCTAAAACAATTGGTCCCATAAGTTTCTTCATTTTACCGCGTCCTAGAAAAGGGAAAAAATATATGAGTATAAAAAATTTGATGAAGTAACTAAATTCATCTATTATTCACCTTCATCAAAGGCTCGAGCAAGTTCTTGAGTTGCTTCACCGGAAACTTTGACTTGCATGTTGTGGGTGTTAAGGAAATCAGTTGCCGATTCCATCGCCATTTCGTACAGACGTCCACTTCTTTCTTCTGGAGTTTCCGGAAGGCTTGAGATAATTTCATTTTCGGAAATTGATTTTCCAGTACGTTCTGTTGCTGATGAGTCTCTGTAATTTTAATTTCATAAGGAGATGTTATAACGGGCGTGTTATTTAATTCCGATAGGTTTTAAAGGAAAACGAAAGTTTCGTCATAATTCAAGACAATCACTGACGTAATATCCGCTAACAATCTTTTGATTTATTTACATATAACCAAATCACTTTTGATTATTAAAATGCCGAAACATTTTTAGTGTGTTTCAAACGATATCCGATAAATTGCGTAGGTTAGAAACTATTGCTTATTGCAGCTAATAGAACACTAAGTATGTACCTTGTAAACGTTAATCCTGGGAGGATCTCAATGCTATTACTCCTGGCAGCACGGTTCAGAATCGTAATCCCTTTCACGGCAAGGCAGGTTGTAAGATCACCACTTTCGGCACAATGGCTAACCATTTTAGCAACTCGCGTAAAGGTACCATCACTTTCATTTTTAATAATTGAAACGCCTGGTGCTGCCATAATGGAGGCCGCAAGAAGTAACGTCGACACAATAAACACTTTCATTTTTAATTTGTTATGCGCGAAATATGCGAAATTATGCGAACACAATCACTGAAATCCTTTCGAACTTGTTTGGGCGTATATTGCGTAGATTGTCTCACCTGAGCGATCGAAACGTTTTGATGAGCTCGTCCAGACTTGAGTACCCTTTTATACAATATCAATTTTTTCTTTGAAGTCGCCCTGGATCTTAGTATTATTCAGACACAGCTCTGCCATACACCGAAAAAAAACTACAAATTTTTATTTGCTTACGGAATGAGGGTATACCTGGTAGGTAGAGTAGTCATGAATGAGACAGTGACAGGGCGGAGCTCCAGTTTGATTTTTGTCGACTTACGCATTTAGGCATTGTGTCCCCACTTGAGTGTCACACCTGTGTCCGCTTAAGGCGATCATATCGTACTTGTGGTGGCCAATTATGTATGAAGATTGAGTACAAAAGCACCACAAGAAGAAAATTCAAATATAACGCACTTTAACTGTTGGCGACCAATATGTGATCTGTAAACAATTTCTCTACAATTTTTGAAAAGACGCACCTTGTGCAATTTCTTTCTGTGAATAGCCGCAAAGAATGCCGAGATTTATTTTGCCAGGTGAAATTTATATAATAGGAAATTAAATCAGAAACACTGGCAAAACACAGGACATAAGAAGGCCACCAAATCAAAGAGGTTAGTATGACCGAGAGCAACTGGAGGCAGTACATACTTAATTCGTGTCGTATAAATAAGCACTTTTATATTCGTTTAGATGCACAAGAGTTCTTAGCCTATAAAGCCAAAGAATTTTAATTTTTTTTTGATCGAATTCATTATGTTTGTATTAGGATAATTAATTTATTAACACTAACTTATAGTTTAGTAATACGAAATTAACCGTTATCACTACAAGAAATTTTCAGAGTGATTTGTAGCAAACTCAAATACAAGAAAGGAGTACAAACAAGTTTTATTATTCACATTTTACTATTAGTAATTAGTTGGATATTATCATTAGTTGTTTCGAAATAATGATGTTTATTAAAAAGTAAGATTTCGTCTTACAGGCCTATTTAGGATCAGAGTCACAAGTCACAAAGTAGGTGGAAAGTCACAATTAATTCAAAATTAATACAGAATTGTGGCTTTCGACCTATTTTGTGACTTGTGACCCGGTCCTGAATAGGCCTGTTAAAAAATAATATCGTGAAATTGGTTTTAGGCCATTACATCAAATGCCGTAATAACCAATTTTATATCTCATCTCATACTAAGGTATGGCAAAAATTGTGAAAACGTATGCAGACTCTTGGGTTTTGAATATTGAAAAATTGAGAAATGCATTTGTACGTGATTATATCAAATTTCTGATGAAGTGAAGAGCTTTTATACGGGAAATCTTAGAATGTAAAAACGAATTCGATATATCATCAGATGTTCAACCTCCTTGAACCCACTTGGGTTGAACATCCAAAAATCCTGGAAGAAGGTAATAGATAAATATGCAGACAACACGAGAAAGTTCAAATCAATTTAATTTGTAATCACTTCTAAAAGATATGACGAAATTCTTGAAAACCCTTTTCAACACTTTTATACTACTCTCTTATAAAGGAAAAAAAGAAAAAGGAAAAAAACTTAAGAACAATTTTTAGGGGACTATTACACCGATTATAAGTCCGTGAAAGTGAAAAGATATTCGATATCTGATCGAACCTGAAAGACATGGCAGAATTTGTGAAAGAACTATACAACCCTCTTCCACCCCCTAAGGAGTTGGTTGAATTTCAAAAATTCCTGAAAATAATTTCTACATATTTATACGAAAAAGACGTGCAATAAGAATAAATTAAATATTTGGGAAGACCTAAAAGATATGATATGATATTTTCTCTGATCGTTTGTTTCGCCCCCCTTCAAAACGCCAATGGATATTTGAAAGTTTCCATTATCTTAACTACTTTCACAATTATTTTACTTATAAATAACGAGTTTCAGTTTTATTGCTTAGGCCGTTCTATAGATAGGAAAAACACCCGCCACCCCGTACCATACTACCCTTGTAAAAAATTAAGAAAAAAAAATATTTCAAACATACTACCATTATAGCTCTATCTAAACACCAAGTTTCAGCTTTGTGTCCTTACAGGTTCTCGAGATATAAGAATCAGAACATTTTGTGTTTCACTATCCCCCAACCTTACTTACGATTAACATTGTTTTTCTGCTATTACGTCTACTTCTGGTAAAAAATCTAAGCATCTATCTTACACTTCCCTTGGGATATGAAACGTGATTTTGTAGAGAAATTCTTATTCCCTCCACTTTCATACTTTCAGCAAACTCCATTTGTCAACCTTAATTCACAATTAAATTATTATTTGTCTAGTGCTATGGGCTCGTGAGGTATCGCAAAAAAAAGCTCGACTTTTAATATTTTGTTTCTTATTCCGAAATAAAATTTCTTAAAATTTATATCATTCTCAGGTTCTGTGTTCCACGATATCAGTTGAGCTAAGACTCCATGGTCTTTTTTACTACATTAAGAATTAAAGTACAAAAGAATAAAGAGTGCCAGCCTTTTTTAAAGACTATCATTTGGGTGCCACTCGAATTGTTGCGAAGAGAAATGTTGCCAAAACGTTTAGTTACTAAAATTTATTTAATTTTTTCATTTTGTACAAATTAATTTTGAGTTAAAAATAATTTAGAGTTTATTTATTTGCTTCGGATACTTTCATACACAAAGTCTACACAATACTCGTTCACTACTATTGACGGATAAGACAGATTGACAGACGAGAAAAATCGGACAACAGTCTGGGCGCAACTTTATTATTTTATGAGTTGAAGTCCGAAATGTGCTTCTGAGCTACGGTGTAGGTTACTATGCAACTGCCAACCTAAAAAATAACATTTCGCATAGCCTCCTGGTTATTTCCTAGGATGTCAGTCCCATAGCTACCCACACTGCATCTCAGCATTAAACATAAAATTAGTCAAAATTATAAAAATTTCAATATCATATCTGATACGGTTCATTCCTCCCTACTTGCACACCCCTCAACTCAACCCCCATCCACTAATTTTTTACAAATGGTTCCTCTATCATAGTACTACATAGGTTCCAATTTCAACCTCTTAGCATCGCCGGTTGAAAATGCCTAGAAACCGAAATTTTTCGGTTTCCCCTCCTTCCCCGTACAGCCATGCCCCTAGAAAACATACCACTCGTAGGGGTTGCACCTATTCTTCCTACCCATTCTACCTATCCATTCTTCCTATCCATTCTTCCTATCCATTCTACTTAGCCATTCTACCTACGTACCTATGTAATGCTGTCAAAATTTTGGAAGAAAGATACGATAAAATTTCACTATCAAAATATATAGTCTGTAAAACAAGAATTTGATGCATTTGCCAGCCTAATAGAATAGAATACGAAATTATCTTAAAGGTAAGACTCAAATTTCATCAAATTGTGTTTACTAATTAGAGAATCCAAAATCAATATCGACTTATGGAAGTAAGCAAACTCTAAATCTTGAATTTAAGAAGTTTGTTTTACGTTCGAACCCTTTTTCTATGCGGTATAGTCCTTAAAGTTATGGTTGAGTTGAGATAAAATTAGATTAGAGTAAGAAATCTGCCTGATATATGTACCTAGGTATCGCCTTTATCAAAAACTTTTATCACGGTTCAAAATTATTACCGCAAAATCCATGCATATCAACGTCACGTTTACGAATTTTTAAGTGAAAATAAAGTTACCTAATCCACTTTTGACGTGACACGATGCAATCAATGAAATATGTAAAGCCCATGAATGAAAATCTCCAAGACCGGCAAGTGTACAATATTATAAACCAGTTTGACTGCTTTCATCGCAAATTTTTCTTATGCAAAATCTTCAAGCTTGACCGCGAACGTAATTTGGAGTCATTTAACTCTGGAAATAACCGAAAATGTTAAAAAAAATTATGCTGAAATGAAATCGAAATCACATAAAAAGTTTAGGAAGTCCGAAAATATTTGGTTCACTCAGATATCGATGATTGGTACAGTGTCAGGTTATGAGCCAAGGGTAGTCATTTCGATCCGATTACGACGTACTAGAAAGCAGACACTTTCCCACAGAATAAATATTTATTATTTTGCCTTGATCATTCAGAGAAAAAGAGCAAGAAAATTTCACCGGTTATCAGAATTCTAGGATAAGCACACAATAAAATTGTTTACCAAAATTGAATGCTTGTTTTTCTCACTTAAGTTACTTCGCTTTTTATAATTTAAGTGACCGCAGACGATTTTTGAAATAAATTAGAATTGTAAATTCTCAGCGGTTTTTTTTTTTAAATGAATTTTTTTGTTATTTATGTGAAGCGATTGGACAGGGAAAGTGAAAGATTTGAATAGGATGACAAATCTTTAGATTTGTATTACGTAAAGTTATAGGAATTAGGTAGATTTAGTTTACTGTGTGATATAAAGAAACAGCCAAGCAAACCATTATAGATGTTCTCTAATTAAAGTGGTTTTATGTACTCGTACACATAAAGCACCATCAACGCACAATATAACCTTATCCAACTAAGCTATTAATTTCAAGCAGGCCCATGTGCAGGATATCGTCAAGGGTTATGTGGAAATAACTGCTGACGTTCACAGCTTGTAATTTACCAATGCTCAAACATTTTCTAAGAGATTTGAATATGATGAATATGACTGTCAGTTCGTCATGGCATCTGCCAGAACGCGGTAATTAAATTCACAACCCTTGACTTAGAAAAATTGTAGGTAAAAAAACAACCATGGATTCAAATAGGTATTATGTTTCTTTTTGAATCAAAGAAAATCCTATAAATCTATAATATACACACCTATTTGCTTATTTTGATTCAAAACGACTATTTGATTTTATGATTCGTTTTTTTAGATCAATAATACGAATATGTCAATACAAAAGGTTGGTCTAGTTGAATTTAACAATATCTTCTCATTTAATTTAAATAGATTTTATTTGTTTAAAACTTGCCGCATTAAATCGGAATTAAATTATTTAAATCGAGTTTCACTTCAGAATATTATTCAATATTCTTATCTTTATTTCATAATGCTTAATGCAGTAATAACTCCGTATATATTTCTGAACTCAAACAAATCTTATTTCTTTATAATACAAGTTACAAAATAGTTATTCATTATACATTAGGGTGGGCCGAAAAAACAAAATTTTCGATTTTCGTGTCGCTATACTGCGAAAAATATGGGGTTCGTAGATACAAACAACGTCGCGAAATCCCAGCGAAATTAAACAATATCTTCCGGTCGCGCAAAGTGTCCAAAGTTTGAAAAAATTATGTACATTATGTATTCCATTTCTATGATATAGTTTTTAAAACAACACTAGTTTTCCAAAACTTATATGTAAATATAAAATACATATGCACTTAATTTTGTTTATAGTCTTTATTAAAATAATTATTTTTTTTTATAAACATTGAACTTTATGGATTATAAGTATTTATTTCCTATGCAAACTTTTCTATTATTTAAATATTTAAATGAGACGCTAGCAAACAAATAGAAAATGTTTCAAGTTACAGTAGAGTCTCGCTAATCCGGATCAATTAAAACCACCCCCAATCCGGATTATGCGGGAATTCGGATTACCAAAGGATATTAAAGATAAACATTTACACACGCTTATTCATTTATTACAACAAATAAAACATATAGTATCTCCAAAAAACTAAAACAATACTTTCAAGATAAACGTTAGAAATAAGTAAAAAGTAATGAACTATACATAAACTCATAAATTTAGTGAACGGAAAATGCTCACAAGTCAAAGGTGGCTTGGTTGCACAAAGTACCAATACTTATTGCCATATGAAATATGTACATCCATACATACAAAACGATGCATATGAAGCGTCTATGAGAATATTCGAGAATTTCCCGTTCTACACTTGTTTGATTTCACTGTATTGTTGATCATTGCTTTACTTAACGTGCAATCCGGATTAGCGAAACTGTGGTCGATCCGGATTACAAGGAACATAATGGAAATTTTTAAATTTTTCATCCCATCCGGACTACCGAAGGATCCGGATTAGGCCGTATCCGGATTAGTGAGACTCTACTGTACTAATTTCGCACAAATTTTTGAATACTTGGAATTACTTCTCAAATGTCAATAAAAATAAGGAAACTCACGCATTTACACATCACTTACATTTGAACACATTAAGCCATGTTCCTACGATCGTCAATTACGTTCTAACTGCAACTTTAACTGACCATGTATTTTCATACAAAGCTTGCTGTTAAATTTCCGAAAGAAGATCCTATTCGATTAGTAACCCCGCTAATAGATTGTCATTTTCTTGGTTATCATTGACTACCTTAGAATTTTCCATTTTGCAGGCCAGGAAAATAAGAAATTAAAGTCCTGCCTACACGTGTCACTAGTCACCACTTAGGGCCGGTTTCAAATTCAGCCCATACTGAACCGACTGAACAAAGGAACTGATTAAATGAAAGTTATGTCTATTTAATTCAATTATAAATCTATTAATTCAATAAGATAGTCGATTTAACTCAAAACAATATCGCATTGCGTCAATGGAATAGAACGACTCTAAGGCCTGAAACACAATGCTCACGTTCCGTTCCGTCACGTTCAGCTGTCAAAGTAGACCTTATGGGCTGGCCATGTAAATGCTCACAAAGGTCGTAACGAAACGGATCGGACGAGTTCACCTAAAGCCCGAAACACAATGCACACGTTCCGTTCCGTTCCGTCACGAAAAGTGAGGTTATGTGATCCGTAAAAGTTGAATTTAGGTGAACTTTTCTTTAAATTCAACTTTTACGGATCACATAACCTCACTTTTCGTGACGGAACGGAACGTGTGCATTGTGTTTCGGGCTTTAACTTTGAGCACATTTCCAATTATATTTAAAATGCCAAATTTTTCTGAATGTACATTCTACAACCAACAGTACCATCCGGTTTTCCAAAATTTATATGGTGTTCAGTGTCATAAGATTTTCCAATAGGAATGCAGCGTGGTTAATATAGTAGTCATAACAGGTACATTAACTGATATTATTCCAGGTAATTTAGTATGTAGTAACTATCTGGTGTCGTTAGCAAGGAGTGAAAAAGATGACTATATTGAACGAAGGGGTAGAGTCTCACATGCATGTATAAAGTGGAATTTGTCTCGAGGCGATGGAAAGATACACCGCTATCACGAAGCTAACTGGTAAAATGCTTTCCTATTTTACTTTATTATTTTAATAATAAAGTATTATTATCGATTTTTTAAAAAAAAAAAATTGCTACCCTGAATTTTTTTTTTACATGTTTTATGACTAATAAGCACCAAAAAAGGAAAAAAAAATATTCAGTCCGTCTGTGCGCCGTCCGTCGTACGCAAAATCGTTTGAGGACTTATGGTATAGTTCGCAAACTCTATGAGCTATTAAATTGATTTTTTTCCTGAATAGATAGGGTAGACCCCTTGAAGTGACCTTTTTTGAAGGGTAAGGGTGTGAGGGGAAGGCGGGGGGGGAGCTTTTTAGACGGAAAATTTTGGTTTCTAAATCTCAACAACCGCTTATGTTAGGAGGCTGAAAGTTGGAGTTTCTATAGAGCTTCGATAGTGAACCCATTTGCAAAAAAAGTGGAGGGGGAAATAATTCGTCCGAAACGCAAAAAAGGCGAGATCGACACATACTAAAACCTATATTTTCTAAACCGTTAATAGCAAGCAATTAAAACTTAACGAATATCTGTAGTTATACTAGGAGAGTACATTGAAACCAAATTTTTGGGACAGGGGCAGTGTCGGTGAATAACTTTAGATAGACAAATAAAGATTAGTCAAAGTAAAATCTTTTAAGGGGGTATGGAAGCATCGAAGTAACTGGGATAAGAATTTTTCAAAAATATCACGTTTCAAATCTCAAAAACAGTGTAAGATAGATGCTTCAAATTTTTACCAATAGAACTCTAGTCGGGAAAAAATGGTGTGGTGTAGAGGGTGAGGGTGAGCGTGTTGAGGGTGTGGGTGGGGATGGTGAGAAGGAAAAGGTATCTTCTGAATCTGGTATTTAGATAGAGTTATAGTAGTGGCATGGTGGAAAAATTAATTTTGTTTAGGCCCCCAATGTACCATACGGGGGTGGCGGGTGTTTTTCCTAGCTTTAAAACGGCTTATGCTAGAACGTTGAAACTCGGTACACATATGTAAATTAAATGGAAATGTAATTCTAATTACGAAAAATTCGAATATCCGTTGGTGTACGGAAGGAGGGGAAAAATTGCAATAAAAATAAAATGCATATATTTTCACAAATTTTTATCATAACTCCTAGGTCTTTCGAAATATTGAATTCATTTATATTCTATGGATTCTTCATATGAATACTTAAAAAGTGTTTTCAGGATTTTTGAAATTCGACTTAAAAGGTGGTGTAAGGTGGTTGTATACTTGTTCATGAATTCCGCCTTATCCTTCAGGTTACTTCCATGGGCTTGCTTAATAATCACCTATTTTAAAGTTTTTTTCTTTTTCAACCCCTAGGCCGCATCCCGGAATATAGCCCAATTATGTACTTCATGTGTTACATCCTTTCTAACCTCTTCCCTAACTTTTTGATAGGTTTTCAGTCATATAATAACATGCACCGCATCCCAGAACTAAACGCGTTCCGAACTGTTGGCAGATTTTGAGTGGCTTCCGTAAATCTCTGATGTTAAAATCATTAAATCAGGTGTTCACGAATAATAAATGATAACTTCTGAATACTTCAGCAACAAATTTTAATAATCCTAGAATACATAAATTTATAAAAAGGTTCATCTAAAAAAACTGAATATCAAGAAAATTGAGCGATTCCTACGTGTAACCACAACTTAAAAGTTTGAAAGTACATACCAACATAAATATGCAAAATCCTTTCATTCGATAAAACTCCTAAATTAGTCCCACTTCAATACTTATAAGTACTACTAATGTGAACAAATGAAAATATTTCAACAACAATCCGCATACATTTCCCAAGGATCTTTGTATGGCAATTACACGAACTTTACTCAATTTTATTAATTCATTTAAATTTCCCTATTTGTAACCGTTCATCAACTGTTGATCAAAATTTGAAACTTGAAGCGTTCTGAAGTTATTGATTTGCAAATTTTCCGAAACCCTCTCCTTCCATTTTATCCTTGTTATGGATACATCATTAATTTCATTTTCCCTAGTCCTTGGACTGCATCGTTAACGTTAGATCCGACCTCCTTGGTTGCAGTGGCAATGACAATAAAGAGCAGACGAGGACGGGCTACATGTTCTTGTTATGCACTAAAACACTAATTGGATTTACATCGATCTCTGAACGCAAACCGAAATTTAATGCGGTTTAGTCTAGGATAAACAGCGGTGGCAAAGAGAAGAGTAATGACGGTAATCGATAGCTTCGGAAACCAAGGGCTTTTGATTCATGCTTTATAAAATAATTTGAATAATATCGCAATTTTGGCCAGCAGTTTGCTGTATATACTCGTACAAGTCTTTATTTCCCAGACTCTCACTTTACTGTGTATATTTGACTCACAATCTCGAATTTCATTAGATTAAAGGACAGGTCTATGTCGTTCCACAGAATTTTTCGTTGTGGGCAGTAGACGACAAAAAGCTCTCGGAAGCTACAGAAATTTAAATCATGGGATAGAACTACAATCCTTCCGAAGGTTCTATTCCACTAGCCCCAACCATTTCTTTCCACCATTCTATGAGTTTTTTGATTCTGGGGCATCGTCGTCCCTGTGTCAAAGGTGCGCCATACTTCTTTTCCGGGCGGAATGTTAGCTGATCTCTGAACCATTTTCAAGAAATGGGTATGACAAGATATTGTTAAAAATCAAGATAAAACTTGGTATGAAGTCAAGTGGGTGAATACGTCATTTACGGTCTCTTAGAAGTTGTTTTTAACTTTACTACAAATTACATCAGTTTTAATAGAAAAATATTTCCTTAACCAACTGTCAAAACAATAAAAACCTATCTTCTGACATTGAGAGTGGTAAAAACACTGAGAATACATCTGTTCTTTCTTATTTTTCCCCTGCTTCATAACAAGCCATTTATTAAAAATAATTAAAAACAGACCAGAGACAGAAATTTTTTTCCTGATTCCTCCCTATATAAGCTAGAAATTTACTTTCCTAATGTATCAGTTCTATATCACATTAGATCTAAAGTAAAGCCCCATTCACTATGCAAGTAACCAAGTTCCTCTTTTTGTTCGCAATTGTCCTTGCTGTTTTTGCAGGACAAGGCGAAGCTGGATTCTTCAAGAAAATTGGAAAGAAAGTGGTAAGGAAAAATAATTAATTAAATTGAATCTGTATATTAAAAATAACTATTTACTTCTTTTTATTTATTAAATATAAAGGAAAGAGTTGGACAGCATGTTCGTGATGCAGCAGCCCAGACCTTACCATTGGCCCAAGGAGCTGCTGATGTCTATTCAAAAGTTGGATAATTTTATAAAATTTATTCAATTTTGATCTGAATATAAAGTTGTGTTTAAATACTGTTTAAACTTTTAAATAATATGAATGAGTTAAAAGTACCGGTGGAAGTTTCTTTAGGAAAGAGTTAAAAGTACAGGTATAAGTTGCTCTTGACTGCTTGACACACCTATGCCCGATTTCACAGTGGTAGCTTAACATAAGGCTTAGTTAAGCTAGAATAGGGGGCTTAAGCTATGGATTCGATTCGACTGATTTCACAGTTATTTGTATCGGGCGGCTTAGCTAAACTAAGCATAATGCGTAGTTTCATTTTGCAACCTACTGTAAGCTTTTGTAATGGATTTGCGTACATTCGATATTTCTTATGTAGTGGAGTAGCTACGCGGCTATATTTTTTAAATTACACAGTCTTGAATACAGAAAAAATCACAAGACAGTTCGTAGACTTATTTTATAAACGGAGCTTAAGCTCGCAAAAATTGATGGCTTAAGTTAAGCTAGCGCTTGACATATGTAGCTTAAGACTTAAGCCATTACTGTGAAATCGAAGATGTTCCTAAGCCCAAGCTTAAGATCCACTCAGAGCTTAAGCTACCACTGTGAAATCGGGCATAAGTATTAAATATAATTTTAACGAAAATTGTGTTTAGCTAACTTCATTCTAATGGATTTTGACTACATACTTCTGTCGCTTAGGGCTGTCTGTATTATTTTTGGTGGCGTCCATACGAAACTCTTTAAATTATAGGGTTACGCTAATTGAATGATTAAAAGAGAACCGATGAAGTTAGGGACATTCTGCATTTTATAATTTTGAACAATTTCGAAGTATGGATATATGAATATGAGAATTCAAGGTTACCTTTCCAGGACCTACTACTGAAAAGTCTTTTAAGAGTTTTGCTTACAATCGTCTAAGTTTTCAAGGATGTAATTGCTTTAAGTACATTTTGTATGGAAGCTAGTAGACGAATTTCACTGGGTGTAAACGCAGTTAATTATCATTTTCCCTTGAAACTAGTTTGTTCTTAATGTGTAGACGGTTTCTTAAGTTGCAATAAGTTCTATAAATTGAGTAAAGACAATTTTATAGGATTTGTGTATGGCAGTTACTCAAAGGGTTCATGTGACCGTCCTCAGAATGACAACTCTAATTGTAGCTATTGCAAAATCAATATATTGTATGATCAAATAATAGTATATATTTTTTATCGTTCAAAAATAAGTTCTATGAGTTACAATCTGGGCTGGATTAAACTTATCATACTCCGAGGTGTTATCTTCAGTACAAAAATGCTGTAATGATTCAACGAGTTAATTATTTAACCGGTGCGGAACTAAGTAGGTTTAGTGTGTTCCGCTTTCCTTATATGCAAAAGTGTCATTCGGTGGCCAGCAGCGTGTCATGATGCTAAATTAGCCAAATATTCATCAGCACGAGTCATGGGTTCACCGATAATAGACTGACTTTCTTTCCACCTGTACCGGTAAGTGAGTAGTTGGTTCCATTATGCTAATAATAAGCGGCGGATTGCGGACCCTAGTGCGAATTCGGCTCAACTGCTTGCATACTTCGCACAACGGCCTATTCAAAAGGTAAGATGAGAATATGCGTAATATTGATTAGCTATTGTGAATAATTTGTTTATATGGGCACAGGTAGGTAGTACGTATGTAGCTTAACCGATTTACGTTTGCCTTGTCTTTTGTTACATTGAATTTCGTCAAAACGGAAGGTGTGTAAGTACGCATTCCAACTCCCTATCTGGAATGCTGTATGAAGAACAAATTAGCATTTTGGTGCTTCTAGTGGGATCAAGGTTTTGTAACTGAGACCGAAAAGTTTAACTCTCCCTCGAGACGTCTGCTTTTACTTTATAGTGTCAATAATAAAGTATTGTGATAAACTTTAAGAAATAACTAACCAAAGGTATGACGAAATTCCGAACTTCGTTTTAGTAGTAGTTAGGAATAAGGAAGAGTAAGAAGCATGAAAATTGCTGTTTTTTTTTAAGAACTGTTGTTTGGTTATTATATGCAAGAGAAAGACAATAGATTTCAATATTAATTACGTATCTGGTACTTTAGATAAATCAATGAAACTGAAATTTTCATTTTCAAGGACTTTCATGTGGGAGCTGCAGGAACTCGACTTGCTTGATTTGTATTTTTTTGAATCCAATTGGAAATGAATGCTTCCAAAAGTTAAAATTTCTATGTCGATGCGTTCTGACGTTATCAATCAAAACTCATGAACACGTGTTTCGCAGAAGTTAAGGAATTTCACTAAAAAGGATCGAGTGGACGATCATACTTTTAACTCCAAACTAATTCATATAAAATTTCGTCTTTCAATCTTATATTTTTAGCTTAATTAAGATCGAAGATGGCAGACAATTCTCTACTGTATCGTATTCTCCAGATCGAGTCTTCCCTCATAGGTCCGAGGATTCTTCTGAGGGCTTTTCTTTCAAATGCGTTAATTTAACTTCGTGCCTGACCGATGTTACTTTATTATTTGAATAATACAGTATTGTGATCAATTTAAAAAAAAAAAAATTTTGACACCCTGAAAATTTTTACTTTTACGTTTCATAACTAGTATACACGAAAAAAGCAATAAAAATTTTCTTTTCGTCCCAAACGCTTTGAGATATTAAATTGTTTTTGGGGGTTCAAACCCCCCCCCCCCCCCCCATTGGTTTCGGTATAATGGTCGACAAATAAAAACTGATCAATGTAAAATTTTTTAAGTGGGAGGTGGAGCATAGAAGTGGAGGGGACAGGAATTTTTCAAAAAAAGGACATTTCATATCTCAAGAACAGTGTTAAGATAGATGCTTAAAATTTTTACCAGAAGTAGCATTAGTTGAACTCTAATAGGGAAAACAACTTTTGTGATGAGGGTTTTCCGATGTTTATATCTTAAGACTCTGAAATAATATAAGCCTTAAACTTGGTATTCAGGTAGAGCTATAATAGCGGCATGTTGGAAAAATATAATTTTTCTTAGGGGCAGTATGGTACGGGGGTGGGGGGTGTTTTTTTAAACTACAGAACGGCTTATGCTAGAAAGTTGAAACTCGGTGTGTATATGTAAATCAACTAAAAAAGCAAATTTGATTAAAAAAAAATTCGTATATCCATTGGCGGTTCAGAAGGGGGCAAAAATTATGATATTTTTCCATGATTTTCGTCACATTTACTAGGTCTTCCAACATATTGAATTCATTTTTATTCTATGGATTATCCATATGAATAACTAGAAAGTGTTTTCAAGATTTTTTAAAATTGACCCATAAGAGGGTGTAAAGTTATTATATACTTTTTGATGAATTCTTTCATATTTTTCAGGTTGATCAGATATCAAATATTTTTTAACTTCCACGGACTTGTTTAATAAACACCTATTTACGAGTTTTTCTCCTTTTTGAACCCCTAGACTGCTTCCCGGAATATGACACAATTATGTTACTAGTTTTTCATGGTCATGCTACCATTGAAGCTATTAAATGTTAAGAGTTTGTTGTTCTTTCCAGTGTCAGTGGAGTGAAGCTCCAATACGAAATCCCCGACTGTTGATTGACCGTAGTACTTGACGAATTTTTGGAAAGAACTTTCACTGGAGAGGCCAGTTTATCATAAGATTTTTGTGTTGGACTAGGTCCGAAGGAGCTGTTTCGTCATCGGAATGCAGAAGACTCTTCAGAGGGTGTATTCTAGCCAACTTCCGAAACACCCTGACAGCTGGTGGAATTGCTGAGGCAAATTCTATATAGCCACATCGTAATCCAAGTTCATTTCCACGAATAATGTAATCGGGAACTCGCCGGACATCTACCTTATACTAAAGGCGGGACGTATATGGCTATGAAAATGGTTGTAACCTTGGATAACCATATGGCTATGAATCTTGAAAATCTGTTGTTAAGTCCGGGGCCCAGTGGGTCCAACGCAAAACTTATTTTTACCAATACTTTTATGTTACTAGTTTTTCATGGTCATGCTACCATTGAAGCTATTAAATGTTAAGAGTTTGTTGTTCTTTCCAGTGTCAGTGGAGTGAAGCTCCAATACGAAATCCCCGACTGTTGATTGACCGTAGTACTTGACGAATTTTTGGAAAGAACTTTCACTGGAGAGGCCAGTTTATCATAAGATTTTTGTGTTGGACTAGGTCCGAAGGAGCTGTTTCGTCATCGGAATGCAGAAGACTCTTCAGAGGGTGTATTCTAGCCAACTTCCGAAACACCCTGACAGCTGGTGGAATTGCTGAGGCAAATTCTATATAGCCACATCGTAATCCAAGTTCATTTCCACGAATAATGTAATCGGGAACTCGCCGGACATCTACCTTATACTAAAGGCGGGACGTATATGGCTATGAAAATGGTTGTAACCTTGGATAACCATATGGCTATGAATCTTGAAAATCTGTTGTTAAGTCCGGGGCCCAGTGGGTCCAACGCAAAACTTATTTTTACCAATACTTTTATGTTACTAGTTTTTCATGGTCATGCTACCATTGAAGCTATTAAATGTTAACCTACCATTGAAGCTATTAAATGTTAAGTTAATGAAAAACTAGTAACATAAAAGTATTGGTAAAAATAAGTTTTGCGTTGGACCCACTGGGCCCCGGACTTAACAACAGATTTTCAAGATTCATAGCCATATGGTTATCCAAGGTTACAACCATTTTCATAGCCATATACGTCCCGCCTTTAGTATAAGGTAGATGTCCGGCGAGTTCCCGATTACATTATTCGTGGAAATGAACTTGGATTACGATGTGGCTATATAGAATTTGCCTCAGCAATTCCACCAGCTGTCAGGGTGTTTCGGAAGTTGGCTAGAATACACCCTCTGAAGAGTCTTCTGCATTCCGATGACGAAACAGCTCCTTCGGACCTAGTCCAACACAAAAATCTTATGATAAACTGGCCTCTCCAGTGAAAGTTCTTTCCAAAAATTCGTCAAGTACTACGGTCAATCAACAGTCGGGGATTTCGTATTGGAGCTTCACTCCACTGACACTGGAAAGAACAACAAACTCTTAACATGACACAATTATGTCATTCATATGTTACGCCGTATCTAACCACTTCCCGAGCTTTTTGTTAGGTTTTCAGTCACATAGTAACCTACGCCGCATCTCAGAACTGAGGTGTTCCGAACTTCTGCCCGAAAAAATAATAAAGCTGCGCCCAGACTGTTGGCAGCTTTTTTACTTTATTATTTTACTAAAAAAGTATTTCTACCTGAAGATTTTTTCCACGTCTCGTGACTAATAAACACCAAAAAGAAAAAAAAAATGTTTATTCCGTCTCTTCGCCGTCCGCTCTACGCAGAAACGTTTAAGGGCTTATATATAGCTTCCGAACCCTAGGAGCAATTAGATTGAGTTCTTTTTTTGAATAGACTGGGTAGACCCCTTGAAGGTACCACTTTAAAACAAACAATTCCACGCGATGTCTGTAATTGAGCATCGCGATAATGCACCCACTCTCACGGCCTGACAATCATTGGGAGGTCATAAGCTTCTAAGTATTTCTAAACTTTGTACGGTCATCACTAACCGATCTTTTTAATTTTGCGCAGTTTTATCGCTTCTTATGTGAAAATTGATTTTATCTTAAGATATGTTCAGAGGGAACCAGCTTAATTAAAATATAATAAGGTAAGAGTAACAACTAAATTTATATATTTTATATAAACATTTTAATTATATATTTAAGTAAATGAAAATTTACACTTTTATTTTTAAATTAAGTTCTGGCGAGAGTCCGCCCCTGAAGTACACATGTAAATAATTAATAATGGTGCCATAATTGCCATACAATAACAACATTCTTGCGGTCAACAAAACAAGTCTTAAGAAAGTAAATATACTCATACACTTCCGCAAAAAGAACTCAGTTTTTATTTAACATAATTCTAGGCAGGCATATTCAAATGTTTAAAAATTTGTTTTCAAGTTACGCAACGATTACATGTTTTGAAATATTCATAAAATTACTAAAATACAACTTTAATCTTCCGCCACTACGTAGTATGAAATAAATTACTAATAACTAGAGCCTATACATATATTTTTCTTATTCAATACTTAGCATCTGATTTTAAACTCATTACGGCAGCAAAAAGTGCGAAAAAAAATCCAGCCATTCCTGTTGATCCTGCCAATAGAATCAGTCCTCCAATAAAGACAGGGATCAAGGTGAAAAATTTTAATTTGTATGCCAGCAACAAAGGTAACATAAATTTCTTAAACTTTCTTTTTACTTTAATCTGCTTCAACTGGCTTGAGATTTTTCTTGATTCCGGGTTGTTGGCTAAAAGGAAAAAAAAATATAAAAATTAGTAATAAAATGGGTGCATCTTTTCAAATAAATGAGCCAAACCCATCTAACTAAATAAAAGATCAAGTAAAAGTTGATTTTGGAATCTATCTAACAATGAAGAATGAATAGAAACTATTAAAGTTAGTAATATAAATAAAATGAAATAAATAAAAATAAATGGAACTAACAAAAAATTAATGGAATTAACAAAATAAATCATATTATATTAGTAATATAATCTCGAATTGTGTTAGTGCCTGGAAGCAAGCTACTCGTTTATTATGGTGGTTTGAAGGAATTATGCTCGGGGTTTTAGTTTTTAAAAATCCAACTCCTAGCACAAATATTTATATACATACTGTAGTAAGGTCAATGTCAATGGTATGATACTTTAGATGAACTCTGATTTATATTTCTGATTGGGATAAAGCAGAAAAGAGTTTGTCCTTTATTAAGGACTGTCGTTTGGTTTTAACTCGAAAGTAAAAAAAATACCTCCACTGTTTAATTTCATAACTAGGAAAACTACCAAAAGTGCAATTTTCTATGACTTACACAAGGACTTACTCGATTTCATTCATAGCTAGCAATTTTTCTGATATCATTTAAAAATTAATAGTTATGTATAAAATTTTAAATTCCTAGCTTGAAGCGTTCAAAAGCTATTGAAAAATATTGTCGAATAATCTTGTAGTTTACTCTATCTTAAGGACTCTTGTTTAGGGAAACACAACATCTTCCGCATTCAATTTCATATTTAAAACTTTAGCTAAACCACTCAAAGAAAACAATTTTCTTTTCAATTACTCTTACATTGAGGATTTCTATTATAAATGAACTCGAACTTAATTTTCATCCAAAACTAATTTGAATATAATTTAAACTTTGTGGGTATACTATATACACGATTTCTTGAGCTACAGTAAGTTCTGTCAATTAAATTATTTAATTTTTACAGGTTTTTGTATGGCAGTAACACGAAGGACCTATGAGATATTTCCCTTATTTATACCTTTAGGTACGAATGTTATGAAATTAACCTATACGTTACTCAATTTCAAAGTCGTAACTTAAAGCGGTTTGGGTTATCGTTCAATACTGGTTAAAATGTGTTTTAAGGACTTCTTTATAACACCTACCCGAATGAGTTTACGGCTGTTATCAGTTAATTAATTCAGTCTTGCTTTTACGTAATATTTCCTGTAAAATTTTCTCTTCCTGCTTTAACGAGCTCTTACAGTGGATTTTGTCACTTGCACACAATAGATGCTACGCGAAGGACTTATTGGAGTTGAATTGTAATGGGGATTTTCGCTTCAAACATTAGAAAGTTCATATGTCCGATACTTCAAACTCTTACCGGAAAGCATTCAGCCAATAATCACCAATATGTGTTTTAAGGAGTGTTCGGAGAAGTCTAAATCTAAAGATATTGCCCATTAACGAACTCAGTCTTACTTTTCCATCTTACAGGTGGTGACAAACGTAAAACTTCCTAGATCGCCGCGTTCTTGAGTTATCGCTTTGTGTTCCCAATAGTTCCAGCGAAAGGTATGTAGGTAGGTGTATGAACAAAATACTATGACCATATCAAAAATTCTCTGAAAATGTCATCACTCAATTTACGCAACTCACTGCAACTAAATATAGGTACTTTATTACTAAAAAAAATTGGTTTTGACTGAAAATTAAATTTTTAAGTCAATTAAATTCTTCTATTCTTTCCAGTAGCTCCCATGCAGAAAGACCTTAAGACAACTGTTAAAGAATCATTACCGACAGATTTTGAATGCTTCCAGTTAGGAATTCAAAATTGCGTATGAATTAATTTTTAAATGATTCCAGATACCATAAAGATATGATAGTACTAGAAAACGAACGTGTTTTGCAGCCTCCAGGCGAAAGTGCTTAAAAGAAGAAATTTTCCTTTCGGTGATTTACCTAGTTCCAAATATGAAATTGAAATTTTGAGTTACAACAAACCACGAGTCCTTGAAGAAAGTACAAACAGCACGCACGCTTCTAATGTTGCTTTATCGCAACAATACAAATTGAAGTTCAGTATATCATTTAGAGTATTATTCGATTCGCCTGAAGCTGGGATATGTTTTTCAAGGAAATTTGTTTGAGTGATACTCAAAGAATTATTCCGTACTAATTCTTCTATCCTGTAACTATTGAAATATTAATTAGAGCAAATCTCTCGCTTGAAGTGTTCTGAAGTATTGGAATGCCAGTAGGAGGTACTGACCATGTCGTATACTTGGAACTTGAACATTACGCATGTTGAATCCCAATACGATTACTTAGTCCACTGACTACCTACATCTGGTAAACTCTTGTCACAGGGGAATGAGGAAATAGGAGACATTAAGTAGAAATGAGAAAGTAGGTTCGGTTAATTAATTTATGCTTCTGATTCTGCACATATGTACATATTCTTCCAGAGGCAAATTCTTTTCACTGCACTTTGAAAACTGCTTACATTATTTATCTCTCGATTTGATCCCGAATACTAATACCTCAGACACAGATGTTCTCAAGAACATAATAAGCGTCTTGCAACACATGAATATTGATATTTCGGGTTTCAGTTTCGTGCAGGAAATTAACTTCTTCGAGTCATGAAGGTATTGCCTCGCCTTAGAGCTCCTTTAACTGAATAGTGTTTTGATGGCTCCTTAATATCCAATTGCTAGCATAGTTGACTATGCTGCAGCTACAGTCAAGGAATTTATTCATATCGTGACAATCTTCGTGTATTTCAATAACGCAAAGGTTATCCTCCGTTGGCTGTAGAACACTCCGAGTGAGCTACATATGTATATGAAATAGCCCAAAACCCGCATGAAGACTCTTAAGCCAAATACCATGCCCACCTTGGCAATTTTATAGACCTACTTAAATCTGTTGAACACAGATGCGATTTCAACGATGAACTATAAATATTATGTAGAAGAAATTATTTCGTAAATTCGTATTTATCACCATTTTAATAATATTATTTAAAAAGAATATTAGGTACAAGTTGAAGGTAAAATATACTTTATACTTAAATATACTTTTATAATTTGTAATTTTCATGATTTTATGGCATCAAAAATCTTTCGTGATATGTAAGTTATCAGGCAAAAAAATATATAGGTATATATGTTTTTAAGGATAGTGATGTAAATTAGTTTATGTTACAAATCTCCATCAATATTTATAATATAAGCACCTCATAATCATCTTCGTCTAAGAGATCAAATTATGCGTGTAAAGAAAATCAAGCCGCTTCTCAATTCGTGTCATACATTTTTGGATAAAAGCGGCTTAACTTAATTTTGCTAACTAAGAGTTCCTGGTGATTTCAAGTAAGTCAAACATCGATTGCATTTGCAACTTAATTGATGAAAAACACTTTAAAATTACACTTTCTCGTAGAACTGAGAGTCGTTTCACTATCGCAGGATCCCCGGCTTTGCGACGTTTATTTACTGCGTGTGTTGAGTCGAGAAATTTTTAACATAATCCGTTGTTTATGGAACGCGCAAAAAGTATCTATTACATGCGAGTAATGTCTAGAACATACAATAAGTATATAGAGCTCTCTACGATATATCAAGGTTGCTCTTTATCTATGGAAACTATAATAACAGTAATATGTGAGTTGTTGCTGCCAGAGTACATAAGTAACAATAGCTTTGTGAGAATAACTTTAATTATAGAAAGACGTGTCTGTAAACTACCAATTCAGTAAAAATAATATTTAATAAATTATGCAAAAATGAAAGAAATTTACTGCATCATATTGGAAAATCTATTGTCTCCTGTATTTTAGATATATTTCTATGGGTGAAAAAAGTTTATTTGTAGAAAGTCTACAAGTAATGAAATGAATTTTAGTTTACAAATATCCGAAAGATATCGTGTGAACTATTAACTTTCATTAGAACCCAATTTAAGTGGTAAAAGGATTTGCGATGTGATGTAGTTTACAAACGTTGTACATATTTGAGCCGGTAACATTAGCATATTTAAAGGTGTACCCGCGAAATGAATATTTATATAGCCCAAACCGCGGGAAGTAGCCCCATCTGGCACCCTAGGTTTGGGGAATTGAAATTAATATTAACTAAGCAAATTACTTTAAGTTTAGTCTTCTATTCAGAACTGATACTGTATGTACTTGGAAACTAGTATAATATTATACTACCAAAATTGTAATTTATCATTTGATGAAGTATCTAATTTATGTGAAGGGACATCCATAAGAGAATAACGTTACGTTATGATCGAACTCTTCCTTATATTAGTTCTGGGAACTAAGCAGCACATGGATTCGGCTGTAATTACTTATGAATTTCGAAATGGTTGAATCAAATCTTAACTTTTGGCAGATATTTTAGAATATTGCTTACTTATAAAAATAATCCATTGCTTCAAAATAATAAAGTTTGAAACAATTTAAAAGAATACAATTTTATTTATCCTTCTTCAATGGGCCGGGCCGACAGCACAAATCCGTTCTAGGATCAAAATTCTGATATTGTAGAAGTAATTATGATTTTTTTTTTTTTTTTCGAAGCTCCCCAACCTGGTTGTTTTAGTGAAAAGAAATGTTTCGAAATAGCTTTTTTTGAATGAAGACAGCTGAAAGTAAGAGGAAATCCTGTGATCACTACCACACTAGGCTACCTCGGCCACACCGGGAAAATTATGTTAAGAATCTTAGGAAACATTTATCCATTTCTATTGCACATTATACAGAGTACATTATAATAATTATGTTGCACATTTTTAGTACATTTTTAGTAATTTAGTACCTTCGATCAATATTTCCTTCATAACATCTATAGCACTTTTAATTCTTAAAAACAAATTATCCTCTTTGTTCAGTTCTATACCAGTGTTCTTACTCGAATCCGGCGAATTTTGAAAAAGTTCGTTTTCGAAAATATTTCGCACTTCGTCTTTCGTTTCGACAAAAGGAACAAATGACTCACTGGTGTTGTTCGTTATAGATGGCATAGTTGTTGTCTGAATGTATGACATAGTTTCAGCATTCCACTTATCAATAGTATCAAAATATTTCAAATCTGTATTTATTATAGTATCACTAGGATTTGTCCGAGATGGAACAATAATCCAATTGTTCCAATTCACTGGATATTGATAAGCACTAGAATAGGAAAAACATAACGTAAATGTCACTACTACGCACAACATACTTAAGTCCACTTTGCACATGCTCCCCATACATAACTTTGAAGTCAACCGCACTATGACAATCCTTATTATGTTAGGTTGTAACTACTCAGATATCGATCACCGACTGACAATTGCAGATATGAACTGTCCTTATAAGATGCTTAAATTCATTTCCATAATGAGTTCAAATGAGAAAAGTGTTCCACTATCCAATGGCGATTTTACTTATTTTCAAAAACAATACTTTTCGCCAATAACTTGGCGATACAAGACATTGCCATTACTAAATCAAATGCTATATATTAAACCAAGAAGAGCTCGGTGACTTGCGACGACAATGTAACGCTAAGTCAACAGCTAGATTCACATTTAGATCAACGTTTACTTGACAAGCTGGGCCCCTATTTTAAATAAAGTGCACTATTAACTTGGCTACAAATTATAGTAATATTACACTACCTTTCTAAGTGTGGCATGGTAATAATATCTTACAAGCTATCGTCACAGTACATTAAATATAAGTAGATATTCAGATGGAGAAGACGATTGCTAAGTAGTTCTTTTTTCGGCAAAATGCTTCTAACCGTGATACGTCTTACATGCTGTAGGTACATCTTTAATTTCTATTTTCATAGTTCAATAAATTAATTCTAATTTTTCGAAGAATCTGATTAACGGCTTAATACACTACCTACATAATACGTCATCTATAGTTTGCAATTAGATAATTCCCTCATCCGTCGACTCATCCATCTCTTATTGTTCTGTATGCAACAGACATCATTTGAAATGCATGTGGAGCTAAAAGGCAAACGAGTATGGCAAGAAGGAAGTAATTACTAGGGTGTTGTTTATAAGCACGTTCAACTATCGGCCAACGGTCGGTAATATTTACTGTAGTTGAGAAATGATTGCTGATTGATTTTGAATATGTATAATAGTAGCAAACAATACTGAAATAGTTTTTATACTCAAGATAGAATCTAAAAATATTACGGGTTTAATCTAGCCTAAAACTTTGTATACCGCATAGAAAAGACTATCTGAAGAATGTTGAATACTTACTATTGACTACTGACTATGACTGCTTGCTGTCTGTCCATCTGTCCGTAGAATTTGTAATCTGGATATTGTGAAGTTTTTATTTAATTCGTTAATGGACAAAATTAATCTTACTTTTTAAAGTAGGTATAACGCATAAGTTCTTAAAAAACACATGTAGGAATATTTGTTGATAGCCTCGGAAACTATACGCTACGAGTTTGAAATTGGGCATACGTTGATTTTCCAATAGTTGCCTGTCACCAGCTACATTATGTTTGTCAATATCAAACGTACCATCATCCCCATATCCGCGAATAACTGCAGTTCCGATGCAAAAAAAAACTCATTCGAAAAACATTTACCCTATTATTTTAATAATATCTAAATGATTATTATCGACATAAAAAAATGATACCCTGAATTTTTTTACGTATCTTAACTAGTTAGTAGACACAAAAAAAGTGCAGTCTATCTGTAGGTACACCGCACAGTGGGGCGTTTGCACGATCTAGCTGGCCAAAATTATTTATATTTTCAATTCATCTTAAAATAAGATATTATTTAGACATTATTTAGTAATAATAATATTGGAACATATTTTCTATAAAAAAAATTTTTGTGAAAAATGAATATATAATTTTTTTGGTGAATGTTTTCACATCACATTTTTAACTGAAAATACTATTATATAATAGTTTTACGGGTAAGATAGAATTTGAATTTTTTTTTATAACGTTTCGGACTCGAGTGACACCTGTTCAAGGCCTTTACCAAGGATTGAGTCCTTTATCCTTGCTAATGGAATATTCAAAATACAAATATTTCGAATTTCCGTTATCAACATAAACTGTTATAAAATCTCGCTGGGTAGATATTGGCAGAAAATTTTTGTGACTATTTAAGAATGAATATTTGACCTTCATATTGTCATTTAAATTTTGACGGAGTCGTCCGGAGTTATATCACCTTATCAATTTCGAAAATGTAACTTTTTCAAAAAATAGATCTTAAATTATAGCAAACTTTAAAACTATCTAGTTCAAAAACTATATATCCTTGAAAAACCATAAATGGTAAAAATTAAAAACATACCTGCTGCACCAATATCTATTTTTCAAGATTTCTTAATTTTCCTTTAGAATCATAGAAAGTTATGTGATCACAGTTAGTTCTTAAGATAGATTTTTCCGTTTTAAATGGTCTTTTACAAATGGCTACTTTGAACTGAGCCCACGGCTTTTATAGTAAATACGGGCAAAAAAACCCTTCTTGAAACTCTCTAATTGGTTAAGACAATTAGGACATAAAAAACTGGTTAACATTTGCAGGTTTGGAAAACTGAATTTTGGCCAGTTTGGAAAACCGAATTTTGGCCAGTTAGATCGATCAATCGCCCCACTGTGCACCGTCCGCCGTACGCAAAATCGTTTGAAGGTTTGAGAATTTCTTTTGATTTTTGTTTTTTTTGTAGATAGATTGGGTGCACCCATTTATGAGTGGGGGTGTGAGGGGTGGAGTAGGAAGCTTTTTTTTTTTTGGAGAATTTTTGTTTCTAGTTCTCAGCAACAACTTTTAGTGGGAGACTGAAAGTAAAATTTATATAGAGCTTTTATAGTGCATTTATTTGGAAAAAAATGAAGATATGGTTCGAGAGTCTAATTTCCATATCTAGTAAACAATTAATATCACAAATTTGAAATCTAATGGAAAGTTGGTCCAATAAACCCTTAGCAGTACTAAAGTCTTGCGTTTGGGTGCAGCGGGTGATTCTTAATATCTCTTAAGTCGTCATATCTCAATTCCTCATATCTCTAAAGTCTAGAGGTAACGAACTTTTCAACATACATATGTGCTTTTGGTCTAAACTTCGAGTCGTCTAGTCGCCTTTTTGTGTGTTTAATCGGTAAATAATCAATATTTTAAATGCTTATACATTTATTCTTTTGATAAAATAACTTTCCCAAAAATCTCCTACTCTCGTCCCGACCGTTCCTGATACCGCGTTTCCACAAACCAAAATTTTTCGTCTAAAGCGCAGAAAATACAAAATTTCAGGGTAGCAATTTTTTTTCCAACTTTCAAGTCTATCCATCGCATACTTAATTATTAAGACATAATAATTTAAAATCAAGAGCGAATGAAACTTTGAGAACTTCTTCGATTCCTCTATCCTCGGAACTGGTAATGGTAATGGCAATGACATCGCCATGATGAAAATAATCGATCCTGTAATCAATATGTTACCATACCTGTTGATGGCTCTTTCGATTTTTAGCGCTTACCATTTCCTTCTTGGGAGTTTTTAACCTTTCTGAATAGATCATGGGTGTCATTGAGTTTCAGATTAGTTTGTGTTAACGGACTGCAAAGGAGGCAACCGCCTCAGTACCGATTAACATTTTCTTACCACATGTTGTACCTCTAACTGCTGTGCGCAACACTTTTATTACATCTTTGTTTTAATTACATGATTTCTATCACTAGTTCAATGCGAATATGTTCTATATTTATGAGAACAGCTAAAACTTTATTATTAAAACCACTAACGGAATCATTCCCAAAAAAATCTTAAACACCAAGATATTATTAAATGATTAAATTAGAATATCATCTCATGATTGGCATTTATTGGCTGGCCTATTTGTTAATATTTCCGTAATTGTTAAATACGCAGTAAGAAAAACTTTCCAATTGGTTAAAGCTCTACTCTAAAAGCGGCCGGCAAACACTAAACTTCCTCAATATTTTTTAAACGCCTAAAAGTTCACCATTTTTCTGTATAACAAATTCTACAAGAAGTTCGCATCGCACGTACCATATGTAGATCATAGAATGTATTACCGTAAGTTAAGTTGAGGTTGAAGAGAAAAACTAGTTTTCCACGATAATGAAAAAAATACAGATTTTTATTTCGTTGGAATTTCAGGCTCAACTGAGTCCTTTATTGAGGTGTTTCTAAAAAGTTATACTACAAAACTAACAAGAGCCATGTTTGAAAATTACGATTCATTCCAAATTAGGTATGGGAAAAAAAAACTTTAATTTGAAATTGATTTCTTATATGTTCATACATACACGTCTTGGAAAAGCTCAGAGACACGAACAAAAAGAAGATCTAGGTACTATATTATTTAGGGTGTTCGTGTCTGACAAATCTGTTTTTGGACAATTAGTCCGCAGAATAAAGCAATGATATGGTGTTAAAAAGTTAATTTCGCTATGGAGCAATATCCTTCCACTCAACACGTGTTCAAAAATAATGTTTAAAACTAGAATGGATAAACGGAAAAGTGATTGAAAGGAGTTTTTCAGTTTTTTCATCTTGATCACTTTAAAAGACATGAGAGCCTTCTGTAAGAACAATCAAATTTCACACTAATTTTGGAATTATAAGTTTTATACTGTAGGCCCTGCCCCGATTTGGGTTGTTGATGATGATGATGAAGTTATAGAATTTCAGTGAGTGCCTCAACTACTTCGGGTAGTTGCAATCATAGAGCTGGTGTGCAGCGATTTTTTTGAAGCCGGAGGTTTTCTCGCAAAGGACCGGCGATATTCACTATGCTACTATCAGCATCTTACTCACATATATGTTAAACCCCGGAATTGAAAAGAAAAAAACCCCAACCTTTAAATACTTCGCTAATATTTGCATTTCACTGCCACCGGGCATGAAACGCTCCATACAAAAACAGTCGCTTAAACTTCAAAATGCTTCACAGTGCTTTATACAGAAATGGAGTGTTGCCATCTCCGTTATATATAGCTCCATGGTTGCAATATAGAATTGCAATTAGAAATTAATATGAAATTAAATTAAATTAATTATAATACATAATTCAATTATTTATTTTCCTCATTGCCTAAGTGCTATAAATTTTACAACTTAGCTGTTAAGATGATAAGTCTACTCTCTAAACCATTATTGTTCTGTCAATGCATTTTGAATTATTATAAATAAATATTATTTTAGTTTGAGTAATTTGAAATTTGAAATATTTAATTTTTCCCTAACCGCTATACGAGTCTGCTATAAAAACTTATTTAGTCAACTCAATACTACTAAAAAAAATCGTTCACCCAGGAAGTAGAAATCTCACACAATTATTGTAGTTTAGAGTAAGAAGTCGAGTAACGTTTGAGGTTTGGCATAGGCATAGACGTTAGGTCAGGTGGGTAGCTATTGGCAGAGCTAGCTAGAACATGGACCGCTATATGGGTCCGTTGTGATCCCAATGCACCATGGCAATCTAAACCTTTTTGACACGTATATAATTTGTTCCAACTATTGGAAAATATCTTAAATTTCAAACAGCTTAAACCGTTCTAAAATTATAGTCTATAGTATGTAATACGTGTTTTTTTTTTGTGAGCTACCCGAAGGAGAAAAGGAATTCTTCTGACTAATGAACTCAATCTTAATTTTCAAAACTAGCTAATTTGTACAATATTTCAACTACATGACTGAACGAACTCAAGAATAATTATTGTGAGGTACGTAAATTGAATGAGGACATTTTTATAGGGTTTTTGTATGGCAGCTACTCGAAGGACTAATGGGATTTTTTTTACTTAAACGTATATAATATAACTGGAACTAATAAAAAACCAATATAAAAAATTTCAAAGTAGCTTAAGGCATTACAAAGTTATTTTATAATATTCTTGTTGAAGACGTGTTTTACGAACTTTTTATATAGCAGCTATCCGAGGGAGTATGACGGTTTTCCCTCGTTAACGGGGTCTTACAAATTCGTACATATACAGATTCAAAATTTCAAGATTCTTCTTGAGGGCGTTCTTGAGTTATCGTGAGTATGGAAAGACATTCAGACGGACAGCATGGGGATTTGAGGTTTTTTGACTACAAGTGAACTTAAAATACTACACAGCATTTTTTCGTCTTAGATTCGGTTCTATACGTGCAAAATTTATGAGCTGTATTAAATGTATAATACTCTCAGCTTTCATCTAGACTAGAGTATAGTTATCGTGTACGAAATATGAGATTTACTGCTTGGCGTTCCGAAGTTGTTGTCCAATACCAGTGGAAGGAGTGAAAGAGTTTCACTCACAAGCAAACTCGACCTGAATCTTAATTCAAAATTAATTGCAGTAAAATTTGGACTTCCAAGCTTGATAATTTCTAGTTCTATAGTGAGTGGCGAACAATTTATAAAGCGGGCTTACAAACGACAAACGCAAATAATTTAATACTAATTCTTCCATATGTAACTATTGAAATATTATGATATATTGAAATAAAATTTAAAAACTTTAACTTTCGGAAGCTATCGGTCAATATTGTGGTGAACACGCGTTTCAAAAAACTTTTGTGTAAGAGCTGACAGTCCACCCCCCCCCCCCCCCCATATTGAAGAAGAGGAGTATTGCTAGCTAATAAACTCGAAATTAATTTTAACTCAAAACTAATTGGTAACAAATTCTGACTACATAGAGTAACGATTTCTTGAGTTGAAGTGAGTTCCGAAAATTGTGTGGTCACATTTTGATTGGATTTTTGTATGGCAGCTACACGAAGGATTCGGATTATTACTGGCATTAAATGCCACTTTGGCTATTGCCGTTGAGGCCATGACAGTTGAAAACTGGAACATGAAACTGGAAAATAGTGTGGAGCTTAGACCGAAATAGAATATAGAAATATCATGGAACTGAAGTTCAACTTACCTCAATAGAAGTAATCTAGACAGCGCATCATTTCCAACCAGGATATATTCGTGTGGTGGTTTCACAAGAGACTTCTCTGTCATCGAAAAACAACGGAAATTCTTAAAAGTTTGCTTGTGAAGCTCCCATCACCTTGAAAATTTCCATTCTATGTAGATCATATTAGCTTGATTATGAAATGAAAGCCAGCATTGTTTATAAACTCAACTCTTAATGAAAAGTGAAAGTAAAGTTTATACATTATAATCACAGAATTTTGGAAAAGTTAAATTAATAATGTGAGCTTGTAGAGTGGTCATTAACTTTCTTTTGCATTATAGCACGCACCATATTTCAAAACAGTTATGTATATTTTTCACAATCGGACGAGTAGGCATTTCTTTAAAATTGGAAGTGTTTGCGATATACTTATTTGTAACGATAAAAATGAATAATTTATTTCTACAGATCATTTTATGAGCCCTGTCTTCAGAATAGGTCATGTAGGTGATAAATACCTGAAGAAAAGTAGCTGACTGAAATCACTCTGCTCTAGACGAACTTTTTCAATTAAAGTTGTTCATTACAGACTTTTCAACCAAATTTATTCGTGCTTTTAAGCATACATCTCAGAAACTAGTTCTATAGCCACCAACTGGCTTGAAACAACGAATGGAATTACAGTACCTAAACTAAGTTAAGTCTTTATAAACTAGAACGCTGGAAAAGCAGTACGATTACAATAGAGCTATGTATGTATAGATATACCTGTCTAGAAATAAATTATTTTTAAGATTAGCAATTTTAATTTCTTATTTTCGTGTATGAGAACTGTACCCAGGATGTATTAGGACCTTATGAAGAAAACTGCAGTAAATCCATATAAACTTCAAAATAAATAATATAATCCAGTCCAAAAGTTTGTAGCGCATTGAACCGAGTATCGAATGAAAAAAAGGTATATGTATGTATGTATATTATTTTTGATTGTTTGGTGCCAAAACCCTCATATCGACTTGCTATCTGTCCCACCGATGGGTCGGTATTTAGTATTATCCGTTATCAAGGAAAAGTTAGACAGTCAATGATGTTTCACTGAACTCAAGCTTTTAAAGGATTTCGATCAACGGTACTTCCTTCTACCAGTATTACACCAAAATCGAGAAAATAGAACCGTTGAAATGTGGAGTGATAACAAAGATATGTTTTTAATTCCGTCCATGTACGCAGTCCATAAGTCGCAGAGCGTGTAGAGGACTATGCGATTATTTAGTCGCACATCGATCGAAAAGGATCCGCATTGCATATTCCACTATTTAGTTTCGACGAAACTAGGGGAGGATGAACAGAAGTGTGAAATAGAAAAAGTTAAAAACTTAATCTCTCAAGAGCCAATAATGATGAATTACCGAAACTTAGTATTTCGATGGAGCTGCTGTAGTGGTGTTTTTCTTTTTTTATAGAACAGCTAATGGTGAAAACTTGAAACCTGATGAGTATATGTATGTATACCTACTAGAAAAGTAATTTAGAAAAAAAAATATTGAAATATCCATTGGATGGAGGGAGAAATTGTAAGTGAAAATGGAAACCATGTTTTTCATGAATTTCGTCATATCTCTTCTTCTGGAATTATGAATTCATTATCATTATACGGTTCCGAGTTGGTTCCGAAGGGCTCGGTCAATTCCACGCGACGAGGCTCGGCTTCGTGGTGATCGGTTGATTTTATTTTGTAGTCCGTTACATTTTTGTTCTTGATTTTAAAGTTTCGGAACTGACTCTTCACATAAATGCCTGGAATTTTTTTTTTTAAATTCGATCTCAAGGAGTTAAAGTGTTGCGCACACTTTCACGATTTCAGACGGATACCGTAGCTTTGATTAAATATCAAGTAACTTTTCACTTCCAAGGGTTTTATTTTATAATCACCTAAAACTTATTTTCAAGTTGTTTCTTTTTCAACCCCTATGAGGATATAAATTGGTTGAACACGTTTCCACGAATCTTGTCATATCTTTTAGAAGTGTTGAAACATGGAATTGCTTTTTGCTTGCTCTGTTTTTTTTTTATAATTATTTAGAAACTTATTTCAGAATTTTTGAATATCCAACCCCAAAGTCGGCGCGAAAGCGGTGTTGAATATGTTTCATAAATTCCTACACATTTATTAGATTTGACGAGACATCGAATTAATTTTCGCTTTCTGAGGATTTCTATATAATCTCCAAAAAGTTGATTTAAGGAGTTTTAGATAATCAACCCGTGCATATTTTCCAATGCTTTCGGCATCCTTCTTAGATTTGACGAGATATCACATTGATTTTTACTTCCACAAACCTTTTTTTGTATTATAATTACCTACAAACCCATCTCATAAATGGTTTAAGAGTCATTTCACGATTTTTTTTAAATTCAACCATCGAGGTTATAAAATGTGCTTGTAAATGTCTTCATAAGTCATATCTCATCTCATCTCTTAATGCTGATGAAGCAGCAAATTAATTGTTACTTTTATGAGGTGTACCTAAATAATTTACCAGAATTTGAGTCATCTATACGTGAGCTTCTTAGATATTTTATTAATTAATTAGCTAATATACTCATTGAGTATGACCCAATAACATAATTAGGAGCATACGAATTTTAGCGTAACGCCTATTTAACCGCTTCCCAAACTTTAAACCAAAGAATAATAAAGTTTAACCCAAAATGTTGGCAGATTTTGTTTTAATATTAACGTATGTAATATGTTGGTAATAAATGTAAAAAATAAAGAATTATATATATTTACATACATAATTACAGGAGTATTATTTCTTAATTTTTAAATATTGAATTTAATGTTTGCCCAATGCTGCAATGTATTGGAAATTTAATTGATTTTACATCAACGATTAAAATAGAACAAACAATATAATTGCAATACTTATGAAATAATAAAATACACATTTTTAATTTTATATAAAACTATTTATTACAAAAATTAATAAATAAGGTACAAATGTATAATATTAAATAGGATGAGGTTACTATTTATAAAATAAATAAATAAATAAATAATCATGGAAAGAAAAACAAATAAAAGTATAGTTTTGATTGCATAGAAATCGTTCGAAATGAAATTAGAATAAGTATTTTAAATAAAGAAAAGATCAGAAGAGATGAAAGAAATGAATAAAGTTTGGAGGAATTTGGGAATGAGCCTAAAATTTTCTAATGACTTATGGACTTATTGTTTCGCATATGCACGGAAAGCTAGATCATGTGCATTATCAAGCGATCTCCTATCCCATCCCCCGCCGTGACCACCGCCGCCGCCTCCTGACGACCAACCGCCCGAACCACCTCCTGAGTACGAAGAAACTGAAGCAGAAGTACCGCCTCCACCTCGTCCAGCAAGTAATTTTTTAAGACCGATAATTCCTGCTAATAGCAGTGCAATCTTTGATACGATCAACGCTTTACCAGCTAACAAATAAAGTGCTGCAATCGCAACTGGGATCATGCCAACCATCTTCATAGCGATTCCCATCATCATCATGCCCATCATTTTCTTCATCTTGCCACGACCTGTGTGCACAATTAAAAAAAAAAAAGTTTTGTATGTATTGATCTGTATCATAATCCTTGAGTATGGTTTAACAATTATGTTAGCTAAGAAACGCACCTTCCTCGAGTCCTCGACCGAGCTCTTCGGACGAAACTTTCGGGAAGTTAACTTGTAACGTATGACCACTGAAGAACTTTGCAACTCTTTCAACAAGAAGTTTAGTAAGCGTAGCGTCACGATCATCGTTTCCTTGTGGCAGAGACGCTTCCAGTTCGTTCTCACTTAAGGCCCGACCGACTTGAACACCTTCTCCACGAACCACTTTAATCCCTTCACCAACGGTAATGGCGTCGATCGAGGACATCCGGTCCAGGAATGTGATGGCTTTCTTTTTCAAACACGGCACGAATCCTTCATTGGCTTTATTACACTCATCATAGACGCGTATCACTGACCGCACTCCAGGACTTTGACCGTTCTGAGTATCCTCGGTTGCGCACGTTTGACGAAGGCAAAACACAAACATCAGCACACTGCATAGCTTAAAAGCAAACATTTTGTATAAAATACTAATTTTATTAGGATCCGTTAGACCGCGGATTAAATTATTACGATCGCGTTGCACAACGGCTTCGAGATAACTGATGGCGAATGATATTAGCCATGATTCTTTTATAGAGCCCGCCGGAAAAACTTAGCATCAACGGGAACATCGAATGGTTAACCTGAGTACATGGCGGGTCTTCCCAGGTGTACACGGCTCTACTCACCACTCCAAACATAACGCGAAGACGGGCACTTGAAAATCTTTCTACATAGACGAGTAACAAACGCCCAACGAATATAACAGAGGCCAAAGAAGCATCCACTGGGCCAACGAAATGTTTTAAATTATAAGGAGCTTAAGACATTTTAATAGCAAAATGATAATAACAAAAAAGTGAGAAGATACATCGTCTTCTTCAATTTGTGCTCAACACACGGGCCGCATAGTTGTATGCTACCTACCATACGGTAAAGATGTAGAGAAATATAAGAAGCAGCTTCTCTAGCTTCAAGGCAGGGGTCACGTTTTCGATTTCGATTCATCTCAACTGTAGATAGTAGTGAAATGCTTCACTTGAACAATTCCCCGTAAAATCTTGGTGTTTCGAAGTTTGCCACTTGTGATTTATTCTTCAAATCAGGGCTGCATAAGAAATGTTATTGCACTCAAATTCACTGAGTTTCTTCAGTTGCTGGAAGAAGCCGATCCGAAATATCAGACAACTTAGACGTATTTGGATCACACCGTGCATTCGTATAAAACCTCAAACAACTTGGGAGCCGGCAGCCACAACAAGTTCAAGTTAGAAAAGAAAAACACTGAAATGAATTCTTCACAACTGTCCCGGTTTGCAATTACTCTGACCTTTCTCCACATGTAAACGACGAAGATGACACCACATGAGTATGTAAAATGTAAGGCACTAGGAATTTAGTTAAAATCTTTCCCATACAGTGAATGTCAAAACTATTCTTTTGGATTATGTAATTGTAATTTATGGTTCTATGAGATTGTGTTTCAGAAAGTTGGTTATGGTCCCCATTATACACTAAAAAATTTCATTCGGTAAGATATCTAAACTGGTGGATTATAATGTAGAAACGCTTCTGATGTATGAAATAAGAAGAGTTTTTTTTTTTGTTTTGCCTTGGGCAGCAATAATATGTACAACATGATATTGTGACGCGAGGGGTGAAAAAAACTTTCAATTACAAATTACAAATCGAGTTCCTGAAGGAAAAGGTTTAGAAAACCGAGCTATACCATGGATAAATAATCAATGGCGTACAGGCCCGTGCGCAGGAATGTATGATGGGGGGGTTTTACCCTGTTCCCCCATACTAAATGTGATGACCTAAAAAAAAAAAAACGGTCCTCACTTCCCTATGAAAATAGGCCAATGAGAGGGGGGGGGGGGTTCAAACCCCAAACCCAGTACCAGGTGCACCGAAGACAAGTGCTCTAGCCCCTAAGCGACCCAGACTACACAGCTAATATACAAACCATGGTATTGAATCTTAGTATTGAAACTAGCTTCATATGATACACTACGCATATGGTAGGTATGATTTGAAAGTGTCTAAGTTATTAGTAGCACTACTAACAGTAAATTGCATAGTAGGTATACTAGGTAAAATTATCGAATTTGTATACCATGAAACAGGTTCAATACGAGACACATAGGTACCAGTTCCCTTATCTCGTATGTGCTTAGTATTTGGTGATTCACTGCTGGTACTGACGATATTATGATATCAATACCAATGTATTATTATATCAATACCAACGTATTGGTATAAATTACTCTAAAAAGTTCAAAGTTATTTTTAAGAAAAAACCAAATTTAAGATGCTGGAACTCGAAATTATGCAAGAACTCAATCCCTTGGGATGTGTGTAATCCAGTGTACTAGGTCTTGGGAGCTTTGCTTCTGCGATGACGTGGGTTAAATTCCCACTGAAAGCCTAAATTATTTATAAGAATTGTTCAGTTGCTATTGTCTTCGAAATATTGATATAAAAAGTGAACAGTGCTGAATGTGTAATAGGGTCACTACTAAAGGATTTAACGCTAAGCAGATAAATTCTGTTTACATTCTTATCAGATCCACAAACACCATCAGAATTACCAAGTAGTTGACACTGCTTTTCTGGTAGATCATACACAGCATATCAGCACTAAAAAAAAATTATTAATAAGTAGATACTAGTACACTGTAGGCTTGAGCATTCTATTCACCTTGGTGATCGCGATCGAACTAGTTCCTGAGCCCTCGCGAACTAGTTGTAGTTCGCAGTTCACGAGGGAAATATGTAAAAAAAAGGTCCACACTTCCCTCGCGAAGGAACTAGTTCCTACTTTTAAGTTCACAGTTCGCAACACTGAATGTGAGGAAAAAAAAAGACCCTCAGAAACAAACATCCACAAAATTTTAACCGAGATGCTGGATACAACCTCTCTTCACTTTGGCTACCTTGTCTACGTTTTGGAAAAAACAACGTTTACCAAAAATCTTCGATCCCAAAAACTAATTAATTAATTTCAACTTTCATAACTTTTTCCCTTCTTATAAACCCCCGCCTCCGTTTAATGTTTTTATGACCTCCATTATCAACGTAATTTTCCCCCTTTTGTTTTCTAATTGACCCTTCTATTAGTTAATTTTGTAACCCCCTTTTTTACCTGTTTTTCTAATTGACCCTTCTGTTAGTTAATTTTGTAACCCTTTTTTACCTACTTTCATTTGCATAAATAACAGTTGTAGAGATATTGTCGATCAGTTTGATAAAGGACTCAGTCGAGTCCGAAACGTCACATAATAAATTTAACAGTATTTACCGGAAAACCTTGTATTTTCAAATAAATACCTTATTATTAAAAAATAAAAAAGTAAAATTACTGGAGTGGGAAATTAAATTTGACAATAGTCATTTTATTGCTCTCGGAGTAGGTACTAAATTGCCTTTTTTTAACTGTGTAGATATTTTGACAAATAAATTGATTTATGGTGTAGTAAAAAATGGGTTGTGCATGTACGTTTTCTTAAAGCTGGTGTAGTTTCTACTCGAAAGACAATATTATTTGCTCCAGGTTAGTTCTCTGTCGACATCTTTTTTTTGTATTCAAAACGGTAGTCAAGTCTTTAATTTTTACATTCTAATGTTCAAATTATCATAAACATAAGCATAAAATCTCTTAACATTAACTTTTCCTAATTTTTCAACTAGTGTGTTTAATATTACTTTCTTTCTTCATTATAACTTTTATCGCTCTCGTTTTCTTTTTTTTTCTGTACAGCGTGTATGAAATAAATAAATCTGTTTTCAATTTATATATCTGGTATCTGGAATTTTAGGTAAATCACCGAAACTGAAATTTTCTTATTTCACGGACTACCACCTGTTACTGCTGGAAAAACTCATTCAATTTCCTTCTTAGTTATCCCACTTAAAATCTAATGTGTACAAAATTGTAAATTTCTAGGTTGGGCGAAAAATCTTTCAGTTTAATTTGAAAGTTAACGTATGTCGACATACTACAGAAATGATCCTGTGAAGTATAGTCAACACTCGTGGACACGTGTTGTAAGGACTTTTGCATAGGAGCTACCTGAAGAAGTGAGGGTATTTTGCTGCACAGTCTAATAGAAAACTAAGCCCTGTAAAATTATTACTTCCTATATGCCAAACGTTTTCTGTAGTTTCATTAAATTTCTAATGATGAATGTACATATTATCAATGTATTTGCAAAGAAGTAACACGAAGGACTATTATATTGGGCTAAGTTTCCTTGATGATTTCTGATTTTATCGTCAAATATTCTCAAACACGTGTTTGAAGACTTTTAGTTACCCGAGGGATTAAAGGAAACTAGCTGACTAATCTGAACTTTCTATTCGTCGCTAAATGATTTGTAGTACATACATATTTAGTGAAAATGAGTTCCAAAAAAATAGTGCCTTTTACAAGAGTGGTAAGAAAATTTAAAAGTTTTAGTGTGCATTACTTACTGTACTGTGAAAACATTCACCAAAAAATATTAAGAAAACAGTTTAGTTTCGGATCACTACCTACTATGTAGTAGTAGTAGTAGTAGTAGTATCTAGTATAAAGACCTAAGCACTGTTTACACTTCAAGAGGCACCTAGATTTTGACTGTTTTTACTTATATGTACATACCTATGTATATGCAGAACTTTTGCACTATAGTTAAATAATCAATTTTGGAAATACTAGATAGTTTTTCGGATAAAATACTTTTTTTTTTAATTTTTTGTGTGACGCTTCGAACTCGGCTGAGTTCGACTGAGTCCTCTATCAAACAGCACAAGCCAAATTCGATAAAGGACTCAGTCCGAAACGTCACACAACAAATTAAAATAAAAAAATTTTTACCCGGAATTAACCAAAACAGGTTAATTTTCTTTAGAAAGCAAAGAATATGCTAATAGTCCGGCCGGAACTTCTTTTTCTTTCAAAGTAAAATCTGGAAAGCAGTTAAGATTCGGGTTCGACTGAAGATTTTCACCACTACCAACCATATCAAATCAATTTCGTTTTTGGGTCATATTCAGAGATGTGGACTCTATCGAAATGTTTCGATGAATCCAGTCGAGCCGCTTTTCAATTATTGCCGAATCTAATTCTAAATTATCTAATTTTTTGTGTGTAAACGAATTTGGGTCTTTAATACATATAGATTGAGTATGGAAATGGAATCGAAATAAAAAAAACTATTTTAAATGCGGACTGTACTCTACTCTTGACACATACATACAAAGGTCACATCACTTCGAGTAAAGATACTAACAGTGGCTACAGCAAAATCAAACCTTGACCTCCTGAGTCTGTTTTTTTGTTGTTGAAAAAGTTGCTCTGGAAGATCAATGATCATCCGTTATGGATATGAAAAGATAGTTGGGAAGGGTAGTGCATCTAATAAATTTTAGCAAAAAAATTAAATAGCAGAGTGAGAAAGGTTGAATTAGATATTTTCCGGAATCTGTTATTCATTATTTCTGCAACATATTGACCAAACTATGAAATTGATCAGCATTGGGATGCATTGTTTTTAGTTTCCACTCAATCACAATATTTTATCAAATAAAAAAGCAAAATTTACAATAAAGATCTCAAGATCAAATAAGTCAAAAAGAAATAAGAGCGGGGTAGTAGGTAGTTGTGCCCAATAATAGTATGTTCTTTTATAAATAGGAATGATCGCCTAACATCTAACACAATATAACAGTGGATTATGCAATCAATGTAACTTCAAGAGAGTGAGATGTGAAATTTCTTTTTTCCGAAATGTGGAGAGTGATAAATGAAAATTCCCTAAAATCCTTACAAATATTCTTCCATCGTTAGGGAAGAGCAATCACAGCCTTAATAGCACTCTGTTGTTAATGACTACATTCATGGAGTACAATTTAACTGAAGTGGTTCTAAAAAGCTTGCAATTAGCAGTCGTTTTACTATTTGCTTTTTCTTTATGAATGGGAATTGAAAGGTTCTATGATGCCAGACGAAGTTCAATAGAAGTCGAATAAATTAAAGATTTCCATTAATTTCAGAATTTTCCCAATTATTATTGCACTTGACAATCAATCAGAATATTAATCCACATGTGAAAGCTTGTAGAATAAATACTAGAAACGTACCGAAGTAACCTTAGGAAGCATACGAATGGCTACTTAAAATGAATTGCGTAACTCCGATAAAAATTTTAGTTGGGGATAAAACCGACTGATGATTGTGCAAGAGAAATTCATTTTTCAGGGATTATCCTTTAATTGCTACGCAATAGAAGGGGGCCAATATACGCATTTTTCAATAGCGTACCTGCAACATTAATTAGGTAGGTAGGTATATCGCAGTATAAAACTATTATAAACATGCAAAATACAACGTAATAAGTGAGTTTGCTTTCAGATTTTAGTTATTTTACTTTATAGCGAGATATGCACCCGATGGGCGAGTTTACGGGACTAGAAGCAACCAAATATCAGAGTTTTTAATATGATAGATTATGTAAAAATATGTAATACAGTCGTTGCTGTTTATTGTAATCACTTTGGAACCAGCCAAAAACAATAACATTAACCGGGTGATAACAATAGACGAAGAAAAAAAATTCTCATATATTTACCAGCGCTTGAATGTAGATTGCTCGGAGAATCTAAAATATAAATTTGTTATTCAATAAGTGTTATTATATATACCACCTTAGCTCTAAAATTTTAAAATTTTCTCTGGATTTTCATCACGGTGGACTTACACTAAATGTTTGAGGTACGCCTCTATCGTGCCCATAAAATCAACCAAATGACTCGTGGAGTCGCAAGAGTCTAACATTCACCGAATTTTTCTCCGATACAGAAGCAGGGTGAACAACGATAAAGCTCAGATTTTTGTATCTCGAGAATCTATAACGATAAAAAGCTGAAACTTAGTCCTTGGAAAGAGCTATAGAAGTAGCATGTTTGAAAAATATAATTTTTTTTTATAGTGGTAAGGTAGTTTTTTTGTTTTTACTTACTATAGAACGGATTAAGCTAGAAAGTTAAAAGTATGTATATGTAAATCAACTAGGAAAGTAAGTTGGTTAAAAAAAGTTCAAAAATCCATTGGAGTTCGAAAGTGGGGCAAAAAAAATTATCAGTGAATATGGATATTATTTTTATTTTACAACTTTTTCGCATAAATTTTCAAGATTTTTTTCAGTTCGACCCTTAAGGAGTGAACACATTTTCCCTCAGAATATCCCTCAGGTGTCATGTCTGATTGGATATCGAATAACTATTTACTTCCACTAGTTTGTTTAATTGCCTTTTTTTCCTTTCAACCCCTAAGAAGAAGGGGCTGAATGCGCAGATTTTTTATATACGCAACAGGATACCAACCTCAAGGTTGTATATATTTGCACAAATGCGTACATATTTCTTAGATTTGATGCGTTATTGAATCGATTTTTTCTTTGTAGCTCTTCCTATATGTTTAATCGCCCAAAAGTTAATTTCTAGTATTTCAGATATTAAACCCTACCTGGTGTAAGAGAGTTGCATACTTTTTATAGTTTTCCACATACATATATCATGGGTTTGAAGAAAATCAGATTGATTTTTAATATTTTAACCGCTTCCCGAACTTTAACCCGAAAAATAATAAAGTTTCGCCTTGACTATTGGCCGATTTTACTTTATTATTTATAATACAGTATTGTTATTGATTTAAAAAAAAAAAAAAATTTGCTGCCCTCAAAATTTTTTTGTGTGCATTTCATGACTAGTAGACACGAAAAAAGCAATAAAAATTTTTCACTCCGTCTGTCCGCCGTACGCCGTACGTCGACTGCCCAAAATCTTTTAAAGGCTCGTAGCTCTCAAACCAGTGGAGCTATTAAATTAAAATTTTTTCTAGAAATAGACTGGGTAGACCCCTTGAATTGGCATTATTTTCATGGGCGGGGGTGTGAGGGGGAAGGTGGGGGAAGCGTTTTAGACGAATAATTTTGGTTTCTAGATCTCAGCAACCGCTTACGTTAGGAGACTGAAACTTTGAATTTATATAGAGCTTTGATAGTGGACCCATTTGCAAAAAATTGATGATATGGGTGAAGGGGTGTGGGAGTTGAGGGGGAAGCAATGCGTCCGAAATGCAAAAATATCGAGATCGACACATTCTAAAATCCATATCTCCTAAACCGTTAATAGCAAGCAATTAAAACTTAACAAATATCTGTAGTTATACTAGAAGAGTAGAGTGAAATAAAATTTTTTGGTAGGGGTAGTGGCGTACGGGGGTGGGGGTGAAAAACTTTAGACTTTGATATCTCACAAACCAGTTGCACCGGAAAAACAAAATTCGGTTTGAGTATAAAGCTTGATAAATAAAGATTGCTCAAAGGAAAATCTTTGAAGGGGGCGGGGGAGTACGTAAGTGGAGTGTATAGGGTGAGGGCGGGGAAGGGTGAGAAAAAAAAAGTTCCGATGCTTATATCTTAGGAATCTATAATGATAGGAAGCTGAAACTTTGTATTTAGATAGAGCTATAATAGTGGCATGGTGGAAAAATAAAATTTTTTTAGGGGAAGTATGGTACGGTGGTGGGGGGTGTTTTTCCTAACTTTAGAACGGCTTATGTTAGGAAGTTGAAACTCGGTACGTATATGTAAATTAACTGGAAAAGTAGTTCCAATAAAAAAAAATTCGAACATTCATTGGAATTCAGAAGGAGGGGGGCAAAAAAATATCAGTTAATATAAAATGCATATATTTTCACGGTTTTCGTCATATCTACTAGGTCTTTCCAAATATTGAATTCATTTTTATTCTACGGATTCTTCATATGAATACCTAGAATGTGTTTTCAAGATTTTTTGAAATTCCTTTCTTAAGAGGGTGTAAACTGGTTGTATACTTTTTCATGTATTCCAACATGTTTCTCAGGTCTGATCAGATATCGAATATATTTTCACTTCCCCAGGCTTGTTTAATAATCACATATTTTTAAGTTTTGTTTTTTTCAACCTCTAGACCGCATCCCGCAATTTGACCCAATTATATAATTCATATGTTACACCATATTCTAACCGCTTCCCGAACTTTTTGTTAGGTTTTCAGTCACATAGTAACATACACCGCATCCGCGAATTGAACGCGTTCTGAACTTCTGCCGGAAAAATAATAAAGTTGCGCCCAGACTGTTGGCCGATTTTTTTTGTATGGGGTTGGATGAAGGAACTTGCATACACAACGGAGTACCAAGAATGTCAGATCTAATTGCTAGCATTGATGCAGCTGGAACAGAAGTAAGGCAGCATTTGAAGATTAGAATACTAAGGCAATACTTCAGAAACTCACCTTAGCGTGCATTCATAATGAAGATGGCACTTTTAAACATTTACAGTAATTAAAATTTTTTCAAATAAACCAATAATTTATGACGAGATTTTTTAAAATCATGCAAACAATGTTGACGAACAATTCTCTTTTGCATAAAAGTACTCAACTTTACCTTATTGATTTGCCTGCACCATTTTGTAATAATATTTCACATAAACAAATAATTTTATAATGGAGTGTTCAGAGAAGAATTGCATCGATAAAAAATATTTAAGGTTACAGTAGCAAAAGACGATTATTATATTTGTGCTTTATTGAAAGACTGAGTGTTTCGAATGTGCTCTTCCGAAAAGATATTGATAATTTCGGAAAAATGTTTAGTATGGTGTAAGAGAAAATTGAATCCTTTTAGTGCTAAGGGTTTTTTCTTAATAGTAAATTAAGAACTTGATAATGAAAACTGTTTTTGTTTAACCTTCACTACAATATAAATTGAAGTTCAGGATTTCAGCACAATATCTGCGTCCTATCGTGGCTATGGTATACTTTTGCTACTCTTGTTAAATTATTATAATTTATTTTTGTTTCTTTTCATTGCCAATCTGCATATATTTTATTTAGTGCGTAACTTAAATTCAAATCTTTTCATTTCTTATCGGTCGTTCAACGTATTGTTTCATTATTTAAAATCTTTGTTTTTCTCTACCATTGTATCACGGCAGTCGCGGTCAAACTAGTTAAAGCGACGATGGTCGAATCGCTTACATAATCGGATTCATGCAGAAAAAACTGTGAAAGGGTAATACTAGAGTCACACAAAACATCCGGTGCGCCTATTCATGGCTTTCGCGATTTTAAAATTATTAGTGTCACTTCCGATTAAATTAGCACGTATTTATTCAAATCAGTGAACCGCCAAGAAAGTTACTACGATTATACAATAAATCGGTCAACCATTATCAGAGAAGCCTAGTGGAACCATTTGTTCGGATCTGAGGATTTAGAAGACGCATTTTTTCTCAACGCAGAAACAATGATCCTAGTTTAAGTTTCTCCATGAGCTACAACAGCATAGGGAATAAACGCGACTATTCACGATTAAATTTCTTATATTAAGCGAAAAAAAACTATTGAAACAAACAAAATCTGCAAGCAATTAGAACTTAACTTCATTATTTTTCGGGCTATAATCTGGGAAGTGGTTAAAGTCTGTCTGCGATAGAAGTACTTACAGAACGCAGAACTTAAACGATTTTTTTAGTTTTCGATGACAACTTCCAGAATTTTTTTCCTTTATCTGGCACGATTTAAAAACATATTACAGTCACTATCGACTGCAAGCCAATCAATAATAATAATCAATGGCGCAACAGCCAAATTAGATCTAGACCTTGAAGTAATGCTAGAGTTACTTCATTACGAGACCAACGGAACACTAGGAGGTGAAGTGGTCAGCTACATACGCTCGTCCGTGATTATTACCCCGGTATTAGCTCAGGTACTCATTTACAGCTGAGTGAACTGGTAGTCCGGCACCCAATCCAATTTCTCGAAAATTACTTGTCGCCAAGCAGATTTGATCCTGGTACCAGGTGCACCGAAGGCAAGTGCTCTAGCCACTAAGCCACCCAAACTACCAATAAGCCAATCAATACTCTACATGAAATACTGAACTGCATGTAGTATGTAATCGTACTATTTGCTTGGTTCTGGAAAGATAATAGCCAAAAGTAAGTTACATATGGGAGCCGCAGGCAGAACTCAATCAATTTCTGACACATTTCTCTGAATCTATTAAAAAATGAATGGGCCTTAAAGTTCAAATTCTTTGTTTGAAGCGTTCAAAAGTTGTCGGAAAATTTTCTTAAACATCTTTCTTAAGGACTTTTGTATGGGAGCTACCCAAAGAAGTAGAAGGTTTTCGCTGACTAGTAAACTTGCTCAAAATTAATTTGTACAAAATTTGAAATTTTTCGCTGATGGATTTCTTTAGTTACAGTGAGTTCCGTGAATTGATTGAAGGCATTTCTATACACTAAGGGATAATAGGATTCTCTTCATAATCAAATATAAAAAAATTTCAAAGTCGAAGCTTAAACCGTTCTGAAGTTATTGGTCAAAAATCTAGCACCTGTTTTTTAAGGAGTTCTTAAGGGGTTATACGCAGTCAGAATTTTTGCCATTTGCGTAATAAACATATATTGAAGTATATTCACAGAAAGTTTCATGTCAATCCGACAAACATTCTCGAAGTTGCACTCATATTTATATAGAAGCTTAGGACCGTTTGAAAGAGTTGAACGTGATGAGTGATTTCCTGAAATTGAGTGATGATATTTTTACAGGATTCTTGTATTGCAGTAATTCGAATAAATCGTGGGAACTACAATATTATACTACTGTGCAACTATTGGAAAATCAACGTATAAAAAAATTCAAGCTTCAAAATAGTTCCAAGCTCAACGATTCTTAAGTTATATTGGGTCACGTAATATCAATATATAGTATGTATGGAAGAAGGTAGTGCCCAAGTTTGGGTCCTTATCCATTTTATTTTGCATCACAACCACCAACGAAGATAGACGTATATATATTAACTTTTAATATTTATATTTTACTAATACTAATATTTATAACGTTAATACCGCTTCGTATTATTTCAACCTCGATCATTTCAGAATGTTGGGAGCTCAACCGGAATTCCAGCGTTATTATCGATGAAATAATGATAATTCACTAATCCAAACGTACTACATTTCAGTGGAGTTAATCGAACGTACAAAGCAATATTGCAGAGAAGATAGAATATTTGCTACTTAAAACATAAAATGTTTTCACTATTTTAGTAAAGAAAGGAAGTACACTTAGACATTATACGGAAACAGAAATAAATTAAGATAGGTACAGACGTGCAAGTGAAATAAATTAAAAATTCGAAAGTGTAATTTTATGATCTGCAAAAGTACACAGGTACCTACATAAATCACATTAAAAATTGTTGAGTGAAAATGTTGATAAATTCTTAAATGCATAATTGATTTTAATGGAGTTATAATAAAATAGAATGGTTGAAGCACAACACACATCATTTACATCTATAAAAGCATTTCACCAATTTGTGTTTGAAGTAGCGAAATAATGGAAAAAGTTTTAGAGATTCGTCTTCGATAATGCATCGCGAGAATTGAAAGAAAATTAGAATTCGGTACTAGCTTTCGTTCTCATGGGGCACCATTTTTATAATGTAATATTTCGGGATTATAGTATAATGGCATCAAGAACTTATCAAAGGAATTTTTGATAGTTAAGAGTTAATGGAAATACCCTTAAAAGATGAAATTCAAGAACTTATTCCTTTTAATCATTTGAAGCGCCGAAATTTCTGCGATAGGGCTTTGCAAAAGTTTGAAATCCTCAATTTCATCGAAAAATTATCGTCAGCAAGGAAGCTCATTTTTGGCTTAATGGCTTTGTCAAAAGGCAAAGCATGCGTTACTGGACATCAACAAACTCACATGTGCTTCAAGCGACTCCACGGCATCCACAAAAAGTGACCGTGTGGTGTCGATTTCAAGCCACAGGTGTTATTGGACCGTATTTTTTCGTCAAAAAAATGATCGCCATGTTACGATCAATGGAGTGACTAAATTCTGGCCAAAACATCAGTAATTTGTGGTTTCAACAAGATGGTGCCACATGCCACACAGCTGGTCAAACAATAGATCTATTGGCGGTGAAGTTTAGCATCTAATCGAGTAATCTCGAGAAATGGACCGGTCGAATAGCAAACTCGCTCATACGATTTAACGCCGTTGGGTGGTTTTTCATCGAGTTATGTATGTTAAGTTGTTGGTTTATGCAAACAAGCTAACAAATGTAGAGGAGCTCACAAACAATATCGAACGCGAAATTTACAACGATCCGGCCGACATGTTTGGAAGAGAGGTGCAAAATTGACTCCAAAGAATCGATCGCTGCAAACCTGCTTACACTAGTCGTTTAAACGAGATCGAATTCCATACTTAAACTTAACATGTGTTGTAGATACTACACGTGAAATTAATTTCAGCCCGATATCTCGATTATTCTGTGTTTTATTTAAATACAAATTTGTTATGTCCCAATTGTTAATAAGCCAATGTTACATAGCTTCTCCTTATCGATGAAACCAAGGTCATCGAGGAAATAAGCGCCGAGGTTCCCTTTTCTCATTCCCGACAGTGCTGGACATTCGCATAGGGCGTGGAAGATTGACTCTTCCATTTCCGGGTCACCACAGCTATGACAGAGATCATTTGCCTCGGCACCTAGTTTCTAGCATGTCTACCGATCAGGAAGGACCCAGTGAGCACTCCGATCAGTATTCTGGCATCATAGAGCTACTGAAGATGACAAACAACCGGTTTTGTATAAAGCGCTTTGAAGCCAAAAGTACTGTGAGACGTGAGACAAAACAAGGTCGTTGCTATTGTTTTAGCGTGAGTGTAAGTGAGACAAAACAGGTTCGTTATATCAATTGTTGCTGTTTTGCGTGCAAGGGGAATGCGATGATGTCCGCCTTCAACTCAATCCCTGCTTGTCATCTCCGGTATATATATATCTCTATAGCTGGCATCTTTCCTGCTCAGGCTCAGAACATACTTTCATCTCCCGAGATCATGTTCAGGTCAAAGAGTTCTTGATATTGAGCATGTATAGTTAGGTTTGACTGTCTATCGCCTGCCCTTTGCAAGTATAGTGAGATGAAAGACTGTTTTATGGATCCGATGGAAATAGGAAGTGCTGATCTTCCACTAGTGATCTAAGGCCAGATCCTGGACGAGTAAGTTCATCAGCCAGCTCATTCCCCTCGATTCCACAGTGGCCTGGCACCTAGCAGAAGACAATATGCCATGTGCCCATAAAATTAAGAATGGCACAACATCGTCTAACTAGTTTTAATAGTGTTGTGTTCTAGTTAAGGGCCTTGATGTCAATTCATATTGTAACCTTTAAACCGAAACCAATTTCTGGCATAATATAGTCCGTTTCCCTGTTGGATATCACTCTCCAAAAAGCCATTGAGTGAGAATGATATTATGACCAGCAGGACTAGTTCTCCAGTACCTAAACTCTTAGAGTCTTCAGAGCACCTTTTGCTGCTATACTTTTGATGTCTATGTTCATTGGCAGCAGATGGAGGACAGTTTCCAGTGCAGCCATGTGAGTGGTTCTGAGGCTGCTAGTGACTCAATGCATGGCTAGGGGCTGTAATTTTGTCAGTTTTCTACGTGGTCTTTCTAGTCGCTTTCCACCACACTATCGCGCCTTAGGCTAAGATTGGTCTTATTAGTGTACTAGTTTTGGTAGGAGATCCCACCTGTTTCCGAACATCTTTCCACATGCGTAAAATGCGTTAGACGCCTTTTTAAAGCCTTCATCTATTGTATATTCGGATTCCAGTTGAGTTTCTTCCTAGCTGCTATTATCGGCCCTTTGTCGTTGTTTGTTGAGTGCTCTCACCATCAAACTACTAATTGTTGGTAGCTGTTTTCCTGAGACAAGGATGATCACGTCACATATGCCTTGATTACGACGTTCTCAAGTTTCAGAAGGATTTTGTTGACCACAAGAAGCCAAGATGGTGTGAGCAAACCTTCCTGCGAGGAAGCCTTTGGAGACTAACTTTGTGATAAGACATTTACTCAGTGATTTACTACCAACAAATATTAGTTTTCCGTGGCCAAAAACAATATGGAGAGTTTCAAAAATCATAAAAAATTAAATATATTCAACAGAAGTCATCATCACCAGAAAGCTAAACGCGTACCAATTATTTCTAAAGCCACTGTACTACATATCATACTTAATTCAATTTTGTATACGTTGTGGTTCATTAACATTTCGTGACGAGTCGTTCTCAATGTATGAAAAGTACTTTCTACAGTAATTTGCTTTTAGAACTACAGAAACTCGTCGCTGGCGATGAACGACCGGAAAATAGTGTCAACAAGTCGCAGCAGTACTTGTACCTTGATGGGCAGATACTACAACAAATTTACCACAACAATAATTATTGTATCTTGAGTTGTAGCACCAACCACCAACAACAGCCTTTATCGTCTACATACCTGCCTATCCAGCAAGAATGGATCGTAGCTGGGGGTCACGGATTTTTCTTTCGCTTCATATAATTACGGTAGTATACAAGGTACTCGTACAAGCCTCTTAATGATGATCATTGTGCGATCAAACTGATATGAGGAAAATGCAGCGCGATCTTTTCGCTCATCATTTTACGATAGATAGTGAAACTTTCAACGAATCTTCTCCGGTTCGAATTTGGCCGGACGGCGTGGCTGAGTAGGAAGAGAGGAATGTAAGAAAAAGTCGTTATTACACGCTTGACATCAAATAGTTAGGATTGAAATAGCCACATATCCGATAGAAACTGGCGAAAATTTATTTTCAATTTGGCCGCATGCTGAGCTTTCTCACAGGCAACTGAAATCACGATTCACGACACAATCTTCCAGCCTAGAATTAAAAAAACCACGTCTTTCTGAGGTGAGGATTATATAAATATTTGAGAAATTGGGACACGTATTTTACGCAAATCATGTGCAATAAAATCTAAGAAGATTAGATCGCAATCGAGAACAATTCATGTAGGTTTCGGATTTGAGTTATCCATCTTAATATTTCTATTGCAGATAAGTCTGCCAATTAGAGTACCAATTACTGCAATACTAAAGTATCAAATTAATTGAGCTTAATCTCCAGCGCTGTTGCGCTTTATATAATATTAACATTCTATGTTGTCTTGAGTAGTAATAAAGTCTATTTCAATATAACAAAAAAACATTTGTAGGTCAAAATTAATTCTGAAGTAGAACTTAAAGACTGTCAGCGTTTTATAGTTTTCAATAAATTTTAAATCGCATGAAAATCTATTATTTGTACTAGCTGCGTCACGCTGTTAAGTTTGAGCTTTCACGCTTGATTTACGATGGATGTAACGTACTAAATGTAACGTAACTGAACGCACGCAAATGCCTGTAAGCATGCTTCCAGTACAGCACATGTGTACAATGTAGCCATTCGCAATGGAACGACGAAACATACCACATTCCTATTGTTAAGCTTCTGCGTGGAGTCCGAGGTCCTTAACGCGCAAAGATACATATTATTGAAGTCCAAATTTATTTTGTCCAAGTCCAAGTCCATAATATTGTCGCCTTAAAAACATATTAATTTTTCGCTTAGAAGCTTTCAAACCGAGCTGATGTCCTTGTCGTGTTGCATTCGTTAGAAATGGAACATCTTAAGGAAATCAGTTGTTGTACACCGTCTTTCAATGCTGTTAATTAATAAAGTGCCAAACTGTAACACATGTATACACCCTAATTATTCAGAATGCTTTATCTCAAGGCTCATCACGTTGGCGACCAGGGGGTCAATTCTGGTTCCGTGAAGTGATAAAATGATAAAATGAAAAAAAAAATTGTCATTAACGTTTGCATGAAAAAACGAAAAAAACTGTCAAACTGTTTTCATTTCATAAAAAGGCTAGCACTGGCAAATGCAAATTTGTTATTCAGCATTTGATTCAGCCAACATTAATAACAAACATATTTTCATTTTATCATTTTATCACTTCACGGAACCAGAATTGACCCCCAGGTGTCTTTCAAAGATTGACAAAGATTTTAAATGACGAAATAATACCTACCACTTAAAAAGTGGCAAGAGCTTAAGAGTTTAAAAAGTTTACTTGAAAGTGATAAACACTGGCGGGACACGCTTTAGATGCATCTTTTTCTTCTGTAGTGTGCATACAAAATGAGAGAACTGCTTTGCATTATGCAAATATTTTGTGAAATGGCTTATCCTCTGGAGTTATGGAGGACTAAGTCTTTGTACCTTTCACACTATGAGACAGGACTTTGAAGGAATTTGGTTTGCCATAACCTGAGCTGAATTAAACTTAGTTAGTTTGATATATGTATTTACGAGAAACAACACAATATCGTCGAGTTAACAGCATACATGAATTCAGTAACTCTTCAGAACAGAACTCCAAGTAGTATTCGATGGAAGTAAGCATACTCAAATATAACAACGGCAATGTTTACTTTGTAGGTGCCTGAAGGCACGCGCAAAACATTTACCACTTCAAAACCATCAGGTAAGAATAATTTAAATTTAAACTGCTCACTCTGTCTCTAACTATCTTTCGATGTTTCCCGGACCAAAGTCTTATACCTACATACTCGAATATGTTTTCGTATTTATTTGCAGTGGGTAGGCAACATAGTATGTCTGCCACGAGTTCCATCATGTCAGAGAAGCTACTAGCTAATCGTATTTTATGGCTGATTGTTTGATATTTCGGAGGCGAAACTACCATATGTTTCTATTTTAAGGAACCACAAATCGGGTATATTGTTCCAGTACGGATGGACTTTTATCATAGAATATTAACTGATTTGTGCCTCAGGAGGCTCACTAGCATTTGCTTCCATGTTTGGTGCCTGACCCCCCAAGTAACACAAAACAACTTCTTTCTCTATCGCAGAACTTTAATTGCTGTAGTAACGTTGTGCCTACCATCACAATGGATAAAAAAGTCACGATAACCAAAAGGTTAGAACTAAGAGTTGTTCCAACGTTGTCACAGAAGGCAAAATAGCCAAATATCTGTATGACTTAATTTTCCATTTTTACAGAGTTTTAGTTGCGGTTATTTTGATCAACATGGAAGGAATTCGCATTTTAACAGCAAAATAGTTGTTACAACCAATCGGCTGTATTTACAACCTTTTCGCTGTAGCGACAGCTCTTAGCTCAACAATTACATTACTTTGGCGATGTCATGGGTTCAATTACCACTCAGCGCATAAATTTTTTTTAAAAATTTTTCAGTTTCAATTGGATTCGAAATATTCGAAATATCAATATAAATACTGAACAGTGCGGAATATTTAATAGCAATTAGTTCTGTAGCGATACTTTTCGGTTTAAGAAATTGTTTTCTTTTAAACAGAAATAAAGCTGCGATGTTATTAATTACATATTCATCAAGTGTCTTATACCCCTGTTCAGTGAGACTACCACCACCAATGAATGCAAATGATCGAAATCGTCAGCTGACTAACGATGGAATGCATCGTACACCGGAAGGAACGATTTCGATACAATCGACCATTGGTCAACTTATCTCAGTTGGTCGCGTCTGCGAGAATCTCGCAGATTTCTCGGAGACATTTTGACTTGTCTGCGAGATTCTTCGAGACGGCTTATGGACAAAAAACACGGTATCGAGATAAATGCTCCCCGACATCTGGAAGACATGTCTGCAAATGTCCCGATAGCAAATTTTTGTTCAGCGTAGCGCCATCTGTTTGATGATAGCGTGTTGTGATAAAAGCTCGTACTCTCTCCAGTTGATGAATATTTCGCGGAGATTGACATCGGCTGAAAATAAGAAAGCGGGCTATAAAATGAAACGTGCAGGCAGGGGCGAAGTTACCTTACTGCATTTTCCAATCACTTCTCATCACACTTGTGTCGTTTTATTATAACCGCACTAGAGGAGTAAACTTAAACTGCAACTTTTCGCGTATTTAATTTTCATCGTGTAAGTCGCGGATGACATTTGCAGCGCTCGGAGTGATGCGGCGGGTTTTTGCATTACAAATAGATCGTGGTGGAAGCACATGTTCTTATTGCTATTTCTTTCTAACTAGTGATGAAGAAAGATAATCAATATGATTCCTAGGCTCAAACCATCGAGATTTTGTCTCGTAAGAGACAAGCGACCAACTGGGTTTCTCTACAAAATATGTTTGAACAAAATAATAAAAAAAAAATTCGTTGAAATCTCAAACCGTTTTTGTTTTATTAAATTAAAATTATTGAAAAACCCTGTACCATACTAATACTATACTTTTTGGGAACGAATACAGTGTACAGTATAAAGTGAACTTTTATAACGTGCTTTCGGTTATAGCACACCTTTTTTCAATTCTCATTCACAGATTTGAGAGGTTCTTATGTTGTTTACAACGTACTATCTGTACTACATATAGTACATATAAGTAGGTCCCCTCAAGGTACGTAATAAACGGGTTGCACTGTAGTCTGTTGTTCATTCTCAGAATGGCGACCTCCAAAACTCTCCAAAGCAGTGAAGCAATACTTTGTTAGGCTGTAAGGGTTGCCAGATGAAAAACTTTCACTGGAAAGATTAAGTTGGTTGGAAATATGGGAAATCAATTACTGTCGTTTAATAGCATTCGAATTCACAGCCTCGATGATTGATTAATACATCCACACCTCAATCTATCAATATGCACAATACGCGACCTGTGCATATTTGAATATAAAACAAATCAAACCATAAATAAAAGTCAGACTAAAGCGAAAATTTTTCAGTTTACTATTTCAGTCCGTACAACATAATAAATTTAACAATGAAACATAATTAATCTTGTAATTAAATCGTCAGAAGCAAAATTTCACCGCAAATCAAACAATCAATGTACCTTAAATTATTATTAAAAAACGGAACATAATAATTTATAATCGATCATATCAACAAAAGAATAAATTAGTTCAGCATTACACAGCTTCTTTCAAATCGCGGTTTCGTGATGTATTAAACAAAACATTGTCTAAAATTATGCTATGACTGCAACAATTATCGAACAATAATCTGGTCTTATAACTGGCGCTAAGAAATAAAGAAAGAAAGTAATTTCATATTCGAATTAACGAACTTTCATTTTTATCGATGAATTAGAAAAAAAACTTTTTTCGCGAAAGTGTGTTTTAGGAGTTATCCGGGAATTATCAAATCTCTTCTTCTTGATCGGTTCTTCGACGATTTTTTGATGGGAATACTAAGATTGAAAGCACTTTTTCCAGTCGACGTTTTGTTTTTGTAATTTTGTGTGTCTGTTTGATCAAATTATGTCTGTAAAACAAACAAAAATTATTTGCTCGTTAATATTTATATGTGACCTTCAATAATCGAAGGTAGTCAGGCTTCTACATACTGCCTACAAACGTCTGTCTCGTCTCGCATTTCAACTAGTGTTTGTCCTAGCAGTTAAGCGAGAAGAAAGCGAGAGTGATCCACAAAAACCGGACTAATCAAGCCCGGAACGCGAAAGACTCACTTTTTAAAACGATCAATAACCTAAAATGGAAGCTTGAGAAAAAAATTATAAAAACAAAATCATTTGAATACGCGTGTACATACCGTTAAAAACTTAGTAAAAGTTGCCGGTGTAAAGAAGTACCTACATATAAATAATATTAATTAAAACAAATTTCTTCAATTCGGCTCTTTTTACGTGCAAATTTCATTAATAATTTTCGAATGTCTGCATAGGTTAATGAACTACCGTAAGTATTTATAACGTTTTTAGGTATAGCGGAAATTTGCGTCTTCGTGTAAAATTACGATCGAGAGATTTGGACGGATCTTCACACTTGAAGCGGAAAGAATTAGAAAAACTTTTGTAGCTATGAGAACGCTTGTGCTTGCTTTCATGGTAACTTAGACATGCCTTCGTCGGAAGAAGAGAAGTCTCAAAAAATTAGACTAATGAATAGGAAGTGGGCTATTGATTGATTTTTTGTCTTCAATACCATGTAAACAAAGTGTTTGTAAAAATAAACAAGAAAAGTGAAAAAAATATAAATACATAGATACTTTATTATATAAAAATAACAAAGTTAATGTTGGCTATGCTCAGCAGGGGCCGAACTAAGAGTTACGAACTATTCTATCTTGGTTACTCGAAACTCGAATGTGAGTGACAATAAGAGATGGGTAAAGCCCCCCCCCCCCTCCCCACAAATGATGTCCCTGAGTGTGTTAACTCCGACTCACTCACTTGAAGGAACTAGTTCAGTGGACTAGTTCCAGTTCCTTTTGAAGGTCAGAGTGAATGTGATGACCTAAAAAATGGGCCTTGCTTCCCCGGCGAAGAAGAAGTAGTTCCATTTCAAGGTGACTGAATGTGATGACCTCATTCACGAAGGAACTACTTTTGAAGAGCTTCACATCGCAAAAGAACTAGTCCTTTTTGAAGTTGTGTCACGTGGTGAGGGGAAGTAGAGTTCATCAAAAGGAGTTATGTGATGACCTAAGAAAAAAAAGAGCAAGTAGTTCCGAAGTTCGGAGTGAATGTGATTCCCTAAAAAAGAGGTCATAACTTCCCAGGAAAAAAACTCATTACTTTTCAAGCTGTGTCAAGTACCGAAAGGAACTACAGTTCACCAAAAGGAGTGAGTTAATTCATTCATTCACTTCAATGAACTGTTCTTTTGGAACAGTTCACTCACGAACGACCCATCTCTAGTGACAATGGCTCCATTATTATATACTACGAACTTCAGAGAAATCTTTTGAATCTAACATTTCTTACTACTTGTATCCGTATTTTAAAGTTTTTATGTATACAGTGGTGGAACTATAGTACAATAATTTTGCTATATATACATACATTTGTCATATGTATACTGTAGATGAAACCACGTTTGGCGGCACACTACATAAATACATAAGTACATAAGTACCTACATACAAAATAATTTTGATTGTATAAATTCGAAAAATTTGATGGCACACTTCAAGAATCTCGTGGCACACTAAAGTGCCTCGTCACCGTGGTTGAGAATCACTACCATAGAGTATTATAATAAAGTTTAATACTTTGTTTCTATAGCCAAGAAATTTCGCGGCTCATAGAACCCGATTTTTAAGTGTTTCAATCGTATTCCTAGATTTAAGGGGGTATTCTAGTCTAGAAGCCCGAATTTCGAGAGTTTTTTGAGGAGTCATAAGAAAAAGCGATTGATATTTTCAATATTTTTTTGTTATGGCTAATTTATTCATATTTTAAGAGTACATAAAAAATTAGAAAAAAAAAAATATTAAAATTTCAGCAAGTTATGCGTCGTTGAAGTAGAGGGGGAAAAAGAGGCCGTGTCCTGGCCGCCATGATATCTACCCTCCTGGTCACTGGAAAAAAAAATTATGAATAGCTTTTGATCAGTATAAATGCCACTATCGTATGAACCAGTAAAAATGAAAAAAAAATTTTTTTTTCGTAAAATGGTGGTTTGTTAAAAAATTGAGGTCGATATTCCCACTAATTTTTTAACTTTCCCGAATTTTTTAAAAATATTGAAAATTAAATTTCCAGTTTTTATTGGTTCATACGATAGAGGCATATATTAAAAATATTCATGCCAAATTTCAAGTAAATCGGTCGATTAGAACTTGAGATATTATGGCGGCCGCATTGAAAAAAGTAGTTTCGAGAAAAACGCATTTAAAGTTTTACGTTAGTTTCAGGCAGTGTAACTGATAGATGCGTACATACAGGTTATATTTTCTTAATCATCAATCCCAGCTCCATACATTGGACCTTCTTCTACTTCATATTGCTGATTCTCAGCGTTTCTTTCCGCAAGACGAGCAGTTCTTCCTTCTTTTGAAGCATTTGAAGAACTGAAAACTCAAACTAAACGCACATAGAATAGAATGGGTGCTACGTCACTAAAATGACTATAACTTTAAAAATAATTCAAATTTTGAAAAAAAATTTTAGGGAGATATTCTTGAATATCTAAACTATCGAAATATGGAAAAAAAAATTTCAATTTTTTCAAATTTCTAGACTAGAATACTGCCTTAACCTGACGAGAAATCAAGAAGTCTTCCGCGAAGTGAACTTTTAGAAAGTGTCTTCATGTTAATTAAATTAATTAAGAAAAACATACTGCTAGCTAGATGATATACTGAACTCCGAGCTATATTGCAGTTAGGTACAAAGTAGACTGAGAAGTGCACGTGCAGTTGATCCTTTGTTAAGGACATTTATTTAGTTGCTACTTGAAAACAAACGAGAATATCTTCTCAGTTTAGTTTAATATCTGAAACTATTGAATGACTTTCATGTGGGAGGTACAGATCCTTTTAACTGGTACCATTTAAAAATTAATTTGTATAATATTTTAAATTCCTCGGCTGAAGCGTTTAAATGGTATCGAAAAATATTCTTGAATAAGATAGATAGATTTCGAATTGGGGTTGGTTTCAGACAGAGGTAACTATGTCTGAAACCTCAATTGGAAATAGTGTTACGACTCCCTGGATTATCTATAATTCCTCTTCTATTCCAGTGCTTTCAATAAGGCTTTGAATTTTTCGAGCCGGAGAAGTCAGGAATTCCGGTCGTTCAATGAATTTCAGACCGAAGTGACAAAGTCTTTTGTAAAGGAGTCCCTCACATTCATAGAGGGTAGTGTTTCGTCATCGTCATCGTCATCGCTAATTCTGTATATTTTGCTCTCAGGCCTATGAAGATGCTTCCAAACGTAACAATGTTCAGTCATAGCTTCCACTAGGTAAGATCTGCTTAATTTCTTGCTTTTCTGCGAAAGTTTTGGCAGAAATAGCTTTGAGTGTATGTTACCCGGTGATAAGTTTCAGTGAATGGCACTTTGCGATTTTTGCCACAGAAAGGATGTGGTCCCACATCGTAACTACTGTTTTCCGGAATGATTCTAACTCTGTTGTTTTCCAAGTGCAATCAAGCACTGAAGGCAATTTCAAACAAGATTGTAGATTTGAACTGACTGAAGAGTTGCTGTCCAAAAGATTATATCTGTGGTCACAGGGAATAGCCACGTAAGTCGAAGAATGGTAAAATGGTATAAGTGTACTGTGGTCATATCACAAGCCTTAAAAGTACTGTGAAGAAGTTATTGTTACATGTTATTTGATCACATTGATGTCAACAAATTTGATTTTTTGTCAAAAACTGGATTTATAGGAATTTTCAATAGTAAAAATAGCAAAAAAGTGCTGCCTTGAATAGTTTCGTTTTTAGATTTACCTTTTTAGATTTACTCTCATTATAAAGCGAATTGAAGCAAATTCATCGTAGACTTACACCTTTTTATTTTATCTGGTATAGGATTTATAACCCAGTAAAGTTAATGGGTTGAGTATTCTGGAGCTTGTTGTTGTTTCATGTATACTTACGCTTTCCTATCCTACTCTGGAGAGCATTAAAACGCGCCTATTATTCGAATAATAACGTCTTATTGATATCGTTGAATTAGTGATTTTCATATTATTTTTATGTCTATCTAATTGCCAGATAGATTGCGGAAATAGTATGAGATTTAAGAAAACAATCTGCCAAGAAACTTACCGCAATTTCATGAACAGAAACTTTTACTTTTGATAATGCCCGAAATTTCTCATGACTTTTCATTGCATCCGCTCATCGGCAACAATTTTGAATTTGAAATCTAATGCCGATTTATAAAATGTTGAGCTTGAGATGATTAAAGCACAGGTAAAAAATGTAGCTAAGCAAAATAACCGTTGAAAATGAAGTAAATATCTGTATGAAGAAAGTCAAGACCCAGAAACACAAATTGTAAGAAATTGAATGAAAACTAACCCACACCCACAGTAGATAACAAGTTGTTGTGTATACTATACACCACGTTACATATTTTGTTGAATTACTCCTAACAAGAACAACTAGAGAACAGATGAAGTAAGTAACAAAAGTACCTGCATTAAGATTAGCATCCAATCATATTTTTCACACAGTTTCCATTCTCATAGATTTGATACTAAATCGGAGCAAGAATTCAGAAAGCAACTTTAAGTTCGGAACATCTGACAAATGAACTGCATACAGCATTTGCAATCAATTTTATGGTGAACCAATGCAATGGTGTATTTTCGTGTATTTCTTTATTTTTAGATTAATAGAATAAAAAGGTTGATGAACAAATTTTAAATAAAGTAGTAATTATAAAGTAATCAGACATAGGAGTACAGTTGTTGTGAACAATGTTCAATGAAAGACTTTCGCGGAGAGGCTGTAACTAGAAAACTGTTTTTCGATATATTTATGTCGAAATGAAAATATACAAGATACGTTTCTGTTGGTTGGGGCAACCAAGCAACTATCCTGTGCACAGAAACCTATCCGTTCAGTTGCTGTTATTGGTTTTTTAATCTTGTCCTTTCAAGAAGAAGGAATTTAAAAAACCTGGTGGAAAGTAATATATCTGTATTAATGACTCACAGCTTGGCATAACTATCCACCGCTTTGTCACATCCTTTTTTCGTATATTTGTATTATCATTTCGAAAGTGTATTTAGCCTTGTTTGTTGTCCTGAATACTTGATTAGTGAAGTGAAAAACCATTTTAAATTTCGAAATATCAATTGAGCCGTTGTATTTGAAAATGTTATAAGTCCATTTTTTCATGCATTAAAATATTTAAGGGTTTAATTTTATTATGCAATAGATAATAATTATTAAAATTGTTAAAGGAAATAAACAATTTTTTTAGTTCCATATGAACTTATACCACTTTCAAAAATAACATATTATAAGAAATAAAATAAAAAGGAACTTGAGTCCATATTTTTGTTGGTATTGACTTTCTTAAATTTGATTTTTTATATAAATATATATAACTTTTTTTCGTCCAGTAGACTCATTCCACTTTCAAAAAAGACGGCTCAATTATTTATTGGCTTGCAGTTTGTATTAAAGGTCATGCATTGCTTTAAGAAGAGCATATTGTTCTTATGGCCAAAAAATATATATATTTTTTAAATTCTTATTTTAGACTCAATTCTGGGTAAGACTGTTTAAATCGCAAGACTCCACGAGATCAAGAAGTTCCTCTTCTGGAAATTTGTATTTTTTTACGTTTAATCCATTTTCTCAAAAACCTGCCACCTCTGCAAAAAGGAAATTTAAAATTTTAATTATTTAATAATGTAAAAATTAGATGTCCAATATATATACAACCTTCGCAAAAATAGTAAAATCTTACTTCACTGTTTTTGCTCGTTTTGAAGTAAGGAATGGTTGGTTTAAGGGGCAGCTCTGACTTACAGACTGAGCTCAATTAGCTCAGAGGCCGTTTGGGAGCCACAAACTCGTGTTAATGGCGAGGAAAGGTTTTAAATCTTTTATTTTTTTTATTTTTGTTAATGAATGTATAACATTGCAAGAATGTTGTGTCAAAATTTCAAGTCGATAAGAGCCAAATTAACGGAGTTATGAGCAGTTTAGACGCTTAGTGTGCAAAACATTAAAGCGTTTTTCTGAAACTTCATTTTTGAAGCCGGTGTACGTTGTAATGCAAAATGTATTGCACCGATTCTTTTAAAATTTTTACTATTTCTACAGATAAATCACCAGGTAGTGACGTCGAGTTTTTTTTAATCTTACACTTATTTTTTATTGTTCAATAAAAAAAGTGACGTTTTTTTTAAGCAAAAATCGCGGTTTTGACTTCCAAGTGCTATCAAAAATGGAAAAATCGGTTAAAAAAATCTGCCAACAATCTGGGCGTAACTTTAATATTTTTCCGGCAGAAGTTTGGAATGTATAATGTTACTGAAAACCTAACAAAAAGGTCGGGAAGCGGTTAGAATAACGTATGCATTGCATAATTGGGTCATTTGCGGTCTAGGGGCTGCAGAAGGATAGCACTTACAAATAGGTGATTATTTAACAAGCCAGTGGAAGTGAAAATCTGATCAGTAGCTCAGTTCTGTAACTTATGAATGAGAAATTTCTCACCAAGAAGTCAAAATGAGGATGAATTGATGCAGTTTTCTCTCTGTATTCTCACCAAATGAGGAAGCACCGTACTTGACTACACATTTGGCAATCTTTCATTTCTCATTTGGTGAGAATACAGAGAGAAGACTGCATTAATTCGTCCTGATTTTGACTTTTTGGTGAGAAATTTCTCATTCATAAGTTACAGAACTGAGCTACAGATCTGAGAGATATGGCAAAATTCATGAAAAAATATACAACCATTTTACATCCCCTTAGGGGTCGAATTTCAAAAAATTTTAAAAAGGCCTTCTAGATATTTATATGAAGAATCCGTAGAACAAAAATGAGTTCGATATTTGGGAAGACCTAGTAGATATGACGAAAAACGTGAAAATATGTGCATTTTATTTCCATTGATAATTTTTTTTTGTCCCCCTTCCGAACGCCAATGGATATTCGAATTTTTTTTTAATCAAAATTACTTTAATACTAATATTCACTTTCCATTTTCCTAAAAAATTAATACCAAGAACTTTTTTACTAGCACATGCTAAACCAATGTAACCAATAGTTGAAGAGGCGACAGCCTGACCACTTAAAGAAATGTTAACGTTTAAGAGAAATTTAAATTATTGGAAATAAATATGAATTTGAATTTGAATTCGAATTTACTTTTCTATTTTAATTACATATACACATCGAGTTTCAACTTAAGCATAAGCCGTTCTATAGCTAGGAAAAAAAAAGCCCCCACCCCCGTACCATGCTACCCCTAAAAAAAAATATATTTGTCCAACATGCCACTACTATAGCTGTATCTTAATACCAAGTTTCAGCTTTATATCATTATAGGTTCTTAAGATATAAGCATCGGAATCTTTTCCCTTTCACCCTCCCCTTTTCCTTTTTTGGATCCGGATCCTTTTTTGGATCCGGATCCTTTTTTGGATCTGAATCCATTTATGGATCCAGATCCTTTTTTGGATCTGGATCCTTTTTTGGATCCGGATCCTTTTTTGGATCTGGATCCTTTTTTGGATCCGGATCCTTTTTTGGATCTGGATCCTTTTTTGGATCCGGATCCTTTTTTGGATCCGGATCCTTTTTTGGATCCGGATCCTTTTTTGGATCCGGATCCTTATTTGGATCTGGATCCTTTTTTGGATCCGGATCCTTTTTTGGATCCGGATCCTTTTTTGGATCTGGATCCTTTTTTGGATCCGGATCCTTTTTTGGATCCGGATCCTTTTTTGGATCTGGATCCTTTTTTGGATCTGGGTTCTTTTTTGGATCCGGATCCTTTTTTGGATCCGGATCCTTTTTTGGATCCGGATCCTTTTTTGGATCTGGGTTCTTTTTTGGATCCGGATTCTTTTTTGGATCCGGATCCTTTTTTGGATCCGGATCCTTTTTTGGATCTGGATCCTTTTTTGGATCCATATCCTTTTTTGGATCCGGAGCCTTTTTTGGATCTGGATCCTTTTTGGATCTGGATCCTTTTTTGGATCTGGATCCTATTTTGGATCCGGATCCTCTTTTGGATCCAGATCCTTTTTTGGATCCGGATCCTTTTTTGGATCTGGATCCTTTTTTGGATCCGGATCCTTTTTTGGATCCTTTTTGGTGTTTTGGTGTCTACTAGTCCTAAAACGTGAAAATACAAAATTTCAGGGTATCAAATTTTTTTGAAATTTCAGTTCGATCACAATACTTTATTATTAAAAATAATAAAGTTAAACTTGACACCTCGAGAAACATCTCGCCTAATAAACCCGATTAGATTTTTTTGTTTCGCATGATCTAGTCACGAGTTGTAGCGTACACCACAATACAACCGTTTTTCGATACGCCTGCGGAGATTTGCTGCCTTATTTATAAATATTTTGAAATGAAAATTTTGGAAAGTGTAGTTTAGATGTTGTATTATTATATAAAAATGAAATAAAACAATCCAGCATTACTGGTATCGTCTAAAAAAAAGATTGAAAATATGTTTTATTTTTACCGAATTAACCTTACCCAGCCTTTAAGGGGAGGTGTCAGATCCCGACGAAAAATAAAATGAATTTTTTAAAAAAATAATGATTTTTTTTAAAAAAATAGTGAATTTTTTATTTTTCATCCTAAACATGTTGAAAATACATGGACAAAAGGATAGTTCGATATCGAATGTATTTCACGAGCTGCAGACCTATTTGTGGAATGGTTGGTCGATATTCAATACGATTTTTTTGTAACGGCAAACTTTAAACGCGTTTTTCTCGAAACCATTTTTTGCAGATCGCGGTCCGTTCTACAGCTTTAACGAATGCCCTTTTTGAACTGTTGGCTTCAGAGCATTTGGCAAGGCTGTAGTAGGTACCGCCTGCATCAACTCACGCCGATCGCAGCCTTACGTCTGGAGCTGGAGTCGCCATTTTGCAATACGTTTTTTTTTTAAATTCACAATTATTCTTCACTTATAACCCATATAACCCATTAATAGTTTTAGCCTTATATTTTTATTTTATATAAAAAAAACCTAAAGTTGAGGCATTTTTCGTGCCTTTTGACTGCTAGCTCCCCTTAAACCAGGATCGTGTTGGTGCTGTGACTGGGGAATAAAGAAAATGAAAATGAATGTGAGAAAAATTATTGGATTAAATCGCTGTAACCACTCTTTGCTGTTCAGGAAGAGTCATTACTTTCCAATTTTCTTCGCTGAAATTTCCATCAGGTCCCTGTAGAAAAGTCTGCCTAGTACTCGCTCTCGGACTTTAGATAAAGCTGACCATTCGCAAAGGGAATGAACGAGCGACTCTCGCTCATTAGTGTCCTGGCAGCTGCAGCAGTGTACTGTAAAGGCAGGGATATGTATATCCTCTAACCTTATGTTTTAAACATTTGTTTTATAAAATTATAAACTTGGTATTACAATTATTTATTTATAAATATCAATGTCCTATAATTTTTTTTAGTTATTTATTATTAATGCAATAAGTTTTAATTTATTAGTTTCTAAACACCAACTAAATTTTATTTTTATTTATTTTATTTTGTTACACAATTAATCAAAAATAAACGACATTAGCGAAACACAGTTACATATGTCTCTATGCCCCGGGAGCCAGAGTACAGTGACTTTGAGCCGTTCCGCTAAATCTTTAGATCGTTTCGACATAACTGAACTAGTTTAGAGAAAGTGGTAGTCTAGTGCTTTGATTGCAGTTTGGTTGTCGGTAAAAATGACGATGTTGCGTTTTGGCGATAAGCTCCGTTTTAGTGTGCGACAGTCCTCCCGGATCCCTAGAATCGCTGCTTGGAAGACGCTAGCGTGGTCCAGAAGGCGGTAGGACTGAGCTATATTATGTGTATCTGAGAATATTCCTGCCCCGACCCCGCAGTTCACTTTCGAACCGTCGGTAAATATTATCGTGATGAAGTCTGTTTCCACCCTACCGTTCTTCCAGCTCTCTCTAGTTGGGAATGCAACAAAACATCGTTTGGTGAAACTAAGTTTGGGATGATGTAATCAGTCGGTTACGTAACAAATTCCTTTGGTAACTATCCCAGGATGTTACTATGCCCGTGTGACTTCGCAGTCCAGCACCCAGATTCCTTGAGTCTGCCGGCATTGTTTGATCTCGGTGTTTCTTATATAATGGTCGATAGGTAGAGTAAAGTACAGTAGCGCGTTAAGAGCATCGGTCGGGCATGACCGCATAGCACCTGTAATGCCTATGTGTATCTTCGTTGAACTCGACTGAGTTTAGTTATGTTATAGTCCTTACTCAGAGCGGGCCACCGTGCTAGTGACCCGTAGTTGAGAATTTGACGTATTTCAGCACAAAACCATACTTGGTTTGAGTCTTCACTTCTTGCCGAAGGTTCTTTCGCAAGCGTAGAAGGCCAGACGGGCTTCCCCCACCCGGTTTTCTACGTTGAGTTTCTAGCTCAGCTTTAAATTAAAGATAAAACCAAAATATTTTGCGCTGGAGGAGAGCTGGAGTGGTTGGCCGTTGAGGCGGGGAAGATTAATGTCTGGTATCTTCGTTTTCCTGGTGAATAGCACCAACACAGTTTTATTTAACCTGGGACACAGTCGGTAGCCAGCTCCGTCTATAATCTCACTGATTACGGAATGAAATAACTGTTCAAAATTTCATTCCAGTGGTTTCTGAGAAAATGGGTCAGAAAATTTACACTCCAAAGCTTATGCGATGCTCTCCTTAATGTTGAATTTGATATAGAAAGGAAAGTAGGAATTTATTTTCCATTGGAAAAAAATCGGTATGCTTTTTCAATATATCATCAGCCGATATTGATATATTTTTCACTATCTATGTATATATATATTTTTTTGAATCAACATCCCTAGTCTGGAAGTCCTTTCTTCGACAACATCGATGATTACGGAAGGGTTAAATCGTCAAGTTTCCGAAGAGCTTAGGCTGAGTTGGAGATGATTAGTTTTAGTATGAGGTTTCAAAGGGATCTCCATATGGTCTTTCCGGTGCCAAGTGTCTGTGACGGTTCTTGGCGCTGCGCCCCATCCTAAACGACATTCGCTAACAATATGACTCGATCATTCTTACTTTTCTACTGAATTGTCAGAGAAAGAACACTTATTGGTATAAGCCTTAACGATGGAAGGTCCTATATTTTGGTTTTCAGTTTGAAAAACTTTAACATCCACATTTAACTTAACCAACCGAAACTTTTTGCATGAAGAAAGTTTAATTCATTGGCCTAGATTTGAAGAAGAACAATATTCTTCTACTTCTTTCATATATACCTAGTCATTACTCGCTTGGAAGATCACAGTACGATTCGAATTAGATAACGAATAAGCTTGTTAATCGAAAAATCAAACAATTATAATACTGTTGGATTCCAAGATTCAAGCAAACTTATATTTTAGAGCAGTTTACATTAAAGTAGTACCTACGACATTTAAAACATAATTACTCAAACATTTTAGTATAAAAATATACTCTGAGAGCAGGTTAGAGTTCAGTTAGTTCTAGATTTCGGCAATAAACACAACAACGATATGTCGCAACCAGAAAACTTCGTCGGTTCTATATTAATAGTGTTCAGTTTTATTTTTATATGTGTATCAGTTGCTCCTCCATATAATGAATATAATAACCATCAGACGGACACCATTGGAAATACAATAAAGTTCTGCTTCGGTCAATCGGAAATATCTCGTTGCTTCAAGAAGCAAATTATCAAAGGTCTTGACACTGCAATTAGGGACAATGCTACTTGGCATTTGAATGACTATTTGTCAGTAGAGAAGGATTCACAATGGAATAAAAGCACTTCGCTCATGAAGGACAATGATTTGAACATCATGTTAGTGACAAAAGTACAAGATCTAGCAGAGTCGCGGTCATTGAAGTTCAGAGTATCTCCATTGGAAGCAATTGAAGGTAGTGGCATGGCTTAGTTACAATTATTGCAAATCCATAAATAATCTAATTTAAGGCCGTAAAAAGAAAAACAAAGGCGGCAAGGGTGGATTCGCAATGATGGGTGCTATGGCGATGGTTGGAATGATGGCTCAAATGGTCATTGGAAAATTGTTGTTGTTAGCCGGTGGAGCATTCATCCTGGCGAAAATTGCACTCCTCTACTCGGTTATAGTAAGTGCTAAAAATGTTTAACTTCAAACAGTCATAACTTGGTAAAAATCTTAGAGTGGCTTGAAGAAGTCAGGAGGCGCGAGCACGGACCACGTAATTTATGCAGAATCAGGTGGAAGCAGTGGCGGTCATAGCAATGGATGGCACAGAAGTATTCCGCGTTTTGCTAATCACGATCCATACAGTAGTCATTATCCTGAGGAAGAAATACATGAATCAACGTAGAAATCACAAAACCAAATAAAAAGATAATTTATATTAATAAATAATTTATTTACTAGTGTTCAGTACACAATATTTTAAAAAATATATATATATTTATTTAGAGTGAATTTTGAATGTATTGATAATTAAAGTTTTTATGTTCGAGGAATATGACCACGATATGCTTTGTCCTGCATTACCATTTCTTCTTCTCCGATGCTTCGATGGTAGGACCCTGTACCTTCATGTCCTTCATATTCTCCATGACTAGATGAGTAGGTGTGACTTTGCTGTATTTGTGGATGTTTCACAATTTCATATGTTGTTTTCTCATGACCCTCCGTCGTCACCAGTTTCTTCAGGCCAATAATGGCGCTAATTATTAACGCAATCTTCCCAACAATCAGTGCCTTGCCAGCAACAATAGCAATTGAATGATATGCCATTTTAAGCATGCCAGCCTTTAACATCACGGCCGCTATGAATGGTCCTAAGTACTTCTTCATCTTTTTACGTCCTTCCTCGACCAGTTCGGTGCTCTTTTCCTGACCAAACCAAAATAACTTTGGAATATTCACTTGTAATTGATGCGAATTGATGAATTGGTATAAACGACTTGTCAGGATATTATCCAAGCTTTTTGCCGACATCAAATTCAAATCGTTGTTGTTGAGAACTGGTTCATCAAAGGATCTGTGCTTGTCCTCGATTTGTTGTCGTTTCACTAACGAAATACCGTCCACTAAGAGTATGCTCGGTACCTTTATCGCTCGTCCTACAAGTTTCGCACCTTGTACCTTAAAGCATTGCACTAAGTCCTTGTTACTTTCGCACTGATCGTAAACTCGTGAAATCACTCGTAAAATACCACTATCAATCGGCTTAGGTGAAATATCCTTGCCGTAAACAACTACAAGGCACACAATTGAAATCACTAAAATTCTCATAGTGGACGCGATTTCTTTTAACTTCAGGTAACAAAAAGTAATGAAACGCTACCAAAGATGCAATCAGTTTTATAGTATTGCACTCTGTTCTGTACTAAGGTAATTCAGTGGGTTTCAGAGCGTGCAATGCACCATATCTGCTAAGCGCGCTTGAAATTTCTGGCTTGGATAATTCGGTACAGCACGTAAAATAAGTGGGTCTTTAGGTGGTAGTGATCATCTCATTGCCTTTTCCGGATAGTATTTTAATTGCATTCCTACTTCCATTTCATCTAAAACTGCTTGTTTTATTTTACACGCACGGTCTGCACTGTTTATTGAAATCACTGTAATTATCTTTAGTAGAGAGTAAATCTAAAGTTTAGCATACAGTGCAAATACGCCAATGAAGTTTACACCTGGTTGCATGTTAATTTTTATTGACTGCATGAGATAAGCAAGTATGAAATTAAGTTTTCTTTATGTATATTTCAGTTTTTTCTTGTGGATCTTACTTGAGAATTTGATACTAATTTATAAAGTAGGTGGTTACCTATAGATTGTAACTATCAATTATTTATTCAACTTCTTTCTGGAGTATTGCGCTGAATGAAAATTGTACAGTATTGCAAGACTCATCAAGTCCCAAATTTCTAGAACATATGCTCATTCGGTAGGTAGGTATGCGTGACTGCTCGCAAGAACAAAAATACTTAGACCAAACAAAAAGGTCCGTTGGGTTACCACAGGATCATCGAATCGTGCAATGAAGCGTGAGAGAGGAACACCAAGATTCCAAATTCCGGCATAATTTGAAGGTTAATACCGCGTCAAGCGAGTTCATCAGCGCTTCAGCCATAGAGTTCCCTGGAATATCGCTGTGCCTTGGCACTCAGCACTGAAGAATATTGAACTGTTCTGCCATCTCCTAGAGATGACATTTTACGGCAACCGGTGATGTTGTCAAGGCCAATCCCTAGGATTTTATTGCCTCTTAGCTGTCTGTGAAAATGTTAATATCCCTAGTAGATCTTACATTATACCTCAGCCAGGACAAGGTCTCCTGGACCGACTGATAGATATCCAAAAAATTTGATACTCTGAAATTTTGTATTTATACTTTTTAGGACAAGTAAAAATCTCCAATCTGACTGCCAATGGTCTGGGCGAAACTTTATTATTTTTCGGGTCAAAGTTCGGGAGCAGTCAAAGTCGAAGTGTTTATAAACAGTTGTTTCGAGGTAATAACTTGTTCCTAAAATAAAAATATTTATAATAGAAATAACTAATTTCATATCTCATCTGAACTTAGTGATGGCAAAAATTGTGAAAACATATGCAATGATATTGATATTTTACTTCCAACGGTAAAATATCAAAAAAAATTTGAAATTGGTTTATAGGAGATTATCAGGCCTATTTAGAACCGAGTCACAAGTCACAAAGTAGGTCTAGAGTCAGAATTTTGTAGGAATTAATTGTGACTTTCCACCTACTTTGTGACTTGTGACTCTGATCCTGAATAGGCCTGTATATTAAAAAGTCTGTGGAAGTGATAAGCGATCTAATATCTCATCAGACCCGTGAGCAGGATTGTATGATGGGGGGGGGGGGGGGGTTATCAAGATCCCCCATACTAAATGTGATGACCTACAAAAAAAAAGGTCCTCACTTCCCTATGAAAATAGGCCAATGGGCCCCCCGTGCGCACGGGCCTGTATCTCATCAATTCTAAGAAATATATGGAAGTCTTGAAGTCCATTCAACCCCCTTACACCCCTTAGGATTGAATATCTAAAAATGCAGAAATTGACTTTTTAGTGGTTGTATAGGAAACCTTAGAACGTAAAATTACTTCGATATATCATCAGACCTTAGCATTATATAGGAATCTGTGAAAACATATCCAACGTTCTTAAACCCACTTAAAGGTTGAATATCCAAAAACCCTAAAAGGAGGTAATAGATAAATACGAAGACGCTACGGGAAAGTAAAAACCAATTCAATTTCTTATTACTTCTAAAAGAAATTACGGAATTCGTGGAGACGTGAAGACGTGTTCAACCCACTTAAACCCTCTTAAGAGCTGAAAAAGGAAAAAAACTTAAAATCAAGTTTTGGGTTATTATTACGCTAGCCCGTGAAAGTAAAGAGATATTGGATATTTTATCAGGCTGTGGGGATATGGCAGAATTCATGAAAAAGTATACAACCCCCTTGCATCTCCTTAGGAGTAGAATTTCAAAAAATCGTCAAAATACTTCTAGGTATTTATATGAAAAAGCCGAAAAAAAATTAATTGAATATTTGGGAAGACCCAATAGATATGACGAAAATCGTGAAAATATTCACTGATAGTTTTTTTGGACCACCTTTCAAACACAAATGGATATATGAGTTTTTTTGCTAACTTGCTTTTAGAGTTGATTTGCATACATACCGAGATTCAACTTTGTAGCATAAATCATTTTATTGTTAGAAAAAACATGCCCACCCTCGTAAAACGTATTTTTGCAATATGCCACTACTGAAGCTCTATCTAAATATCAATACTTTTTTTTATTATTATAGGTTCACGATATATAAAAATCAGAACAATTTCATTTTCCACCTCACCCACCCTCGAATTTTAATTTTATGCTAGAGGTCTATTAAATTTTAACCATTTATCTTACACTGTTCTTTAGATATGCGACGTGAATTTTTAGAAAAATTCTTATCCCCTCCCAGGCTCGTGCCTGGGGGGGGGCGGGGGTTTAAACCCCTCCTCCCCTATCAGCCTATTGTCATATGGAAGTGTGGACCTTTTTTATTTTAGGTCATCACATTTAGTATGGGAGAGCTTGATTACCCCCCCCCCCCCCCAACATACAATCCTGCGCACGGACCTGTCCCCTCCACTTTAATGCTTCAGCGCCTCCTTACATAATTGTACTTTCAGCATACTTTATTTATCAACCTTTATATACAAACCGAATTTTATTTGTCTAGTACAATTGGTTCGTGAGATTTCGCAATCTAAACACCCCCACCCCTGTACGTCACTGCCTCCACTTAACAATTTATTCCGAAGTATTCTCCTAGTATATCTAGATGTCTTTTAAGTTTGAATATATAGCAGTATAAATTTTAGAATGTCTCAAATTCGGCTTTTGAAAAGCTCTATATAATTTCCAAGTTTCAGCTTCCTAGCATAACTGGTTGCTGAGATCTAGAAACCAAAATTTTTGTCTAAAAAGTTTTCTTCACCGCACCCTTCACACCTCCACCCCGCAAAGGTGTCCACATAAAGAGGTATACCAAGTCTACCCACAAAAAAAAATTCAACGAAATAGCTCAAAGGATTTGGGTGCTACGAGCACAATTTCGCGTACACCGGTAGACGTACGGTGGACAGAAGGACTGATTTTTTTTTGATTTTTTCCGTGTCTACTAGTCAGTAAGTCTGTTCTTTTTGCATGCACTTTTTACACTTTCTTACACTTTCTTACACTAGCTCTCGAGCGAGTGTAAACAAATCTGAAGGGTGAATGGTAAGGCGGGAACAAGCCTACTGTTTGAGTATGAGTTTGTGTCGTTGCTCTGACGTCAAATGTTGTTAAGAATAGTTAGTGCAAAAAAGTGTAGAAAGTGCATGCAAAAAGAACAGACCTATTGTCTACTAGTCGGTTGTCTCAGTGGCCTTTAGTGTTCGTTACTCGTGACATGATCTTACGGTTTTCCTTACATTTCAAAAATATCCATTCCCATTTCATACTCGTTCAATTCTCCGTCGCCAGAGTTGGACGGTAGGCAAACAACCTACATATGTAAGTATATCCGAAAAAAAATACATTAAGCATCTTCGATCGGACTAAGTCATATCCCAAATCCTATCAGAAAACCAATGACCAACTTGAACTATAGCATCTCGTTACAAGAAGTCGGTATACCGAGGCTGTACATCGTTAATGGTTGAGTAAATATCTATTTTACAGACGCCCATTGTAAGCACTTCCTTAGCCATCGGTCTAAGGTACCAGGTCCGCACTTTAATCCATCAACTAATATGTTTCAGTTCTTTGTGCATATATGTACTTGAGACGATTGGAGTTACGGGTCAGCTATTTAGGTTATCTCTAGTCTTAAGACCCCTCATCGCGGTGAGGTAGGAAGAAGTCAAGAGCGCACAGAATATTAATATATTCATATTATAACCAATACTATTAATGTAATAAATTATACTTTAGATACCTAGTACAAGCATAGATGTATACATACATAATTCCATCTTTCCTGAATGGAATTTTAAATGCACCTACATGCATCTATAATCTGAGTACCTATTTATGTTGCAGACTGTGATCTGTCCAGATTCTTTGCAAATTAAAATAGAAAAGCAATTTCTCTTTCACGCGTCACAAACGCTCAAAATGCAGTTTATTCATATGGAACTTGTTTTTATAGGTCGATTGCTGCCCTAATGCATCCTCTACATATTTGGTTCTTCTTCGCGACAGAAAACCTGTGACCTGCATGAAACTAACTTAGCAAACCATCTTATCCGCTGGTACAAGTTTATATATGTAGGTGCATTACTACCGGTTCGGATGCAATGCGGCTTGATTTAACTTAAGTCTAATCTAGAGTTAGCTCAAGCTCACCAAAACAAACAAGAAGCACGTGAACGAGTATTAAAAGCCAGTCCGAAATTCCTTATACGGAAATTAGAGAAGATTCAAGTTCAGAGAAAGTGATGATCTTTGGCGTCATGGTTATTTTTTTTTATCAAACGCGTTGAAAATTGTTCGCTATTCGGCAGCCCATCAAAGTAAGAGGTTTTGTTTTGCACAAAAACCTGCGTGTGAATCGTGGCTGAAATGAATTGGCTTTTTTGTTGCTTGCCAGTTGATGATGGGTGATGATTTGAATTAATCTTATTTCATAACAAGCCTTCAGTAAGGCATATATGTACGCAAGAGAAAGTAGTTTTTTCTCTAGACAAATAATTGTAGTGATTTGTAGTGATTTCGTGCAGAAGTCTAGTTAAATAGTCTAATAGATTCACGATATTTTCCCACATTAAATGTTATTCGAAAACTTTACAAAGGTTAGGCTATGGAGAATGGTCATAACAATGCTAAAGGAATTTTACTAATAAATCCGAACTTAATTTTTACGAAATATCAACAAATATCTACTTTCTCGAGTTATAGTGAGTTCCGTAAATTGAGTGAGGATATATTTAATGTATTTTTCCTCGGCAACTATTCGAAGGACTCATCGTAATTTTTGGAAGACCACGCAAAAAAAAATTCAAAGTCAAAGCTTAAGGCGTTCCAAAGTTATTGGCTAATATTCTTGAACACCTATTTTAAGGACGTTTTGTATTGCAGCTACCTGCAAGAGTAGGACAATTTTGCCAGTTAATGAACTTACCTTTAATGCGACCTCACATCCAAATTCAAAATTTCGACATTCATCCTTCTTGACATTCATTCTTTTTGAGCGTAGGAACCGACACACAGACGGACGGACGGATAGGCAGACGGACGGATGGAAAGCAAGCGAGGATGAGGGGTCTGGCCCCAAATAATCAAAATATAGTATATACCTTTTTTTCGTCCGAGAGTCGGTATGTGTTACATTGGGCGGGATTAAACTTATATACATATAATAATCAATGGCACAGCAGTCCAAATTAGGCCTAGGCCTTGAAGTAATGCTAGAAATACTTCATTACAAGAGCATCGCAACACTAGGAGGTGATGTGATCAGCCACACGCTCGTCCGCTATTATTTCCCCGATTCTTAACTCATTTGCAGCTGAGTGAACTGGTAGTCCGGATTTCCGCAACCTAATCCCATTCTCGAAAATTATTTGTCGTTAAGCAGATTCGAACCTGGTACTAGGTGCACCAAAGGCAAGTGCTCAAATCACTAAGCCACCCAGACTACTTATATATACTCGATTTTATTTAGAGTATTGAAATCTGTCAATGCTCTTGGTGAAATTTTATCCTTTTTCGGGTCGAAGTTCAGGAAGCAATTAAAATGGGTTCGCGCTAGAATTCTTACTACTGCTTAGTGGGCAATAAGTTCCCAATACTTCAGCTAGAAATATCCAATTTATCCTTGTGTACCTACTTCTTTTAACTGATAACGTCTGAACTTCAAGGAAGAAATTTTTAAATTTTGTACACGGTAATTTTTAATTTTTGGTTCACCTAAAGATTGACTGGTTCACTTTTCTTTCGAAGATCACCTATATGCGAACCCCTTATCCAGACATAGCTCAAACTTTAATATGCTTTGGATTTCGGTGTTTCGTCTAGTGTATTATACGGTAGACTTGCTAACTTTCGCTTTTCACTTACAATTCTTTCCAAAAGATCTTGAAATCTGCACTCACCAAGTTTCAATTTTCTGCCATAAGCCGTTTATGAAAAAGGAAAAACAGTGCAGTAGAGGAAATAAAAAAAAATTGTTGTAAATAGTTAATTTATATGTAATTGATTTTATATACTTGAATAAATAATAATCGATATTAATTGGTCATTTTACAACGTTTTCCATGCAAAATCTCTATAAGATGTAGTTTCTCCTGCATTCGTAACAATTTCGTCTGAACTTCTTTCAATTAACTTTGGGTTCTGTTCCTTTAGAAGGATGTTTTTTTCGAAGTTGTAAAATCGATCAGGTGCCACTGTTACCTCCGGAAAAATTTGATCCGCTTTAGTTTCATACATCGCATTCCGCTCGTTTCGATAATAACCATTACTCTGATGGTTCAGATGATCACCGAAACTGCCCAAACCAGGTGAGTGATGACCATATCCACCATATCCACCTGTAAGAATTCCGCCGCCATGACCACCGCCAAAAGAACCATGGTGTCCATCTCCTCCATGACCACCGTAGCCCGTAGATAGTGCTCCAAGTGAAAGTGCTCCACCAAATCCAAAGATACTACTCAAAAACAACGCCAGTTTAGCTAATAATGCCGCTTTCTTACAGAGCACAATTACTCCAGCAAAAATCAGTGGAACCAACGCGACGAGATTAAATTTCAGGCCCAACAAAAATGGTAGGATAAACTTTTTTGTAAGAATACGAGCTGAAACAATAAAAAAAATTATAAAATATAATCGGAGGACCAATTGTGCCATCTAGGAGCCGAAATCAGAACTTATAATAAAAAGTCAACATTGATTAAAGCTTACCGGTCGATGGCTCATCGCCTAAGTATCTTCTTTCGTCAATCGCATGACCTGGCTCCATCACAAACTCAAGCATACTGCCAGCATCCTCTGTAGGTCCGACTCGTAGATTCAAACCAGGGTACACTTTGCTCATGTCAAATTTTAAGCTTCGTTGTCCGAATACTGCTCCAGCATTTTCCAATATTCCGCTGTAAAATTAGAGAAATAAAAAAGTAAATTGTCTCATTAAAAGATATCCGAACGAAAAGCTTTTTGCTTCAACCTGGAAAAAAAATATATGTATGTAAGTATTAAAATTGTAGCAAGATGTTTAATACGATTTCAATAGAGTGAATTTAAATGACTTCTTTTTCCTCTAATTTTTATGATCTTTAACATTATCAGGCTCAAAATATTTATTTTTAAAAATCTGCATGGAAAGAACCCAAAAATTAACATCTATAGAGGCATTCTGGGAAAAAAATTGTTGACAGCTAAAGTAAAGTACGGGGTGAGGAAATTTATTTCTTTGTATATTAGAAACTTTGCATGTGTAATTAAGTTATTAGATAAGTAATAAGAGCAATTAAAGTGAAAAAGCTTAATTTTTATTTTCGTAAAACATACCCCCCCCCCCCTCTTCAAGAAAATAGTTTTTTTTTCACATTTAATGAATTTTTTTAAATCTTTTAAGCATGTCGATTTATCAATTTTATTGGGCTCTTTATATAAGAGCCTAAAAAATGTCTTAAATTTTCTTAATATTAAACTTCTAAAGTGAGTAAAATGAAGTGCGTAAATTTTCACGAATTCCGACATATTCCTTTGATGTAGTGAGTTATCGAATTCGCTGTCATTTCTAGAGGCGCACAGTATAATTGGGAAACCCCAAATTAAATATGTATCTATATTCAACCATCTAGTGGGTGCAAAGTTCTATTCAAGTTCTCACGAATTCCGAAAAATCTTTTAGGTTTGATGTGATCGAATTCACTATACCTTCTATGGCCTTTATATATAATACAATGATGAAAAAATTATTTTAAGGATTTTGTGATGTTCAACATCAATTATTATTTTCAATTGTTGTGTTCGTTTTTACGAATTGTCACACTGATGTCTTATAAGATATTGAATTATTTATTCAAGTGGATTTCCATTGTCGTCGCATTTATGCGTCTGAGCGTCGGACGCAACAATTAACCAACCAGATTTTAGTTCAAGCGTGACAGAAAAATGTGCGTCAGACGCTCAGATGCATAAATTCGATGATAATGGAAATTCACCTTTAATTTATCGGGCTTTTCGATCGTCTAAAAATCTGTTTCGAAATTTTTTGAAAATCAATCCCTAAAGGGATATGTCCATATTTCATCCCGTATCTCGTCACTGAAATTGAAAAAAATAAGTCAATAAATAGAAACTTGAGCGTAGCTTTATTATTTTTTGGGTAGAAGTCCGGAAAGGGGTTTATACCTAGATGCAGTGTAGGTAATGTTTTGTTTTTGGTTGTTTTTCTGTACCAGAGGAGTTCCTTAATGAAACTTCAAGACGAAATTTTTTTCTGAAAAAGCCAATTTAAGAGTGTGTTGGGATGATATTCGTTTCATCATATCACTTAGGTTTGGTGAAATAGGACAGTGCTTATTAATTATGTCCGCTTTTTATGTAATCGTCCAAAAACTGATTTTTGTTATAAAACCACTTATGGAGTAAGGAGTGATATCGAAAATTTTTGTCATGAAATCGAATTCTATGTACCTACCATATATACCATTACGCCTTCGATATATGAGCCGTTGTATTTGAAAGTGGAATAAGTCCATTTTGAAAAAAATATTTTTTGTGACATTGTAACATTATTCTATACAACACGGAGCAACTTTCTGAGAATCTGTTGATGCAATTCTTTCATCACACTCTTAACAAATACCAGTAAAATTTTCTGAAAGATGGCATAAATATTTTTAAACATGTTAAAACGTAAACCGTTAAGCATGTCGATTTAAAAACGAAAAGGACTTATTCCACTTTCAAAATCAACGGCTCATATATCGAATTTGGTTAAAATTTACACAACTGCAATACTTCACACCCTGTAGCGGTTAGATATTAAAACAAAAAAATTTAAATTAAAAATATTTCTAAGCTCTTACGAAAGGAGCACGTAGAAGTAAAATTAGTTTCATTACTCGACATACCTAACAGATATAACGATCTTCGTGAAAATGCAAACAAACACCTTTCCACACATAGTTTCTTTAGCTCCACCACCGCTGAAAAAATTCTGAATTTTTTTTCTGCGGTAATTACTCCTCTGGTATATTACAAGTACTAATTGTAAGTTTAACTTCCTAGCATAAGCCATTTTTTAAATACAAAACCTAGCGTAAGCTGTTACTGAAATATAAAAAGCCACTACCGACCACTATCAAACATTTTATTTTTTTACGTTTGCTCTATGTTACCATCGGTTTCTGTTTTCATTTGAATGTTTACTTTCGTAATATTAACGTGTCGGGTAGTTTTTGTGGTTTTCTTCTTTACCGGTAACTATTCTGGGCCGCCGCTACTGATAATACCTATTTGCTGTTTTTCAGCTACTACAGGCTAATATTAGCACAATAATAATGGAATTGATGCATACATCGACAAATTGGGCTTAAAGCCGATCAAGTTAACAGTTTGGTAGCAACTTAATATTTTTACAAGTTGGCTTGGATCTTGACTGTAAACTATTCCACACTAGACACTAGGCTTAAGAGATGTTACATAGGTATGTCAAACAGATTTTTGAATAGATAGCATACATTCAGGCTACCAACTTATTTTCTAAATAGATTTTTAAAAAGGTTCTCATCTGCGATACTCTTATACTCTAATGTCTATTCATTCATACATTACCTTATGTTCAGTTAGTTGCAGCGAAAAACCCAAATCCATTGGCTATGTCTGTCCGTCTGTTTGTTCGTTTGCCAGTTTGTTTATCTGTCCATCTGTTCGTCTGTCTGTCTGTTCATTTGTACGTATTTCTGTCTGTCTGTTTTTCCGTCTGTCTTTTAAGGACTTTTGTATGACAGCTACCCTAAGGATCCAACGGTTGGCGCTAATTAATGAACTCAGTCTTTCTTTTGATATAAAAATAATTCCTATAAGATTTTGAATCCCTGTTTCAACTCGTACTAAAATTATAGTGGATTCTGTAATTTGCATAAATTTTTGAAGGACTTTTGTAGGATGCCACACGGAGGACTCATTCGATTTGCATGATATTCGGAACTTTCGCTTCAAACATTCTAAACTTTAATAAGGCCGGTTTCACAGTGTGAGCTTTAGTTTTAAATTCAACTTAAGCTCAAATGGAATCACTGTTTCACATTAGTGTTTTAAGGCTTAAGCAGTGTTCAAATCGCTACTCAACTTAAGCCAGTGGATACGAGAGCTTAAGTTTGAGCTCGGATTTTAAGTAGGCGAAGTGTCAAATGGTAAATGTAATTATCCTGTTAGGGTTTTTATTCAATTTTTATTTCATATTTCACGTCTCCCGAGAATGTTCACCTCAAATGCCATACAATTTTGACTCCATTTTAATTGTAATCGCTTTCTAGTTTTTAACGGTATTTTGAAAAATTTTAATAGCATTTTGACATAGCCCTCAAAACAGTGGACTTCACAATTCAATTAGCAGGGTGAAACAGTGTCTTGAGCTAAAGCTTATGTAACCGGCTCAGGTTCAAATGAGCCAAAGCTTAAGTTCGTACTGTCAAATCGGCCCTTAGTATGCAAAATTTCAAGATCCTAACTTGAAGTATGCGAGCAATAATTGAGCCGTTGTATTTGAAAGTGGAATATGTTTATTTTAAAAAAAAAAATGTTTGTGACATTGTAACATTATTCTATACAACACGAAGCAACTTTCTGAGAATCTATTGATGCAATTGTTTTATCACACTTTTAAGAAATACGAGCAAATTTTTCTGAAAGATGACGTAAATATTTTTCAACATGTTAAAACGTAAACCGTTAAGCATGTCGATTTAAAAACGAAATGGACTTATTCCACTTTCAAAATCAACGGCTCATTTGTGAATACGTGTTTTACGGACTCTTGTATGGGAGGTACCCGATGGAGTGGAAGTATATCGCCCATTACCGAACCTGGCCTTTCTTTTTCTATTTTACAGGTGGTGACCGAGTTTCAACTTCCTAGGCCAACGAATTTTTGAGTTATCGTGTAAACGGACGGACGGACGGGCAGCGAATTGATTTGGGGTAATTATTATGTTCAACTTTATAGCTGAATATGTTCTCAAAGGCATATAACATACTCAGTTTTTTAGCCGAACCTATTACCAAATTAAAATTTTATTGCTTGAAGTACATAGTATTGTAGTTATAAGATATTATTTATGAACACTTGTTTTCAGGACTTTTTTTCTGGTGCTTTCCGAGGATGAAACTCACTACTTAAATAAACGTTGATTTTAATTATCCCGTAGAATTTTAACTTTCTCTTTTAATGCGTTCTTTAGTAATATTGGTTTCTAGATGATTAAGCGGTTTAAGGTCTTTTATATGGCAGCGACCTTCGCGGTCGTTTGATTTTCTTCATATTGAGTTTTTTAAAAAATGTATAAAGATATGCAATATTTTGGCATCCTATCTTGAAGAGGTCAGAAGTTATCTGCATCAAGTATTTTAAAACGATTTATATGGGTACTGCACTGCTACCTTCCAGAATGTCCGACACGAATGGACTCATCCTTGATTGTGATTTCAAATTAATTTCTGTAAAATGTTGACTTTTGTTTTAATTAAATTTTGAATTACAGTTGGTTTTAAAATAGGAATCAATACATTTGTGAAGGAGTCCAGAGTTTAGTTTAAAATTCTAGAACTCTTTTGAGTAGCAACCAAATGGCAGTCCTTAAAGAATTACAAAATACCTGCGCTCTCCATGTTATATTTTTCTAGTTTTTCATGTAATTAGCTAACACCCTATCTTGACTGTTGTAAATGCAAATTGTTTGTTATGCCTTGAGACGAACAACTAAACATTAGCTAAAGCTGTATTTAAAATACGTATATACTAGTGATGTGCAAAGCGATTATTTTGGAGTAACGAATAATTACTGAATACTTTGAATTTAGTATTCGTTACTAGTATTCGTTACTTTATTGAGTAATTCGTGTGAGCAAAAAAAAAATTTCATCTGCTCAGAATTTTTGGGATGTCAGTACCAAACACAATGTGAGAAGCTCAAAAAAAAGGTTATCCGCTCAGACGAGCGGCTTTTTGGGATTTGAGTACCAAACACAATGAGAAGCTAAAAACAAAAAAAAAGGCCCGCTCAGAAGAATTTGTTTTTAGAGGGGGTTAGTAACGAATACTTTTGTAAAGTACTATTCGGTACACGTTTCAAGTAACGAATACTTAATAACGAATAATTACTTTTTGCACACCACTAGTATATACTCTTACTATGTACTCATGCGTAACAAATAACTTCTCTATTACTATTAATTAATGACTAGTAACTAATCACAGAGAATAATCTTTAAAAATATATTATTGTCCGGTAAATAAATACATAGGTTCACATATGGTCTGATATCATACGTATACTAGTTTATCATACCGAAAGTCTAAGGGATCCTGGTCCAAAAAGTTTGGAATATTTCGTGAAGCTGCACGTTCATCTTTCAGCATCATTAACCCGCTGGTGATAGTAAAGTTGTCCATATCCTCGATTGACTGTAAGGAGTGGATAGCCTGCTGCCCTACACAATCCATTACGCTAGGCGAGGACGACATTTTTAGGCACTGTCCTAAAACATTTAATTTACCATCACAAAAGCACTCTAGTATCACTGAAGCAAACACCATTAGCTTGATCCTAAGCATGTTGAATGTTGTAGAAACTTCACTTAAATCTTAGCAGGAATGTTTTTATGCAGGGATCAAATGAATAAAAGTAGGTTGGCAAGTTCTTTCCAGATAACTGAAATCTTTTGCAGTTCGGACGTGGTATATATAAAGTCATAAGGCATATAAAGTTTAGTTGGGGTCCGATATGTTTCAGTAAGCACATTTCCATTAAACAAAAGTGAATTTTGTGAACAGTGAAAGTAGTCTTTCTTGCGAGGAAATGACGCGATGGGTCATTTTTGCGGAAAGAAATAGGAGTATAATGCGATAATTTGCAAACGTCTATCTGCGTATAACCTGTGCGGATAACCACTCCACCTTCGCACGCTATATTCACATGTGAAATATAATTGAACACAATGGAATATAACTGACCGGCACTTTCTCAAAAAATGCTATTGTTTCCCGTGTTCTGAAAAATAGTAATGCTTCGATGAGTAAGAGTGAGTAATAAACATTAAGGGACTTACTCTAGGGCCTATGTCTTAATATAAAAATTACGTGATCGTTGAAAACGAAGGTAGGCATAACTTTAGAAGGTGTTAGATAACTCGAATAATAAATCGCATGTAGTTTAGGGACTGCTTGACCTCTAAATAATTACATATTAAATATAAATGATATGTTTAAAACTGAATAGTCTGAAGTAATGCTATGATGTGGTATTGGAGTGATCTGTGATGCTGTAAAACCATTATAATTTAGATGAAGTCTAAGAATATCATAAGTTTATTCCAATCCAAAATTTTGTAGCATGTAGAATAGAGCATCAAGTAATGCGGAAGAGATAAAACTAAGATGGGCACAATATTTTGAACATCTTTAGAACCACGGCCCAAACAAATCACGGACTTCGACTTCGACCGATTAGGATTATATGGAGATACCGCAGTCGTGCTACCTTATATTTTTGGGACTGTAGTTGCTTGCACAGGGCTGCCAATTGCAATCTCTAATTTCAATTTTTTCTCAGCTGGAAAAGTTTCCTATACTATCGAAACCGTATGCAAGTCGCATGAACCATTAGCGTTTTTGCGAACGATGTCGCCAGTTTCTGTTTATATTTATTATTATAGTTTGTACGAGCACTATATACTCGTATGTAGGTATGTCTATCCAAGTACGAAGTTTCAGTTTTTTGCCATTATCGGTTCTCGAGATATAAGAGGAGCTTTATCTTTATCACCCTCCTCCACCCTAATCCTGTACACCCATAAATTTTTTTTTCTGATAGGGGTCTATTAGATTTACTTCTGCTAAAAATTCTAAATATCTATATTACACTGCTCTTGAGATGTGAGACGTAAATTTTTAGAAAATTGCTTATCCCCTTCACTTGCTCACTATGCTCCACCTCCCTCTTAAAAAATTTTACGTTCATCAAACCTTATTTGTCAAACTTTATTCAGAAACTGAATCTTATTTCGTGAGATATATTTAGTAATCTCAAGTCTTTCATCCCTTGCACACCACTGCCTCACTCAAAAATTTATTTTCGATCTATTCTCCTAGTATAGGTACCTACAGATGCTCATAAGATTTAATTTCGTAACATTACCAATTTATGATATGGATTTTAGAATATTTTAATCTCGGCTTTCGAGCCTCTCGGAGTCATTATTCTACCACCCCACACTTGCAAATATGTAGGTCCACTATTGTAGCTCTATATGAAGTCTAAATTTTAGCTTCGTAACATTAGCGGTTGCTTAGATCTTGAAACTAAAATATTTCGTCTAAAACGCGTCGCCCACCTCTCCCTTCACAGTACCACTCCTCAGAATTTGGTCACTTCAGGGGCTTACCCACTATATACATACACAAGAAAATTTAACTAAATAGCTCAAAGGGTTTGGGTGCAACGAGCCTTCAAACAATTTTGCGTACTAGTCCAGTAATCAGAGACAAAATTTCAGTCAATATCGGAAAAAAATAAAACACGAAATGTTTTGACGTAGCTAGGTTCCAATGATGAAAAAGAATAGGGAATCACAGTTTTAGACCAAAATTTGATATGGCGTATGCCCGAAATTTTGAATTTTCTGTTTTGTCGATTTTTAGCCGTATTTTTCACACGCCATATCACTACTTACTAGTACGCATTTTTTTTAAATTTATCACAGTACCGTATTATTGAAATAATAAAGTAAAACAACTCCGCCCGTACCAGCATGTCTCTCTTGTAGTTCAATACAGTCAATCATTTTTAGTTTTCTTACCTTTCTAGTTTAAAGATACCCACACTTCCTTCTACAAACCGCCAAAATGTTATGTTCTGCTAGAGGTCTACCAAAAATTTTATGTTTGTGCTTTGACTCCATCTTAAAAATTTTATGCAGTTTTTAACCTCTTTAGTTTTTTCTGGACGTCTACTATGCGTTGAGACAAACACAAAGATTCAGCCTTATAACATCAACTCTTCAGGAGATATGGTGTTGAGAATGTTTCCATTCCAGCTTTTGAGCTTCTCTTATGAATTCTGTCTCCCGTCCTCCAACATTTGCACACTCATTATCATCAATGGCGCGACAGCCCAAATTGGGCCCTGGCCTTCTACAGGTTTCTGGACAGTGCTATTTTTTTCGACGACGCCTTGTCGGTGCGTCTCAAAACCTCCGACTTGAAGGACCAGTTTTACTTTTTTGTTACACCCCGGTAGGACAAAGGTGCGAGTTTTCAGCTAAATTGGAACATGTAGAAATTCTCTCTGCCATACTGCTGTCTAACTTATTGCCTACTTCCTGAAACGCACAGGTGTTACTGGCCATTTAGGTTAACTCCAAGTGCCGTCCTCCTTTCGCAACCGGTGATAGGATCTGCTTTGGCGGAGAGCATTCCAACATTAGTGCACCAATATCGGTAATTGTTTTGCAAATTGGTTCAATGTCTAAGTCCAACAAAAGTTCCAAGTTTCAAGCTCCTAACATAAGCGGTTTCTGAGATCTAGAAACCAAAATTGTTTCTGCAAGGCGCTATCTACACCTTCTCCACCTCCGTCAAAACTACCGCTCATAGAGGCTCACCCAATCTACACATCACAAAAAATTTCAGCTTAATATCCCTATGGGTGTGTAAAGTACTTAAGCTTTTGCGTGCGGCATACGGCGGACAGACGGACATATTTTGTTTCTTCTTTTTTGGGGTTACTAGTCCACACACCTGAAAATACAAAATTTCAGAATAGCAAATTTTTTTGGAAATTTCGGGTCGATCACACTACTTTATTATTAAAAAATGATAAAGTAAAATGATTACTATCAAATTGTACAATAAATCAAATTGATTACTATCAAATTGTACAAATCTTTTTGGCTAGACAGCTACATATTATGTACTTAGGTGAAAAATTATGAGGCTTGACAAATGCCATAAGTCCACGAAAGGCAATGTTGAAATGGAAGTAAACCAACAAAAGCATTACTCACATTAACAGTAGTTGAATTCGACATTAGCTTGGCCTAGTTGACTCTTAACCGACTCGACTCCACTTCATACTCCAGCCGATGCCATCAAGCTTGTGTATGATATTTAAGATATCACTTGCAAAAATATAGCATCCATCCGAAAAGGTGTGCAAACAAAAAAATCCAACAGCGACAACTTATCAAAGCGAATAAAGGTAAAGCGAAATTAAAGAGCTCATCCGGTATGGATGAAAGTGGCCTTCTTCGAAAACGTCATCACACGTCGGAAGCATAGCCATGCACTTAATCTAGGGTTTGCCGGCAATGGCCAAGTTCGAGGCGCTGATCTGATCCGGTGAAAGTGTTTTCTTTTTTCTTCGAGCACATTTTAGTTCTGTGAAAACTTTCGTTTTAACTGCTTCGTTCCCAAGGTAGGATCGGTTTTGAATTTTAAATAATGTGATAAGAAAACAACAATAACAACAATAAATAGGAATATACATAAAGTTACAAGATTCCGTTGGGATTGAGTATTGGGCTTTAGTGTTGTAGCTGGTGCTTCTGCATTTGGGCAATGCAGTTGTTCGTTCCAATTGGACGCTACACGCTGCAGCCTTTTCTCATTGGTAAACTACTAAAGTTTGCCGACGTGCGACAACTCCATTCAGTAATAGTAGAAACAAAACGGCCACATTTAATGCCCATGTAGCGAGAGAGAATCAGAAAGCAACTTTAGGTAAAGACGCGCATTAAACGTGTGACCCAGAATGCATGAAACTAGCAGGAAAATAGGAGTTCCGTTAAATAACGCTCGATACTCACATTTAAACTGGTAACACTGTCTTCTCGTGTCTCTGTTTTCTTCTTCGCAGCATAACTAAAGCAAGGCTATGTTGCTGCAAACGAGTAGGCAGTAAGTGCTTTTACTTTGGTGGCCTACCTCAGGTTCATGTTTCAAGCTCACGGACAACATCAATTACAGTGAGTACGAGCGTACCGCCATAAAGAGCCTACTGTCCTACTTACGCAAATACGAACATTGCAACAAAAACAAAACTTTTATCAATTTTTAACACGTTTCTCGGTCTATCAATTCGGGATAATAGATATTCTAGTATGTACTTATAATAATTATTATTTTGTACAAATAAATAAATTAATTAATCACCGACAGGTGCGTTGTTTTTTCAGTCTTTACATTACAGACACGAAATAAGACGTTAATGATCTTAACTTATGCTAGTATTGTTAATCATGTAAATTATATTTCTAAGGAAAACAATATTTTTCAATTTTTATATTTTGAATATTTTCTTTAATTGGACTCTATAATGTAGTTTTGTACATGTAGCTTATATTGCTTGATCTATGAATTACTATTGAGCTAAAGTAGGCTAATAAATCATTTGCTGTATTTATTTTGGGCTAATCCCGTGCAATGGCTTATGACTGGATATGATTTCTCGAAACCAACATACTTCGGAATTCGTTGTGCTGTCTGTTTATTTTATTCTTGTTCGTCTTCCTTACTTTTTTTTCTTCATTCATATTTTAAATAAATAATAATTTAATAAATTAATAATTGATTTTTTTTCGTTAACCTAGTTAAATTTTCATAATTTATGATATTTGTTAGAAAGAAAATCTATTTGGTGTATGCTGAATATGCAAGATTTTGTGCATCTAATGCGCGACCATAGTGACCACCACCACTATGCTCATCGTATGAGGACGAATGTGAATATTGTGGGTGTGCAACAACTTCGTAGTTTTGTGAGGAATTCTTGGAATCGAGCAATTTCTTAAGTCCAATAATTCCAGATAATAAGAGAGCTAGTTTTCCGACAATCAAAGCCTTGAACGCGATTAAGGCCAAGAAACCAATAACCAATGGCAAGAGTGCAGCAGCCTTAAGTTTCAAAAGCAACAACAATGGCATTAATATTTTCTTGGCTTTCTTCTTACCACGAGCTGAAAAAATGAGAAAAAAAGGTAATTTTAGTTTTTGTTTTAGATATTGAGAAAAGGGTTTTGGATAAGTATGGCGTCTTGTTATAATTTATTAATGAATGTCAAAGTTTTCATGGTTTATATCTAGATCAGCTCATCCTATTTTCTTTTTTATGTAATAGTCGTGCTACAAATCGATATTCACTTGAGTTCAATATAAAAAAAATCTTCAAGTAGTTGACTCAACTTATCATAATCGAATAATTCAACGACCCGAAAGAAATTCGATTGAATAACTTCACACAGCGGAACGATGATTAGACATCTTTTAAAATTTGAGCCTTCTCATCACGACCTTTACATCTTATTTCTTTTATAACTTTCACCTGATCGCAATGTTAGATCATACGATATGAAGTAATATTTTGTGAAAAATCACTTATCGTTTTTTAATGGACTGTTTGAACTTGACACTGATACTAGTTAGGTGCTTACCTTCTTCGAGTGACCGTTGCATTTCGGCAATAGAGTCTTTTGGTACTTTAAATTGGAGCGTATGTGTTCCAAAGAATCTGGCAATTCGGTCGACCAACAACGAATCAACTTCATTTTCGCGTGTTTCAATGTCACTGGAGAGATTAATGTCGTTTAAGGATCGACCACTCGGCATATCCTCGGTTTTGATCATTTCGACACCTTCCGATAATTTAATGTCTCCATTTTGGCCGTCAATGAAGTGTAAGGCTCGTTCCTGGAATGGGTTTTTTGTTTTAGCATTCTAAACTGGCAAACAAACATCACAATGATATGGCATTATATTAACTCACCTTAAGACATAAAAACATGGGCCTGTCACCACAATCCTTCACTACTTTAATGGCCGTTACAAGTAAACTGTCACTCTCCGAAGGAGCTGCTGCAGCAAGAGCAGTCACCGCCAAAATACACAAAATATTCCTCATTTTGAACTGTTTTCGACACTAGCTAATTTTCAATAATTCTAAACGCCTTATTTATATTAAAGCCCCCGTAAATCGGTACGTTATTTTTTTTTTTAAAGAAACAAATTGTCTCTTTGGGTTGTTGGTGGTCAGAAAGCAACCGGTGAACTGTGACTACAAGACACTGATGGCCGCGTTTTATTCCCTCAGTTTGTGACGATGTTACAGAATTTAAATTAACGTCCAATTTCAACCGTCTTCGTCGTTTATAAGAAAGCAGCTCGCAGCCCGAGCAAAATCATATTGTTGTTGTATGTGGGCAATTGCTCCATCTTCATCATAGTCGTCATCTTAAGCACAATACAGTTTTAACAAGTTCCTCGTATGATATTTAGCGAAGCTGCATTTGGTTGGGGTTTTTTTTATTTACTCGTATCATCTCTAAGTAGGTATCATCCCAAGAAGAATATACCTAGATGTTGCAATTTGCTCCACCTGCCAAACAATATTCACACGATGTTGTACGTGTACTTCAGTCGCGGTATTAGCATAGAAAAAAGCCTAGAGGTAAGTTGGTGGGACTTTCTGCAACTAAATGGTTACACATACTGTTAAGTTGACGCACTCCCACATTATTACGCGAAAGAGAAAAAAATAATACTGGTGCTCAAAAAAATTTTTTAGCGACACTTTGCAAAACAGAAAACGAAATGAGGTAAATAATGGTAACAATTTTCCTTCGTACCGGGTTTTTGTCTTTCTTTCAAACTTTTATTTAAAATTCCAGACTATTGATATTTACATTTCAATCAGGCATTTTCAACTGTGGAGCTTCTGCGAAAATAGAAACTCTTTTTTCATCATGGCATTTGCGTTGACCGCTACAATTTCACTAGCCTGCGGAATTCCATGATAATAACTTTGATGAGTACATAATTAAAAGTATAGTTAAATTAAAGTGGCATCTGCAATGAATATATCTGGGAAATTTTTGTAACAGTTTTTCACCTTAATTCAACTAGTGCACCATCCAGTCGAAGAAGTACAGTGGATCAACTCAGTCAAGAATTCATTTTATTCTTAGCTCTTTTCACATTAGTCTACTGTTTATTGAAGCTGGTTGAGATAAGCGAAAGTTTACAATTAACAAGATTTAATTTGATTGCCAAAACTTAATTCTGGCGTTAATCTTTGGAATACCACTTACAGGAATATTTTTTACATGCGTAATTTAAACGTTCGTACGTTAATTGCCTGATAAATGGCAGGTGAGCTAGAGAAAAATGAAAGCACTTGACTATTATGGTGTTTTGAGAGCGTCTGACATACATTTTTTTTTCTAAAATTCACGTGCACTTGGTATGTATTTTCTTTATTACTTTTTTAATAATAAAGAATTACAACCCCAAGGTTTTTCATTTTTGAAACTCATTGATTTCTTGAGAACGAATTACGTCAGAAAGATGAAATTTCATTTTTATATAGGTATATGGATGCAATATCGGAATATTCAGTAATTTTAAATTAATAAGGTTGATTCATGCTTGTTACATGATGTAAAAGTGCTTTATAATAATCAGTGCAACAATAGAATTTTATTAAATATTTCCCTCGACCATATTATGGTTTATACCCATTATTCATACAACGTATTAAGGTTATTACAATATTTAACTTAATATGTCATAAACAAACGAAAACCATAATTTCTCCAATAGTGAAAGATGTCTCGTTCGTGGAAAAAAGTATTCATGCGAATTTGGAATTTTAAAATTGAAATGTTAATAATTAAGAAATATTTATATGTATAGAAAAATCTTATTTTATATATTGTAAATATTAAGTATTTTTTCCAGCTATGAAAACATATATTAAGCTTAAAGTCTTCCTTTACTTTTGCTATACAGAAATATGGAGTTCATGAATGTTCAGTGACTTGGGGTTTGATCCAATTTTACTTTATTATTTTAATAATAAAGTATTGTTATCGATTTTTTTAAAAAAAAATAAGCTACCCTGCAATTTGTTTTTTACACGTTTTATGACTAATAAACACCAAAAAGCAGAAAAAATTTTCACTCCGTCTGTGCGCCGTCCGCCGTAGGCAAACTCATTTGAGGAATTATAGCTGCCAAACCCTATGAGCTATTAAATTGAATTTTTTTTTCTGAATAGACATGGTAGACTCCTAGAAGTGGAATTTTTTTGAGGGGTGAGGGTGTGAGGGGGAAGGTGGGGTAAGCGTTTTAGACGAAAAATTTAGGTTTCTAGATCTCAGCAACCACTCATGGTAGGCAACTGAAACTTAGAATTTCTATAGAGCTTTGATAGTGGACCTATTTGCAAAAAAATTGCTGATATGGGTGAAGGGGTGTGGGAGTGGAGGGAGAAATAATGCGTCCGAAACGCAAAAATGCCGAGATCGACAAATTCTAAAATCCACATCTCCTAAACCGTTATTGGCAAGCAATTAAAACTTAACAAATATCTGTAGTTATACTAGGAGAGTAGATTAAAATAAAATTTTTGGGTGGCGGTAGTGGCGTACGGGGGTGGGGGTTGAAATACTTAACATTACGATATCTCACAAACCTTTGGCACCAGAAAAAGAAAATTCGGTTTGGGAATAAGGCTTGATAAATAAAGATTGCTCAAAGTAAAATCTTTGAAAGGGGCAGGGGAGCAAAGAAGTGGAGGGGATAAGAATTTTTCAAAAATATCACTTTTCATATCTCATTAACGGTGTGAGATAGATGCTTCAAATTTTTACCAGAAGTAGGCCCAATATAGCTCTAGAAGGGAAAAAAAATTGAAGATGGGGGTGTAGAGGGTAAGGGTGGGGAACGGTGAGAAGGAAAAAGTTCAGATGCTTATATCTTAAGAACCTGTAATGATATAAACCTTAAACTTCGTATTTAGATAGAACTATAATAGTGGCATGGTGGAAAAATAAAATCTTTTTATGGGTAGCATGGTACGAGGGTGAGGGGTGTTTTTCCTAACTTGCGAGCGACTTATGCTATAAGAAAAGTGAAACTCGGTACGTATATGTAAACCAACTAGAAAAGTAATTCTGATAAAAAAAAATTTGAGTATTCATTGGCGTTCAGAAGGGGGGGCAAGAAAAATTATCAGTAAATATAAAATGCGTATATTTTCACGATTTTCGTCATATCTACTCGGTCTTTCCAAATATTGAATTCATTTTTATTCTACGGATTCTTCATATGAATACCTAGAAAGTGTTTTCAAGAGTTTTTGAAATTCGACCCCTAAGGGGGTGTAAAGTGGATGTATTCTTTTTCATGAATTCCACCATATCTCTCAGGTCTGATCAGATATCGAATATCTTTTCACTTCCCCAGGTTTGTTTAACAATCACTTTTTTTTAAGTTTTGTATTTTTCAACCTCTAGACCGCATCCTGGAATATGCCAAAATTATATAATTCATATGTTACACCATATTCTAACCGCTTCCCGAACTTTTTGTTAGGGTTTCAGTCACATAGTTTATTTTTTCGGTAGAAGTTCGGAACGCGTTCAATTCTGAGGTACGGAAGACGCTACTATGTGACTGAAAACCTAACAACAAGTTCGGCAAGCGGTTAGAATAGCCTCGCGCTAAACTACTTACATACGCCGCTGCCACAAATAACATATGAATTACATATGTTGGGTCGTATTCCGGGATGCGGTCTAGGGGCTGAAAAAGGAAAAAAAACCTGAAAACTGGTGATTATTAAACGAGCCTGTGAAAGTGAAAAGATATTCGATATCTGATCAGGACAAAAATACCTCCCATCCCCGTACCATACTAGCCCTAAAAAAAAATATATGTTTCGAACATGTTGCTACGTGTTACTATAGCTCCATCTAAATACCAAAAGCTGAACCATTATAGGATCTTAAGATATAAACATTGGAAGTTTTCCCTTTTCGCACTCCCCCACACTCACCCCCAAAAATTTTCCCGTTCTATTAGGCCTTCTTCTGGTGGTTGTAGGCATCTATCGTTCACTCTTCTTGAGATATGAAACGTGATTTTTTTAATAAATTCTTATCCCCTCCACTTCTATGATCCACTGCCTCTTTTTTTTTAAAAATTGAGTTTGTGCAATTTTTATTTGTCAACCTACTATTTATATATATAAACCAAATTTTATTTTTCTAGTGCTATGGGTTTGTGAGATAACGTAATCTAAAGTTTTTCACCCTTACACCCGTCCACCACTGCCCCACTCAAAAATTTGATTTGAAACTATTCTCCTAGTATAACTACAGATATTATATATATAAGTTTTCAAAGTTCAAGCCATGAGCGGTTTAGGAGATATGGATTTTAGAATGTCTCGACCTCGGCTGTCTTGCATTTCGGGCGCAGTATCCCCCCACTCCCACACCCCTTCACCCATATCAGCAATTTTTCTGCTCTATTGAAGTTCTATAGAAATTCCAAGTTTCAGTCTCCTAACATGAGAGGTTGCTGAGATCTAGAAACTAAAATTCAGTCGAAAATGCTTCCCACGCCACCCCCCTTACACCCTCACCCCTTAAAAACTGTTCACTTCAAGGGGTTTTACCCTGCCTATTAAGGAAAAAAATCAATTTAATAGCTCATAGGGTTTGGGTACTTTAAGTCCTCCACCGATTTTGCGACAGACGGGGCACAGACAGACTAAATTTTTTTTTGGTGCTTATTAGTCATAAAACGTGTAAAAAAGGGGTAGACAATTTTTTTTTTCAAAATCGATAACAATAATTATTTTATTATTAAAATAATAAAGTAAAATCTGCCAACACTCTGTATGAAAACCTTATTATTTTCTGTGTAGAAGTCTGGAACGCATTTAATGCTAAGATGCGCTGTATGGCTTTTATGCGACTGAAAACCTCAAAAAGATCGTTCCAAATAGCGTCCTGGTCATTCATTAGGTAATACCCTAGATACGCTGCTTGTATACAAATCATGTTATTGAAATCATGATATGCGATACAAGGTACCCATGATACACAGCCCATACATGTTATACTTTGGCATTTAGCAAAGACAAAATTTCAAGTATCTCTCAATCGTATCTTCGACTGCTAGATATTCGTGCCTATATTGTTCTTGCGGAAAGCGCTTTCATTGCTAATAAAGATATGTACAAAGTGGACCATTACACCAACCAAAAAAGTTAAAAAACTCTCAAAAAAATGTAATTTTGGAAGAATATCAAAATCCACAACTGTCATTCATTCAAATTTTAGTTGATTTTAGTAACAGATGGCGCTGATGGCAGTTAAAAGTATGCTATATCAGCTCGAATTATCGAATTTGTAAACCAGGAAAGACTTTGGATACTACTTTAATATCAGCTCTTTGACGTACTATATGCGCTTTATTGGGTGATACACTGGTGATATTGTCGATATCATGATTTGTATACAAGCAGTTTATCTAGGGTATGAGCCGCTACACTGCTATAAAGTTACGCCCAGACTATTGGAAGATTTTTATTTAGATATTTCCCTTTCAAATTGCAATAAACCATAAGTGATAAAATGCCAACACAGCTCTTTACAGGTTGTATAAACAAATATTCTGAAACCGAATTTTAGGCGATTATGTATTTAATATTAATCAGACTTAAATGATATGCCAGAATTCGTATAGTGTTGAATATCGGATAACCATGAATATAATTTTTAAAATACTATGTATGAATCCCATAGAGTAAAAGCGAATTTGAAATTCGTGAAAACTTGAACAATATATTATACCCAGAGTATTATTTGTTCGAATCTTAAGGCTCGTGTCCACTGGCAAGTAACTTGCGACATTTCTTGCTAGAGTAATTTGGTGCGATGTGTACACTATCTGTCAAATTACAGCAATTTTACTCTAGCAAGTAGCTCTACAAAAATCTTGCAAGTAAAACTTGCTCTTCCGTATACACTTCATCATCAAAGTTTCGTTGAACTGTCAAAACGAAAAAGAAAAATGGAAATGAGCAAAAACGTGTACACGGTACTTCACTTGGATTTTCCGTTCATACTTCGCACGTAAACTATGGAACTACGACTCCTAAAACTGAACTTAACGTCATATCCAATGCAATTGTACTGACTTGCTGAAAAATTTCGGAACCGATCGGAACTTTCTTGCGAGATCTCAACTCTCGCAAGTTAGCGTGTACATTCACAACTTGCTTGAAAAGGCAAGCGTTTGCTGGCTTGAGTAAAAACTTGGGCAAATGCGCTCTCGGAACCGTGTACACATGCAGCAATAAAAATCTCATAGAGCAACTCTAACAAGTTTTGCTTGCTAGTGGACACGAGCCTTAAAGTATGATATCAAATCGTCCCAGAAGGATTATTTGAGGTATATGGAATGTATGTATAAATTTTAAACAACTTTTGCGTGGCGGCTGCACAGAGAACTCACACGATTTCGTTTATATTCATTAATTTAACGGGAACTATCGGTATCTTAGACCCTTTTGTAGATTACATTAAGTACTACCTACGATCAGATCGATTTATGATGCCAAAAATAAAAAGAATAGAGTTTAACTTTGTTTGTGTTTAACTTCATAAATAACTAAATCGCATACTAATCTGATATAGCAATACACAAGAGAAATCGTAAGAGTTCACAATGTCATTTCGAATTGGTTCAGTGAAACAGCCTGCAAAACAGGCTGTTTAGGGTAGAGAGAAATTTTACTTAATACATTTTTTAATAATAAAGTATTTTGGCCAAACCACAAACTCGTGTTAAGCCCGGATGTTAGGGGTTGTTGTGACTGTGGAATACAGAAGATGAATGTGAGAAAAATGTATTGGATTGAATCACTATAATCACCCATGTAAGGAAAAGTAATAACTGTCCGATTTTTTTCCGTGAAATTTCCATCAGGTTCCCGTAGAAGCCTAGCGCTCGCCTATCGCTCGCTCTCGGGTTCTAGCTAAAACTCCGCAAAGGAAATGAACGAATGACTCTCGCTCATTAGTGTCCTGGCGGTATATTGAACGGAATGCCCAATTTGGTTGTATGATCCCCAATTGGCAAGTGATCTGTACTGATCGACGTAGCTATGGCATCCCGGTGAGATATGGCCCTAAGGCGCCTATCTACTATTATTTTTTTTATAGTAATTAAACCCTAGATCACGACTTTTATAAGGCCTAGCTTGATGTATCAAAAATTTTCGAAGATTTTCATCTAAAGAAGGTAATCTAATCTGAGATTACAAGAAAATTTTTTTTTTGCAATGCGTAGCACCTACTAGCTAAAATCTGGCATAGCTCATATAGTCTGAAATTCCAACCAAAGTAACCCAGTTTTTGGCCTAGTATTTCGGCTTCAATTAAGCTGGCAATGCCAAAGTCATCAAAAATTCCGAGCATGAAGTATCTTTTCGCGCGTCCGCCTCAATTGAAACACTTTTTTAGTTTATCGGTCATTAGAACTTAGTTATTATTTGTGAAATATTCATATACCAATACATCATATTAACCGATTATTTATTTTACCTTTTCTGCGAAAAATGTGATTTCGGAAGTACAGATTAAGTCGACAATCCAATTAATTAGCCGAAAGTGTGAAAATGATATAAGTTTAGTACTTCTGAACATGCTAAGTGCTTGGATCATATCAGTGAATACTCCCACGTACTCTAATGGAAATATCGAATTTCAAGACCGGAGAAATTGATCATTCCATTGAAGATTGTGTGGTGGTAGAAAGTTTACTTTAAACATAGGTAGTTACTACTGCATGCCTTTGCAATTATTTACCTATTCCACTATCAATAATTTACTTAAGTAATTTATAAACAAGAATATGTACTTCACACTTAATAATTTAACTTTATTATTATACTCTGGATGAAATCTGAAGAATAGGTATTATAATTATGTATTGTAATCCCGCTCAAAAGTTTGTAAAGCATTGTTGTTTCATGTTCATTAATGGCCAATAACTCAAAATCGTGATGTCCGTCTTTCTGTCTTTTCGAACGCACGATAAGTCAAGAACGCATTGACATAAGAACAAAGTGGTGGTCACAATTCGTGAAATAAAAATGTTAGGGCTAATTTCGTATATGAACGAAATTGGCCTACTGCTTCGGGTAGCTGCCATACAAAAGTACTTAAAACAAGTGCTCCAAAATAGGAGACGATAACTTAAACTTTATTACATTTTGGGTAGAGATGCAAAAAGCGTTTAATGCTGAAGTGTATGTTACTATATAACCCGCTTACAACACATTCAGGTTGAAATCCTGAAACTGTTATAACTTTCTAGAAAATTTGCAGGAAGAAATAAGTTTGATACAAATCATCTGGTCTAAGAAATAGGTATATAGGAATTTGTGAAAATGTGTAGAACTACTTTACAGTACCTCGAGGGCTGGATATCAGAAAATACTAAAATCGGTTGTTAGGCTATTATCTATAAAAAAAACTCTGCAGAAGTTGTAGTTGTAATTACTCTTAGAGGTCTATCCTAAAGTGGGTTGAATATTCCAAAATTCTGAAATTGGTTTCAAGATAAATATAAAGGAATTCCGAGGAAGTTAAAACCAATTCATGAATTCATGAACACGTTTTGAACCCTTTTATACCTTCTTAGGGGTTGAAAACTGGTTTTTATCCTAAACATCCTAAAGGCTTGTGGACACAAGTAAGTAAAAGAACATGTATGCTTCAGTAGAGCTCAAATTTCGGAAAAAAAGGTGTAATCGATCTTCCAACGAAATTTTTTTTGAGTCAGAGCTGCCTCTGACGTAAGAGCTGCATTTGCCGCAAAAACCACTTGCAAGATACTTCTTACAGCAGATTCCTAGAGCAATTTTGCTACACTTTGCTAATGTAAACTTTGAAGAAAGAAATGTTGTAAAAGCTTGCTAGTGCACACGAAACCTAAGTAGCTTGTAAAATTTAAAATGATTAAGTCACAAATTCAAATAAATTGTAACGCTCAGAGTTATAGTTATATATATATTTCCTGGAGGTATATTTGATTAAAAAATTCCTGAGGTATCAATCAAATTCAGGGCGGCTATTGACACCCCGCAAATGACATCTCGAACTGCCTGTCGACAAAACATAGCCCTGCGTCTACACTGACAACTTATCTGGCAATGACAATGGCAATATTGCCATTGAGTTAAATGTCAAATCACAATGAGTGGAAATTTTATTGCCAAGCCATTTTCATTTGAGCGATTGAATTCGACGTGTCATAGCTTCAAAAATTATTGATTAATTCAATAGGTTTTCCTTTAGTGAAATTATTTTCATTCATTTTGCAATCAAACCAAAAAAACCTGAGTTTACACGTTAACAAGCGACTCTAACTTCTGTCACCATTTGTTTTCTGGCAATATTATCCTCAAAATTGCTATGACAATGATTGGCATGGCAATGCTGAGAGTATTATTGCCATACCCGTTTGATGCGTCTACACTATCGATTTTTGTATGGCAATATTGCCGTTGCCATTGCCATTGCCAGAGAAATTGGCAGTATAGACCCAGGGTAATACCCTGTTCAGACTATGCGTTTTAAACGCATTTAAGTAGGTAAATTTAACATGTAAAAAAAGTAGTGTTCAGACTAGAACCCTTATTTTATTTTTATACATGATAGGTTGATATGAATTGTTTTGACAAGTAGGTATTCAGCTTTGTTTCATTAGCAAATTTATGCCTTCGAAATCGTTTGAAATAAATTAGTTTGTAAAGCAGTAATGAAAACAGAATTTATTAGCTAATGTAGCAGTAATGAAAAGAGAATTTATTAGCTAATGTAGCAGTAATGAAAAGAGAATTTATTAGTTAATGTAGGCGTTGTACAAGCACAAAATTGAATTTCTGCAGCATTAAATAGCTTCGTTCAAAGTTTACTTCTATTTTCGCGAGAGTCGCAGTACATTCTTTTCAACGCGATTAACCCTTGAGTACACGCGCAGCGGAATGTTACGCCAGTACACGCGCGCGGCACTCAGTGCCGCAACTATATTTCTACTATAAATCGACAGATTTCCAGGTCCTGGACCTTCAGTTGGTTATTATACTGATTATTAATATGCTAATTAATTAATTCATTAAGTAATTAATTAATTAATTACTGAAATTCTTGTTGGATAATTCAATTACCCAATAATTTCAACACTTTTATGGAAAATATATAAGACCAGTTCAGTTTGACTCCCTGATGTAGACTGATAAGATGTTAGATAAATCTGAAATCTTTTGTGGTGGTTCCTAGACATGTCCTTGAAAGGTACTAGAGCGCTCAGTCATTGATTGTTAACAACAGATAAGAAAATTCATGTTTAGTAAATTTGCGGCACGGAGTTAACTCGATTTAAACGCGTAAATCTCATAGTGTGAACATAGAATAAGGCGTGTTTTTTGCGACTTTACCTATTGCAGAGTAGAAGCTTTGAAATTTTTATGAGCCAGAAAGGATTGTCCATCCACGGAGTCGTGGTGTAATAGCGAATGGTGAGCTAGCTTTAGAGGCGAGAGCTCAATGTAATTTCAAACACTGGTGCTGCTATTCTGGCCTCTGTCTATGAGAAACGTTTAGTAGCACTGATTGTATTACTGAGGTCCCACACTATATCAGGTTCCACGGAGATGCGGTTTCTCCGTATGTAGCCAACGCCTTTATTATCTTACGATTCGTTCTTTCCACCTGACCGCTCAAATTCTGTGTAGCTATAACTGTTGCGTTTAAAACGTGTCGAACTCCTTTCTCTGATACAAAATTCTTAAACATCCTACCAATAAACGCCAAACCTTGGAAACTGATTATGCGCCTTGGGTAACATTCAAAGAATAGCTCTCTAAGTTTCGCCACTGTTTTTAGTAGATCTTAAGGTTTTCGTTGCCCGCGTTAAGATAAATTTGGTAAAAACGTCGAATATGGAAGTAATGGTAAATACAGTTGTACCTGTTGTAATGGTATCGCCCGCCGTTCTACTATGTAGGAAAATCATCTACACCACCCCTCCATCGCGTTTTGCTAATGACCATTTCAAACACGATCTCACAAACACAAAATTGAAACGCTTCATCTTCGGAAACCAGTAAGTATTCAGGATGGAGTATTACGTCATGGTTATACTTACGATAGCGCTAGAGGTTAAGTCGGACTTTTGCCTCCTGAATGTGCCACCTCCAGTTTTCTCGGTTCGGTGACCACGTCCTCCAGTTCCTGAATTTTAGCAGTGATTTGCTGTCAATAGAGTCCTTTTGGCGCATTCGTAGTTTTCCAACTGGTCTTTGTTCATAAAATTTTCCCTTTAGTATGCATTTGGGGATTCTCCCGTCATCCATCCGCTCCTAATAACCAGCCCATTGTAGCTTTTTGTATATTATAAGCATCGATACTTCCGGATTGTCGAAAATGGTATACAATTCTCTATTGTATCGTATTCTCCAAATCGAGTCATCCCTCACAGAATCGAGGATTCTTTTCTTTCAAAGGGGTTAACTAATTTTTCGAACGCCTGAGACGATGTTCACATTTTGCTGCCATAGCATAGCACAGGCCTTATTATTGTTTTGTATAGTTTAAGCTTTGTTCTCCTGTGCACAAGTTAAATCGAACCATCGCTGCAACATGTAGGCAATGACAATTCACTGATTTCCGATCTTTCATTTTATAAGTAGCCGTTGTCTGAGGTATATAAGCCTTCCGTTACCGATTGAAGAATTTTGTACATCTTAAAATCATGCAATTGTCATCAGAAACCAATCATGACTCTTGTATGATACAACATTTACATGTTTCAACTTCTCCTCTTACGCAACAGGGTATCGACTGAGAGCGTCATCTTAACAACCGAACAATACCTCTATATCGAACTCCTGGATCACACACCAAATTCTCCTTAACCAACGTCGTCTGAAACACCACACAATCCGTACTACTCCAAAATGAATCCCCACAAGATACACATGGAAACTCCGTATTTATTCGATCTATTTTTGTCCGACCAGTTTTTTCAAGTCCGCTTGCTTCATAACATGCTTATCTCTTGCAGGAGGACTTTGCCTGTTCACAAACATAGCCTTAGATTCAAATTCTAAATTTCAATATCCTAGGTCAAGGCGTTTTTTTATTAATAATTGTCATGCGAACATACGGATGTTTAGACAACAAGCGGATTTGAAAATGATTTATAGCTTCTTCCGTCCCAGGATGCGTTCTATTTTAGTAACTTTGGGCAGGATTAAACTTATAATACTCTTTTCTCAAATTCCATCTAATGTATAAGCATAGAACTCGGTATTTTTGTTGGCAAGCGTTTGAAAATTATCACTATATTTCCATATCGCAGAATGCTAATTAGTTATTTAAATTAATTGACAAAAAGGAAACTTCGAATCTTTTCTTTATTTTATAAATGTGTTAAGTAATATCTTATCTTATATCTAATTTGAGTTGATGTGAAAGCAAAACTCTTACAGGTCAACGATCTGCTATTCTAATAGCGTCTGATCTTCTGTCTATTCAAAAATTGATTAAACAATTTTTCTTAATTTATTCGCTAATGAATGCCGACTTTCCTGTCTCATGGCAGTTAGCAAGTATAGTTTATTTTTCTTAATAGTTCCGACATGAAACTTAGCGAATATTCATCGTAAATCATTAATTGAAATTTATTCGTTCATATCGAAACGCATTTCTATTTTATGCTAAGTATGAATTCATTCCGTTCAAAAATGTTTGGGAATCTACCTAAAATGTCGACATTATTGAAATCAAAACGCTAGTGTAGCCAGCAACAAATACTAAGAAAGTTCTCAAATCACTTTTGTTTTTGAATAGCGAACGCGTTTTGCGAGACTTCCAGTCTTAACAGCAAAAGTGAAAGTAAACCGAAATTATTAGCATACATTTAAAAATGCTATAACAGTTTCTACAGCAAAAGATTTTTGTTATTTTTCTAGAGAGGTTATAGAGCGAATATCAAAAGGAATAGAGGAGTTAGTCTGCACATTACATAAGATATTACGTTTTCACTAACGTAAATAGTGCCGCGAATAAGTCATCATTAAGCCAACCAAACATACATGTGTATGGAAACAATTCGGTCACGCTACGAGAAATATTCTTGATGAAGTACTAAATTCTCATCTAAACTGTTGCTGCCAAGCGCGAGTACACGCAATGCCTTAACGAGATCGAGAAGAAGTTTCAGATACCTTACTAGGGTCTTACTAGTAATCTATTTTAATGTACGCATTCTATGCAATGTATTAAGGAAGGCTACGGGGATTTGAAGGTGGAGTTGCTGTATATAAAAAAGAGATATATGGGCAATAATATTTCAAGGAATGACCTAAAGAATGCAGGGGTAATAAATTTCATATGAGAGAATAATTTATTATTGCAGACAATTCGTACGTACCTTCAGAAATTACCTTATTGCTGATAACATGTCCTGTAATATCCCTCCTACTATTCTTGCAGTGTATCCGCAAGGCCTGTAATGTAGGAAAGCAATGAAAATAAAAATGTCATACAAAGGGTTTTTCAACAATTTTTAAATGTAAATAAAACAAGCTGTGTGTGAGATATCACCTAATTCTTTTTTTTATTTGAAAGAATATTTTATGTCATTAAGTGTGGAATATAACGACTTTCAAATGTCTGCCCCGGCTTTGCTTGGTACCATGTACTTGAGAGGTTCAAATATTCAAAGACTTTATCGCACTTGGTGCTATCATCATAGAATTCCGGAATTTAATCTACCAAAGCTCGAAGGCGTAGAGCTCTCAGATTATCGAATTAAGCTAAATACGTGGATCTGGGCCTCAAACCCAAAATAGTCCACTGGTTGTACATGGCGGCTGTGAGACTTATTCCGATTCTGACCTATAGGACAGTGGTGTTTTGGAAAGCCATGGATAAAAATTACTTTCTTAGGAAAGTAGGGGGAGTGCAATTACCTGTGTTATGATCATGGGAGCCATTTGTACAATGCCTACTGCCACGTTGGAGGTGGTTACGTATCTATTGCCGGTGGATATCAATGTAAGACAGGTAGCGACAAATACAGCAGTCTCCCGATGAAGAGAGTACTTCTCCATAAAGGTATCATCGTAAGTTCTGATAGATCGGTTCCCAAGTACCGATATTTGGTACGTGCCAGACTTTCACTGCGTATAGTGTGATTCCATCAAGAATCGCTAAAGTCGTGACCTTACCACCGCCGATTATTTTGAAAATGTTTGCACTTGAGGAACTAGTGGAAAAAAATGAAATTTCAATTTTACTTTATTATTTCAAAAATTCAATATTGTAATCGATTTAAAAAAAAAATTGTTGATACCCTCAAATATTTTTTTATGTTTCATGACTAGTAGAAACGAAAAATGTGAGTCTGTCTGTCCACCGTATGCCGGCCGTGCGTATAAAGTTGTACAAAAAATTATTTGAAGCAACCAAACCCTTTCAGCTATTTACATAGTTGATTTTTTTTCATGAGTAGAGTGGGTACACCTTTAAGGGAACACTTTTTGAAGGGGGCGTGTGAAGCGGGAGGTGGGGGAAGCATTTTAGACGAAAAGTTTTCGTTTCTAGATATCAGCAAGAGGTTCTTGTAGTTCGCAGTTCGCGAGAAAGAAATGAGAAATGGTGTACGGAAATGTGATGAACCAAAAAAAGGTCCTACTTCCCTCGCGAAGGAACTAGTTCCTTTTTTTAAAGCAATTCGAAAGACTGAATGCGATTACCCAAGAAAAAAAAAAGTCCTCACGCACTCGCGAAGGAACTAGTTCCTATTCTTAACTTCGCAATGCGTGAGACTGAAGGTGACCACCTAAAAAAGAAGAAACAGAAATGAAAAGTGGAGCGATTACTAAAGAAAGGTCCTCACTTCTCTCACGAACTGCACTAGTTCCTTCTCCTAGCTCCTAGTTCTCGAGAGTGGAATGATACATGGTGTTCGCAAATGTGATGACGGACTTCTGAAAACAAACGAACTAGGGCCGCAGTTCACTCGTTCATTCCATTTATAGGAACGCTCTTCCGAACTAGTTCGTTCACCAACTACACAAGCCTATTCAGCAACCGTTTATGCTACAAGGCTGAAATTTGGAATTCTGTTGGTCCAGTAATGAAGTAACTCTAGCCTTACTTCAAGGCCTAGACCCAATTCGAGCTGTTGTGCCCTTGACTATTATTACGAGTATGCATTATTATTATTTGATAGTGGACCCATTTGCAAAAAACTTGCCGATAAGGGTGAAGGGGTGTGAAAGTGGGGAAATAAAATACGTCCGAAACGCAAAAAAGCCAAGATTGATACGTTCTAACATCCATTTCTCCTAAACAGTTAATGTCACAAAATTTAAAGTTAGTAAGTATCTGTATGTATACTAGGAGAATAGACCGGAATCAAACTTTGTATGAAAGTGGAGGGGATAAGTTTTTTTGAAAATTCACGTCTCATATCTCAAGAAAAGTAGTCTGGGTGGCTTAGTAGTTAGAGCAGTTGCCTTCGGTGCACCTGGTACCAAGTTCGAATCTACTTGGCGACAAGTAATTTTCGAGAATGGGATTGGGTGACGGACTACCAGTTCACTCAACTGTAAATGAGTACCTGTGTCAAAACCGGGGTTATATTATAATCACAGCCGAGCGTGTGGCTCACCACTTCACCACTTCCTAGTGTTCCGTTGGTCTACTAATGAAGTAACTCTAGCATTACTTCAAGGCCTAGGACCCAGTTGTGGCTGTTGCGTCATTGATTGTTATTATCTCAAGAAAAGTGTAAGATAAATTCTTAAAATATTTCCCAAAGTGGAGCAGAAACAAAAATTTTGAGGGTGTAGTTTTGAGTGTAGAGGGTGAGAGTGGGAAGGATGAAAAGAAAGAGGTTCAGCTTTTGATATCTCGAGAACCTTCGACTATAATGACATAAAGCTGAAACTTGGTATTTAGATGAGCAATAGTAGTGGCATGTTGGAAAAATATAATTGTGTAGGGTAGTATGGCACGAGGCGGGCCTCTGAGAGGATGCATAAACATAAAAGGGTTAAATACGTTTTCACGAATTCCGTGGTTTCTTTTAGAAATTATTAGAAATTGAATTGGTTTCTACTTTCTCGTGCTGTCTTCACATATATTTATTACCTCGTTCCAGGATTTTTGGATTATCACACTCAAATTCTCGGTTTTTTCAATTTTAATCGACTAAAAATCCCTATTTTAAGGACAAAATTCTAGTAGTAAACTTTCCAAGAAACTTCATAATCTTGAAACAACTGATGACATAGTCCAACTTTAGCCGCTCCCGAATTTTGACCCGAAAAATAATAAAGTTTCGCCCAGACTTTTAGCAGATTTTGTTGTTTCTGTCTCACTTTTTTGTTAGTTTTAGGGCCGTATTATTCACCTCGGGTTTTTTTCGCCTTATCTAGCTGATAACTTATTTGGCGTATTAAATTAAATCACTGATTAATTTCTCTGGGTGAAAAATTGTATTATTCACCTCTGGTTAGCAATTTAATAGGTTGGATAATCTTATCGGCTGGTTTTCCATTTTTCCATTATTTTTCCAATCAAACGTCAAAAATTTTATTAATTATTAACAGAATGTGACAAATTTCTTTTCTTGAATATAAAAAATTTGTGTATTTCAGGAAATTTATCAGTTATTGGCTGCAATTTTTTCATGGTTGCGGACCTGGGAGCAGTACAAACACTATATGTGGTGCACCGTTTACACGTTCAACGAGAACCATCCCATTTGATCCCGATAGTTTTCTGAGTGTGCGCTACCGAGTGATTGGATTTCGGCAGTGCGAACAGTCGATTGAAGGCTTGCATCTCCCAAATCCTTAGAGCTATTGCATTTAAGTTTATTGGTATGGTAGATTGAGTGGACCCCGTCAACTGATAAGTTTCTAATGGAGTGGTGAAGGGGCTGGGTGGAATGAATGTTAGAATAAAAACTTTGGTTTTAATATTTCAGGAACCACTTACGCTGGATACCTGAAATTCGGAACTTACATAGATCTATGATAATGTATCCACTTGCTCGCTTAATTTTTATACAAGTTAAATGATTTGGAAGTTCTGAGAAAAACAATGTGTTCGAAACGCTTGAAAGCTAAGGTCGAAAAATTCTAGAATCATATCTCCTGAACGGGTAATATTACAAAGTTGTAACTTGAAGCATGCTAGACTAGGAACTATGCGTAAAAAACTTTGCATTGCAATGTCTCACAAACTAATTGAACCAGAAACAGGAAATGTGTTTTATGTTTAAAGATGGACAATAGGACTTGACTGAAAGTATTTTTCAGCAAGACAATGGATAACCATTTTTCTCCTAAAAATCATATCTCATATCTCAAGAACTGTATAAGATAGGGTCTTACAATTAATACGAGAGTTTGACCTGTTAAATACCTAGCTGAAAATTGTAGGGAGCGTGTGTAAGGGGTGAGGGTGTAAAATGGTGTAAAGGAAACAATTCAATTGGCTTTGTACATTGGAAACAACAGCAATTGTATTTGTTGTCCCATATGTCGCTGTCGATTCGTTGTTCCATTTTCTATTTTGTCGTAATCTTCCTCAGAATCAATCCAATTTTCCCACAAATGAGTTTTTGCCATAACTTCAATCTTGAATAATACAAAATTTGTCAAATCGTCGTTTAAATCCCTGGATATCGTAGAAAACTGGAAGTTGTTGACAAGTTAAATTTTTCCCTGGGTAACTGTGATCACTTGATTATAATGCTGCCGGAGTCCTCTTTGAAAATGCATATCTCTGGTAATTTGAGCTTAGGCTCGTGATGACTTGAACTGATAACGATTTTATTCTTAATGTGATCAGGTGTACGTTATTAGGTGTGTTTTTTGCGATCTATCCAGATCGAGAGTAGTGATTCAAATTCGTATAGAAAACACCAAGAATACTGTTGTTTTTTCATGATTTTATTGCTTTTTCCTAGTAGGCTATATTTGAGAGTTTACAGCGAAAAGCTACCCCAGTAAGTTTACTGGGGCTACTATTCCGATTAAAATCTATATTCTAGCCTACTATCTACAGGAAAAAGCAATAAAAACATGAAAAAACAACAGTATTCTTGGTGTTTTCTATGCGAATTTGAATCACTACTCTCGATCTGGATAAATCGCAAAAAAACACCAATTATCATTATAAATAATTACATAAATTAAAGAACTAGAAAAAAAATGTGTTTTGATTTAGAAACTTAATTCCGTTTTCTGCTCGAAATATTGTATATTATAATCTATTTGTATATCTAGTGCTTTAAGATACACTTAAACTTAATTGAAGGTAGTACAAATTTATATAGCTTGAAAGCACTCAGGTGACAATGAAGCAATGTGTTAATTTTGATACTGTTCTCTCAGATTTATTAGTCTAGCTTCTTGTAACTTTAAAATTAACATTAAAAATTAAAGCAAGTGATATATTTAAGCAATTGATATATTTATAGATATCTTAATACACATATGCATGGCATATTTTCAATGTAATTCACTTTCTACACATAGAGGCATCATTTTAAAAACCGATTTAATCGCGGGAAGGCTGAAGATTGATTATCATAGTAAACAATTTGTGTGAGTCTGATGTACCTACCTGTCGAGAGATATTAAGTGAGATGTGAAGATATCGTTATTTAACATGTTGCAGTCTGATAACGAGTAATAATTACAAGAAGTAAAGCGATAATATTGGAGCTACTCTATACAGGCATTTAACTTAATTAAATACACACTGTAAAGTAAAAGATGCATCTGGAGAATGAGGTGAGAAATTATCAGATTAGAACCATTGAGGGCCGACTTTTCTCTTATGCACGAGATCGTCTGGTTGATTTCTGAACGAGATACATGCAATTAACGCCGATGCTGGACTAAGTATCTAACTATAAATTCGAAAAACTGCATCTTCTAGCCGCAGTTGCAATTACGACCTTGCTGCCTATCACTCCACTCTGCAATTGTTCAAAATGTTTAAGTTAATTGCGATAATATTGTTTTTTGTAGCATCATCAGTTTTGGCAAGAAGTGCCGTGGGACATGTATCCCAAACCATAAGTGAAGAAAGTTCTAGCAATAGCAGCTCAAATAACGGATATCTTAGTGATGTGCTCCTTCTTTATAAAATTTATCGACAGTGTACCAAAGAGAATCTATCATCGTGTTTGAAAGTTAAATTAATAATGGGATTAGATAAGGCGATCCGATATTCGAAGGATTTAAAATTAGTGAAAGGAGTTCAGTTCCTGCGAGATAAAGATTCTGCTGTTGTCAACACCGTTCAATCAGAAAATGATATCGAAAAGGATTTACCGCGATCACTAGAGGAAAAGGACGCAAAACTAAATTCGATCATTTTGGAAAAATTTTTAGCGTTGCTTAAAAGTCATACGTTGCAAGTAAGTACCTACATTCGATTTTTTCTCACTACATTATTTATGAAAAGACTAACAAATGTGTTTTTAGATCAAGCTGCCATCGGGAGAAGACTTGGAACAAACTTTTTCAGAGAGCCGAAAGAAAAATGATGATAAAAAAAATAATGGAGCCTTTATCATGATCCCATTACTCTTGGGGGGAACCTTTATCCCGATTGCATATGGCGCACTGGCATTGTTGGCGGGAAAAGCGTTAATTGTTTCGAAACTGGCATTAGTTTTAGCATCTATTATTGGAATTAAGAAGCTTCTGAGCAGCTCTGGGAAAGAGTCACAACACGAAGTAGTAGTATCCGGAGGTCATGGAAGTGGATCTGGGTGGGGACGAGATTTCGATTTAGCGTATAATGCATATATGCCAAAAGACAAGGTGAAAGTGTAATTTCATGACTTCTTCGCTATACGTTCATAATTAATTATTTTATTTTTTTATTTTATTTATCATATTTATATTTATATACAATTACATCCGTTAATAAGTAATTAAGTATCTAATAAGGTACTGCATTGTGGGTATGATTTCATTATTAAATTAATTTATATTGAAATACATAGCTTTATGCAACCAATATTATATTAAACTATTCATAAGTATAGAATTAAAGAGATAATTAATTAATTAAAATACCAATTTTAATTGAAAGTCGCATCTTCCTAAGCCTATTTAATTACTACATATATGACTTTTAAAGATTGCAAAATATGACAGCAAAAGGACTCCTACACAAGATGCTCCTACACAAGAAAATGATTCACACTTTACATGTGACATGAACTTGACCATACCCTTAAATTTCCTTCACTATTGTTTGACCAGGTTTTTCTGTTAATTCACCACACGTCTTCTTGTTGCTTCGAATCCACATATATAGTCATACTTTTATTGTAGTCTTTTCAAAGTAGCATCTTGCAATCTAATTCCATTGCCTTTATAGCTATTAATTCAAACATACCGTGATCACGCTAGACTACAAACTGTAACGTATACTACTTTAGACGAAATACTGAACCCGGATAATTAATGTATTTAGTTGTAGATAGTACGCACGTAATTTGCCCTTTTATAAATAGCTTAGTTGCTATTCAAAAGAAAGGGACATATCTTCACTGTTCAATTTTGGATTTGGAACTTTAGGTAAAAAACCAACATTAAAATTTCCCTTTTTCAAGGGTTTGCAGGAAACACACTTGGTATTTTTTCACATCTAACTTTTACTGTAACTAGTGCAAAATTTCTATCCCGTTCTAGGTTCTACGTCAGGTTATCCGTGAACACGTTTTAAGGACCTTTTCTGAGATCTACCCAAGGGATAATTGAAATTTCCTGAATTTCCTTTTTACTCAACACTTATTTGTGCAAATCTTTGACTTCGTGTCTTAACGATTTGGAAGATATTTTTACAAGATGCTAGTATATGTAGTAGATAAACAAAGGGCTTTCTTTATACTCACTCCTTTAGAAGCAACTACTCTAAAGTTAATTAATGTTAACAACATTTTGAATTCATGACTTAAAGTGGGAGTGAGATAGAATATTTACTCCACCGTTACATTTACCACATTAATTACGTATATTCCGTGACACGGTGAAAGTCGATTGAACATCGATTATTTGAGGAGGCTGGGAACCTTTAATTTATTAGAACAAAACTAAAAATATCCAAAAAATATTTTTTTGCCAATAATACAAACTTATAAAGTTATAGTCCACGTAAAACTTCCTTCGAGGCTGAAACTAAAAAATTTCGATATCAGATTTTAGGCGATTACACCAAAAGTCCAGAAGTAAAAACGAATTTTGCTACCTTATCATACCTCAGAGACTTGACGATACTCATGAAAACGTACACAACCTCTTTACACAATTTGGTGAAGGTGAATACACAAAAATCTGAATAACTGAAATTAATTTTTAAGCAACTACACGAAAACCTACTACACGAAACCTAAAAGATATACCAATGTCCACAGGGAATAACTAGGCAAGTATAAAAACGAAACTACCTATTCAGTGTAGCAATTTTTTTTTTTATTTTATTTTATTATTTTAATAATACAGTATTGTGAAGGATTTTTAAAAAAAAAAAATTGCTACTCTAAAAATTTTTATTTTCACGTTTCATAACTAGTAGACACGAAAAAAGCAATAAAAATGTTCAGTCCGTCTGTCCGCCGTACGCCGCATAGTGGCGCGTTTGCCCGATCTAGCTGGCCAAAATTCGGTCTTTTAAACATGCAAATGTTAACCAGCATTTTATGTCCTAATTGTCTTAACCAAATAGGGAGTTTCAAGACGGGTTTTTTTTTACCTGTATTTACTATAAAAGCTGTGGGCTTAGCTCAAAGTTGCCATTTGTAAGAGATAATTTCTAACGGAAAAACCAATGTTAAGAACTAACTGTGATCACATAACCTTTTCGTGAGTTAAAATTAAAAAATTTTGAAAAACGGATAAGTAGCAGGTACGTATATGTATTTCATTTTTACCATTTATGATTTTTCAAGGATATATAGTTTTAGAACTAGATAGTTTTTAATTTTAGTATAATTTGAGATCTATTTTTTGGAAAAGTTACATTTTCAAAATTAAAAAAGTTGTATAAGTCCGCACGTTTCCGTCAAAATTTATGTGGCAATATGAAGGCTAAATATTTATTCTTAAGTAGTAAAAAAAATGTCCTGCTCATATCTGTTCATTGAGATTTTATAACAGTTTATGTTGATAGCGGAAATTCGAAATATTTGTATTTTGAATATTCCTTTAGCAAGGATAAAGGACTCAATCTTTGGTAAAGGCCTTGCCCAAATGTCACTTGAGTCCGAAACGTTCCAAAAAAAAAAAATCAAATGGTAACTCACCAGCTAGATCGTGCAAACGCCCCACTGTGCGCCGTACGCAAAATCGTTTGGAGGTTCATAGCTCCCAAACGCTTTATCAAATTGAAATTTTTTTTACGAATAGACGGAGTAGGCTCCTTGAAGTGACCAAGGGGTGGGGGTGTGATGGGGAAGGAGGGGGAAGCTTTTAGACGGAAAATTTTCGTTTCTAGATCTCAGTAACCGCTTATGATAGGAAGCTGAAATTTGGAGTTTCTATAGAGCACTGATAGTAGACCCATTTGCATAAAAATTGTCAATATTGATCAAGGGGTGTGGGAGTGGGGGGAAATATAGTGCGTCCGAAACCCAAAAAAGCCGAGATACAAACATTCTAAAACCCATATCTCCTAAACCGTTAATGGCACACTATTCAAACTTAAGAAATATTTGTAGTTATTTTTTTTTCTGGGTGGGGCCAGTTGCGTATGGGAGTGGGAGGTGAAAAACTTTAGATAACGATATCTCATGAACCCATTGTTCTTGACAAATAAAATTTGGTTTGGGTATAAAGGTCGACAAGTAAAAACTGATCAAAGTAAAAAACTTTAAGTGGAAGGTGGAGCATAGAAGTGGAGGGGATAAGAATTTTTAAAAAAAAAGCACATTTCATATCTCAAAAACAGTGTAAGATAGATGCTTAAATTTTTTACCAGAAGTAGCGCTAATTGAACCCTAATAGGGGATAAGGGTGTAGAGAGTGCGGGTGGGGAGGGTGAAAAGGAAAAAGTTCCGATGTTTATATCTTAAGAACCTGAAATGATATAAACCTTAAACTTGGTGTTTAGGTAGAGCTATAGTAGCGGCATGAGAAAAATATATTTTTTTTTTAGGGGTAGTATGGTACGGGTGTGGGGATGTTTTTCCTAACTATAGAATGGCTTATGCTAGAAAGTTGAAACTTGGTGTGTGTATGTAAATCAACTAGAAAAGCAAATTTGATGAAAAAAAATTTCGGATCTCCATTGGCGTTCAGAAGGGGGGGGGCAAAAATTATGATCAGTGAAAAAAGAATGCATATTTTTCCATGATTTTCGTCATATCTACTAGGTCTTCCAACACATTGAATTTATTTTTATTCTATGGATTCTCCATATGAATACCTAGAAAGTGTTTTCAAGATTTTTTGAAAATTGACCCCTAAGGGGGTGTAAAGTTACTATATACTTTTTCATGAATTCTTTCATATCTCTCAGGTCTGTAGCTCAGTTCTGTAACTGATGAGTGAGAAATTTCTCACCAAAAAGTCAAAATGAATACGAATTAATGCAGGCTGTTGCCAGTTTTTTTACTATTGAACTACATATTCTTATAAATCCAGTTTTTGTGAAAAAATTAATTTGTGGACATCTCAGTGATCTATGTAATGACAAAAGTGCGTATATGGTTTGGGTGATGATCCTAGTACACTTATCCCATTTCACTATTTATAGACTTCCCAAATTATTCCCTATGAATACAGAGATATTCAAACCTTTTTGGTTATAAATTTAGTAAAGAGGTTACGAGAAAGGCTTGTTGAATAAAACTCCTTAGGAAATTTTGAAATCGGTTTTTAGCCACTTATTTGAAGAACCCATAGAAAAGAAAATAATTCAATATTTCAGAAGACGTAAGAGTTTTGACGAAATTCGTAAAAATTCGATCTTATTAATCCTAAAAGATTTTCGGAATTCGTGAAAAACTTAGCAGTACCTTACACTGTTTTTTTTCCGTTTATACAATATTCCAAGCCTTAACAAGTAAAAGTGAATTCGATATTCGATATATCGTCTAATGAGATCTAGGAATTATAATATTTGTGGAAATGTACACAACATCATTAGGGGTTGTACCTATGTATATCGAAAACTTTTAAGAAGTAAAATCAATTTGATAGCTCGACATTCGTGAAAATTTAAATAAGACCCTTTTCAAGAACATTTCTTTTACACTATCTCTGTGTACAGAGATTTCCTCGGTTTAACTGGTTTGGAAGATATTGCAATCCAAATTTTAACTATGTTTACATTTTATTAAAGTAAGTCTTCCCCGTTTTTTATGAAACGGATATATTTGTTTTTAGAAAGCTCCCAATTTTTCACCACACATATATTATTTGATCAGAAGTATGGTAAAAAATAATGCAAGTTTTTAATACCAAGCTTTGATATGTACCTTGGTCGATTTTTCCTAAACGCCTAATCTTATACTTTTTTTAATTGATCTACACGTAACGAATATACATATAAATATTTATATCTTAAATACAATGATGTAGCTAAGCTTAAGAATTAAAAAGACGTTACCTTAAAGCTTTGGGAAAATAGTATGTTTTAATGTATGTTATTTAATAATAATTTAGTAATATTCAAGATGGTAAAACTTGAGATTTTTGTAGAACTATTATGGTGGATCCGTTTGGGAAAAAAATTTGCGATATAGGTGAATGAGGGATCGAAACATTCTAAAATATACATATATTTCTCAATTGGTAAAGAGTCTTTTGAGCTTTATGTACCAAAATGCTTGTAAATTTTCATTACTAGATAGAAATACATAGACAAATTATCTTACATATATACATATATTTATGGGCGACTCGAAGAAGCACAGGAACTTTTCTGCCTAATAAATTATAACTTTATTTTAACTCAAAACTAATTTGTACAAAATTTCAACTTCAAGGCTTAAGCATGTCTTGAGTTATTGTGAGTTTCGTAAATTGAGTAAAGACATTTGTACAGAATTTTAGAACAGCTGTTCGACGGTGAATTTATTTTTCATTTCTACGCCTTCAACATCAATATTAACCTAACCGACGTATACAAAATTCCAAAGACGTAGCTTATAGCGTTCTAAACTTATCAGTAAACACATGTTAGGGACTTTTGTATGGCAAATACAGCTTTGCCAGTTAGCGTGATTGGACCTTACATTTTTCCAATAATGATCAACTCCGTACAGAGCAGTGCAATTAGTTATCGTAAAATATTTGGTTAATAAATTTGTATAATTGTTCTACTTTGTGGATTTAATTACTGTTATATCTTCATAAATTGAATGTACGCTACAATTTTTTTTTTAAACCGATGTGCATAAGACGCTTCTTACTTTACCTACGTTACAATTCATAATCAAAATTTGTATGTTCTTTTGACTCGTATATTTTCAGTCTGACTATCATTTTTGCAGATTTATGATTTATAGACGTATCTACCAATAATCGGATTGCAACTCATGTGAGGATTATACTTAACTGCGGTAGGAATTAGAAAATTCTCATACTTACTGTGTATAGGCAATATGTTGACCTGATTTTATTAAAGTATGTATCTTGATTTTATGAGTGATAATAACTGTTTTGAACTGCTAACTTTATTATTTACTTATGTAATTCTTTTTTATAATAAAGAAATTTCGAAAAATTAGGTTTGTGATAACACAGCTAGCATTGATTCCTTAAGGCATGTATTGGCAGAATGCACTTACTAAAGGAGCATAATATAATGTGAAATGCTGTTAACCGAGACCGCGTGTTTTTTTCAACATAGTGTTTTTAATGGTATAAGACATTAGACAGTACCTTGAGCGGCGATATTTAAACATATTGAAAGGGGATGTAGCACATTGATTTGCGTATGTAGGACTGGGTAGCTAGAAAGGAAGAGTTTGGCGTCTTTAAAATTACTACAAATACAGGTTTCGGCAGTAAAAACTAAGTCAATGCGTGATGCGAGTGCTGAGATGAATAGCTGACTCATTTTCGAACGCATTCTGATTACATGAGTAGTAGGGGAAGGTGGGGCAAAGGGAAAGTGGGCCCCATAAAATTTCTAGTTTGCAATAGTGCAATCTCTTTGCAAAAAAGTTATTTGATAAAGCTTCAAGCATTGACCACAATGCACTATAAAAGAAATCCACTTTAATTACAGTTCCTTGAATTTTCTCATGTTACGATTTTGGCACTAAGCATCAGTGTTTAATAATTTGATTAAAAAAAACTTGTAAGCGACTGAGAATTGTTTGGAACAGTATCCTTGAGATCGGGGTATGGATTGTGAAACTTGCAAAGTAAGATTTGATGATCATTTAAAAAGTATATAAAGCTTAGCAGATGCTTACTATTTAGTGTTCATTCGGGGTAAAGTGAGCCCCGAGCGAATTTTACCCCATACCAATATAATTTTATTTAATAATTAAAAACAATTTTAACATGGCTAGAACATTCAACAAATGCAAATGCAACAACAGACTCAAGTTGCGATGAAAAATGTAATAGCTTCTGTTTCTGAAAAAATTGACCTAAAGAAGGCCAGTAAATGTGTTCTCAGGGCTACTCCTCAAAGCAGAGCACGCTCTCAACACACTTAATTTCATTTCAATTTATTAAAATCATATTGTTTGTCTCAATTGATCCATTGCCATATTCCAGTTTTGGATGAAATTATACTAGACCCCTTGGAAGGGCTCACTTTACCCCAGTAATGGGGCAAAGTGGGCACTTTGAAGTTTGTATAGAAAGAATTAGATAACCTTTTTATCAGCATCAATAATTTAATTTCACGAATACATGACTAAGCCAACATCCTAAGCTATCGATTTTGCATGAAAAGGATCTTATAACTATTACCCATTTCACAGAATCTCGGTACAAACCTATGTACATTGAGATACTTCCAATATTTTTTTTTATGGAAAGCACGCTGACAGTTTCCTTATTGTGGTATGAATTCTTGCACGATTGCAAATTTCGGTCAACATTTTAATTTTACGACTGTATCAAAGACGACGGCAGGACAACTCAAAACAAAGCCAAGCGGAACACTGCCATTTATTTTGCAGGAAAAATCCGCATATGGCGATAACATAAGTGTTATTACATACATACCCTGTCATCCGGCACAATTCAATTATGGATGACATCATTCTTATACTTTAAGCATCATTCATAAATGAGAATACAACAACCTTCCAATATCATCCAACAGTCAGAACAGCATGGAAATCTCTCGACTCTTCTCGCATGCAAGAAGATACTTATAGTGAGTTCCACAGCCACGACCGATGAATATTCAGGAAAACACTCTGCAAATAACACATGCAGTATACTCGTATAAGCGTCTTATAGCTTGCATGCTAAACACTGTACTGTACTGTGGTGAAGCGAGATGACAGTGAGATGTACGAGAAAATATTTGTAAAAAGTAGAGATCAGCGATCAAGAAAGTTCGTAATATCGATCACCTTTAGCAGGAGATCGATTATTGAAAGCGAATAGTAAAGTATTTTTATTTCTGTTGATTTTTAACGAATTGTGTTTTCCTTGAAATTTCACCGAACACCTAGCTCAAAGCTCACAACAATACCTTGGCGACAATGTGGAGACATGCATTGGGAAGCTTGTAGGGAAATAAGAAAGAAAAAATTTCTGTTTTCGACTGATTATTAAAATTTACATATTTCCTGATAACACAAGACCAAAATCGCGACATTTTGACACCGGGAAGTACCAAATATAAATTTTTAAATTATGCATTCGATGAATACGAGGTCCCTTCCTTACATTACGATTACAGCTTTCTTTGATAAAACTATTGATCGTCAGTTTATTTTATTGTCAAATGATAAAAATCAGTGTTGTCACAGATATTTGGCAAGGTATAAAAAAGGAATAAAAATCACGAAAATTTATCAAAAGAGATTTTAAAACACACAGATGACTTATTGTTGTAAACAAAATGGTTCCTCAAAAACATGTTTTTTGAAGCGTTTGTCCCGTTTTTTTGCCAACAAACAGTTTGTAGAACGCATAGAACTAACAACCAAGCCTCGGAAGAAAAAAATTAAATATAATTTTTTGTTTATTTGGGGCCAAAAACTTCAAATCCGCTTGACGTCTGTCCGTCCATCTGTCTGTCTGTAAGAACGATAACTCAAGAACGCCTTCACCATGGATCTTGAAATTTTGAATCGTAGTGTTTGGTTGAATTTGTATGGCTTAGTTCGGTAACCGCCAAATTTTGTTTTGTATGTTTTGTATATGAGTGTGTTATTTTCCCAATAGTTGGAGCTAAATGTATGATTATGAAGAAAATCCTATTTGTCCTTCGAGTAGCTGCCATACAAATATCTTGTAAAAATGTCTTCACTTAATTTACGAAACTCACTACAACTCAAGTAATCTTTTAGCTACGATTCGGAATTTTGTACAAATTAGTTTTGAGTGAAAACGAAGTTCGAGGTTACTCGTCAGAGAAATCCTTTTACTCTTTCCGGTATCTTGCACAAACTATAATATTACATACAGGACATACTAATAATACACAATGGCGCTACAGCCCAAATCAGTCGTGAGAAGCAACGAGAGCAAAAGGAGCAACGGGCACAGCAGGAGAAACGGGTGCAAAGAGAGCGACGAACAAACAAAAATGGAAATCGTATAGCACAACACAAAGTGAACGTATCCAACAACACCATTGTCAATTTGACAAAATAAGCAACAAAACAATTAATATATTTTGTAATATTCTTTTGCTATTAATACAAAAAAAATTGTTGATTTGATAATTTATTTTTGTCATAAATACAAAAACTAGAAAACTTTTACTGAACAATTTTTTATCAATTCAGCAAATTCTTTTGTTATCTAGACAGTGTGTTTTTGTAAAAGAATATATGAAATTTGTCAAAACGACAAAGTAGTTTGTTGGACGTATATAGACAGTATTTTTGTCGAATTGAGCTCAATTTTTGGCAATGCTACCAAGGTGTTTCTCTGTTCTCATTTACAACCGGCATCCAACCCCATTTTCCAAAATGACTTGTCGCCAAGCAGATTCGAACCTGTTACGAGGTGCACCGAAGGCAAGTGCTCAATTGGATGTGCGTAGAGCACGAATGTGCCGTTTCCACTTACGCATACAAATTCGCGCTCATCGCAGATTGGACATGCCAAATGCACATGAAGGTGATAGTAGAAACGCAACATTAAGCTTTGTAAATTACAAATTGACAATTTTTCAGAGACCAACTTTACCTTTCTATCTCACTTTATCTCACTCTACCTTACGACAATCAGATCTAGTCTTTGAGTGTACAAAAAATAACAGTCAAAACTTTGTAGCAAAAAGCCATTCTGGAGATATGAATGTGTTAACTGCAGCTTTCAAACCATCTGCCCCCACTTTCGTATCTCTCCGCCCATGGCCAATATTTGCAATGGCTCCATCATCATAGAGCTATGTATAAAAATTTCGATTATCACTTTCTAGCAAATGTAGTTTCTTGGATATACGGAGGAACCAACGTTTTTCATCTTTCATCCCTATTGTATCGGCTCAATTAGTCTACCTATTACAAATTTCATGATGATACCTGATCGAAATATCACAAACAAGTCGATCACTATTATAGGTATCTTACTATTGGAATAGTAACGTTAAAGTCATTTGATTTGCCATAGGAAAATTGTTCACGAAATATAATAGACGAAGCTTAGCTTCACTTCTTTTCATCTTTTTTTTTGTAATGACTTCCGCTTCAAATCTTTTCTGGACCGGATACAATCGACTAAGAAATTCCATAATACCAAATGTGTTTTATAATTAAATTATCCGGCAAAATAATATAAACATATAAAGCTGATCAAAGAGATCTACATTATTCCGCATATAATTATTGTAGGTTAAGAGTTTCTTGCTTGGACGTTCGGATGGGAAAACACTGAATGAGTTTCCAAACATGTTCGTTACAATTTTCTCTTTTCGACTAGAAACACTACAAACAAGTAAATACCTAATAGAAAGAAATCTATAATTCAAATTAGTTTTCGGAATCGTCTTATTTTTGGTTCATTTCGGAAAAAAAGAACAATAAAAAGTTGTAACCTCAGACGAAACACCGTTCTTTTAATAAAAGTTGAATGAATTCCACGAGATTGGTCAAATGTGTGTATGGAGCAGCTATAGTTGGTATTTCTCAATTTTAACCAGTTTTAATAGAGAAACCGCGGAATCTGATTAATCAAAAGCAGAAGCGGTACCACCAGAAAGAAGAATATTTGCGTCTTGTTGCTTGCCACCAGTTTGCCTAGTTTCAATTTTATTTTTTTTCTTAAGGCGATAGAAAAAGATAAGCAAAAATAGTTTAGAAATGAACAAATTTATGTGCATAATGTAGATTTTTCAGTTCAGGTAACTGTTGTGAGAATTTGAGGACATCTTAAAACGATTATGGACTAAATATGACGCCCAGTTCGATTGTGATTCTTCGAACATGTAAATGAATGCCATTGGAAATTTCAGTGGGTTGTAACTATCAAGTGGGGCCACAATTAAAACCCATTCATACCTGCTTGCATTTTCCCCATCGCGGCCTTCATTGCGTTGATAATTACATGTGTATATACCAGTGTACAAGTGCCGCAGGTTTACCATTGCGGATGGAAAATTGCTCTTGTCTTACTCGCTTTAAAGGCCACCTTGCACGAAGGCCAATAGTGCAGTGAAAGAACCTATTTCTTCGCGTATAATGCTAGCTGCATGTAAACAAGTCTTTGGAATCGGAGAAGTAAAACCGCTCCATGTTTTCTTTCAGGTGAATAAATTAAAGCCATCATCTTGTATGCAATAAGAAAGTCCAGTGTGCTCTCATGACACACTTTCCTTCGGGCCCCAGTGACAGTGAATTTTTATGGTGAAAAGAGGAACAGATAAACAAAGATGAGAAACTACACATATCGAGTGCCACATTTTTTATATATATATGTTTTTTATTTTTTTGTAATGGTCATATTATTTATAAATAATTTTTTTCAACAGAAAAAACGCAATTGTTTTAGATTTTCGTTCAATAATTTATTATTATTTTTTTTCTTATAATTTATTCGTATAAGATATGTTCCTTTTCGAGTAAAAAATATTACAAAAATAGAACAAGAGTTTTCAGTCGAAAAATGAAAGAAAATTCTCGGAATGTGGGCTAGAAAGTTGAGTAGTGAAAAAAGTGATGAAGTAATAAAGAGTCGAGTGAAAAAAGTTACAGATATTAGAAAGATTAAGCATAGAATGAAATTGCTAAGATTGGAAAAAAGAAACAAGACAGAAAATGTTCTCTATGGCAAGTGTAATGGCGCTTCATGACCAAAACAAATTAAAAGAAATTAAATAGCGGAAAAATTGAAATTACTGAAGGTGAGAAGTGCGCTAGGAAGAATTAGCTAGGCATGAAGGTGTGAAGTGAATAAGTGGAAAATGAAAATGTTTGATTATAAGAAAGATTATGAGGTACAGAAAGGTTTGCTTGAGCAAAAGACGTAACATAGCTTATAAGTTACATAACAGAGCATGACAATAATTTAAATAACAGCGTTTAAAACAAAATAAATATTACAATAAATTATTTAAACTAACTTTCCAAATATTTTCTTATGTCGTAAGTATCTACTTTTTTCGGAAATATTTGCAAAGCCCCGAGTATTAGCGGTACCGAGAAATTTTCCTTAGATCGGTATTTCGGTTGCCTAATATAAAAAAGACATAAAAACAAAACAAACAATAAACAAATGCTCCTGAAATGGAACTTCAGTAATATTTAAAAATAATCGTCGTAGTCAGCATCTGATTTTTATTGCGGCTTTTGTTCTTTGTATGCCAAATCTTGGGCATCAATGGAACGTCCCCATCCGCCGCCATGGCCGGAACTTCCGTAGCTTCCGCCAGCGTCGCCACTGTATCCGCTTCCGTATGAAGCGTCGCTATGGCTTGCCGAATGGCTCGAAGAATGATGTGGATGGGCGACAACTTCGTACGTGACGTGTCGCTCTTGTGACAGGAGTTTCTTAAGGCCAATAACGGCTGATAACACCAAGGCAATTTTACCGATAAGCAAGGCCTTGCCAGCAATTAAAGCAATTGCTCCGAGGAGAAGAGGAAGAAGGGCAGCGGCCTTCAATGCAACCAGAGCAAGAATTGGTCCCAAAATTTTAGCGGCCTTCTTCTTCTTGCCACGGCTCTCTTCAGGACCGGAACCAGATTGATCATCGCCGAACAAAGTATCCGAAACATCTTCCAAGGCACGACCAGTTGATTGAACTGCGTTCACGACATCGGCTCCTTTAAGTTCGACCTTGACCGTGTGGCTTTGTAGGAAACCCGAAACACGACTCCAAATCAACGACTCGATGGATTCGTCACCAGTGATCGCTCGTGGGGCTCCAGCAGGTTCGGCGCCAGGTGTTTTAACAACAGTAACGCCCTCAGTCAAGGCGAATTGATCACGAGCGCCCATCACCTTATCGACGAAGTTGAACAGTTTATATTTCACACATGACACAGAATCCTTGCGAAGACAATCTTTGTAGATACTATCCATAATATCGCTTTCGGTTCCAATAGCGTTTCGGGCATGCCCCCGGGATTCCTCAGCTGGTAAGGCAGCAACCACAGCAACCACACACAATACACTTAGAACTTTCGTTAAAGCCATTTTCACTTTTATTAGTTTCTGATATGACTAATTATTGTAAATTAATTTTTTGTGAAATATTTGATTGGTTTTCAATTGGGAAACCAATAAGAACAAAAAAAAATTAAAGTCTCTGTCTTGTTTTTTTTAATTTTTTTTTTCGAACTATCGCCGAATAAACTTAAGGATGATATGATACCGTTTCCCGACTGAACAGCCAATTTATATAGGTACCTCTTTGGGTATGATACCCCACCAAAAGTTTCTTCTAGGCCGCTTGCTTCGGCTGCTCCATCGTCTTGGGAGAAAAACGTAAGCTGCAGAAGATTTTATGTATAGTTGAGACAAGCAGAAATCTTTCTTCGTATCTTTCTTCCATACCACAATTAACTCGGAACTCACACACAAACTTTCATACGAGTAATATGCGAAATGCTGTCTGATGGTGCGGACGACCATGGCCACGGTCACAAACAAGACCCATATGCGAGAGAAATGAATTTCGCTGTTGTATCTTCTCTTACGGCTGTGCTTCATTTTTTTTTTTATTTTATTTCATTTATATTATTACTATTTACCTTGTTTACTTTATTATTTCAGTTACAAATTTTCATCACTTTTCCTTTGCCTGTGGCCTAGTCAAGAACAATTTTGAGTTACTGGATCAACTTAACTATAGTTTGATATAAACACTACACGACACTAATACAGTTAGAGTCAATAATTTCATGATGTTATGTGCATTCCAGAATTTGTTGTTTCTTTGTAGCTTTATAACGCCCATCAGCGTCATCCAGTTTTACTGTGACATTTTTATACGCGCACTTTCTCAAAAAAAAAAACTTATTTTCTTTTATTTTAAAAGTATAGTTATGTTTATTGTTGTCATACTCTGGATAGAGTATAAAGTGTTCGTATTATAATTATAAAATCAGGTTCGCAACGTTACAACTATTAGCTACTAAGATTCCGAGTTCAAAGAAAATAGCATCTTAAAAGTTATTTTAACATGCTATGCGTTAGCATATCATCGCAAAACTATGACAAACCATTCAAGGAAGTCATCTCGCTTGGCATGCGCTGGACACTCACAGTTCAAATTTTAAAAATCTCAAAAAAGTCACAGGGTGGAAGCAGAAGCATGAACTAAATCATGGGTCGAAATACCAGCTTCAACAAAACAACATTCTATCTCACAAGCAGAAGTTCGAACTATTGAACTATGATTTTTTGTCAGGAGAGGATAAACAAGTCAGAAGGACTACCCTACATCGCCTCTGGCAGCAGAGCTACATACAAAGCTGCAATGTCTCTTCATCCAGAAAACTCCTTCGGATCAATGGTAATCAGCACACAGCACAATATTACCCACTGTTGGGTACCAGGTCATTGTGGAGTGAGCTAGCTGATGAACTCCGTTGAGTAGGATATATAGGTCCTCTATATCTAGAAAAGTATATATGAGCCTTAGAGACTGCTAAGGCTCAAATATCAACCCACTTTCTCACCAACGCGAACTCCAGACGGAGAGGACTGATTAACTGCGTCACATCGAACGGCTTGCGTACACCAAATCCGTCACCGGCCGAAGTTTGCTCCGGCGACGACGGCCGAACTCGGACGATTGAATCAAACCCTTGTAAAAGAAAGAGAGTGCGTACACAAACATGACCGCCATCGTCCGTTGACGCTCGAAAACGGCCGATAAACCGTTAAGTCCGAACTTGTTGGGATTTCTCGCCCGTCTTCGGCGTCGACAGTGCAAATTGAGTGTATACCGGCAACGTCCAATGTCGGCACAGGTGGTAGCACTGTTGCAGTGTAAGCACATAGACGTCCGAGTTACTCATCCGGGTAGTTCTGTCCGCCATCGGCCGACAAAATGGGTTTTGGTGTACGCGAGCCGTGAGAAGATATGCCCATCCTACTGCCGGTGAAGAACAGATGAACTCCTGAGCAGGAGCCGCGTGGACGTCTCCAGAGTAACGGCAGTCTGCATGGAGCACTAGCCGATTGGCGACCAAACTGGGTATTCCCTTTAACGTCAATTGCCGCAGTTGTGGGAATTGGAGGGAAAATGTCATCCACCTTCTTTGCGAGTATCCTGCCCTAGCTAGAGTCAGACTTCGAGTACTAGGCAAACCCTTCTTCAATAGCCTTGGTGAGATCGCGAAGAACAAGATCGGTTCCTCAACAGTTTCGGATGGATATGATAATTTATTGGAGTCCCAAGTCTCTGTTAAACCATGTATCTACTTCATCAACCCTCAACGACCAGGGTTAAACGAGTTGAGGTATTAAAACGGCGCTTCCTGTGCTAATTAGGACGTGTCTTCGGCAGACGGGCCACCTCGTAAACCAACCATCCAAGTATGAGCCTAAGTAGGCAAGATGCCCCTAATCGGAGTACTCACAGGGCTCTGTCTGGGTGGTGAACATGCTAGAGGACTAGATACCGAAGCTGTCTGTCATAGCTGCGATGATCCAAAAGTGGAAGAGACAATCATCCACGTTCTATGCGAGTGACCGGCCCTATCGGGAAAAAGAAGACAAAACCTTGGCACTTATTTCCTCGATGACCTTTGTGATATCGATAGGGGGTTGCTATGTAGCAAATCAACTTTTATAAAATCCACTAAATGGTTTTAGACTCTCTCAAACGAGGAGCACATCGGACGAGCTCTAACGTATAAATGAAAGAGGATGATGGCATGACCACCCCATACACCATACCATACCATGACAATAATAACAGATTGCCTAAATGATTTCAGAAAACTTACGAACGCAAATATAGTCGAACTGTTCTCGGTTGCCGGGAAAAAGTTCTGAAAATTCACTTCAAACTTTATCTTTTTATGCCTCATGCCTCAAGTACACACGCGCCTTCACTCGCATTGACCGATGCGGGTTAGCGCGAGGCGCGTGTGTACAGGGCCCATTCGTGTTAGCTCGCGCATGAAATTCTCTCAATTTTCTCAATTTTACTCTCAATTGAGATAATTTCATGCGCGAGCATACGCGAATGGGCCCTGTACCCACGCGCGCCGCGCTAACGCGCATCGGTCAATGCGAGTGAAGGCGCGTGTGTACTTGAGGCATCAGAAACCACGTGTGGGTGTTAATTGTAGTATGATGCCTCTTAGATAAGAATATGCACACATGTACAATTAAAGTACTTAATTTTATTGACTGATTGTTGCCCACACGATACAGTTCAAAGGTTTCTTGTCTCAAGTACTCTTTCATGTTAAATTGAATTCATAAAGATGTTTACAACAAACCCTTCTATTACTGATTAAGAACAAGGCATGTCATTTGAGAGAGAGAAAAAGTTTAGTTTGCCGTCCAAGAGATTCGTTTTCTTGTGCTTATATCGTTTTCATAACAATATTTAAAAAATATAATAAAATATGGCATATCTTCGTTTTTACGGTACGAGTACGTATTACAACTTTTTGAGAAAAGTAACATATAGCATTTTTCTGCAATTAAAGTCGTAATGCTCAATATATTATAAATTAAAAATGACACACATTACCTAAATGATCCTACATTACCTAAAACGCATAAAAATGTAGTCTAAAATTTAGTGCGTGAACTATAGCAGTTCAGTCGAAAAATATAAAAATGTGCTTTTTTACTGTGGTAGGTTTGGGAGAAAGGGGTCAGAAATTACCAATACATCCTTAGATCTGAGACACCACTAACGACAAGAATTTGAAATATGTATGTAGCTATGTAGCTAAAAAAATTTAGAAAAGAAAAATGTTAATAACTATTGCTGGCGAGAGTGGTGCCGAAAAGCAGTATTTTGGACGACATACTCTATATATAAAAAGTAACTTCAGCTATTTCCATTCATGTTTTATTATTGATAGATAACGTTCACTATCAAGATTGGTGGTGCGTACTTCCGAGAGTGGAAGTTCGTCGAAGCGCACCAAGTAAAAAAGATCCAAATCGAAAAAACGGTTTATTTGGAAGCGGCGATATTGTGTAAATTTATGTATTATACCAGTTGCATCCCGCAGGTACGCTCACGTTTAGATAGTGCAACTTCAAAGCCAGCGGTTTGCAGTCTTGATTCCCATTGAGTTGTTTAGGAGTCCATAGGGAACATACCTACCTGGTTGAACTAATTCGGAAACATCTTGTTTGATTGGTTTGGCCCAATTTTCTCCCAATTGATGCATTTTTGGTGGCATTGTTCAATCTTAAACGCACACACACACTGAAATTATACCCCAAAATATGCTGAAATTGATACTCTTAGATAATCCGATTTATATCGTAGTTAGGAATAAAGTGTAATAAGGAATGCACATTTAATTTCTCCTTTATTTAGGACTCTCATTTCGGTGCTACTTAAAAGTATCATCAGTGTTCAATTTCACACCAGGAACAAAGTAAGTCACTAAAAGTAATTTTCTCCTTTTTCCAGGACTTTCGAAATGAGGTGCAGAACAGACAATCGATTTCTAAAATGTTTATCCTTTTACCACTTAAAAAAAATGTGCCAAACGTCGGGGCGAAAGTTTATTATTTTTTGGGTAGAAGTCCGGAACGCGTTTAATTCTGAGATGCAGTGTAGGTTACTATGTGACTGAAAACCTAAAAAAAAAAAAATCCGGAACGAGTTATAATGAGGTCGCGCGAGAATAATTACATCACAGTCACTTATAACATATGAATTATGTATTTTAATTGGGTCATACTCTGGGTCAAAGTCATAGTTTAATGTCAGTTGTTACAAGATTGGGAGGCTTATCGTAGTTTGGTTCTGGGCCATTAGATGATGATGCGAAAGGTCTGTGGAAGTGAAAACCAATCTGATGTCTCATCAATCCTAAGAAATATGTCGAAAACCCCTCTCCAGCTCCTATGACGTAATGCCGAGTTGATGCACGCGGTACCTTCTACAGCCTTGCCAAGTGATCTGAAATCATAAATTCAAAAAGTTTATGAAACTAAATTAAATTTGTGGGCCATAACGTTTTCTGATTTTGAAAAAAAGCTCAGAGACTAAAATGGCAGCAATTTGAAAAAAAACGCTTTTTTCACTTTTTTTTTGGCTTAAAAACTCAAAAAAGAAAATAATTGACGTTGGTGTCCCACACATTTAGTTTACTTTCTTTTAAGCTTTTATTTATTAAAATCGGTTCATAGTCTCGAGAAAAACGCGTTTAAAGTTTGGCGCTATAAAAAAATCGTATTGAATATCGGCTGACCGTTCCACAAATCGGTCTGTAACTCGTGAAATACTCATACATTCGATAACGAAATATCCTGTTGACCACGTATTCTCAATATGTTAAGGATGAACTGATACCTCTCTTTAATATCCAATAATTCTGATTGGAGTTCTTATATACATATATACCATATAAAGAAAGTCCAAGGAATTCCATGTCTTATTACTCCTAAGAGATACAAACAAATTCGTGATTATTAAATAAAAACCAAGTTTCAGCTTTATTTCATTATTGGTTCCCGAGATATTTCAAACGGAACTTTTTCTTTTCCACCCTCACTCACTCTCTACACCCTCAACCAGAATTTATTGAGATATTAGGCATTATTTATTAGAAAACCGAAAAGCCACTTAAAAAAATTTATTTCCAGCAAAATTTTTGTCAAACTTTGTACAGAAATCAAATTTTATTTGTCTAGTGCAAATGGTTCGAGATATCTGAAGTTTTTCACCCCCAGGTCCGTGCGTTTTCGATCCCTTCTTCTAGTATTTATACCTATAGATGTTTATTAAGTTTTAATTTTGAGACATTAACCGTTTAGGAAGTACAGATTTTAGAATGTCTCGAACTCGGCTTTCAAGCATTGCGGACACATTATTATTGTCCCCACCTCACCAAAAACAAAATAAAGTGCAATTTGTATTTGAAGTTAAGATGAAACTACAATTTCGATGATTTCATCAATGAAATGTAATTTGATTTCCAGAATAATGAGGTACAATTATGTTGAATTGGTATTATTAGTTTTTCAGATATGACAGCTTACGTGAGTCGGGGTACATGTCGGAAAACCCTGTATCTGTCCGCGGATATTAAAAGTTTACCCTCTCACAATCAGTAGAATTAGTATTTTCTGAAAATATTAGAATACAAAATCACCTTTTAAAAAGTTTCAACCAAGTACTGGCTACCCAGTATAATAGAATTGCTATGCTCTTAATTGGACAGTCATTATTTCGTGGTTATATCTCGGCCAGATCTTAGCACTTTCTCATCTCTATTGTAGTAATTGATTACAAAAAATTGTATACCGATTTTATCTATAATTTCTGCACAGTAATTCTCGTAGCGAGTGCTATCAATGTGGCGATACTTTATTCTCTTATTTTTGCGATTCACGAGGTAGTTGACATTAATTAAAGTTTTAACAATGCAGAATAATGCAATTTTTATAATACCTTCGAGCACTTTTTGATAGGACAACTAACTATTAAATGGAAACATTCAAATTCATCATTTTAGTCCATCGCATTGTCGACTTCAGCTCCATCATAAAATCGACTAAATTAACGCAGTCTACACATTTCATCTAGTGTTTAAACATGTTATGGTCATTTGCCTTGATTTCTCTTGGTACTTAGGTATGGCACATTTCAATATTATAGTTATAATTTGAAATTTGAATAAACCTGATCCACCGGTGATCCTATATCTACACTATGTATAACATAATAATTGCCTCTTGTTCGGTTCAGATTTTTAACTGAAATTGATAACAATCTGATTCGATTTATTTTGTCAGTCAAATAGAAGAAAGTAGTCGTTTCCGTTTTCCGCTATGCTACTTAATATTGAAATGCAAATGTATAGATATATGTGTCTATACACACACTCAAAACTACATTCATTTGTAATTTAGTTTTTTTTTTGTTGATGTATTTAGATACCTGGTTTCCAACTTTCATGGCATCATGAAAGAAATGTCATTTTTATGCGCACGTTATCTTTAAATATTTAGGTAGATGCCAAGCATTGCTCAGATTGATGACATTCACATCTATACTTTCTTTTTCATTCGGTATCCAGCCTTAGTGTGGGATGATCATCAATGGAAATCTATACCATGTTGGTTGGCGATTCAATACAAATTCTTTATTTTTTTTTTTACCTTTTCATTATATTAATTCCGAAAATTCGTAGGTAAAAACCTGCTACAGTCGGGTTTCTTAAGCACTTCATTTTCCTAATGGTGATGTAATAACATAGCATTAAACACGTATCACATTTTGTTGGGATGTACTGAAAACAGTTCGTACTAAATTCTTCATAACGAAAACGTATGAAAAAAGTAATCGAAACTAATTCATGGTATTAAACTCGAAAATCTAAGCTACCTATTAAAATGCCATAAGTTTATGTTAGAATTTTGTTCACTCTACACCACCTTATTAAGCGTTAACGCATAGTCCATGATGTCGTACCTGCTGGACTACATAATACTAAACAATGGCAATTGTTTCCCCCTTTAAGTGAATATGAAATTATTTTTTCAATGATGCAATGTAGGTCTGATATGAAGATCAAGTTCAGTGCACTTGAGCTGAAATTCCAAGATCTTGTATCTAATAAACTAGAAAAAATATACCGCAGTCACGCTAGGCTGCAAGCTAATTGAATGATACTCTAGGCTAGATGAAAAAATTAACTATGATTATATTGTTGTTGGAAATAAAATAGAATAAGGAGTTCGGAAGGAGGAAAAAAAAATTATCAAGGCATAGGAACATATATTTTCACAATTTCGTCAGGTTTTCCGAAAAATTGAATTAGTTTTTCTTCATTGAATTCTTCATATAAATACCTACAAAGAGTTTTCAGGATTAAAATATACCTATTTACACGAATTCAGCCATATCCCTCAGATCTGATTTAATATCAAACCACTGTTTACTTCTAGGCTTTTATAATAATCATGTAAAACACGTTTTCAAAATTTTTTCGAATTAAACTTGTTAGAGGATATAAAAAGGGTAAATACGTTTTTACGAATTCTGTCACATCTCTTAGAATATTAGGAGTTTTTTTTGGATTTGTCGTAAGAATAGATGTATTTAAATATGTAAGATATATTTTTTTTTGTTTGATAAAAGACTCAGTCGAGTCCGATACATCACACAAAATAAATTTAACAGTATTCACCGGAAAACCTTGTATTTTCAAGATATACATTATTTGCCGCTTAAACATACATATAAAAATAAATTGATTAATAAATACATAATATTGGGCAATAGCTTTACACATACATACATACTTGCTGTCAATATTTATCTAAAAGCTACTTTCAATATTCTTGGATATTTAACACTCAAGTGATTGTATGGAGGTTGAATACGTTTTCAAAATTTTCGTCATATCTCTTAGGTTTGATAAGATATCAAATTGTCTTTGCTTTAAGCAAAGTTTTTTTTTATCTATCTACAAACTAAACCTTGGTGTTGGGTTGGGCTGCATACATTTCCACAAATTCCAACATATGTGTACAAGTATCTATCATACATCTTATATCATATGAGATATAAAGTTGATATAATTGCCAAAAATTTTATTCCCGCAAATCTAAATATTCAATCGTTTCACAGTTTTTGACATAATATAGTATTTCTTGGGTTAGATTGGTTTTTTTTTCTACAAACGTTTTGTATAATCGCCTTCAAACTCATTTCACAATTTTTTGATATTCAACACCCAAGGGCTGTAAAGTGGTTGCATATGTTCAAAAGTTTTGACATCTCTTAGTGCTGACGAGATATACATATAGTATGTATGTACAGTTGGTTTTTACTTCTACGGGTATTTCATGTAATGACCTAAAACTGAATAGGCCGATTCTTAGATGTTCAACCCCAAGTGCATGCTATTCATTATATCTCTTAAGGTACAATCTGGCTGGTACTGTCAACTGTCGCGATCAGCAGTAACTGCCAACCATTGCAGCCACACCGACCAACTGCCGTCACAAAAATATATGCCAGCTTGTTTTTGCCTGAAGCAGTAGTCTACTGCTAGGAGTTTGTGCTTACCTCAAATATACCTTCAAGTTGTAATATCTCATGGATATACATATACACTGGAGATGGTAAGCAGCGATTGAGTTGAAGTCGGACTTGGTCGCATTTACTTGCATGCAAAACAACAACAAATTGACATTACGCTATGTAATATCTCAACTTGTCATTTCTCTTAAGTCTGATGAAGGAGAAGTTCAGTTTAGTTTTAGTTTAAATCATATAGATAACGAAAATTCGAGTCATTCAATCTATATTTTACATATTTAGATACATCTATTTTTAGCACAAAATCAACTTTCCAAAAAAGACGTCTAATCTCGAAACAACCTGATGTTGACTGCGTCCGGGAGTATGACCTAAATAATAATCAATGGCGCAACAGCCCAAATCGGGCCTAGGCCTTGAAGTAATGCTAGAGTTACTTGATTACGAGACCAACGGAACACTAAGAGTGAAGTGGTCAGCCACACGCTCGTCCGCGACTATTATCCCGATTTTGACTCAGGTACTCATTTACAGCTAAGTGAACTGGTAGTCCGGCACCCAATCCCATTTTCGAAAATTACTTGTCGCCAAGCAGACTCGCACCTGGTATCAGGAGCGCTGAAGGCAACTGCTCTAGCTACTAAGCCACCCAGACTACTGACTACCCAATTAGTGAAGTTTAAAAATAATAAATAAAGATTGATATTTGTTTTGATTTTTTCGAAAGCATTACATCTGAAGACATCAGCGGAGCGTGGTCTTCCAGGTTTATGAGCTGAAATAATTAGGTTTCCAAGAGTTGTGTATCCTTAGAACACAGTATTTAAAATACTTATATCACAGAGTCCTATTTTCAAGATGTTTAAACGGGAAAGAAGATACTGGAGCTATGAACTTTTAATAAGAAAGTCAAAAAATAATCGAATTTTAATATGACCGAATATGATGTACACTGAGTTAAATACATCAAAATTTCTCCATACTTCCAATAATTTCTCGTCACATAAATGTGCGATACTGCGCGACTTATTTAATTAAACTATCTGTAAAAATTCATTACATTGGTTATACCCTGTACAGCCTATGCGTATTAAACGCATTTAAGTAGGCCAAATAGACGTGTTAAAGTAAGTTAAAGTAGTGTTCCCACTAAGAAAATCGTTTTATTTTGATACATGGCAACTTGATGTGTTTTGTTTTGACAAGTAGTTATTCAGCTGTGTTAATTAAGAAATTTATGGTTTCTAAATAATTTGGGACTAATATGTTTGTATAGCAGTAATGAAAAGTGAATTTATTAGCTGATGCAGTCGTTGCATGAGCACACAGTTCAGTTTCTGCAGAATTAAATACAGTAAGACCCCGCTTAACGCTGTTTCGTTTAGCGCTGTTTCGGTTTAGCGCTCTTTTATTTCATCCTGGGGATTCCCCGAAATTGTGCGCAGCACTAGGTTTGAAGCGGTGCTGTACGGACGCATTTTTATCATTTGAAACATTTGTTGACATTATAAGTATAAATTTATAAATTTATATATTTATTAAGATAGCCTCGTTTAGCGCTGTTTCGCATTACGCTCTACTTTGATGGAACGTATCCCCCGCGTTAAGCGGGGTCTTACTGTAGTTTCTTCCAAAGTTTACTTCGATTTCTCCGAGGATCGCAGTATATGTTTTCGGTAAGACTCGTCGTAGCTACGAGTTTTCATGAACGCCGTCGGAAAGTGTTTTCAACGCATTTAAAGCGATTTAAACGTGTTAATCTCGTAATCGGAATATATCATTAAGATCAAAATCTTTTCTACATCTCGTACTAAATTTTCATCATGAAATCTGATCGAAATTTCGTACCGTAACCTTTCCGAAGATCGGTAGAAATTCGTAACAATTGTATTATAGATATCGTTCCGACATCTGCCAACCCCATCATAAAATGTTTGACCGACTAAGAGACGAAATCCGCCCAGAAATGACCAGCCAACAGCGACAAGGTGAGCGATTTCGGAACAAACGCCGATCTTTTGTTACAATGCTAGATTTTGTGTAACTTCTAAACTGCGGTTTTGGTGTTTGTGCAAATGTGTTAATTGTTTTTTGTATAGTTCTTTGTTTTTATCGTCAAGAAAGCGACATGAATAAGCTATGCTATGAATAAAGTATAATAGTTTGTATCGGCTACAGTATTTTATTTTTTATCCTTTATATTTAATTAAGGTGTGAGAATCAATTGGGTAAAGTTTGGAGAAACCGGGTAAATTTGCAACTAATTCATTTGAATCGAAGTAATAAAATTTATTGAATTTTGCGATACAATAGTTAATATGCACGCAGTCAATGAATTAAATAAGAAAAAAAATACTCTATTATGAAAGTTAAGAAATAGGTAGTGTATAAATAATGGAGAAACGACGTACAGCTACTTCACGGTATTTTATATGTTTATAAACAAATTTTATATATACTGATTTTATAGGCAAAAGCTACTTGGTATGCTTTTGTACACTTTTAAATGAGCAAACGAAAGTGGATACACAAAAATGGTTAATTAAATCGCCATTATGTCTATATCACTGAAGATAAGTAATTAAATCGATTTACTCAAAGTGTATGTATGCGAAACAAATATAAATAATTGCTCCTGGCATTGGTGCATTAATGAAAATATTTATTCGCAAAAGAGTTCCGCTTCTGACCCAGCTTATTATTGAAAAAATATATAACTTTCTTTTGAAATTTCACTTCAGCGACTAAATTTTAAATACATTTTACAATTAAATTCAAGTATTTATTAGTGATTAAATTAAGAATTGACTGACTAATAAATTTTAGTTTTATGCCTAAAAAATCGGAATCAGGTTGTTTGTCTGACCGTTTTACGCTAGCTTGTCCTCGATTGCATCTAAGCGCTTTAGACGCTGAGCGGTATTATACAATATATTAAATTCTAAATTTACATGTTTCTCACGTTATACTATATTGAAATTCCGTTTTACATTTTTTTATTAAATTGTCCCTTACGTTTTAAGCTGCAATTCTAGCGACATGCGAATGGCAGAAATTCCGTATTTCCTTTATTATGTATATATGTATATACACCTGAACAGTGAACAAGAAATATTGAAAAAAAAAACGAAAGAAGAAACTCCCAAATAGTTTTAAATCTGGTCCCCATAAGTGCGCCTCCGTATCATATTTAACGATAAAAGATAATTTGGTCCATTTAGACATGCAAAAGATGAAAAGAGAGTAGGGTCCCCATATGAGGATCCTGGAAGATCGACTCTGTACGGTAAGCAGGTCAGGTCTTTAATAACTGTGCGTATGGGGCGGTCATCGCTCCAGAGTGACCGGTGTGTCGAATCCCTAGTCCCTAGTCCCTAGTCACCGCTGTAGCGCGGGAACTGCAGTCGGGTCAATCAATTCCGATCTATTGTTCTCTTTATTCCCAGTAAAATACACAGCAGACAGCACATCTAGAATGGTGTCTCCTCTGAGTCGGGTTCTATCTTCCCGCTCCCATGCTTCTGAGAAGCCGGCAAATCGTGCTGTAGGACTCAGAGGAGACCATTAATCTTGATAAGAAAATATAGGCAACGGTCAAAGCCTAAAGAATTGTTCTTAGTCTGTCTGCAAGATTCTTCGAGACACCTTATGTCTGCGAGTGTTGCGATAGCGAAATGTCTTCGGAATCTGCGCCATCTACATATATACAGTAGAACCTCTAAATAGTGACCACGCAAGGGTCTGTGCAAAACTGGTAGCTTTATTCGATTGGTCAGATTATAAAAATAATTTTTAAAATAAAATCCTTTTCTGATTTACATCGGGACCGTAAAAAACCATTAGATAAGTGGTCAAGATAGTAACGTGGTCACTTCTTCAGGTTCTGCTGTATTAATAGATTTTAGTAGCAGACGTCACTTCAAGATCAATTCTTCGATTTATTCTCTTCTCCGCGGTAGTTTACTGCTTTTCAAAAAGATTGCGGTGTGAGCACATGTTTTTATTGCTATTTCTTTCTATCTAGTAAATAGTAATGAAGAAAGAGAGGCAAGATTATGTCTCGAAAGAGACTAGCGTCCAACTGTGCAGTCTTGGAATTGGATCGCACATGTGATATGTGACAATAGGTGTGTTTCAGTGCTCTCCAGAGTAGAGCACCTAATCTGCAGGCGAAAAAAAACGATCCAGGGTATTATGTGGAGTACATTTTATTGGAAGATTTGGCAGCCCTGCGCTTTCAAGTTTGAAAACATTGCAATCACTCACCTTTTCTTTTTTTGCTTATTAATTTCACTTTAATTTCTACCAAAAATTTTAAAAAAATATTTGTCTTTCCTTTGCTGCAAAACTTACGGCAATATAACTGTCATCAGATTTTATTTAATTGCCGTTCGGTTGCATTTCTGTTGTGCTGCCAACCATTAAAATCGAAACGAGTAAAGCGAATTAAAGCGAATTCATCATAGGCTCACACCATTTCATTCTCTCCAGGGCAGGATATGTAACCTAGTCAAATTAGTTGGTTTTCTATTCTGGATGTTGTTGTTGTTTCATGTATACTTATGCTGTACTCTGGAGAGCATTAAAACACGCCTAATGTCGTAAGCATTCCAATACGACCCCATTTTAAACGGTTCCTAAACTTTGACCCGAAATATAACAAAGTTTCATGCCGACTGTTGGAAGATATTTTATTATTATTTTCAATTATGTTCAACAAATAAATTTTTGCCTTTGTCTGATTTCAGAATCATGTTCGCGAGACCGAGGTTTAGAAGAACTTTTAAATTTCTTCATAAAAACATTATTAAATTCTGTATGAAATTGTTTTCTCCCCTAAATGTAAATACATAAGTAGTGGCATATTATCTATATGATGTAGGATATAAATAAATATTAGAATATACGTTGCTGCCATCTGATGAACCTTGAGCTTAGTTGGACTGTCGCCGCAAGGACGAAGCGGTGTCTTCTTAAAATTTTATGGCTGAAATGATATACAAATTGAATTATGAATTCATTGTTGATACTAATGGGGTTTCTAGAGAAAATTATTATCGAATTACTGCTGTATCGTTCATTTTAATTAAACTATGACGAAATTCTGTACTATAGTACTACAGGACTCTCAATGACAATAGAATTTTTTCATGGTGAAGTTTCCATACAAACTAATTTTAAGAAATTACTTTGTTGTTTCTCGGCATCAGAGGAGTTTCTGGTATGAAACATCAACACTAAACCCCGACTGGGTTCTTCCCCTCGAAACACTTCTGAAGATCCAATTCTTATCGTGAGTTTCCTATCACGTGACGAATCCTGCATTTCAGAAACTGATTCGCTAGCGTGTCGTTTAAATTCGCCTAGACAGGGAAGATTTCCTTCTGAACATCTGACTCGCGCAACGCTTGTAATCGCATCAGCAGTTTATAGTCCTCCTCTTTTTTCCCATCCAACATCATATGATCGTCAAAAAAAATTCTGATAAGGAGAGAACCCAGTTCCTAGGTGGAACGAACTTCGAAGTGGACATCCAATCTTGTTAAGGCTATCGTTTTATTGTGTCAGGTTGATGGGAACTAATACTCCGGTCAGGTTATACTGATTGACCCGTTCAGACGCATTCACTTTGCAGTGAATAGCCTGGTGTGTACTGGTGCTTCACGTTCACACCATATTTAGTAGCATAGAGTTGAACTCATTTGAACTAAATTGAGAGACATTACTGGAGTCGATCATCTCTATGGTGTTCCAAACGTATGGAATACTTCCTGATCTCTTCTGCCGTGGTACTCCCCAGAAAGGGAACAATGGTAAAGTGATCCAAGATGATTAAGACCCCGATTTTACTTCGCTTTGTTCGCGGTTGTGCTCCCAGCACGCCCGGATGAAGAGGTGTTGTGATGGCTGATCTGTTCGAAACGGTTTCCAGATCAGTCATTCTGATTCGAGGATTTTGTTTCTTTACAGATGCCGCAAATGCCACAATGTAGGTGCGTACCTGTGTAGCCAACCCTGGATAATACAAACCCGTTGAGTCTGCCGTATGCGCTTGAGCAATCGCAGTTGACATAAGATCATCGTTGTAAGGCTCTGTGCATTTATATACGTAGCCATCTCTCACGTTGAATAAACTAGTTCCTCCTCTATGAAATATTTGTAACACTGAAATAACCTTGGTAAAGGTTGACAAAAGAAAGTGTCTGTCCTCTCGAACTATAACTTAACCTAATTCATGTTCAAACTAAATGCTAGTTTTGTTACCAAACGGAAAAGAAAAGAAGAGATCTAATCAACCAAAATAGCGATCTATACCTACACAATACAATAAAAACAAGTTGCAAGCTGAGAATGAAAGCTGAGAATGAAATACGAACCTGCATTATGTTACCTGCTACTGCTACAGAACATGTCGAGAAGAGAATACTCAATCGAAAATTTAGGTACTTAATCACCGCCAATTTTATCAAAACAAACTAGAGCAAATATACCTTTTTTGAAGACATAAAGCTACTTTCCATGGAAGCAATTGTTTAAGAAATATAAATTCAAATTGTTTTTAAGATTGTAGATGAAATAACTATGTAGAAGAATGTGCCCATGCAGTAAAATTATTTAAAGTTTTTGGCTGAGGACTTAAGTAACAGTATATTCCCACGGTATAAATATCGGCCTCGTCACTACTACAACATGAACTTGTAGAAAATGTATCAAGTACCCCTGATAAGAAGAGTCCTTCCATATCTACTTTCCGAAAATCGAGAGGTCAACGAGTTCATTATTTTGTTTCTGACCTCGGTAAAATGTGTGACACCACTCGTTGAAGCCAACATTTATAGTTCCCATCCAATGCGTCTGCGTTCTTGCTATTTTTCAATCGTCATTCAGCCAACAACGCCAAAAACGGGGTAAGTTACTTCTATATTTTATTCACACTATCAACTTTAATATTTTAAAAAAGAGGCAACTGATTCACTTTTATCAACCCAGTCAGACAGGAGGTCTTAGATCTCACCATTGGTACTCAATTGTTAAACACGAAAATCTGCAACGGGCACGTCTCTAATTAGACTTCTATGTCAGATCGCTGGCGTATCCTCTTCAACATAGAATCTAACATCATTTCGTCTGCAACGGACAGGATAACTCAATCGACAAACTGGGCACTACTACGACCAGAAACTGTCATTAATAGAAGAAAAAAAAATATCATCAGAACAGCAGACATCTGACGAAAATGCAAAATCAGAGCCTCTCCTTTCAAAACTTCGGTCAGGGTTTCATGGAACCATCAGAATTCCTGACCCGATCTAGAACCCGAGAGCGAGAACTCAGCAAAACCTTCTACGGCGACCTGAGAGATACTTCGATGAAGAAAATTAAAGAGTTGTTACTCTTCCTAAACAGTTCAGGGTGAATATCAGTTGTGTTTTTAAATTCCCCAGTCACAACAACCCCTAACACCAGGGCTTAATATGAGTTTGTGGATTTCAAAATGGCCATTGAGGAATTAAGCTCTGTCTGGAGGACTTTTTTCCAGTGATAAGTCTGTATGTCCTTTATACTGTTTTTAACACACAAAAAATTCAGTTGTAAAAGTCTTAACCAGCCACACACTTCCTTCGATAAAACTAAAAAAACATCACTTGTATGAAGCCCATTACAGTAACCCTAATGTGTATGTTGTATCGCACAAAAAGCAATATCCCACTCACACATGTGTGATACGTAGTCGTTTAGTGAATGTCAAAACTGTTTTGATTTGATTTAATTTATGATCCAATAGTGTAGATACTCTACAAAATACTGGAGTTCGCACAAACAGTAGACGGTAAAATTATATAACACCATCAATTGAATTAAAGAAAAACAAATCACAAGAAGGAATGGCTGGATGGCATTACGTTTCCAGCTAAACTAAATACAAAAACTCATTACTTCGCTCTCAGGTACTGACGCCACCGATCACCGACCCTGTAATCAACCAAACACTTCATCACTTACTCATTTTATATATTAGTCATAACGCGATGCAAAAACAAAGTCCAAAAATGAAATCTAACCGATGAACACGTAACACTATGATCTGCAACTCATCATTTCTTACCCTGACTCAGCTTCAAAGTCAATATTATTAAATATCTGTTATCACATAAAACATCGCTTAGAGGAGAAAAGTGAAGATTGTTCTTTAAATTTCACTTTCAATATCGTCCGTAATGATAGGATTCGGACTGTATCAGTGGTTGTGGCTAGTACACAAAAAACCCATTGGCTAACCAGCTTTTATTATTGTTTTCCTTCGCACGAATAGAACCGAGCGATATATGTACGTGTAAAATGACTGAAAATAAGCAAACAAATTCGTACAACGCTAACCATAACTTAACTTTCGATTTTCTATTGCTGCCGTCTCTGCAGAAAGAAAAAGAAATTCAGATCTAAAGAGTCGAGAATTGAACGATCACGATTTCTCGCATCCGTTATTGTACCGCTTCAGCCTTAGCCTTAGCCGCAGCGTCACTCACCCATTATTACCCGTCATTATAATATTAAGCGAGCTGGGAGATGAAATTTCAGCGGTTTCACTTTTTATGATTTTAGATGTTAATGGCATCGTTACCGGCCCTCGCAGACCCATAATACCGTCTCCTAAGTGGGAATCTCAATTAAGACATTCTCCCATAGTTTTACACGCGAAAAGTTAACCTGATCGCACACCTATGTCTTATGGGCTACCTTCATTTACCTTTGTATTGTAGTCCGCGTATACTTCCAGTTTATCGAGTGCTTTTTCATGTTTTTATTTGCATAAATTTCTGGTAAGTAATTGCGTTTTCACTTGTAGCGGCAACAACCAACCGCACCTTTCACAGGTCAATTCCTACTATCTCATACACTTCGGAGCACCAACACAGGTAAATCAAAGATTGTAACTCATTCAAACAAAAATTTCATAATTTCTTAAAAATAAAATATCATCTATACCTACAAGTCTTTTCATAATTGCAGTTACGTCCGGAAAATAGTCAGTCATGTGATATCCAAGATACTTTATTTTTTCCAGGACAAACGTTTTATTTTCCTCTGAGTACAATATTTATTAACATCATACTATGTACTATAACACAAAAGGTTACCATTACTTGCATTTTAACAATTTTACAAGAAAATGAAAAAAATTTTCACCTCTAAAATACTCACTCAGTTCAGTGGCAAATTTCACACTGAGCCGCAACCTAAAGTGGTAAAAATGCTTAAACAGTGTTAAATGCAATGCTTCGCTTTTATGGCAGTACAGTTCCAGTAGGTAAAGGGCTGCCTAAGATTTCGCCGATTGGTGATACAATTTTAAAATTCATTCAGACTTCTAGTTCAGTCCTAGAAATACGTTACAAAATTCTCACCCAACTGGAAACCAGTAAAATAGAAGAATAAAGGGAAAGAGTTACTCCACCTTAGTAACAAGAAAAGAACGAACTTTTAAGTGGCGTGACGTGATAATTTAACTAGAGGAAGCAATTGGTTAATATTACAAATTTACAACAGTAAGGCATTTTCATAATTTATTGAGTATTAATAGAACGCCTTTCGTGGAGTGCAATCCCAATCGGATTGAGGAATGGCCCCAGTGGCTAATGTTGAATTATGAGCATGCTCATGAATAATACCTCGTGGACCAACCTACTTAATCATCTTCAAGACCCATGGATACACTGTAACGAGATGACTGAAGAGTCGCTATCATATTATATACTATAGCAAGACAATGGTGGACTTCGTACCTGTATTCTCCCAAAGAAAAGCATTCCAAAAAATTGATGCTTTTTGGTCACAAAAAAATTGATGATTTTCCTTGCGCACTCATAAAGTTCCGGTGATCTTAATGTCACCAGAAGCGATAGATACAACTACTTGAAACCATTTATTTCGAGTTCAGCTTCACGACAAGGATTCACCACCGTAAGAATAATGATAAGACTAGTAAACAAGTATGTGAACCGATATGAAACTCGACCCCATCAAGGTAATACCACAACTGAATAGTACTGAAAGAAAAGTTCTTGACCCAACTCTGACTCAGTGCGACTAAGGGTAGGGTATCGGAGGGTATCGGTCAAGCCACTACTTTTGGATCACCTCCAACATAGAATAGCAAGTAAATCACCCTAAACTTCCGACGTTGGTCTCAAGTATATCCTTTGGTGGCGTACAAATTTCTTCATCTGATGACTTCACATTACTAGGTGTAAAAATCAACAACCACCTAAACTGGAGCCAGCACATCTTTGATGTCGCAATTGATGCTTCTAAACGCCTTGGAATTCTACGGAAGTGTAAGAAATAGTTTTCAGCGTTCGATTTAGCTACAATCTACAAGGCATATGTCAGACCACGTCTTGAGAACAATTCGTATATCTGGGCTGGGGCCCCTAAATCCCATTTAACCTTGCTCAATCGTGTTCAAAAACATGCGTTCCGACTAATTGGAGACGAAGCCGTTGCAGCTTCTATAGACTCCCTTGAGCATCGCCGTAATGTCGGAGTACTCAGTATTTACTACCGATATTTTCATGGTAAATGTAGTAAGGAACTTAAAGAACTTATTTCCCCACTCTTAGTCGCCCCCCGTAACACTCGCCAAGCTTCACGCGCCCACGAGTATACCGTTCAGCCCCATTCGTGGAGAGCAGTGAAATTTAGGCAGTCCTTTATCCCCGAACTTCAGTTATGTGGAACGCATTGCCGGCCGATCTATTCCCTGATAAGTATGACCTTCAGCGGATCAAAAACAACGTCTTTAGACGTTTTCCTCCTGTTCCATCGCCCTAAATCCCCTACCAAACCCAGCCTTGTCCGGCTCAATAGTTGACATTGACCGAATAAGCCGGGTAATAGTATCTTCTCTTCATAACAATCAGCAGGACCCGATAAAGTTTTACCGACAGGGCTGCAATTCACGGAAGTAACGGTTCTTGCTCAGCTGATAGTGATCCTCACAAGCTTTATTCGACTCTACGATGTTCCAGTTTATACGCAGCTCCGAAAAACCTACTTTGTGAAAGTATTCAAAGTATTTGGAATACTTAACTTGAAAATCCGCGAACAGATACAACGCGATCAAATAAACACGTACGTATTACTATTACGTGCTCAAGAAATATAAAAACAATTGAGTGAACGTTTCAAAATAGCCATTTTGAAAGAAAATTAGAGACTATGAAGCGACTAGGTACAAAGACTTTCGAAAGTTGTTGATAAGAAAAAAAAGTGATATACTTGCTATTTGTCAATATGTGTGAAGTATTCGGATTTCTTTCTAGCTCCTATTGAAATGTATCGATCTTGTATTGTATTTAAAAGGAGCAAGAATAAGATGGTAATACATTCACTTCAGTGGAAAGAATTTCTGAAGTAGATCTTACCAATTACCCATGAGGACTTCACTGGAACGCCCTGTCACTTGGAGCTATGTCATAGAATTAGCAGGTGCCATCTTAGGATCCTTGTGCTTCCAACGGGGTACGAGTTCATGTCAGTCTGTACAACGACGAATTAGCTGCTATTGGTTGTTTTTTTATCATTTTGCCCAATAGTGTATTTTAATGATAAGTATTCATTAACATTGTAATTAAATAAAGAGACTCTGATCCCCCCAAAAAAAACATCCCTCCGATAAAATGTATATCTTAGAGTGCCCTTTGAGGCCATCAAGAATGGTAGAAGCTTAGATATAGACTAATTTTAGCTTTAGGATTAAGATTGAAAAACTGTTAGCGTTAAGAAATTTCGGCACTTTTTAAAACTAAAACTAAAACGACGAGTTTAGCGGATTGTTGTCATTAAAAACCTTAAAGTACTTAGTTTGGGAAATTTCCGGTTGGTTGGGAGATTCGCTTCCCGATGTTGTTGTGTGTTCCTGGCGTACAGGATGCACTCATAGCAGCTCTGAGGCATAGATTCAGCATTACCACTCAAGAGGGCCATGATCATTCTGCAGTACCCCTTTCCTGAATTGGAATAGAATATGAAGGTTTCAAACTATCCTTTTGAAGCTTTCCAGAGCCTTGATCATGACACTTGGAAATTTATCTAGTAAATTCTCCTGTTTAAAGTCCAGCTCATCGAGTAAATGTCCTTCTATCCTTCTGTTCGGCTATCAATCTGTCGATCTATCCAACTATCTGGATGTGAGTCTATCCATTTGCCCATCTTCCTATACGCACTCAAGAACAGAACAGCTTGATTTAGGAGGTTGAAATTTTGTGTTTGGATGTTTCCTTAAATTTGTAAGGCTTTGTTCGTTGCCGGTTAAGACAACTCCTGGTAGCTACTAAATGAAAGTTCTAGAAACATGTCTTCGAAATACCAAACTCTTCACTCCACTCATGCATAAGTTCTTAAAACCCGTGTTCTCCATTGTAGGCTGAAAATGTTAGAATGCTTGAAGCCAGGAATTTAATATTATGTCCAATTAGCATTTATTAATATTTTAATTTTTTTATACATACCGTAGTAGAGTAGAGTCCGGTCAGCTTAGGGATGGGATGTCGAAAATCAAGCCGGGTATGCAGTGTAGTAATAGGTGTTAATATTTTTAATGCTGTTTTTGGAACTGATATGATCCACAGTAATGTAACAAATCAACTACTGTCTGGTATTTCCGATGGTGTTTGTGAATCTGCTCAGTGTTAAATTCTTTAGTAGTGACATTCCGCACTGTTCACTATTTATATTAGTATTTCGAAGCCAATAGCAACGAAAAAATTCTTATAAAAAATGTAAGCGTAGAGTGGGAATTGAACGGACGCTATTGCCGAGGCAATGTTTTCAAGACCCACTACACTACCACTGGACTAAACCCGCCGAATATAAGAATTAGTATGGGGAGAACGAGTGTGTTCTTCGAGCAGCTGTCATATAATGTTCCTTGAGAAATTTGTGAATTTATTTATCGGAAATCAGTGTAGCTCGAGAAATAGAGGAAGTCGAAATTTTATTGGAATTAGTATTGAGGGAAAAGACAGGACATCTCTTCTCTTCGGGTATCGTATTGACCGATAGAACCTCCATATGTATTCACATCAACATATTAAACTCAACTTCCAGTCGAATTGAACATAATAACATCTATTAATCTAATCCAGCTCAACACCGCGCTCCAATCAAAATATAGTCGGTTAGGTATCTTGGTATCTTATAAAGGAACCGAATTGCAACTTTTTTTGATCAGGTACTTTCCTACATACATACATACATACATGTGCACTTTCATTATGTTTTTCACCTACCTATAAACTTAATGTATCTGTGGATATGTGTCGCAAAACAGCTTTCTTGCAAACCACGTCGCGTGTTAGCGGGACAGCTGGTTTGGTGTTGCGAACGCGATATGTTTACCTCGACCATTTACCTGGATTGCTTTTCTTCTCGCGGAGTGATCGCATCGTTTCTGTGTTTGTTGTTGTTGTTCTTCACGACAAGATCATGGCTTTTTTTTTATTAACATACCAATGTCAATGGTATGCCAACCGTAAAAACTTTTACGATCCCTACAAACATTCCATTGACGCTTTACAAAAGTGTTAGGGGGCGGCCCGCGGTTTGCGGTTGCGTGTTAAACGCTTATCGAGTTACTTCGAAAAGACTTTTGCTGCTGGAATTTGCACAGAATCAGGTGAATATTTAATGCGAGGTGCGAGGAACAAGCAGCTTTCATAAATTATCAAGAATTTAAAAGATCGGTCTACTACAGATACATGACATCTGTCCAGTTTCGAGCGGAAACTGCAAGTGTTACATTCCATTTGGAAGTATTTTAGTGTAGTAGAATTTTCGAGCAATAACTCATTTGATCGCAGGAGTTTATCGCTGACAGTTTCACCCACTTGCCGGTTTTATTGCGTTGAGCCAGTGCAGCACATCTTTGACAGCAAAAGTAAAATGTTGTAGTCCTAGATCGCACATTTATTCAGATTTAAATTTGCTAGTCTCACGATGTTCCTAACTGAAAGATGTATAACAGCAAGAGCCTAGCAGCTTATTTTCAGTGTGTCTGCTAATTTTTAACGAGCACTCTGTCCGTTTCCAACGATTACACACAAAAAGTACCAGAAACACTTAATGTAGGTGACAAAGGCCATTGACTTCAGAAGTGAAAGGAATTATTAAATAAAAGCGAAAGAGAATACATACTTTTCAGTATGAAAGTGGATTTGAACTTGGTCTTCCGACATGCCAATTGCAACAACACCAAATCATAATTTAATAAGTTTTAAAACTTAAATTGGTTTTGAAATGGAGGTGAAGAATATTTTGGACTATGTTAAAATTCAACAACTAATACATATTTAAATGATACACAGTAGTTTACTGAGGTGTGTTTTTTTCAACTGAATCAAGATCAAGATCATTCGTTTTACATGGAAAATAACAACAAACAGATGATTCAAAATCAAAATGGGATCAAAGTTGGATCAGATTTCCCCTCTAAAGCTTATTTAAACTATCACTATTTCAGCATTTTCAGAGATGGCGCCCTGCTACTCCGCACCATTTGTAGCAGATACTTGTACCCAGCAGGTAGAACAGGTTCGTTCGATGGGGTGGCAAGGTGCAGGGGGAGGGATAGTTTTTCATATCTCGTAGCCAAAACCTTTATACAGTTCTATTTCGTCGTATATTATACCAACACTTATTAACAGGATTCTTAACCCTGCTAAATTAGCTTTTGGGATGATCCGCATCGCTTTTTTCAATCGTGATCTGATCCGTTAACGTTTTCCGATTTTCCGAAAAATGCCCTGAGACTAAAATGGCAGCTATTTAAAAAAAAACATCACTTTTTTCACTCTTCTTTTGGCCTAAAAACTGAAATAAAAAATGTACAATGAAAACAACCAAAAAATTTCGACGTTGGGGACCCCAAATTTAATTAACTTTCTTTTAAGCTTTTATGCATTAAAATCGGTTCATTCGTTGAAGCTGTAGAACGTACCGCACTGTGGAAAAAGTGGTTTCTAGAAAAACGCGGTTAAAGTTTGCCGTTATAAAAAATTGTATTTAATATCGGCCGACCATTCCACAAATCGGTCTGGAAGTCGTGAAATACATTCGATATCGAAATATCCTTTTGTCCACGTATTCTAGATAAGGATGCAAATTAATAAACAAAAAATTAACATTGACTTTGTCCATATTTAACCAAACAAAGGGTATTTATTGTCCAAATGAGATGCCTCCCAAAAAATACTTCCTTTTTTTGATGAAGTAGTTAAGGACAAACTTAACGATACTAGTTTGGCGTTCGTTGCTGTCTATTACAAGATGTGGTCCCTCCCAAGTACATATGAGAAATGATCCACATTCTCCAGGTTCTCCACGCTGAGACAATGGAAGATTTTCGTCGCGTCTGGAACAGATCGGGCCATGAAGCTTAAGTTATCTGCATACACCACTAGTTCAATAGACTAGATTAGTAGGGTACTTCTGGTATCAACGGGTACCTTTCTGATGACGCGAGACTGAATTTTTCACTTAGCCTTAGAAAAATTGTTATCTCCCTCCTCCTCCTTTCATGTTCCACCGCCCCTTAAAAGATGTTATTTTCATCATACTCAATTTGTTGGTTGTGTACACAGAGCGAATTTAATTTTTCTAGCACAATTAGCTCGTCAGATGCCGTGATCTAAATTTGTCACCCTGCACCCCCTCACGACACTGATCCCTCGAAAAATTGTTTTATAGGAGGAAACTGTTGAAAATTACGACGAATGTAGAGATCAACACGTGCCACAAATGTTTAATATTTTTTATTTCATTCATTCAGTTTGACTTTCCAGATTGTTGTTAACGAGGAAGATAGCTTTCGCCGTTAATCGCCTCATTGATTAAAAATTTTCGACTCTCAGCTTACGGTTAACTAAATGTAAATAAATTTAAAACTTGTCCGATTAAGATGCTCGGTCGCAAGATATTTCTACGGCGATCATAATTTGCGAAATAAGAAAGCAAGATTATAATTATTCATGTCATGTTTCTCTAATGACAATACCAATAATAATACTCGTATAAGTCCGAGTATGACATGGAAAAACTTTAGTGGAGCGCAGGATGCAGGCAGATTGACATGTGGGCACAGCTCAACATATCAGGTAACCTGGGTACGTGGGATCTAGTGAGCTCCCAAAAATATTTAATCGGTAGCCCATTATAGGATTTTCTGATAATTCTTTGAAAGTGATATAAACAAGTTTTATCTTATGGCTTATAATCGGAGTAGCCTCTCCGGTTGGTGTGGTGCAGAGCAAAAAGACTTCAGTAAAGCCAGCGGGTGAAAGGAAAGGGAGATAATCGCGGTCAATGAATTACTGTTACACACATCGAGAGTTAATATGGAATTATATCCGTGAACATTCATTCATAAAGAGTTACAGCAGTGAAAAGCATAGGACCGCGTCTGAAGCGCATTTGCGCAACCTTCTGTGGATACGATACCTGGCAAAAGCCAATACAAGTTTATCTGACAAGAGCAAGCGCTGTCGTTTAGCGGTTACAACCAATTGTACATGTACGAGAACATAACATAAAAGGTGCATGCTATCGATTTCCTTTGTTTAAATAATATGAGTTGCTGATTTTACTTTACAAGTTTTAATAAGGCAGATTAAAAGAAAATTTACTAAACCGAAATCTTGTATTTTCATGATTTACAGACATAAAATGTCTCCGCGTTTGATGGCTCGTAGCTTAAAAACTAGAATATTCGTTATTATCTAAGTATTCGATAGTTGAAACAATTACTAGTATCGCATACCACTTTTGAGAAGCCTCATTTCAAATACCACTTAACAGCACATCACAACTCAAACACAACATATTTTACTCTACCTGCTGATAAAGTATTTGAAGAAGTATCGAATTCCCAAATAAATGAATACTAAACCACGGGATTGAAATGGTTGTGAGTATTTGAAGTAGTATCGAATACTAAATATCGAATACTAAATATCGAATACTGAAGTTGATGTATTTAATAATTATTCGAGAATCCAACTGCACATCACTTTCCCAAACCCATAGAGATATTAAGAAAAAAAATTTTGGTGGGTAGATTGGAATAACTAGTTTAAGTTGCGATGTCTTCTATGTTAGTGAATCTATTTGCGAAAAAATCGTCGATTTGGTTAAAAGGACTTGATTCTCTGTTTATATGTTCATAAGTAGACAATCCCCTCAAGATTCTTGAGGGAATGGTAGACCGCGAAAATTTAAGTATAACATTAAAAAAAAAAAATAATAACATAAAAATAACCTTATAATACTCTATAGTCTATATGATTTCATCTAGAGTATAAAAATAATTTTTTAATTTTTAAATCCTAAGTACAGAATCAGATAATCTCTTGAGATTTTTATTTTATTCTTAGGCCCAGTTTACGTCTCATGGAGATAATTTTGTGAGTGTGGGTGAAGGGAGTACTACAGGGTAGAATGCGGAAACTTCTGACCTCTTTTAATAAAAACCAAGAGTTCGTATCTGTATAGAGCCACCATAGGAAAGCTAGAAAAAACCTTTTACCAGGTATAGCAATATTTTCTGAAACTTTCGACATTCAATCCTAATCCAAGTAAATTTGTAAGATTAAAGGATAATTTTGTTGAAAGGATAATTTTTAAGACTTTTTGGGTGGTTTTTCGGTGTTCTGGTGTGAAACACCAATACTTAACCCCGATTGGTATCAATTGCTAACCTGGCTACACTCATTAAGAGCAGCACAAAACCTACACAGGAGAAGCTATTTTAAAACTGCGTTGGAGTTAGTCCAAAGGAGCAGTTTCGTAATCAGAAGGCATTGATCCAGCAGATGGTGTACTATGTCTATTATCCTAAGCACGGTTACCGATATTGCTGAGGATTTCTCCTTCTAAAGAATGGAAGTTATTTTTCATTAATTGAAAACTAGCGAAATTTGCACTTTTTGGAGGTAAGAATATATATCCTTAGTATTAATTAATGGGAATGGAATTTTTCATGGTAGCTTTAACTTTTATGTATTGAACAATTCACAACAAATTCGTCAACAACATGGTCGTCATTTCGAGCGTTGCTGTTGAAACACCATACACATATAGAAACTATTGTTCGTAAATTTGTTGAGGGTCATTTTTGTTTCTATCTCATTTTTTTTTGTTACTTATACCTACTATGTTTAAGTTTTCCAAAAAATGGTATCTGAATCTTTTTTGAAAGTTCATATCTGTGATAATTTTTATCCTAGAATAATGAAATAGGGATTATTTTAAAGGGAAAGGTTGTCGCAATATAAAACAAAATAGGAAAATTATTCTTAAATTTTTTTCAAGGATAAAGATTTTGTCCTTTTAAGTATAAAGGAAAATAAAAATACGATTTTTTTTTTAATATTAATTTTGTTCACATTGTATACTTCATACATACTTCAAGAACTTAACTTAGGATCTCAATGGGTTCGGGTTAAAAATATCGAAAACATCAGTGCTTCTCAATTATGTTATAATCGTATGTTTTGAAAAACAGTATGACATACAAATATAAAAAAAGAAGGACAAATTACAAAATCGTTCTCCTTGAGAAAAAACTTTTAAGGATAATTTTTCTTCGTATTTTTTTTATATTGCGACAACCTCGCCCTTCAAAATAATCCCTACTATTCTACGATAAGGAACAATATAATAAATAACATACTATAACTAAGAAAAATAATGAGATAGACACAAAAAATTGATTATATTTTTTTCACTAACTCTTCAAGTGCTACATAAGTTTTCAAAAGAATCGGTGATAGTACAAAATGTCGTCATTTTTGGCGATTCTTGATGGAATGACCCAATAATTATTTATTAAAAATAATAAAGTAAAAGAGTAATTCTACCCATTTCAATTTTTATAGAACGTTTGCTCTCAGTTTTCATTACTATAGCGGGCACGGATGTTACGGATATAGGACGATAATGAGCGAAATCTCCTTTGCTTGCTTTATTAGAAATTTGTTCAACCAATTCGAAACTTTCAACATCTGGGAAAATCACACTGAAAAGCATGAAAGATAAAAGAGATTGCGAAACCAGAAAGAAACTAATATTTCCACCCTCTGATCAACCAGACCTGTGCACATTAAACTTTTGGAGGCAGCAAGAAACCAGATATTGCAGGATTAATGGGACTCTGTTTTGAGGGTGGAAGTTTAAAATTTCCAGCGTTTCCAAAGGTTAAGATTATTTCAACAGAATCTACAGAGGAAAGGTGGTGTCCACAACATTATTTTCGATTGGTTTAGGTAGTTACTCAAATGTTACGCACGTCCATTTGAATTAGCACTTGAAGTCAGATTAAGTATAGAAGGTAAACTACTTGGACGTGTGCTATTCGCACGTGCTTCGCACCATGCGTTATTTCCCTCTATGGATTAATAGATTGTTCTGGGTATGCTGCTCTCTGTGGTAATGAAAGACCACGAATAATTTGTTAGTGAAAGCAGAACGTTTACAGATAAACGCAAATGCAGGTTGGAACACATTCAATCGAACATACTTATGATAGATTACACCAAACTGCGATGTGAGTACAGGATACATTATGAACGTTGTCATCAGGTACATAGATCCGCACTAAAAGAGCTCATCCGAAAACCGACATTAGGACTGAGCTTAAGACTTTTGGGGAAGTTGAAGTTGATGGTTCCTACTGATAATAAATGCTTTGCAGTGTGCAGTGATGTAAGGTGGAAAGACCTGGAAAAGAACTAAGATTAGAATAATAGAATTTTTTAAAATTCTAAACTTATATTTATAATTTAAATTGGGATAAAGGAGAAAAAAAGAGTGTAGTGTGCAGTTTTCCTTTTTTTAGGATACTTTTTTTTTGCTACTTGAAATACATATAGATAGACAAATCTTCCATTCACAATTTCATATGGGGAATGTTACATTTTCTCTTTTCCGGTTTTAATATTGTGACTTCAGGAAGAACTTACCCTCACACCATTTTTATCCCTTTAATTGGAACCACATACACAGTATTTCAAAAGTAAATGTGTACAAAATTTCAAACTACAATCCGTTTTGACGTTAGCAGCTAATACTCGGGAAGGATTTTTACGGGAATTATTTCAAGGAGTCAGAGGAATTCAATGAATAGCAAACAACTCTGGACTCAAAATCAATATTCTTGGAAATGTTTTAAGTGGATTTACGGGAGCTACTGAAAGAAATGGTTAAATTTCGCCGAGTAATAGAATCGAACTTCATTTTCATATAAAAATAATTTGTTCAAAATTTCGACTTAATGTTTTGAGTTATAGCGAGTTTCGTAAATTGAGAGAAAACAACTATGACAATTTTATCAGTTAATGAACTTTGGTGTTCTAATTCGACTTTTACCCGAAAAATAATAAAGTTGCGCCCTGACTGTAGCCAGATTTTTTGTAAAGTGATCAGCGATCTAGACATAAATATCATGCGCATTATATTATTTGCTTGTACTCCTAAATATATGTTTTCTAAAAATATTTATGAAACCAAAAATAGATATTGGTTGTAATACTAACATAGATATAGGCTAAAATATTAAATTTTGAAGCAGTATACGTATCTCTACATATACGACATATTGAAGCAAAATTCTTCGGTAATTCCCAACTTTCACAAAATATCTTGCGCATAGGTTAATTAAAGCATGTATAAGATACACAATTTCACCGCACGTCGTCCCGGAACCAACAACCTTTTGGATAGAAGAATGACCATACGAAAAAACTGGTGAAACAAATAGATAGGATAAGAGGAAGTTGGCAACCACATGCAGCGCCTCTACTTTAAGCCGGTTAAAACATCAAAGTAAGCGTGATACTACAGTAATAGCCCGCTTAACGCGGGGGATACGTTCCATCAAAGTAGAGCGTAAAGCGAAACAACGCTAAACGAGGCTATCCGCTATCTTAATAAATACCTATATAAATTTATACTTCCAATAATGTCAACAAATGTTTCAAATGATAAAAATGCGTCCGTACAGCATCGCACCAAACAAGTACATATTTGGAAACCTAGTGCTGCGCACAATTTCGGGGAATCCCCGGGTTGAAATAAAAGAGCGCTAAACCGAAACAGCGCTAAACGAAACAACATTAAGCGGGGTCTTACTGTACTAAGATAAGATATAAATACAATGGCCGCTATTCACAGTCGTCATAAAGTTGGCTTTAAGTTAAAGCTGACTTTAGTGTCGTATTATTATTATGACACTAAAGTCAACTTTAACGTAAAGTCAACTTTATGACGACTATGAATAGCGGCCAATGATTTTTGCTAAAAAATTAGTTGGCTAAAATGAAATATGAAGCGAATTATAAGTCTAGATTTAACACCTAAGTTTATGTTTTTTATGCAGAAAACAAATTTTTTACGAAACTAAGGGTTCAAGCAGAACACCAAACTCGATCGCGAATTGCGCCATACAGTCTTTCGAATAGACTTGATTGTATGCCGATGCACATAATAAAAAATTCGAAAAGATGCTTTAATAAAAGATCGCACTCCAACTTATAAAGTAGCAAACTACTTTCCGTAAGGCCTTAGCGAAGCTATTTCTCCTGCCCGTTCTAGCTTCGATAAGGGCTTATTAACTTATTTGCCGCACATATCCCCCAGTTTCAACTGAAACAGCCTATCACAAACAATTGTTATTAGGCCTTACCGATGCTTTTCTTACTTCTTTACGGAAGTGCACATTGCTTTCAAATTTCGAAATCAATAGGTACTTCTGTTGAAAATTTTTATTAGCTCGAATTACTAAATTTCTTTGTCTCTTTTGGAGTTTTTTGATGCAGATCCTGACTTTGAAAATTTCCAACCATATTCTTGCTTGGAATGGAACAAAGTCCGAGTTGTTATTGTTGGTCGGTGAGGTCGGTGCTCTGTTTTGAACTTTATAATGGATAGTGGCTGAAATATTAACATATATACAGGCTAAAATATTACATTCTAATGCAGCATGTGCATTGTACATGCGCCGTCCGCCACGGCAAAGGTGCCAACATCCAGTGGAATTAAAAATATTTTATTATTAAAATATAAATAAATATAAATAATATAAATGACGTAAAACGCACTTCGCTCTGAAGTGCTTGATTAAATGTATCTTAAATATTTAATCTTCACAAAGAGATTTTATTATATTTCAATATTTTCAACATCAACTCCATTCTTTTCAATTGTTTTGGCGAGAGTAATATCTGAGTTGTAAGTTTCCTCTCTTCTATAGAATATTGAGCTACTTTGCTTTTGGTCAAGATAAACCGTTTCTTTTCATTGAAAAAGAAAGTATTAATACGCCGTTATTTCCGCATAATTTAGTGACTTGGGTTTGATCCAAGACTCGTTTTGTCATATATCGAACTATTATAAAACGTACGTATCGTTTGAGGACTTATAGTTCCCAAACACTATGAGCTATTAAATTGAATTTTTTCCTGGGGCCTTATTACTGAATACGATACGATCAAAATCAGTCGTAAATTCCTAAATTCGTCATACTGAAATATAGAAATTACGATTGATTTTGATCGTATCGTATTCAGTAAAAAGGCCCCTGAATAGCTAGGGTAGACCTCTTGAAGTGACCTTTTTTAGAAGGATGGGGGTGTGGGCTGGGAGGTGGGAGAAATCTCTTAGACGGAAAATTTTAGTTTCTAGATCTCAGCAACCGCGAAACCGTGAAAACCTTAGATTAGGATATCTTACGAACGAATTGCTACAGAAAACTGAAATTAGGTTCGAGTATAAAGGCTGACAAATAAAGATTGTTGAACGTACAATTTTTCAAGGGGGCAGTGAAGGGAATAAGAATTTTTCAAAAAAATTACGTTTCATATCTCGAGAAAAGTGTAAGACAGATGCTTCTAATAGAACCCTAGTAGGAAAAAGCAATTTTTAGGGTGTGGGTGTACAGAGTGAGGGTGGAGGAGGGTGAAAAGGAAAAATATTTATTTCTTGAGAACTTATAATGGTATAAAGCTGAAACTGGGTGTAGATAGATCTATAGTAGTAGCGTGTTTGAAAAATATTATTTTTTTAGGGGTAGTATGGTATGGAGTTGGGGGTGTTTATCCTAACTATAGAACGGCTTATGCTAGAAAACTGAAACTCGGTATGTATATGTAAATCAACTAGAAAAGTAATTTTTATAACAAAAAAATTGAATAGGTACCCATTAGCGTTCGGAAGGGAGGCAAACAAAATTATCATTATAAATAGAAAGCATATATTTTCACGATTTTTGTCATATCTACTAGATTTTCCCGAACATTGAATACCTAGAAAGTGTTTTCAAGTTTTTTTGTAATTCGTCCACTAAGGGGTTGTAAAGTGGTTACATGTTTTTTCATGAATTCAGCCATATCGCTAAGGTCTGATCAGTAGCTCAATTCTGTAATTTATGAATGAGAAATTTCTCACCTAAAAGTCAAAATGAGGACGAATTTATGCAGTTTTCTCTCTGTATTTATTCTTTGGAAGAAATTGAAATTTAACCGAATTGAGTTTTTCATATGTTGTTGTAGGCATTTAAAATTATAAAAAAAAAACTTGTTTATTAATTTTTTTTTTAAATTATTTATTGAAGTTTTTTTAGCGCTTTAAAAAAATTTGATATAAAGTACAATCTTGATAATCCGGCGGTTCGTTAGTCCGGCACGTTCAGTAATCCGGCGCCTTCTAGAAGATGATCCCGTGTTCATCGCGCTACGTGAACAAAAAAAATTCTCGGTACTCCAATATTCATCCGATCATTCCCTTCTTTATCTATTCATCCATTACGTCGCTTGCCTTTTCCTTTGCCTTGCATATTTACATACATATTTGTGTATAATTTGTATTTCTTTGTATATTATGTAAGCATTTTCAATATGTTATCTGTGTACATACATTCATAGTAAAATTGGTCTTTTTTTCTATTACCCTCGATATTCTGGATTCTTCGATAATCCAGCGGTTGCGCGGTCCCATATATGTCCGATTATCAAGATTGTTCAGTTCATGTAAATACCGAGTTTCAACTTTGTGGCAAAAAAGCCGATCTATAGTTAGGAAAAACACCCCACACCCGTACCATACTATCACTACAAAAAATTATATTTTTCCTAAATTCTACAAATAAAGGCATGCGACTAATCAGTGCGCTCTGATCACTGAATTGCTATTGAAACAGCAACATAGCCATGTTTAGTCAAAAACTTGTTTTTGCTCGCCCAGCCTTAAGCTTTTAAAATAGGCTATATTTAAAGATTTTAACATAGGTGATATTAAAAAAAAAAATTATATTAATACTTAATTTCGTTACAGGAATTTTACGAAGAAAAATTACAATTTCGTAGTCAATTCGTACAATTAGCTCGTCAAAATTTTTGACACTCCTCTTCTAGATACAATTCACGAATATTACTTTGGACTTTCATAACCTTTTTTTTTTGTAAAAAAAACATTACTTATAGAAATACTAGATAATATCGTTTATTTGGTTTTCTTGTCAAATCTGCATATATCCGAAAAACCGCAGATTCATCACAAAATACTTTACAAAAATTTTGACTGTGATCTTTAAAAAAAAAAATTTTCCGTTTATGTTCTTACACGAAAAATAAACTTGGTAGGGGCGACCCAACCAATTTCATTTTTAACGACCACCCTAAGGTATGTTCATAATAAACTAACCGTTCTATTTCTTCTTTCTTGTCGTATTTATTATTTGTAACTTGAATATTTTCAAGTTGAACTTGAGTTATTAGTTTTACCACAATTTTTCACAATTTAAAATTTATTAACAAATTTCACTTCGTTGCTACATTGAATGCAAGATCATGCAAAACTGAATGTTAACGGACATGAACGGCATTAACATCCATAGGAGGGCGTGGCACGAGAAGAACACATTGTCGAACGATCGAATTCAATACCGAATACTGCTTGCAAAAAAACATCCTTGCGAAGTATGTGTCATGTATGCTTCAAAATAGACCTGGATTTGAACATAACCTTCCGAAAAATTACACAGTATGACGAGTGTCATTCTTTCCACGTTCCTTCTGGTGGAAGACCTGACATTATTTCCCGTATGGTTATTATTTATTGTCCCTATTGCAAGACGTAACGCATCATTTAACAATTTTGCTTACTATTATTTCTTATTTATTTTTAATTGTTTTTTTTAATTATTAAATTTGAATTGTTGTCGAATTGTTGAATGATATATAAAAACGATAGAGTTTTTTTTAACACAAATGTAATTTATAAAAGATAAATGTTTTTTTTGTTATTTCACATTTCAAAGTATCAGGTCACTATGCTATGAAGGAGTACCTACAATACTATAGTCACCACGAGGAAACAGCATGGTTAAATTAAATGCAAAGCTCAGAACACAATAAACCATCAAACATCCGTAGTAAACAAAAAAGCAACTGCAATTCAACATGTAAGATATTTCAATAAAATCAACAGTGGTTTGGTTCCAATTGTAAGTAAATATTATTAAAAGTGTGAAGTGTATTAAATAAAATAAAATTTCAAGTAATTTCCGCCATATCACCACAACCGGTTTTTTATCCATTGAAAGACTTTTACTCTTCTCTGAATAATTAAGTAATATGGCAACTGTTGGAAATTATCACTATGTGATGTAAACGAAATAAACTGAAACATAGACGTACTTACTTACTGTGCTTCACTCAAAATAGACCTATAGATACTATGAGATCTGCATTAATCCGTGATTAGTACCGAAAAAAGTGCTGTTTAATAGTGACCATAACTTTTACTCTTGAAATAATTATTGGTATGTTATAAGACGCATTCTGTTCAGGACAATGATAACTGGTCACTGACGAGTTTCACGGCACATACTCTTACTCTTAGGCCCATCTTATAAACTTGTATTAAGGCGGGCCGATATTCGGATGCGTATTTTTAAAAAGAGAAAATCATCTTCACCTTAATGTGGATGCGATGCCTTAAACACCGAACTTGCCATCACGCCGATTTCGATTTGGAAAGTAAGTCATTCATCTCATATTATTATTAGGTGTCAGTCATCTTACAGTCGATTTATGTATTTATGTCTGTACTTTGCATATAACTATCTATACTCTGGCTGACCGAACATAACGGGAATTATTTTGCATAAGACTTCAATATGATTTTTTTTTTTTCAAATTACAGCGAAGCCAATTTTAATTTCTCAATTTCTTAACCGGTATAGTAACAGTAAAAGGGTATTGAAGTCATACTCTGCCATTGTTTGGTTTATTTTGTTCTTTATTTCTGTATATGTTGACATTTTAACTAGTGTTCGCTAAATTATCTTGTACAAAGATCTTTTTTTATAGCACTCATTTCGTTTGAGAACAATTACAAATAACGAAAATGGCGTGTTTCAGATTTTGATGTAAGTGATAAACAGATACAGGATAGGTGTAGTTTAGGTCATGCGGTAAAAACACTTTACGAATAAGAATGAAATTGGTAACTGAAAGTTTTATAGTAAAATTATAAAGCAATTAAGAGATTAGAGCTAAGATAGCATGAGTGAGAGAAGATACTTAATAGTGAAGAAAATTACAAATGAAGACTAGAATATAATGAGAAGAAGGTGAATAAGAAATTTAAAGTTCTGGATTATCATCAATTGAACTATGTAGACTAGAGCAGCTTATGGGTTCATCTTTTCACTCATCAACGATCATATAGACAGCACCTTGATTTAACAATTAATTTGAATAACAAAGTAAATTAAATCAAATAGTAAACAACATAACAAGAAATGATAATAATAAATTATAATAAATTATTTAAATAAATTAATTAAGTATAATATAAGTGCTGTAGTGATTATTTTTATCGTCTAGTTTGTTTATGTCCTGAGTAGGCGACAGATTGTGCAACCGGTGATGAATATGAACCATGTGAGTCCCATCCGCCACTTCCGCCACTTCCGCCAGACCATCCTCCGCCACCACCACCGCCTGATGACCAACCGGCGTTACCACCGGACCATCCAGCACCACCTCCGGCTGAGTATCCTCCGATTCCTCCAGAACTTCCGCCGCCGAACAAACTTCCCAATCCACTAAGTAGTCCACCGCTCAATCCGCTGCCACCTCCACCCCCGCCGGCTTTTTGGGCGATTCCAGACAATCCCGAGAATAAACTCAAAGCAAGAGCGATAACGGAAACAACAAGAGCCTTCTTAGCAATGAAGAGCAATCCGAAGAGTGTCATAATTCCAAGAGCAACCATTTTCACTTTTAGACCCATCAAGATTGGCATCAACTTCCGGAGGAGTTTCCTTTTCTTCAAACGACCTTCCTCGACTAATGCTCGCACCTCGGTCTTGATCTCGTCCGGGATGGCATTCGAAATACTACGGGCGGCAGTAGCGAAGTTGAAGTTAAGCGAACGTTCTTGGAAGAAGTTCTTAGCGTGAGCCATCAAATACGTTTGCAACTGGGTATTCCTATCGTCGACATTTTGAGCAGATTCTACTGCCAGTGAATTGTCTTCCAATGCCTTAGCTTGACGACTTTCGGCAGTCTTAGTTAGCGATATTCCTCCAATAATATCAATTGTTGGATTCTCAAATAACGATTTTGCCTGACGGAATATCTGAAAGGAAAATAAAAATATTCTTATCAGTTTACTTCGAAGAACAAACAGCACTCTTTTTAATCTTATTGTTAAATTAAAGGTTGGTAATTAATAAATATGACAAGCTCTGCACTGGGTAGTAAGTAAGTAGCGAATCATGAAAGTTCATAAGTTTTATCAATACATTTATTCAAAAACTGTTTCAATGTCAGGCATTTCTCTCTAGCAAATTGAAATATCTTTCAAACGCACGACACATCACATTTAAACCAACAAAAATCTAACTATAGCTTCACAATGCATCGGTTTACAAAATCACTGGTAATCCATAAAATGTCCGATTAGATGCACTTCTTATTTTATAAACACACTTTTAATAATATTTAGTAATAACACTGAAACTGTACCGTCATTTGTATGCAAGAAATCGAATCCTTCTCGAGACATTGCTGAATCGCACCAGGCTCCTCTGCTGAAATTCTGGTAGCCACTAGAAGCAGGCAACAGGACACAAATATCACTTTCATTTTCGCAAAACTGATCAACGCTGGACAATTTAAATCGAAAATAGCTTTATATTATAAACTTTATGAAGAAGTGTTCATCCGTTTGGAACGAACTACGCTTTGACAATTTTTCTGCATAGTCAAGGTGTTTTTAAAGACTTTGATCTACAGGACAGGGAAGCATACATAGAAGACTTGGCGCACCTCTCCCACTCTAGAGTCAAGTACGTTTCTTATTGGAATATATCGCGCTACACACCGGATGATAACTTCTTTTTGTTGTTTACCTGCCTAAATAATGAATTAAGAAAACAGAAAAAAGTGCTTCACACCACGAACAGCCGAAAAGTTTGCGATCACTTACACATCAGACGAAAGAGCAACAGCGGAAAACGCATAGTGTTATGTGCAAACCGAAGATTTAATAAAAAAAAATGGAGGAAGAACATCTCCACGTCTTCTGGCAAAATAACAATATGAATATAAGTTTTCTCTAAATATATATAAGTATGCATGTATAATATATGGATGCTGGGTGTTGCGGAGGTGCGGTAGTATTTCGCTTCTTCTTTTGTCAAATGATCTTCATCTTTCTTTCCGGCACTTTTCTTCATTTCTTCAGCCTTCAAAGTAATGAAGAGTTTCAAGGCAAGGCTGTATCGACACATCGTTATTTTATGCTGTGGGTAGGTAGAAAGAGAAATGGAAGATTGTATCACTACGAGATGAATTTACGATGCGCAACGGCTGTAACTGCTTATTGATTGGATAACATATTAATTAGTCATAAGTGTAGAGATCGAACTGATCCCCATAAGCCACATTAAATTTACTTTTACATACGACCATACTTGTAACATGAAATCTCTTCAAATTCCACATAAGAAACACTATCCAGAGATCCGTCTGGAAGTAATGGGCTTCAACATTTATGTACTGATGTAATAGTAAGACGATGTACTCACGGTTTACGGTTTTGGCATCTGTACCGATTCGAAATACCGACAGAATGTAGGACAGCAAATTTTTCTGTTGTTATAGGACAAATCTTATTAAGTTTTAAAGTAAATAGAGTATAAATGGGTAGAAAAGTGTGAAATAAGAAAACATTTTATTATTCATTAAGCAAAAAAAAAAAAGAAGCCCAATTCATTTAAATATCTTCATGCGCTTCAAGTCCAAAATATAAATCATTATTTATCTAGTGTGTAAATTGAAATCGGGCGCCAATGGACCCACTCAAATATCTGCATATATTAAAATTTGAAAATGGTTTTCATTTGTTCTTTTTAAACGCTTTAACAGAAGCCGAGAGTGCGGTACTCGAGATAAATACCGTAAAGTGTTATAAGTTTAATCCTGTGTGTTTCTCATTCTTGCCAAACGGGAAATAATTCAAAAACACGTTAAGCTAGAAAGTTGAAATCCATAAATAGTATGTTATATGTTACAACAAATTGTTGAGGCTGAGTAGACAGTATTACTCCATTCCTTCGGATGGTTACTATACAGTATTTCTAATAGCGTCACACTTTTTACATGCTAATTGAAGAATACGCTAAGGATTAAATCTAGAACTTTGTATAAGCAAACACAGCTAGTCTGGAAATAAAATCTATAAACTGCGCCCAACTGTAATCTTTACGGCATCCATAAGACATCAATAGCGTATTTGTGGGTGGGTTTATTTTTCGATCCCTTCTATGACTCGTTTCCGTGAAATAGAATCATTCCTTTGAATTTTCTCGGGTTCTTGCCAAAGATAGGTTAGGTTAGTTGGGTACATATAGCTAGCACATGGACCGCTAGATGGGTCCGTTGTGATCCTACTGCGCCATGGCACGGCGCCTTCGGCTGATAGCTGATTTTAGCAAACTTTTAAGAACAAACTGAGCCCAATTGGGCGCGGTACTGTTTTATCAAATATTTTTCCGTTTTTTTTTGGTGGGAAGGAGAGGAGAGTTGGAATGAATTGTAGAGAAGAAAGTGGATACCGAGTTTAATTAATTTTAGGAATGGGAAGGAAGATCAGTATTTGGACCGGGTATGGAAGTGTAGTAACAGGTGACAATAGTTATCATTTTTCAGTACTATTGGCTGTGTTACGATCTACTAGAACAGCAAAATTGCCTATAGCAAACCAACTACTGTCTGTGTGAAGACATAGTGGGTGAATGATACAATAACTATTTATGTTGACAGCCAAGCTGCCATCAAGGCTGTTGAGGTGCACATTACTAAATCCATATTGCAGGTGGTGGGTATGAATAACAACCTGAAGATTACTTGGATTCCATAGTGACTTCCCTAGAAATGAAAAAGCAGACGAGCTCACCAGAAAGGGGTCGGAGATGAGCATAGAGCTGGCCGAAGAATCGGTTCCATGTCCAATTCAGTATGTAAAGGAAATGATTGATATTGAAGCGCTCAGACAAATGGAGGGGACCTGGATGAATCTCTTGGAATGCCGGCAAGCAAGGATTTGCTGGCCAAAACTCGATAGCAGGAACTCTAGCTTCATTTTGTCTTTAGGCAGGAACACTTAGAGATAACTTATAGGGGTCCTAATGGGACACCAGATGCCGGAACTTGGGGAAATTCTCCTTGACCGATCTATCAGAACTTGCGATGATTCCTTTATGAAGAGCTACTCCCTTCACCAGGAAGAGCAATATTTGGAATCAGTAGTCTAGAGTCCGGAGTTATACGAAGGGACCACAATGGATCCGTAGTGATCTCTCGTGATGGACTGTGGCACAATGCTTCAGTTCACACAAACAGAACTCATTTGCTCAGCTTTCGTTTAAATCGTTTACAAGTGCCTATTATACATTCCTCACTGTTCACAATTTATGTTAATATTCTCAAACCAATAGCAACTGAAAAATTCATATAAATAAATTATGCATTAAGTGGGAATTGAACCAAGGTAGCAATGTTTTCAAGACCTAGTGCACTACCACTGAACTACACCCGCCTCTCGTCAAAGATAGAATTTTAATTTGGCGTCCTTACCTTTAAAAGTGGCAATCACTATATGCAGGCTATGGTTTCAGTTGCTAAACTTCTGTTATGAGTGAGTGCCAAAGTCCTGAAGTAACTTTTATCTGGGTTTACTGTCAAACAGTTTGACTTTATAATATATATAATTTCTGTAGCTGTTAATTGGAATTCTTCAGAAGACCCATCATCGAAAAATGTAAACATGCCAAAGACATTATATATGGTACTGTCTTAAATTTTTGTGTACTCTAGATAAAATAGTATTATAAATAAATAAATAAAGTATTTAATCCAGCGCAAAAGTTTGTAACGCATAGAACTAAGACACGATGGAAAAAGAGGTAATTTCATTTTAGACCAAAAACTTTGGAATCTATGTAGATGTTTGGTTGAATTTGTAAGGCTAAGTTTGTTAACGTGCAAAATCATATTATATATTTCAACTAATTCGGTAGAATTTTTGGTTGTTTGCTAGGATCGGTCATGTCCTCAAGGCCAGCGATTAATGAAGAGTCGGGGATTTCGTGTTGGGGTTTCAAAAACTCCACTACAAAAAAACTTCTTCAAATTTGCTTCTATGGCTTCCCATAAAAAAATTCCATTATTAAGGATATAAAAAGTTCAATGCTAGGTTCGCGGTATTGAATCCCACCAACAGCAATTTTTTTCCTGAATTTTAATTGAGAATAGAAAAATTTTCTAAACTTTCATATCCTCAAGGACAGTGGTTAATCATTAGTCGGTGATTTCGTGTTGAGGTTTCATATCGGAAACTCCACTGACACCGGAAAACAACAAAAACTTCTTGAAAATTGTTTCTATGGTGGTTTCTCACCATTCACATATTTATATAGAGTTTAATTGAGAATTGGCACGTGCAGAGTACCTTGAAATCATCGTACTTAAACGATATTGATCTACTCAGGGAATAGTTTATTATACCAAATTGCTTCGTGATGTTTAAATAAATTTCTCTCCACTTTGGAATGTGGGATAGAATCAAATACTTTGACTACATTTAAGAGCACTGCAAACAACCACTAGATAATGTAATAACTATGGAAGGAATGCTGTTCCTGGAAGTGGAGATTAGCACTATACGTAATCCAATATAGAGGTTGACGTTTTCCCCTAAGTAATGATTTCTTTTGTGGATCTTATTTTGTGTTCCCATTAGATTCTGTCGCCATATTAATTAGAATTGGATCCTTGAACATCAGTAGAGTCGAAATGTTTTAATGCAGTGCAGTAAGTTGGTCCGCATGTATAGTACAGTGTATACCGCTTATTGTAATCCCGGATACTGTTGTAATCCGGATTTTTTTATCAAAACAGTTGAGTCCCGTTCTCCACAACGTTTGTTTTTGTTCGTCTATTGTTATAAACCGGTTAATGTTATTGTTTTTGGCTGGTCCCTAATGATTACAATAAGCGGTATCTACTGTACATAGATTCCAGGTTAATGAAATATTTTTCACTGTTTCTTCACTCGAATTATCAAGTTAAGGATCGTGCTCAACGTTATGTTTTGACTCAGTTCCTAGAATTTTAAAAAATTTGTATGTCTTAGGCCAGTTAGTGTCATTCTTCTTTAAACCAGGATCCCTTTTATATTCAGCGGTTCAAATCTGGTTCATGATTTCTTCCTGCAATGCCTTCAATTTGGATTGCGAAATTACGCCACTATTATTATTCATAATAATAATAACTAAGAACTATTTTAACAATAAAATTATTTGCAAACAATATCAAATATCTACAAGACTATGACGACTTAAACGGAAGTTATGTATAAAATATTCTCTACAAAAATTTAATTTAAATTTATTTATTTCTAATCTGTAGTCCTGTGAAATAAGGTAGCTTTACACAATGTTTGCTGGTAGCCATATGCTCGAGTAATGTAAAGTAATATCTTGTCGTTTTATATAGAAAATAGTAAATAATATAATATATATATATATATATATATATATATATATATATAAAATAAAATTTCATTGCAGTGTTCACAGTTAGGCGGTGGCTGCTTCGAAATTTTGTGAAATAATTAATCTCGAACACATCCTTAACTATAACAAATTTCTTGGTAAAATTAACACTATCCAGATATTAAAAAATTTAAATAAAAGTATTAGCAATATTCTATTAAATGAAATCAAAACAAACAATTTATTAAAACACTTGTAACTTACAATAAATTTAAACTTTAAAAGAAACTTCATAACATCCAATTTTACTTGTAACAAATCTAAGCCGAAGGTCCTAGTCAGTAGCGCTGTTAATAATAATAATTTTTGTATATTTTTATGTGTATATATAATTGTTTTTGAAAATAAAATAAAAAATAAAAATAAAATTATCTATGCATATTGTTGTAGTCTGTGCAGCTTAGTGGCTGCAGCACTTGCCTTTGGTGCACCTGGTTCCAGGTTCGAATCTGCTTGGTGACAAGTAATTTTCGAGATTGGTATTGGGTGCCGGACTACTATAGTTCACTCAGCTGTAAATGAGTAGGAACCTGAGTTAAAATCGGGGTGATAATCACGGACGAGCGTGTGGCTGACTACTTCACGTCCTAGTGTTCCATTAGACTAGTATTGAAGTAACTCTAGCATTACTTCAAGGCCGATTTGGGCTGTTGCGCTATTGATTAATACTATTATTGTTGCATGTTGGTACCCTTGTAACTTTAATGACTTGCTTATGAATGACATCAGTTTTTGACAATAACAATAGCAACCGTCCAATAACTAACACTCAGAATAGCCTAGAATCCCTTGATACCTCTAGCATGTAATAGAAACTTCTTGCGAGTTTCATGCAGAACATCGAATACGCCGAAAATCTCTCGTCTCAACACTTGCAGTAGATAAGGGCCGTATATATTTTAGTTTTCGTACTGTGAAAGCGAGACGGCCAGTTGTACGCAAAAGTTTTTGTAAAGGAATTTTTACTAGTAACTGCGATCGATTTGTAAATTAAATCGGATGCTTTGAGAGTACTAAGATTATTGAATGCCATAAAATAAAGCTGTCTCACTTTTATTAATTTTAATCGAATTGTTTTTTACTTAAATTTCGATGGACTTCTACTTCCCAAAAATATAATGTGAAAGAAAATTCATCACTTTATTATTAAAAAATAATCAAATAAACATTTTCTTTATAAAATGCAACTACATACATAACGGACCAAAATCAATTGAAGTGGTTGGGATTCTGATGTGTCCATACAAGTGCTCAAGTTCAATCTACCATCTTGCATTTCTTTAGTTTTTATCGAACTTCCGTAAGTTAATTTTCTGTGTTCTTATGCTGGAATCAGTTACATCGTAGAATGGAGCAACACGGAGCAAGTTGATGCAGCCTCTAACACATTAAGTTAGATAACGATTGGCTATAATTTAAAATTATAATAAGAGAATTAAAGTGGTTGTAATGAAACATCGAACTACCTAAAAATAAATTTTGAGTTAATATTAATTAATTCACTCCATTCATACAAAGTATCAGTTTGATGAGTGAACTATCGATTTTGAAGTTAAATATGACCTTCGTCGAAAATTTTACGATGGCTGCATTACGTTCAAGTCACAATTCACCTTCAATTCCGAAGCTGACCTACTATAATCTGCATGGAGGATCAGGATCAGGATCAGTTACTTTTTGACCCCAACGGAACGTCCAACAAATTTTATTGATCAATTTTAATTTCGAAAGACCTGTTGCAATTCTGTTGTTTAAAGGCTTAGGTATGTATTTGTTATAAACTTTGCACTGACCACATAATAATACTTTATCTCATGCATATACGGGCTATGAGATAGTTGAATTTTGGTTGAAATAAATATCACAGATAAATATCTGTCTTCTGGTCACTAGGTCAGTAAATTATTTAAAAATATCTGCATGATATTAATCCGGAACATTTAGAAAGTTCATTCTTAGATCATTTTTGCAGCATTTACAACCAATTTAATTTTTTTCATTGAATAAAATCAAGAATGATGGAAGCTTGAAAATGAAAATGAACATGAAATCCATGTTTTACAAAGTCAAATAATGATTGATAAAAAGACCGTCCGTCATAATGCGAGAAAGTAGGTGTATACTTCTTGTATTTTCAGAACTTGGATTTTTTAATTCTAATCGTCCATTTAAATTGCATATAGAACTATAATACTAGAATTTATATCATTTTCATATGCAGTAAGGTACTGAAATATATACGAGTACTACAAAAATAAAAATGGTAACTATTTCAAGTATCGTTCAGCTTGGAATACAAATATATGAAATATCAATTAGACTCAAATCAAATTATTTTGCTCACAATATACGCATACCACCCTTAACACTTTTAACACTTTTCTAAGTTTCTAGTATCTCTTAAGACAACTACAAGCTTTTAGCCGCAAGGGATATGGATTTTAGAATGTTTTAATCCTTTTTTGGAAGCATTGTTTTCCACCTCATTCACATTCGACTAATATCGACCAGTTTTTTTTTTCAAATGAGTTCACTATCATAGTACTGCATAAGTTCCAACTTTCAGCCTCCTAGCATAAGCGGTTCCTAAGATCTAGAAACCAAAACTGTTCATATAAAACAAGACGAACTAGGAGTTAATTGTTTTCTATGTAGAAAAACTACCACGTTAAGTGTGCATTAATGTCAAATTCTGGCTATGAAGATTTTACTTACAACACTTGTTTTGGAAAAACTTTAAACTTATTTTTGTAAAAATATGCCGAAATAATAAAATATTTTTATTTGTTCTGCATTATATTTTTATTTCTCAAAAGAACGAAATTGTTTGTTTTTACTTTATTATTTTTTAATAATATTATTTTTTAATCATAAAGTATTGTGATAGACCTGAAATTTCCATAAAATATAGTACTCTGAAATTTAGTATTTACATGTTTTTAGAACTAGTAAACCACGAAAAAACAAACAAAAATATTTCCATCTGTCCGCCGTAGACACCGTACGCAAAACTGTTTGAAGACGCGTAGTCTCGGAAGAAAAAAAAGTATATATTGTTTTTGTTTATTTGTGGCAAAAAAGCCCAAATCCGCCTGACGTCGGTCCGTCTGTCTGTCCGTTAGCACGATAACTCAAGAACGCCTTAACCTAGGATATTGCAAAATTTTGAATCTGGATGTTTGGTTGATTTTGTAAAGCTAAGTTCGTTATCGGGCAAAATCGTTCTAGTCCTTCGGGTAGCTGCCATACAAAATATCCTTAAATCACGTATTCAAGAATATTGGCCAATAACTTCGGAACGCCTAAAGCCACGACTTTGAAATCTTGTATTCGTTGCTTTACGCTGTGGATTCATAATTTTGTACAAGTTAGCTTAGAGTGAAAACGAATTTCGAGTTTACTGTTCAGAGAAATTGTACCCCCCCCCTTCTGATACCTACCAATTATTCAACAATATTTTTCGATAACTTTTGAACACGTGAGCTACGAATTTGAAATTTTGTACACATTAATTTGTGAATGGTTCAAAGGAAAAGGATAAATGTATAACAAATCGAGTGAGTCCTTCCTGCACCTCCCATTTGAAAAGACATTTTTTTTCGATGGCTCACCCAGTTCAAGAAATGAAATTAAACATGGACGATATTGTCTTTTAGTTTCGAGTAGCAACCGAATGGGGAGTCCTTAATAAAGGACATACAGCATGCACACACGTAATTCTACTTTAGGCCCGACTACAATATAAATCGAAATTCAGTATTCATCTAGAGTATTATACGATTGGCTTGCAGCCGATCGTGACTGCAGTATGTTTATACTCTAGATGAATATATAGAGTATTATAAGTTTAATCCAGCCCGAAAAGTTTGTAACGCATAGAACCAAGCCTCGGACGAAAAAAAGTTATATATTATTTTGTGTTTATTTTTGGCCAAAACCTCCAAATCCGTTTGCAGTCCGTCCGTCCGTTTGCACGATAACGCAAGAACGCGTTGACCTAGGAAGTTGAAATTTTGTCACAACTTGTAAAATGGAAAAAGTAAGGCTAAGTTCGTTAATGGGCGATATCCTTCCACTCCTTCAGGTACCTCCCATACAAGAGTCCTTAAAACACGTTTTCACAATTATTGCTCGAATGCTTCAAGCTAGGAACTTGAAATTTTGCATACTTAAGGTTTACAATGTTTGAATCAAAAGTTTCGAATATGATGCAAATCGAATGAGTCCTTAGTATAGCAGTCTAGAAAAGTCCTTCACAAATGTAAGCTTGTTACTGCATCCACTATAACTCCAGAATGAGTTAAAGCAGGAATTCAAAATTTTACAGGAATTAGCTTTATACCAAAACCAAGACTGTGTTCATTAATTAGCACCATCCGTTGACTCCTTCGGGTAGCTGTCATACAAAAGTCTTTAATAAACATGTTCACCAATATTGAACAATAGCTTTAGAATGCTTTAAGTTACGACTTTGAAATTTTATACACATTAATTGTATAATAGTCACAGCTGAATATGAAAAATATCCCATAAGTCCTTCATGTCGTTGCCATACAAAAATTCTGTAAAATGTCCTAACTTACTTTATGGAACTCACTATAAATCAAAAAATCGAGTAGCCACTATACAATAATTTCTACCTGTAAGTAAAAGGTCATGTAATAATTGCTTGTGCACTCCTCATTCTTTTGATATATTTCCAACTAAAATATAAATCGGAGTTCAGTATTTCATCGAGAGTATCATACGATTGGCTTGCAGCCGATCGTGACTGCATTATGTTTTTATCATCCGTTTAACAAACAGAAAATTTTGTTTAAAACAAATATTGTATCTATATTTAAATGGTCTCACGATTTTCTGTATGCTATACAGATAAAACTAATATAGGTACTTGTATTAGCATTTTTATATATGCAACCCCAAGGAGTGGAAGATGGTTGCGTAAATTTTCACGAATTCTGAAAATAAATTGATTTGATAATTTGGATAGGGTTCATTATTTACCCCCTAAAAATTAACCAGGATATTACATATTTATAAAGTTAATTGTTACAGTGTTACATTTCGACTTTGACTACGTTGGCGCTGTGCGGTTGGTAGAGGCGTAAGCACTTAAGTCCCAGTTCGTCTTTAACTGCTTACCGGAATTTGCCCGGTAAATAAAAAAGTTTCTCCCGAACTGTTGGAACTTTTTTTTTGTCTTAAGGTGAACGGTATCAAAAAAATTTTGGATTTTCAATTTCAGAATGTTTTTCATATCAATAGCGTTGTAGGCTGCAGTCTACAAACGCGGTCTAGCGAAGCGAGCCTTCATAGATGTAACGAGCAAGCGTAGCGACCTCATCTACTTTTAAATAAATTTATTAATACAGAGTACACTTCTTTTGCATGACCTACGCTATATACATTTTAAGCTACAACTTGTGTAAGCACATTGTTAATCAGTAAAATAACAATAGGTAACAATGATTTGAATAATGGGTTTTGTCTTTGTTTATTTAAAGGTAAAGAACAGAAAATGCACAGTAGCTGACCAGATTGAAAGCAATTGTAATAAAAGAAACTGAACCGTAGCTTTCAGATTTATAGATTGATGATGCTCAATCTCTCTATTCATCCACACTGATTGAGATTTCTCCAATTATTCCATAAGCCGACGTTAACCGCAACGTAAATGCATCTTCAACTTAATCAGAAGATTAACCTGAAATACTTTTTTCATTGATCTTTATGTTGGGTAGGCCTAAAAGCCACTTCATAGGTATTTTCATTCATAAGACTTTTTGCACACGTAAAGCGTTTTGCAAAGTACAGTTTAATTATAATAAATTTGATTGGTTTGCCTATTCATAAAAGCTGGCTAATATTAAGTAAAAAAGACGAGTGCAAAATTTGCTCTACGATATGTTTTTTGAAATTTGAAAATTGGAGCTCTAACATTTTGTAATTAAGTGGAAACTTAACAATCAGCAAGTTATTAACTTAAGTGTGTAGATGTGTTCAAATATTCCACGGCTTCGTCAAATCATCAAAATTAACCCAGCAGTTATCTGCCTCTCCAACACAAATAATTTAATTCATGAGTATCAGTAGGCATCATTAATAATTTTTTTTTCTTACAAATTATTTGTTTTCTTATGATTTCGGTGAAAAGAAATTTCATTTTCTTTTTGAAAATATTTAAAAAAAAAACTTGTCTACACAAAAATAACTTAAGTTTGCCTTCTGGCCTCATAACATGAAAAAAAAATAAACAAATCTGGAAATAAAGATGGAAACCGGAGATGTGATTGTTAGTCAAAAATTAATGACTTCCTCAGAAGATAGCGAAGATGAAACCGAAAGCGTGATAACGTCATGAAAAAATATAAAAATTAAGCAGTTTTTTTAATTCATCGGAATATTTTGAAATGTTTATACCATTTTCTGCTAGTTTTCTCTGCTTGTTCAATTGGTTCGATTTTCTCCACTTAAATGGCAAACCAATATCGCATCAAAGGAAGTTTTCTTTTGGATTTCAATTAAAGTTGCACCTGTTTGTGTGCATTTATGGGCATGAAGAATTATTAATAATGAATTGTTAACATATGGGCATATTAAACTAACAAAGAAAAAAGTAAAAATTTTGAATTGAACAAAACGCTTCTCTCAGGTCACACGGAAAACTGAATATTGAATATTAAATAGGTTGAATTTTATTCAGAAAGATGCCGTAGTTTTAAAGTTTCCAATAAAAAATTTACTTTTGCTTTCAATCATAATATCAGTCAAACTAGAAGCTTTTACTTTAAATATAACATTGTTGATAAAACCAAGCTAGTAATTTTTAGCAACAATTAAGAAGAGTGCTCACAAACTTCCTATTATTAGTCATTCCTCGTAAATATGGTAAAATGGCAGTATTCCGGTATATTAAAGTTTTCCCAGGTTATCTGCCAGAACCCATTTATATCAGATTATTAGTATTTATTTGTTGCGGGCTGAAGAAAAATCTACCAACAGTCTGGGCGCAAGTTTATAATTTATTATTGGGAAGAAGTCCGGAAAGCGTTTAATGCTGAGATACGGTGTAGATTGAAAATCTAAGAAAAATTTTGGGAACCGGTTAAAATGGTTGCACTAGCCGCTGCCACAAATACCATATGAATTACATAATTGGGTCATATTCTGGGATGCGGTCTAGGGGTTGAAAAAGGAAAAAACCAGAAAATATGTCCAAGCCCGTGGAAATGAAAAGATATCCGATATCTAATCAGACCTGAAAGATATGGCAGAATTTTTGAAAAAGTATACAACCACTTTTCATCCCCTAAGGGGTCGAATTTCAATATTTTTCCAAATTGCCACTACTGTAGCTCTATTTAAATACCAAGTTTTGGCGTTATATCATTATAGGTTCTTAAGATATAAGCATCATAATATAAGCATTTCTTTTTAATCCTCCCCACCCTCACCCACTAAACCCACGCTACCTAAAAAATTTTCCCAGCCAGGGTTCTATCAGGCCTACTTCTGGTAAAAAAATTGAGAACCTATCTTACACTATTCTTGAGATATGAACGTGATTTTTTTGAAAAACTTTTATCCCCACCATTGAATGTATGTTCTCTGAGCATTTCTTTCGGACTTGAATATAACACATTTCTGAAACCACTTTTTAGTCGATTATATTAAGGGCCATTATTACGATCTTCAGTTAAACTACAACCGGAACATTAACTGGAAGTTTTGTACGAAAAGCGGTCAGATAAACTTTCAGTTAGAACGTAACTGAACATCGTAAGAACGGGCCTAAGGGTCATTTTTATGATCTTCAGTTAAACTCTAATCGGAACTTTAACTTGAAGTTAAAGTTCCACTTCAAGTTAAAGTTCCACTTAGAAAGAAACTGAGCATCGTAGGATTAATGTCAATATTAATTTGGTACCTCATCACGTGATATTAATAAATAATTTCTACAAATTTGTTTCATACCAAAAATGCCACAGTTGGCCTGTTTTTTTTTCTTCGACCATTTGACTAAATTCTAATATGTCTTATATTTCTAATTTTACTTGGGAAATAATTTATGGTTGCAGAAACTGAACTGTAGATATTTATATCCATAAATATCTCAAGAATGGAAAATAAAACCAGAATTTGAGGTTTAGTGCCGTTTATCAGTTGGAAAATTCATGTTATAGTTCAATATTCAGTTAATGCTAATTTACTGCCATTTGGTTTGTATCTAAGCAGAAGTGGTATTCATTTTTCATTCTATTTTTGAAAATGTGTGATGTGGAATCGGGTAAGGTCATCAAGGCAGTTAGCAAAACAAAAGTTTTAAAAGAAATATGGTTTTTATTGATTCTAATGAAGAGAACTCGAGTAACTCCGAGCAATATCAGCTTCCAGAACGTATTCACTGTATTAAGTTTCGACTTTTCGATTTCTGGTTTCGTGTTCTTTGGTAATTCAAGTTCAGAATATATTTGGAGAGGTTGATCCAATATATCGCATGTTGACCTAGATGAAATACTGAACTACTAATCATATTAAAATGGGATATCCAACAACAGAACTAGAAGCACATAGAAAGCGTATCGCAGCAGGGCAGCACATCTTGAGCACTCAGACAATGATTGCCCATTGCACTCGAGTCCCGCAGTCTCTACTCGATCTCTTTCGTCCTCCTCACGACCTTCAAGGGCTCAGGTAGGGATCGAGAACGGAGTTCTTCCATCCGCATAACATCGACGCCGTATACGTGCACTCTCGCAAAAGAGTTAAGTACTAAACAGAGCACGGACTTCCATTTTACCTACCTTGCGGCGGTCGCAGGCAATTTGCCTACTTTATCGAAGTCGCAGGCGAAGTCGAAAATCCTGTGTATTGTAAAAGAGAGGGACAGCGCGGTCGAAGTCGAAGTCCGTGTTCTGTTTGGGCCTTAAGCTGGACACTCGAGAAGGAAATGTGTCGTCGGTCTCCTCGCAAGCAGTGCATATGGGGTCGTCAATGATTATCAATCTGAAAATGTGTAGGCCACACGAGTTATGGCCTGTGAGGACACCAAACATACTACTACTACATTCTTTCCTGCTCAATTTGAGAAGAAACGAAGCGGTTCATACACTTGGTCCCTAAACAAGGTTTCTGGTCTGGCGCATTTCCTGAAAAAGCCGCCATCTCTTAATGTGTGATTTACTCACCCACTCAGTAATAGCAGCCCTAGCCGAGGCAACCGGCAACCGGCACACGGAAAACTGGTTCTGGACCAACCATGGCTGACTCCAATACTGCCTTTACTAATGCATCAGCTCTTTCATTGCCATTTATACCCATTGAATCTGCTTACAGAATTCAACCGTTCTTTACCATCCTGAAAAAGACTATTGGATTATCTAGGGATTGTAGAGCGGCCTGACTGTCGCTGCAAATGCAGATCATCCTGCCTTTTCATCTTTCCTCTATAATCCACTACTTCAGCTTTAAGTACCCAAGAATATTTTCCAAGGGCGAAAGAGAACCTGAGATCTTCAGTCTATATTTATGATTAAGGTTTAAAAATTTACAATTTTTGCTACTTATATCTCTTGGATTAAGTTTTAATATAATCCCCTGCAAAGTTTTTCCTAAATCCACTACAAGTATACTAGATAATATCTAATATTTTTCTTATTCTTATAATATTATATTGTATTGTATTGTATTTTATTTTATTATTTTCAATACGGATATAACAATTTTGCATTAATAAAATACAGAATAATTGAGACATTTTGCGTTGCTCGTTCGTGAACTTCACTATGATAAAAATGTAAAAATTGACTGACGTTTTGATATTGACAGACTAGGAAAAAAGATTAACGGTGTGTTTGAATTAAAATACAAAATTGTTATGTAGCTTGAATAACCCTTAAAATATAAACGAGATATGGTATGCCAGAAACGTTGAAATTAGAAAACTAATTTTTGATTACGGAAAGTAATCGTAAAGCAAAGAAGTATAAGTACATGAGGTAAATCAACCAGGGGGTCAATTCTGGTTCTGTGAAATGATAAAATGAAAAAAAAATTGTCAGTAATGTTTGCATGAAAAAACGAAAAAAACTGTCAAAATGTTTTCATTTCATAAAAAAGTTAGCACTGGCAAATACAAATTGTTATTCAGCATTTAATTCAGCAAATATTTTCATGCAAACGTTAATGACAAATTTTTTTTCATTTTATCATTTTACAGAACCAGAATTGACCCCAATGAACTAAACTTTCTACAGGGATCTTTTCGGTCAGTATCTTGCTGTCTGTCTGTCCACCTGTCCAAGGCTACCTAGAATATTGCAATTTGGAACTATTGTCTTCCTTATTTTAACATGTATCTCATTCGAAATACTCTTGACTGGATCCAGATTCTTAGCTCCTACCTTCCTACTAGGCAAAATTGCAATTGCTTTTTCTTCGTCCAGCCAGTTCTTTTTTAAGGGATCATTCCAGTTTTCTCAAGCCAGTTCGACTGCTTTATAAAGTTTAATTCATTGGTTATGTCAAGGTCTATGAGAACCGAGGCTGCTTTACTTATCGTCCGTATATCTCCGCAGAAACTTAGTGAAGCAATTTTACTACATAAACATTAATATTTTGAGAGAGAACTTGCTACACGAACACATTGAAATATTTCTGGTTTTCTCTCACTTTCTCTAATCCTTAATGCCAAAAACCATTTTCACACATTCTCAATTTTAACCGATTTTCTGGTTTTTATGTAACCAAAACCCACTCTGTCAAAAAAGCTATGACGCAGTATAATTTTTGCTTCATTTCTCTCGGCCCATTTCATTTCCTTATATTCTTATTCGTAGTGAGAACCTATCTCCTTATGAAGCTATAGCACCTCATTTTGCCAGATGTATTTGAGCAAACGCCGGACATGACAAAAAAAAACGCTCAAAGTTGATTGTTTCCATACTGGCACCCTAAACCATTTCATTTGTTTTGTTCAGCTCCCGCACTTTATCACCAATTTATACCATTTTTTGCAAATGGCTCCATCATTGTTCTATATAAAAAAAAATCAGGTTTTAGCGTCTTAGTATTTCTTAAGATAAAGACACCAACATTTTTCGTCTGAAACTCTCCCTTCAGCTTTGTACTGATAATAAGATCTTTCACGGTTTAAAACTACATACCATTGCGGCATAAAAATGGTGCCACATGTTTCACGATTCTCAACTGAAAATTTGTTAGTTTTCAAGCTTACTTGTTATATTACATTAGTTATTTAAAATAACTCGTTTTACTTTCTTCAACATCTTTAACATATATTTGATATATATATATCAATAAATAACCGCATAACAATGAAAGTTTCCCTAATGGTTACTGATAAAAGATAATTGATTTTAGCTATTAATTTGTTATTACACTTTCACTAAAAGCTTGAATACTTAGCTATTTAACTTTTCACTCAACATTATTGCAGCGAATTTACATGAAATGCATGAAGAAAGTGATTATTTATTTTAAAATAAATTATTGTTGGGCTTTTTTCTTTACATAACGCCAGTCAATTTTTAAAAAAAGAAAAGATAACTGATTAGCCCATTAGCCCATTAAATGGAAGCATAACTGCTATTAAAACATGTATGTTACTAATGTTAATTTGCAATTAATAATATTTAGCAAATGAACAAATTACAATTTAATTTGTAATTTTTAGAACGCAAATAGCAAAAAAAAAGTTAAGTTTATCTTTACAACGTTTACTGGCTATCGTACCTAAAAAATTTTGAAGTTTCGTTTCTACCAAACCCTATAAAAACTTTGGTTTTTGATGGATGTGGTTTTTATTAGCAGCCATGAATAACACACAATGTAAAAAAGTCATCTAAATTTACGTTAATCTTTTATTGAAACTTAAATTTTTTTTTACATCATCATCAATGTTGGGACAGCTCAAATCGGGACCTGTCCTCCTGAAGTTATCACCTCCAATCGTCTCAATCTAAGAACCGCCTCTACCAGCTACTAACTTTTTTTTTGATTATATCTTAATCATAAAATATTGTGATTGCCCAGAAATTTTGAAAGTATTTGCTGCCCTGAAATTTAGTATTTTCATGTTTTACACTGAGCTACATTAGTTGGCATAAGCTTGCATCAATAAAAGGTGTATTGCCGCAATCGAAGTTCATTTATGCTAATAAGAATTTGCTTGAAGCAATAGGTGTTTGGTAGTACTAAAAAATATTCCTTAAAGGGAATAAAAAGCGCGATACACGCAATAGAATCATTCTGTTAAGACAATCAACTTAATTCGGTTGTGCAGTTTTGTTGAGACAACCAAACAAAAAATGTCTAGCAACTCAATTTTGATTGTAACAATAGAATGTTGATTATCACAAACGATTTACGATTTGTGTTCCGTTAACTGAATGTGCGGTAATTTAGTTAATGGTAGTAACTGGCCTGGTGAGTCAAGAGGTGGTGTGCTAGGTCTCGAAAACATTGCTACCGGGTTTTAATTCCCATTCACTGCATAGTTTATTTATGAATTTTTCAGTTGCTATTCAGAATATTAGTATAAATCATGAACTTAATTTAGTTAATTCACATTAAGTTATGTTGCACATTAGGAAATGTAACCCAATTTTCGGTCCCTTCAATGGGATAGGAACTTTTCTTGCAACCGATGTAGTTCGGTTGGGTTTGAAAGTATTGTTCAATTTTTTTTGAAATTTCGAAATTTGTTATGCTCTAATGCGATCTTGTAATTACTTCTATTAAATTATCAATTGAAAAAACAAATAGGTAACGTAACTGGAACTTTATTATTTATCTCTTTAACATACTCGTGTTAAAAGTTCAATTAAATTATTAAAAAAATAAACTAGGATAAATTTATGATTTTAAGAGCTTCCCAAATATTTAGCATCATCAAATTAAATCCTCGCTACATACAAGTAATTAATTACAATAATTATAATTTCTCGATAAAATAATTGAGAACCATTGAGATTCCAAGTTGAGTTTTGTATGGTATGTTTTGAAAAACAATATAATGTACGAAATTTAAAAAAATAAAAAATTTAAGATATGCATTTTGATATATTCAAGAATAAAGGATAAGAAGGTTATCTCTTAAAAAAAATTCAAGGATTATTTTTATTCATATTTTCTTTATAATTCGGAAAACTTTCCATTTAATGTTTTATTGTTCTATGATAAAAGTTAACAGAGCTTTGAACTTTCAAAGAAGACTCGGCCAATACTTGATGTTAATTCAAAACTAATTTGAATAAAAAGGTACGTTTTAAGGACTGTTTTTATGCCAGATACCCGAAGCAGTATACGAATTTAGCAGGTTAAAGACCTGTAACTTTATTTTAGCTCAAAAATAATTTGCATTAGCTCGTAAAACTAAAAACACATCCTTACTTGTTTTCGTTCTATAGTTTTGAACATTTTAACAGTAAAATACAACAAGTACAATGAAGGTACTCCTTCATGTATCTATCAAAAAATTATTCTTAGTAAACTGAAGTAACACGTGTCAGCGTCCTGCCAAATTGTTAATTTCATTTACTATTTACAACTTTGATCTAGTTATCCATAACATGTGTACTTACAAAGTTATTTCTGTTTTTTAGCGAAGGAATTCGGAACGTGAAATTCATACAGATACACCTTGAAAGGTATCACCCCAGTGTTAAAAATTATTTAAACTTCTATCAATTAGGTGCGAAATACCGTCAAAATTTTTTGCGAAAGTAAGTATTTGCTTACAGAGACAGGCCTGATGAAAACGATATCAACTCACAAATCCTCTTATTTTTCAAAATGCCTAGCGAAAGAAAGTGACAGAATGAATCATGGATTACTGGCATATGAAATATTTATTATTTTCGGTCGTTTTCCCCACACGGCAGTCATATTGGTGTACGAGATATTTACTTGAAGATTTAACAAACCAACCCAGGCATTTGGGTCGTCAAAAAATGTGGGTAAATTCCAAGCCGATGTGTCCACTGTACTACTGAGCCCCATAACTGAGATAAGTCTTGGCACAAATTATTTTCAAAATATATTCATACGAATTATCCAAACTTTCGATAAGGCTAATAATCGCCAGGTTCCAACATGACATACATATGAGAATGCTTGACAGAATGAATCATGTACCAAAATGTAATGGTAGGCGATTTATCTTTTGTTTGAAATTCATTAAATAGCGTTACTATTATCTTGAGATGGAATGCATAGTCTGCTGAATATCATTTCATCAGTCTACGTAAATATCAAATTGAATTGATGGAAAAAAACTTTCTCCATTTTTGTGTCGATTTTTTTTTAAATATATGTGGCCTTAGAGGTTGTGTCTTGAACTTGAACTTATCGGTGTAAAATTTGAATAGACAGGAATGCTATTGTATTCCCCCCATTAAATTTGCGGGTGAAAACTGATCAGATAGCAGATTCTTAGAACCGGTCTACCAGCCGACAAAACTGATCTGATCTATGAAACCCATCCATACACATTGAGCCTTAATATAGATTGCGCCAATTTGGCTGTAGATGATCACACCTGAAAGATATTTGCATTAATTTCAATTTATGTGCCACTTGTATTTTAATAGAAAAATTTTATTCTGCTACAAATCACTTCAAAAAAAATCATTATTGGTTCTACCCATGAGAGAAGGCGAATAGCGAATGTTTTGAAGCCGGAGGTTTTCTCGCAAAGAACCGGCGATATTCACTATGCTACTATCAGCATCTTACTCACATGTAGGTACACGCAAAGAAAAAATATGATTGTGGCAACCATATTTGGGGAGAACCTTACTATGATTGAGGTTATAGTTGCCACAACTATGTTACAACATGTAACATATTTGGCTTAAGCAAAATTATGGTTCTGGAAACCTAGGTGTATGATTCACGCAACCTTATTTAATAATAAAATGGTTGGGTCAACCATAAAATTTATGTGACATGATTGCCTGAATCATAGTTCTGATTTCAGAACCTTGGTGTATGATTCACGCAACCTTATCTAATAATAACATGGTTGGGTCAATCATAAAATTTATGTGACATGATTGCCTGAATCATAGTTCTGCTTTCAGAACCTTGGTGTATGATTCACGCAACCTTATCTAAGAATAACATGGTTGGGTCAATCACAAAATTTTTGTGACATGATTGCCTGAATCATAGTTCTGCTTTCAGAAGCTTAGTGTATGATTCACGCAACCTTATCTAATAATAACATGGTTGGGTCAATCATAAAATTTATGTGACATGATTGCCTGAATCATAGTTCTGATTTCAGAACCTTGGTGTATGATTCACGCAATCTTCTTTAATAATATAAGGGTTGAGTCAATCATAAAATTTATGTGACATGATTGCCTGAATCATAGTTCTGATTTCAGAACCTTGGTGTATGATTCACGCAATCTTCTTTACTAATATAAGGGTTGGGTCAATCGTAAGATACATGTGACACTTGAAAATAATTCACAAAGGAAACACTTTCGATCATAAATAAATGATTTGAACAACAATTAAACACTCTCGAACAAAGCACACATGAAATTGGAAGAAGCGAACTTACACCGCGATCGACACTTTTCGTACTGTGAGAGTTATGGTTGTGGGAAATATCTTATCAAATTATATGGTTCCACTGATCATAAAATAAGGTTGTCGTGATTATAGTACACAATTACATCATGTAACGAGCATGATTGGTGCAACCATATTAAATTTCAGTAGGGATATATGATTAATGCAACCATACTATGTTTTTACGAATTATGTGCTATGGCTCGTACCATCATAGCCATGATCACTGGAAACATGTCAGTTTTACTATGGTTAGAAGAACCTTAATATAGTCAATGCAACCTTGGAATAAACATAGTTTTTCTTTCAGTGTATGTTAAACTCCGGTATTGAAAAGAAAAAAAGCCCAACCTTTAATTACTACGCTCCTATTTGCATTTCACTGCCACGGGGCATGAAACGCTACATTCAAAAACGTTCAATTAAACTTCAAAGTGCTTTATACAGAAACGGCGTGTTGCCATCTCCGTCATTTATATCTCCATGGCTCTACCATACAATGTGATGTTTGTTTGGGATGTATCTGAGTTGGATGACATGATTTTATGGCGTAGCTTCAAACAATGATAAGTTTTCTTAATCGATTTTAATAATTCTAATGGACCTATTTTTCCAACTTTTCTCTGCGCAATCGAATCCCATTTTTGCTAATGGTACAAAACTGAATTTCCTTGACGACATGAAAGCCCCTCAGACATTTGAACTTCATCCTAATTTTGGCATTTCCTTGAAAATTGTTAGAGTTGTTTCGTAAACTGAAAGTCATTTGGTGAATGTCGTTGAATACGCTGCGATAAAATCTTACATTAATTGACTTAAACTTTTCATCTGTTTCCTGCCGTATCTCATATATTTATTTGCTAGAGTGTTATACAGTACTTCTCTGGTTTCATCGGAGAAAGAAACAAGGACGCCACCGGCTGTATCAAAGCATGTAATGTTCGCAGTGAATGTAATTTCTGCGTTTGGCAAATCGCGATTATGAGAAATGTATGTATGTATTTTACAGCTTGTGCTGTAATATAATGAGTTTAACTTGCAGCGACAATTATCTAATAAAAGTCGTATCCTTTTCGCTGACATCATCACTTCAACAGATTCTAAACCTTGTAGGGAACGCAGTGCCGTTGCGATAGGTAACAAGTCAATTGTGGGATCTCTAGATGAAATAATTAAATCTGACTTATAGATTGTAGCAGTAGAGACTGCGTAGTTAGCTATATTATAGTCTAGATAAAAGGAGGGTCTTATAAGTTCCTCTGTGCGTCCATCCGTCTGTCTGTCCGTCCGTCTGTTCGGCTGTCCGTTAGTATGTTCTTCCGTCTGTTCGTCTGTCCGTCAGCCGGTCCGTCCGTCCGTCTGCTTGTCCGTTCGTCCGTCTGCCCGTCTGTCTATCCGTGCGCACATTAACTCAAGAACGCCTTGACCCGGCAGCTTCAAAAGGGAATCTGTACGTAAATCTTTACTCAATTCACGGAACTCACTATAACTCAAGAAATCGAAAATCATTTTGTAAAAATTTGTTTTGAGGGTGAATGACGTTCAAATTCATTGCCTTTGTTTCTTCGAATAGCTCCATGCGAAAAGTACTTAAAATATGTGTTCAAGACTATCGCCCGAATTTTCAAATTTTGTATGTGTTGATTTTTCATGAGATAAATGCATGATTATAACGAAAATCCCATTATTCTTCATGTGGCTGCCATGCAAATATCTAGTCAAAATGTCTTCACTTAATTTACGAAACTCTCTATCTACCGCAATTAGTCATTTAGGCACGAAGTCGGAATTTTTATACAAACAACTTTTGAGTAAGACCAATTTTTCCGGTAGCTTTCACACGAAAAATCCTAAGGACACGTGTTTAATAATTTTCTATTAACTTTTCCACGCTTTAAGCTGGGAATTTGAATAGTCCCTGGTAGAAGTGATTCATTTTCAATCTAACAATTAAATCTATAAAAACAGAATGGAAAATCTGTTGTATTCGGTTGTCCTCCAGGGGTTATACGCAGTCAGGAGGCCGAAAAAAGCAATTGTTCATGAGTTTTAATTTATTAACGTCAAAATTTATATATCTATATATCTATATATTATGGTAACTTTTAACTTTATTCTGGTATTTTTTATTTGTATAAATAATGATTTTCAGAACTGCTACAGCTGATTACCGGCAACCTCCTATAAAAAAGTGTCTTACGGTGATTACAATATTTGAATAGATGCATCGAAAAATAAAAAAAAAATAAAAAGATTTCGGTAGTTATAATCTAGAGCGTAATCGAAATAATACGAAAAACATTAATTTTGAACAAAATGGCGGCTTCACAGAAAAAAAAATCGGTTTTTGAAGACAATTTCGGCCTTAAATTTATTATGAAATGGAAAATATTTATCGGCGAGGAAAAACCTTCGAACAATCACTACAAAATACATTCAAAAAGCTTGCGTAAGAATTTGAGACCGATCAATTTTACCCTTTCCGAGAAATCTTAGTCACCGACTTTGTAAACACAGTTTTGAGAGAAAAGCGTTCAATGTTTCAAAAACTTGTTCAAACGCTCCGAGACGTCTTTACAAATGAATGGGTTCATGATAAAGGGCCTCAGTCCAATTTTTATCGTAATTGCGATTCCACTAGTGAAAAAAAACATAATAAAATTACACCACTTTATTAGCTGGTATGTAAACTAGGTCGTCCATAGAGAAAAAATTCAAAACTATATATGGAAAAATTGCCATTAGAACAACAACCCTTAAACATTTTTTACAATGCGTAAATCTGAACTTTTTAAGCGCATTGATTACCTATTTCTTGAATAATTAACATATCATTTTCAGTAATATAATGCTAGAAAAAATTTTAAAGAATGTCCTCCATAGATCAAATTTTAAAAAATTTGCATTTATATATTATTATATGAAGTCAAACTGAAGCAATTTTTCACGATTTTCATGGCCGGAACTACATAAGAAAATCGCAGTTCATTAAAAAGTATCATAGGCGTCGTATATCATCTTGATTTTTGATCAGTTCCCGAAATTTATTGAGAAAATTGAAAATACAAATTTATTCATCTAAATCTATATTGTCACCTTCAGAGTAATCCCCATCGACTGCAACACACTTATGCCAGCGCCTGATCCAATCCTCGAAACATTTTTTATATTCGGTTTCCGGTATGACCATCAGTGCTTCCTGCGGTTTTTCCATTACTTCCTCTCGGCTGCTGAAACGCGTTCCCCGTAGTGGTTTTTTAACTCGATTGAACAGAAAAAAATCACAGGGAGCCAAATCAGGTGAATTCGGTGGCTGTTGGGTCGTATTTGTTGCTTTTTTCGTCAAAAAATTACGAATAATGATGGCACTGTGCGACGGTGCGTTATAATGGTGCAATATCCATGAGTTTTCTGCCCACAATTCTGGTCTCTTTCGGCGAATTGCTTCACGCAAACGTCTCATAACGCCCAAATATTACTCTTTGTTTACTGTCTGGCTTTCTGGCAAAAATTCATGATGCACTACACCGTTGTAATCCATGAAAACCGTGAGCATTGCCTTCTTTTTTGACTCAAAACGACGTGGTTTTTTTGGTCTCTGTCAACGACCGTTTTCTTTAGAGAATCGTTAACAAAATATTTTTCCAACATTTCCAACGTTCGCGCATCATTAAATCCGTTTTTTACGCAAAATTTTATACAAGTTCGTTGTTGCAAATTTAAATCCATTTCTTAAATTGTAAAAAATTGCCAACACACACAGAGATAGATGTACTCTTGGCTACGTAACTTTTGCAAATGTCGAGCTATGACGCTAAGATTTAGAGGGAGTGTGAACAACAGATGTACCAACTTAACAAAAAAACATAACTCAATAAAACGGAACAATAAAAGCGCCACATGGTGGTTATTTCGGGATCTTTTTGATCAAGGTGGTATACCGCAATCGTTAATACGGGTTAAACTGTTTTCGGTATTAAGTTAGTATGATTGCTGTTTATACCGCCAGAGCGTACTATGTTAATCCAGTTGCTTTAAACGTCATATGTGAAGTTGACACGCAAATAAATGTCTGGGATACGCGTAGTTTCCCTTCATTGCATGTAGCGATGAAACTCTATGGAAAATGCACTGAAATACCAAGGCTGTTTCAATGATTTTTAACATAATGTATTACACATAGGCTTAAATTTCCGCAAAAAACATATTGATTTCTCTGACTATTGGGTGCAAATACCTGCTACAAATTGAAGGGCACCATCTGTAAACATGGATGCTTGGTATTGCCATAATGTCATTTAAACTGTGCTCGGTTTAATTTAGTCTAGTTCTAGTCTACATGCGGAACTGGACTAACTTAATACCGACTACTTAATACGTGGCAAGTGGGTTCGAAGGACCGTTCACGTATGTGTAACGTTAATTCAATTAAATTTAATTGAGAGCCCCATTAATGAAAAACAAAAGCAAAAACAAATGATGAAATTCAATTGCAAACATTTAACTTTACTCTAATTACATATGTACGTGTCTTTCAATCTGGTTTCGTTTTATTTTAGTAAGATACTCAGATAAGGTCACCAATTAGTACAGTCACAGACAAGGTATAAGCCAGACCGATTGTAGGTCAGTTTGTCTTAGACAGAGGGCGTTGGTATCGCTTCTCTCTCATTTTCCTCTGACACCATGGGAGTGACCAAGCCATAAGAAGAAAACAAAATAAACTCCTATTAAGAAATATGAATATGAAGAAAATCTTATAAATTCTTCGTGAATATTCTATAAATTTCAGTAAAAATATTTTCACTCAATTTACTGAACTCACTATAGTTAAAGAAATCGTTTGGGGGCGAAGTCGAAAATTCGTTTATATTAGTTTTGAGTTAAAATGTAGTTTGGGTTGATTAGCCAGGGGAAATACTCTAATACAGTGGGTACCGCTTATTGTAATCCCGGATAATGTTATAATTTGTAATCAAAATTTGTTATCAAAACAGTTGGGTCCCATTCTCCACAAACGTTTGTTTTTCATTCGTTTTTCGTTCGTCTATTGTTATAAACCGGTTAATGTTATTGTTTTTGACTGGTCCCAAAGTGATTACATTAAGCGGTACCTACTGTACTCCAATACTGGTAGTTCCCAAAAATAAAATTCATTAAAACTCGTGTGAAGAATATGGGCCGATGACTTAAGATCTTTCAAGCTAGAAATATGAAATTTTGCGAATTCAATATTTCAATAGTTTCATATTCACAAATTAGTGTGAAGGAAATCATGTTAAGTACAAAACAGTACACCGGCCTCTACTGCAACTGCGACTACAATTTGCCTATCTTTTGGCGTGAAGATCGACTGCGTAGTTGGGGTTGAATCAACAGACTGCGATCTCGATTCTATGCCAGCAAATAGTACAATGAGTGTTCAAGTGTTACTTCTGTTTTGTTCAATATTTTTGAAAATGGACGAGTTTCGGGTAGCGCGTATAGTTTATCTATAGTTTTTTCGTTTACTAACAACGAGGAAGTGAATTGGAATCGGTACGAATTTGGATAATAGAAACCCGGCAAGCAGATCATACTCACCTTTTAAAACCTACAATAACTTCGGAAATCGTTGATCTAAGAAATCGCAATTTTGTAGAAATTTGAGTTAAAAGTAAGGCTCGGTTTGCTATTGAATGAAATCTCGTTATTTCTTCGGATCTCTCACACTCAAAAGTGCTTCAAACACGTGTACTCGCTTTAATCTACTAGGAATATGAAATTGGGTGCGCATTAATTTTTAAATGGTTCCAGGTATTGGGATATCCAGGATAAAAATCGAGTGAGTCTTCTTGTAGCGTCCATGTAAAAGTCATTGAAAAGGGAAAATTTCACTTAAAACGCAGATAAAATTGCAGATACAAAATCAAAAACGGAAGATAGGGTCTTCCTCTTTTGAGAATCCTTAAAAAAAATGCAAACTAGATGCGCACTGACTCTTACTCCTTCTGCTTTAGATATCCCCTATTACAATGCAATTCGGATTTTAGAATCCCATTTAGAGTATCATGCGATTATCTTACAGATTATCTTGACTACGGTATGCTTATTATACTCTTTCAACTAAATATAGAAAGAGGAAACTTGAAATCAATTATCGATTTGGTTTGGTGAAAAGGTATATCGAAAACTCAGGTAGGAAATTTTTCGGATCTGATGTGCTCCGTGTTTAATTCACCAGAAACGAAGCTTTTACCTTTCTTGGATGTATTGATTTATAAAGAGATATTCATGAACCCATTTCCTCAACACTTACTCGATACGGTAAACAAATATGAAATATGTACCTCTAAAATGTTTTCCAATAAGAGATACCTCAGTAACGGGGTGTGAATTTTTTTATTAACTCAGTTCATGAACCTCCTTCACTTGCATCTTAAGTACATATGCTTTCGGATATCTTAAACATATCATAAATCATTTCAGTACCACTTTTCCTTTCTAAGCAATCCATGTCGGATACATGAAATCACTATGGATCACTTGAGCTCAATTAGTTTCGTGAAAGTTAATACCTTAGGAAGCTCCAAAACAAAAAAAAAGGTGCGAAGAAGATTTACCTGTAGTCTACAGGTAATTTAGGTTTCGTTAAAATAACAATTACAGCATTGTCATAGGAGTAAGCAAACTCATTCAAGCGGACAGGTCAAACGGATGTGCATACTACACGAGAAATAGATATAATGAAAAAAAGATTTCGTCTACTCATGGCAGAGAGATTCGTGACTAATTTTCCGCACTTTTACTTTTCGGCGATCACGCCGAATTCATACATAAGGTAAATTCGATGCTAATCCGCATCCAAGACCTGTTATAAGTTGATGAGCTCGTTCCGTGGGTTATTCACCTGAAGCTCGGCTCAACTGTGATCTCAGTGTGAATGAAGCTACGCCACGCGCATGTTACCTTACCAGATTATCGGCAAGACGTGTAGTAAAGATACAACCGGAAAATATCTGTGCAAATGACCGTAACTTTAAGCGCTGTACTTGTAACGGCCTTCAGAAGAATTTTCACTGGGTTAAACTCCATTCAGGTATTTATTTTCATGAGCGTGACGATCTTGCTGGCTTTAATGACGAACTATTTGGAATAACAAGTCGCTACGTTTATGTGAAATTTAATATTGCGAGACGATTAGATAACCCTGCGGAAACCGTAAGATGCATTATCGATTTAACGCCAGAAAATTATAGAAAAATGATCGCATACTGCGCATGCAGAAGTTAGATAACAGCATTCTGACTGAAATTTGTAGAGCAAGCATTGGAAGTTTGACCTAAGGCTAAAAATCTTGGACTATCTCAAAAAAAATATAATATAAAAACCAATAATTTACTTTACAATTACATTTAATAAGTTACAAGCCTTGTACTCGTACCGTGGCTACACTCGTTTCGCTTACGTTGTGCCATCGCACCTGTTACTCCGGTTCTTCTGTTGCTCCTGTTTCTCCTGTTGTTTCCGTTTCTCCCGTTGATCCATTGCTCCTATTTCCTCCGCTGCTCCTGTTTCTCCCGTTGCTCCCGTTACTCCCATTTTTTCCCGTTGCTTCGTTGCTCCGTTGCTCCTGTTATCCATTGCTCCTGTTTCTCACGAAACTCCTGTTAGTCCCATTGCTCCAATTTATCTCGTTGTTCCGTTTCTCCCGTTACTCAAACCTCTATACACCCTTCTCTTCCATCATCCACCATCCTCCATCTTCCATCCTCTATCCTCTGAACCATCATCCTCTATCCATTATCCACTAACCTCTATCTACCATCCTCCATCCTCTAGCCACCATCCTCCATCGTCTAACCATCATCCTCCATTTCTTGCATAGAATCGAAGTCGTAGTCGGTGTTCAATTCAACACCAACTGCACAGTCGAACCTCACGCCGAAAGATAGGCAAATCGTAGTCGCAGTAGCAGTCGAGGTTCGTTTTCTGTTTAGTACTTTAGCCCTTTACATTAACCGGTACAATAGTCTTGTCCGATGTCATCAGGAATACTGCTCAGTAGTGTGGAACCCTTTCTATTCATATCTTAAAGCAGCATTGGAAACGTTTTACAAGATCGTTTTACAAGATCACTCTTTCGACTCAATTTCGAAGAGGCTTCGTTTGTGCGAGATTACACCAGCTTAGACTTTCACTTTACGACGATCATATATACGAGTATGTAATTCTACAAAGTCTTGTTTTTTTCACGTATAATCTATATGTTGAACTAACATTCAGAGGTACTGACCTCCGATCTAGATCACAAGATACTTTCATTACACCCTTAGCACCGATAAATGCCTAGTATAGTTCGTCGTTTCCTCGATTACCTCGTTTTTACCATTTAAATTGTCTTAGTGTCAAGCTCTTCCTGAACGTTGATCTGAAAAATAATAAATTTTTGCCTAGACAGAAGTTTCTATCGGGACCGCTTAAGATACAACTTTGAAATTTTGAATACGGAGGCTTTGATTAGGCTATGTCCACCTAATACAAAGCCTCCGTATTTATTACATAATATGAAAAGATTCACTTCAGTTAGTAGCTTACATACAAAAATCCTGTAAAAATATCCTAGCTCAATTTACGAAATTCAAAATAACTCGAAATTTTGTAAAAATTATAATAGTTTTGAGTGGAAATGAAGTTCGAGTTCGTTAGTAAGCAGTATTTCTATATTTATTCAGGTAGCTCCCATGCGTTTGCGAATATTGACCGATAACTTCAGAACGATAAGATACAAGTTTACATTTTCCTACGCTTTATTTATTAATTTTTTTCAATTTAAATTAGTGGATAATATCAAGAAAGTTTGATACCCATTTTGAGGTGATTATATATCAAGCCCGTTAAAGTGAAAATAAATTTGATATTTCGACCATACATATGTCGTAATTCGTCAGAATGCTTACAAGTTTATTTGAAATTATTTTTTTGGGGATTACATATGAAGCTCACACAAGTAAAAGTGAATCCGATATATCATTAGATCTGAAAGATTTGTCGGTGTTCAAGAAACTTTTACAATCGCTTGACATCCATTTGGAATATTTCAAAAAATTTGAAATAAGATTTAAATCATTATATAGGTACAAAGGCCATAAAAGTATTCGAATTCCATATCTCGATAGAAGTCAAATTCTTTTCGATTCCTCGACAGTTTTATAAAGATTTGACGAAATTCGTGAAAAGTTTTCGTTCTTCTTGCACAGACAATTCGATTGACGTACCAAAGCGTTAATGATTTTTTTTTTCGTAAATTACGTTTCTAGTACATACATATACGAGGATTGACTGAGTTTCCGACCTCGACATGAAGATGGCAAAACTCGTCAACAAAATCTTTGGAATGAATTTTAAAAGGTATTCAACAAAATTTGGACTCTGGACAATCGTCAAATTAAAGTGTGAGAGATAGCAAAGGCTATGAATATGTCTTAAGAACGTCTTTGTCACATATTGAGTCAAAACAGTGGATTGCAAAGGGAGAATCGGCTTAAAAAAAATCGAAAACTGTTTTTTCGACTGAGAAAGTGTTTTGTTTTTTGGGATATAAATATTCTAGCTCAATTATCTTCAAAAATAAAAATCCATTATTGGAGCATACCACGTATCACTACTTCATAAGCTGAATGCAGAACTTGCGGTAAAACGGCCACGGTAATTTTGGAATTACGGTTTGAACTGATTGACCACCCTCCTTATTCACCCGATCAAGCTTCAAGTGTTTTTTTTTTCACCTTGGCTAGAAGTTGCGCTTGAATAACAGAAATGTTCGTCAAGTGTTTGTAAACAGTTTGTAAACAATTATTTTGCAGAGACAAGTGAAGGAGACAAGAAAGGAAACAGTACTTTTTGTGATTTTCTATGAAAAATAGAAACAAATTTGATGAAAAAATGTCTTTTATCTTGTTGTTAGGTCGGAAACTTTTCAGGCCACCCTCAAGTTCGAACTTTCTTGTTTGATTCATTCAGCAGATAGTAAAAATAATCCGCTCCTAGCTTCCAGTATCACACATTTTATTTTTAAAAGACGCCCAAAATTGACATCATCAGATAGACGTCTTAGCTTTCTACATATTCTTGAGAAAAAATCGCTAACATCTTTTGGTTTCTACCTTCTCACACGCTCGCTCTATACTCTATTATCGCAAAATGCCAGACGCAGAGCTCTTGTAAAAAATCTATGATAATATTTAAAACAGTTCTTAAGATCTTAAATTAATTTCCTGAACACAATTTTTTGCACCACCTCCTCCTCAACAATCTTATATTTATTATACCTCATTTACACATTTATATGCGCAACACAAAACGTTTCTTTCCGACGTAATTGACTCGAAAAATATCGTTGACCAGAATTTATCACCCCCAGTTCAGTACGTAACCTTACCTTCTGCGTTTCAAACGTTGTTTCCAATAGACGCTCCTAGTATGCCTACGAACAGTCACAAAGTTTTAATCTTTTGGCATAAACCGTTCAGGTGATATAATTTCAAAATGTCTCGATCCGAACTTTCGAACTGTTCAAAGATCCTGTTCGATCCACTCATATCGAACATTTTTCAAATAGCACTACTTGCATAGAATCTATAGAGCTATCTCTACATAAATCCCAGGTTTCAGCTTCCTAGCATAAACGGTTCCAGAGTTATAGAAACCAAAATTTTTCATCTTAAACTCCACCGAGGCCCTCACAACCCCAATTATAATTAACCCGAAGAGTTCCACCCAGTCAACCCACTAAAAATTTAATTTTTAAATTCATACTTCAAACGTTTTTGAAGTCTATTAACCGTGAAACGAGAAAATACAAAATTGGAGAGTAGCATTTTTTCCACATGGAAGTTTCAGGCCGATAGCAGCTTTATTATAAAAATAATAAAGTAAAAGCAGCAATCTTCTGGAGGGGGGCCCATACTATAATTATGTACAGATTTTTTTTAATATATCATATTTTCAACATACGCCCATGCTAGTATACGCCAATGCGATAATTCACCCAATTGAATTAATATTGGCACTAGTCTGCTTGAGCGAAAAACAAATCTACTGTAAATGCGCAAAAAACGGATGCTTGCGTTTTCTACCTTTTTAACGACTTAGTTGTTGGCGCAAGGCTTAGCAGATTTGTACAGGCTAATCGAACCATCAACGCCAGTAAATAATAGACGACTCTGATTCAAAGCCTCAATGAAGCGTTTTTATATATTTGCACGAACAGTTAAGAGAAAAGAAAGCTAAAAATTATCCGCTTTAACGGATTTCCAATCACACTTTTACATGCATACTTACGAGTAGAGAGAAGAAATCTTCTTAGCTGTTTACCTGTACGTAATAAGTATAACTACCTATGCTGTAGTATGTACATATGTTGAAGATTCAAGCAAAGTTTCACAGATTCCAGTCAGCTATACAGGCAATGATTTACACACTTAGCGCATTTTCCCCACTTGCACTTGCGCGCTCAAATCGTGGATAGCCAGTCGATACGCGAATCACAGTTGAGATCCAACAGGTATAAAAAAATTACCTCCATTCGAAGAAAGTGAAAGCTGAATAAACAACGCGCAAGTAATTTTTGGTCAGCGACCTACTGCACCACTTGCGCCGTCCAACCGACACAATAACCAGTTTGTTTTGTTGTCTTCGAGAAGAAAAAGCGTTAAACCTGCTTTGCAAGAGCAACTTTCTCCGGAACTCCTTCACTGCTGTGATGCCGTACTATAAGATTGAAACGCCGTTACTACCAAACAGCCGAAGCACTTCTGTTGGAGCTGCCTCTTTATAAGATCGCCAAGCGTTTCTAGGTCGAAGTCATTCATGGCTTAGAAGTCCAACTTTGCACTACTATGTAAACCTGTCTGGCGAGCATGAAACTCTTGCAATTGCAAGATCTGGGCTGCAATATTGACCAAACGGTGCAGTGCTAAAACCACTTATCGGCTTTTAAATTAAACTGTTACTTTGGAGAGTATTCCAAATTTCAATAAATTCTAATTCAATTTTAATAAATATTATTTATTTCGGTGATAATAAATATAGTCGGAATACCTAATTATTTACAAAGACATCTTAATGAATCTGCCAGTTCATGCTTTAGTTTACAATGAGTTTAAATGACTCCAACCACGATATGGGAGGGGCATTTTTTGATCAACTTGTCGTCTTTTTCTGATGTGACTATCGTGTGCTGTTACATATTGAACGTGATGACCGCCATCCCCTTGTCCAGAATCGGATAGCTTTTTTAAGCCAACTATTCCTGCTATTAGTAAAGCCATTGTGGAAACACCCAAGGCCTTCATAGCTAATATCCCGACACCACCAAGTCCTAAGGCAGCCATCATCTTGCCCATCATTAGGCCAGCCATCATCATCATTCCAACACCACCCTTATCTTTTTTTCTGCCGTCTGAAAAAGAAAAAGAAATCTGTTACTAAAAGAATAAAGGAAAAACAAACAAATTGTGATAAAGTAAATATAGGTTTGACAATATAAAGTCAGACAAAAAAGTCTCAATATTCCTAAAATCATCGCGATTAAAAGTGCATACATACATACCTACCTTTGGAAATAAAATCATGTATTTATTAAATTTAATAAAAGTATTGTCCAGTTAAAGCTTAATATAATACATACTGTATAATACACAAAAAAAAATGTTTTAATTTATTTTTCGAAACGGAACCAACGGAATCGATACTTTAAATGAAATACTCAACTCCGATTTATAATGTAGTTCGGGATATAGTATAATAAGGAGTCCTCATATAATGTCACCTGTAGTCTGGGTGGCTTAGTGGCTAGAGCACTTGCCTTCGGTGCACCTGATATCAGGTTCGAATCTGCTTGGCGACAAGTAATTTTCGAGAATGGTATTGGTTGCCGGACTACCAGTTCACTCAGCTGTATATGAATACTTGAAAAGCCAACTTTGTGATTGGGATTGTAGTTTTGACGTCAGAGTGTCAATGCATTGACGGTTTTGAGCATAGTATAAATACTTACATAGTAGCCAAACTCCGCTCGAATTCTCGATGTAAACACACTAATATGCGTACAATCTACACGTGTTCAGAAGCTGCTTCTCTTTTAGTCATGGGCGCTGACTCTGACACACATTTCTGTTTCTCTTGCACAGTTTGGTATGTATGGAATAGTAATTAGGGAAAATGACGTGAGGGTGAGGGATATGGCAATACACGAAATAAGCATAAAAACAACCAAAACAGACAAAAAAGCGGTAAAGCTACATTGCACGTACGTAATTGAAAGAGACGAAAGATTTGTCTCAGTCATCAGCTGTTTAAAATTTTGAGAGGTAAAACCAATCAAAATCGTTCATATGACTGGACTATGGTGAACATAGGGAGTTTGCTTACTATGTAAGTATTTATACTATGGTTTTGAGTGACCGTCTATCAGTAGCATTACATGTTTCGAGTCCATTGATTCTGGAGATAGCCAAAAAGTTTTTGAAGAACTTTTTTGATGAATCGGAAAAATTTACTGCAAGCATATGGCACCCCGGCAAGAAGAAAAGTAACGCACATATGTAATTCTAAACTGGAGTAATTGAGAAATAACACATTAAAGAAATCAATAATACTTGTATTGAAATACATAGTACAATCCATCCTTTTAAATTTCAGGTAAGTATTTTTGTCAAATAAATTTTATCATATTCTATAGAATAATACTATGGATTTGCAAATTAGTTCTTCTAGAATATTTGGCGCTACTAGATAAAAAAGGGTGAGGTCTTTCAGTTATGTAACTTTTCTTGCTTCTCTATTATTATCATTTTTTTGTTGATTAATTTGCGAGTTATAGATGTCACATTTTTCGTGCAATTTAAGGAACACAATACCTATTTATAACTGACATAACCTCAAAACAAGTATTTTCGAGCTATGTCACTTTTCTTGCCGGGGTGTGATATGATGGCTAAATTCGTGGAAGGCTCGTTACGGAATTAAATGTTTAACCTGGCGAGAAACTTTCGGCAGACGAAATATCCGCAAGTCATTTTTGAGAAGATTTATGGGCAAAAATAGATACTCGTGATTAGAGTCACTTCATACGAACTAACACAAACATCCATTATCTTGAGTACGGACAATGTGTGTTTCATTTGAAATCAGTACATTTGAAATTTTTTTGCAGTTATCTCGATTTTTCATTTTAAGGATCTGCACTAAAGTGGATAAACGCTGTATTTATTGTCCATCAAAATCCATCTGCTACACGTATACACTGCGATTTTTTAAATTCGCAGGTTTTTAGTATTAAATATGTACCAAAAGTGGTGATTGTCCGTACTCATGATAGTGGATGTTTGTGTTAGTTCTTATACAGTGACTCTACTCGTGATCAGTTACATAATTGCGATGAAAATTAATTAAAGTATTTATCAAAATATCCGCCCAATGGATTTTTATTTCTGATCTCCTGGCCATGTATTTAGAATTTAAATGACACATGTCATTTCGATGAAAGAGGCTTTAACTTCAAAATGTTACCTTAAACGTGAAAATACAAAATTTCAGGGTAGACATTTTTTTAGAAATTTCAGGTCGATCACCATACTTTATTATTAAAAATAATAAGGTAATAACACATTGCATATACATTCATGTATATGTAAGTTGGATAGGAGTATATGTACATATGTATGTACATACATATGTATATTCAACTGCATATAATATTGCATAAAAAATTACGTTTTACTAAGGCCTTCTGAGAATATTTAACTATCCGAGGTTTTAGATTATCCGATGTGAGTCTACTCCCGATTAGTATATAAAATAAACAGTTAGAATTAACAAAACAAAAATTTTACGTTACGAACTATTTTTCAGTTATTCGGGATTCTACTGTAGGTATATGACTAAAAAATCTAGAAAATCGTACAAAGTGAAAAACATGAAAACAAGGTTTCAACCATAAACCAATCTCTGACGAGATTTTTATTTCACAACATATGTACATTTAAACTACTGAACATATATTGCAGACTACAGAAAATTACAATACTAGTACTAAGGCAATTAGACATTCAACACTATAAACATTAATTACAAAACTTTAGGCCATTAATTACTTCAAAATAATTCTGCTGTCAGCGTGGTCGATCATGTTAGAAATATGTAGAGTTAAGTCACGCACCTAGCATTCGGTTCATTAGATCCGTACCTAGCACGATGTACATCCACGTAGAGAGATCTGCTGGGCCTCAGAATTTTTCTATGGTATATAGAGCTTGAAAATAGAGATAGCAGTTGAAGCAGGTAAATTTATACTATTAGCTAAGCAGTCCCTTACAAACAAAATGCTTCACAAAACTCTGCGTGACGATAAAACGTCATGCATTCAGTAATTGGCATCTAGCCTCGTAGGAAGGTAATTTCGAAGTTCGATTTAATCTACGTAGAACTAATCTGGATCTTTTCAAACCGGCTTAAATAAATCCTCATATGATGGATCCGAAACCATACCGCAATATTTCAAATAGGTTGCACCAGAGATACGAAGAGTGTTTTTAAAGTATAATATGTAATAATTATCAATGGTGCAACAGCCCAAATTGGTCCTAGCCCTTGAAGTAATGCTACTCGGTAAAAAAAATTGGAGTAAAAGATAGGAAAAGTTATACTTTTCCATTTATAAAGTTAATTGAATAGAAGTGATTTCAATAGATAGAACTGTCCAATTCTATTCACTTATTAAATTTGTAAGAAATACGAATTAAACTAGAGATTTACACCAACCACGTTCAAAGTAATAGAATTCACAATTGTTTGTATTAATTCTATAATATTTGAATTCTAATATTTATCTTATTGAAATTATAAAAAATACTGATACAATTTGAAATTTGCTCCAAACGCGATCAAAGTAATAGGACTCCGCATAGAAATTTCACGATTAGTGTTTTGTTCCCGAGTATTTATTGCGTCAGCTCTATGCAAAATATTTTCTATGTATGGTGAAATTCATTTTCAATGTTACGATCATCTGACGTGACACGCGAATAATATCTTTTTAGGAATTTCAATAATATAATTATGTATTCTGAGATATACTGGTCCCGAAATTCCGTTTGCAGATTTTAGAAAAGAGAGGTAAGAGTTGTTTATATCAAATTATTTGTAAGCTGTTCTTATTAATTCAAGGACGTCAACATTTGCAATGGACGAAGATAATTTTATCGAGTTTAAATGAAGTGCCGATTTCGTAATAAAAGAAGGGATTTTCATAAATTTCGTGCAGCAGTTCTTTTATATTAATAATATATTATAATAATTCTTCAGATTTGTTAATAGTTATGGTAGTGATATTTGTGGTATATATTTAAGTGATAAATTCTTATAGAAATAGCAACATGAGAGAAGATACCGCTTGCTAGGTTTAAATATGGGTATATACTCGTATGTACATAATAAAATCAAAAAGAACGCAATTAAAATATTTATTCCAATACAAAGTTCATTCAAAATTCGCATATATTAAATGTATAGCGATTCTTATAAGTTTAATAGTCTTTAAGATATATTGGTGCATACTTGTTTCTGATAAAAAGTATACTAAAATAAGTAGACTCTTTTTATATGATGCCAACATATGGATTTTATCTTAGATTTCGGACTTATATAGATAAGAAAATTTATTGAAATTACATCAAAATTTTTTACCATGTAGAGTTACTTCATTACGAGACCAACGTAACACCAGTAGGTGCAATGGTCAGCCACACGCTCGTCCGTGATTATTACCCCGATCTTAACTCAGGTACTCATTTGCAGCTGAGTGAACTGGTAGTCCGGCACCCAATCCCATTCTCGAATATTACTTGTCGCCAAGCAGATTCGAACCTGGTACCAGGTGCACTGAAGGCAAGTGCTCTAACCACTAAGCCACCCAGGCTACTTAAAGTATAAGGGTTATGGAAATCTGCTGAGGATCGATTATTGAAACTCAACATTGAGTTGGCTATGAAACTAAGGTTCTTAACTTCATTTTGTTTGCTATGCAAAAGTGAATCAGAGTGGAGAAGAGCATCTAAATGCAGAAAAAAATTACATGTGGAAACATTGAGTTAGAATACACCATTTATCAAATTCGTCTACATCATTCTAAAGCCCTTGACAGTCCTCCAGGCAAGACACATTGGAAAAGTTTTTTGTACATCATCCGCATACCTTAAACACTGCGAAAGCTTAGAAATTAAGGGAACGTCGTTAACAAAAATTATAAACAACAGCGGCTCTAAATAACTACCCTGTAGTATACCAGATACTACGTCAATGTACGACGAAGAGATGTGAAATGTTTTGCGGACTGAATTACACTTGAACATACTACCCTATGATCATCTAGAGTATAAATATGTAATTTTTTCTAGAGTAAAGTTCTGGAGGACATATTACCTGTGTTTTTTGAAATGCAAACGAAACTGCCTTCAGTGTTGTTCCTTATACATATCCTTAAAATACCTGCTTTACGAATAGTATATTCCTCTAAGTACCTACTCTATATCTACACCTGTCGTAAAAATTTGAAATATAGTCACAACAAAAGAAATTCTACTAATAATATGGCATTCTGGGGTCTGTCCAATGTGCAAGCTATAGCTGCTATTTAGCTATTTTTGTGTCTCGGCTAACAATCATTACGGTACTTAGCACATTGGAAAGACCCCTGAATAATTTTTATAAAATGTAGCCATCAAAAAATATAGTCTGTAATGCTGACAACATATGTAAAATGGGTATAATAATTTTTAATTTTTGTTAATTGAATTATAAACACAAGATAAATATATACACGCAAGAATATATCTTTTCATATTGTATATAATTGAAATATAGTTATTCTTTTGCGAAAAGTAAATAAAAAGTATTACACACCTGTTATAGTAGTATTATCATCATCGAAGCCATTGAAAACTGTTGATAAAGCGTTCTTAATATCTGTTTGATTGAACAATTTAGCTAATTTGATTTTTAGTTCGTGATTACGAATGAAATCCTTAATACGAAATAATATTGAACTTCTATCCTCGATGGTATTTTCACGACCTTCAAAATTCGATGAACTTTGCACAAATCTTGGAGCACCTACAATTTCCACACCTGGCACAATTACAAAATTTAAACTTGTAATATTTGGATTCTGAATTGCTTTTATTATATGACGAAGGACACGGGTCCCGTGGCATAGTAGAGCCGAGTCCGTCGTATTACAATTTTGGTCTGATTTTACATACTTTACTAAGAGTATCAAAAGAACAGTAACAAATTCTGATTTTTTATTGATCACCATTATGAATGGAAATTTAAGTATTATGGTGTTACAAATCAAAGAAAGACTGACAAAAGTTTTTGTAGTCCGTAACATTTTATATACTTGAGGTCGTTACAAAAACTAGGTAAAAACAATATTTTCTATGTCACTATTTTTGTCAATTTTCTTTGAAAAGATTTTCATCAATAAGTAGCACAATATTAATTGAAGATATTTGAAATAAATAGAGCATGTTCACGAACCAGTCACATCTATACTTTGTGATAAAAAACATTGCATTTCTATTCTTAGAGCCCTAGGAAGTCTTTACTAATCGATCGGTTTGGTGTTTTCAACCATACTCTTTTCTTTTCAAGCGGAAAATACTGCCATTTGTGGAAAGAAGACTTTTTGACTATGTATGTACTTGCATAGGAAAAATTGTCTGGCCATAAAATCTAAACGAAAAAAATTTATTACCAACATGAAACCACAGCCCATATCAATCGAACTATAAGGCCGTGACCGTCATTTTCCCTAGTTTCAAATATGTTCAAGTGCAAGTTTATATTTTCTTCGGCAACGATAAATAACCACATAATATATTCGTATGCGTGTATGTAAGCTGTTAGCATTTAAATGAAATATTTTCACACGCAAACTTACAGTTCAATATATCACTCATGTTTATAAACTCCTAAGTATAAGTACACTATATATTACAGTTGACAAAATCGAATAAAACATATCGCAAATCACTTGTTAACGGACTTTGATGCATCCGTGTCACCTACACGGATTACCAGAGTCGTCTTAACAGCTTTGAAGGATCTTGGCGAACATTTATTGATGCAAGAAATTCTAACCCATGACAAAACATGTTTAAATTAAAAAATCTGCCAACAGTCTGGGCGCAACGTTATTATTTAATGGGTAGAAGTCCGAAGTTACGTATTTGTTTTATTTATAGATGATTCATTATAAATGAAAGTGAATTTGATCCCAACATGAACAATGCACAAAGTGGGGTTTTCGTCTGATTAGTTTGAAGTGAAAGTGAATTAAATATCTCTTTAGACCTAAGAAATATATCGGAATTCGTGAAAAGGTTCATAGCCACTTAACATTCCCTCAGGGGTTCGCTATCGAAAAATTTTGAAAAATCTTTCTAAGCGCTTATTTAAAAAGCCCGCAAAAGATAAATTGCTTTGATAATTCGATATGTCAAAAAAATTTAACGTAACTCGTAAAAAAGTGTGAAAATCCCTCTTCTCAGAGATTTCACTTTATTATTTTTGATAATAAATCACTTTATTATTTTTGATAATAAAGTAGATATTGTTATTGACCTAAAATTTCATTAAAGCATTAAGCACGTTTTGGACTTCAACCCATAAAATAATAAAGTTTCGCCCAGACTGTTGGCGGATTTTTTTAACTCGACCTCTTTGTTAAAACTAATATCTGGTTTTTAAATTTTAAATTTCGAAAAATTCTCAACATAATTGTGTAGCTTAGCTTTGAGATGTTAGAAATCGTTCTGGATTTGGTAGTGTACTATATTATGTGATAAAAATATTTTGTTTAGTTAGTTTAGCAGTTTGGCTGTGATATGATGTAGAACAGCAATGTTGCTGTACCTGAACTGAAATTGTGGTGTTTGTGAATCTGATAAGAATGTAAGCAGAACTCATCTCCTCAGTGTTAAATCCATTACTAATAGGCCTATTAAATATTCTGCACTGTTCAATATTTATATTAATATTTCGAAGCCAATAATGACTGAAAAATTCTTATAAATAATTTATGAGTTGAGTGGGAAGCGTTTCAACAGCTATATCCATGCACCAACCGTTGGTATAAGGTCTTCTCGAAGATGTTTTTGCTTTCGTACGGAAGTTTACATTGCTTGCATGAAAAATATATCTATATTCCGATTTTTTTACTTTTGTTTTCTTACAACTACGAGTTTATTTTCCAGAAAATTATAATTTTTTGTTTAAAAAATGCGAAATCACCTTCCACACTCTCGGATTCGAACCCCGGTCCCAACACACATAAGTCCATTACGGTTCACACTAAGCCAATCTGAAACATTGTCGTAATAGGGTTGAATCGAATCACTTGGTATTGGACATGTCGAGCGAAGCTCGCTTGTAAAACTCCATAAGACTGTTGGTATTTACTTGTATAATGCCTTATAGAGGATATTACCGAAGCAATAACTTTTGAAAGTTCAGCCTCCGCTTGCAAGTCTAAAAATCTACAATTTGTGCTCAACAGTCTTATCGAAGTTATAGTCTCCGGAAATTCAAAATACGAGGTTTTTTTTTTGCTAGTTGGGTACGATTCTTTTCGCCATTTCAATTGATCTGATGTTACTTCATAGTCATTTTGCCTAGCATGTTCCATAATGGGCACATGGTTATTTCCCGTTCCGTGAAAACTCCTAAACTATAATTTAAATTGGATCTACATATATACATAGATATACGTACAGGCAATTGCAAGCAGCGACTGAGTTGAAGGTGGACTATGGCCGCATTCACCCACTCTCAAAACCACAACAATTGACACCCGGCCGCTGTTTTTTCTCACTAACATTTATATTAAGTCCCGCTCATGACACACGCTAGCCCATAACAATTTGACAACGAGGCCCCTTTTGCATCTCACTTTTCTGTATTCAAAGCGCTTTATAACAAAACCTGGCTTTTCGTCTCTAGCACATATGTATATAAGTACTAAACTCTATGTACCCAATTAGACGTGATACCTGATTTGTTTCACGTAGGCTATAGATAAAGTAAAACTTTTAAATAATACACCAAAAAGGATTTTTTAGTAACACACTGACTATAAGCGGTATACATATATAGTTAGAGTTCCTATTGATAGATTAAATTGTGATTATTTTCAAATATGTGCGATGAATATATTTCGCCTCAAATGCTGCAATTCCCCAAGAATTTGGCGGCGATTTGGAAACTGTTACTATTTTCATTTTTTCTATATAGAAACATATTTAGGAAGACTTAACGTTTTTGTGTTACTTAGGCCCGTTCCTACGATCGTCAGTTAAATTCTAACTGAAACTTCAACTGGAGGTTTTGTAGGAAAATCTGTAATCCAAAGTTTTTCACCACTCACCCCCACATCACCTTCCTTCAAAACTGTAGCCGTTTAAGAGATACGGAATAAAGAATGGTACAATCCCAGCTTTCACCCAATTCAGATACATTATTTTTCCCCCACCTCCATACCACTCAGCACCGATTGACCGTTTTATGCAGATGGGTTCAATATCCTAGTTCTATATATAGTAAGTTCCAAGTTTCAGTCTTTTAGCTTTAGTGGTTCTTGAGATCTAGAAGCGAGTCTTCAGATGCGGTGCAGGTTAATATGCGATTAACAACCTAACGAATAACCAGAAGCTTATTTGAAACGTTACTTTTTAGGTTGTCAGCATAGTTACCTACACCGAACACATTAAACACGTTTCTGACTTATACCTATAAAATAATAAAATTCTGCCCAGACTGCTGGCAGATTTATTTTATTTATATATAAATGGCTGCTAGCTAAGGTAAAGATGAAATCTCTTTAGAATTTACTTTATGGTAAATATATTTTGAATACTGGAATTATTTTACATGAAAAGTAGAGTTTAAAGTTAAGTTTCATGGAGCCAGATTTGTTTTGTTTGATTAATTTAAAAAAAAAAATTAAAAAAAAAACAGCGTGCACATGATAGAAGTGAAACTTCTTGAAAAATAATGAAAAAGAATAAGAGAGATTTAATGTGAGAGACAGAGAGAGAGAGAGCATTTCAAAATAAATACAATATGTAATACAAAATTTGCATTTTCTGAGTTTTTCAATGTGTGGTAGTCAGAAGAGAACACCACTCTCTCATAGTGTCGCTTTTTCGTCTCATCGTTTCATCGAGTTTCGTTTCATCGTCTCTATATAATATCTTTCTTCTCTATCGTGTAACGAAATGTGCTTAAACGTGACGCGTCCTTGAAATTTCACTCGCCGCTAAAGAAGTTTCACTTCAAAATGGTGAATAAATTTTTGGGACAAAGTCGTACTAATAAATAATAAAATTTATAAATAACAAAATCTTACGGAATACATAAAATTGTTGAAAATTTAAAGAGCTAGAAATTTTTATTGCAATAAAATTCTGACATTGTTTTACAGATTTCATTTAGAGTAATTGATTTCTGTTTGAAGACATGTAACTAATGAGAGATGTTCGTTTTGTTTAATAAGCAGAACAATTATGGTTACTTCGCGATTAATACAAGATTTAACACTTTCCAAAATAACACGAGAACTGTCTATGAAAAATATATGCCATAGAAATTGAATCAATGCAGCTGAACAATTCGTTTGCATTCCATGTTATTATAATTTCACGTATTGCAAAAAACAAAGTAGTAATGAGTAGGAACGCGCCATTAAAAGAACATTCTGCAGTCACGGCAAAAATCAGCCAACCGTGAAATACTCTATATGAATTTGTGAATTGCTATTAATCTTGCATCTACAGGAGCAGAGACTGCGTTTTAACTTTATTATTAAAATTTAATGAAGTATTCTAATCGATTTAACCAAACATAAGAAACGGAAAATTATTTTGTTTACATCTCAGTAGTACGTACTACATATGTAGTAGACCACAAGAAAATATACGAAGATTTCCAAGATTTAATACTGCTCCTTAATTTTATCTTTATATTTGCTTTTCCTTTAATTGCTTTACATATTTGCGAATTATTTAGTCAATCTTGAATTAACACATTAGCTGTAAAATTTTATTAAATGTAAGCTTGAATTGATTTGTTATTTCTTTTCGTATTTATGCTCTGTTCATTATTTTTCTTCATTTTAGATCTTAATTATACAACAATTGTAACCGACGGGCCGAAATAATGATGGGTTTCACTATTCATAATGGAACCACATCTTGAAATAAATAAATACATAAATAAATATACGAAAATTTCAGTAAGCCGTTTATCGTCCGCTAAATCGTTTGAAGTCTCGAAATTCTCATTTTTTTTAGCAAGGTAGGTATAACGTTAAAAAAAATTAGTGACACTAGTTGGACTCCTAAAATTGCCCACTTTTCTGGTGGTATAGGGAATATGTGAAACGGTACGGGAATATGAAAAAATTTTGCAAACAAAATTTGTGTTTATATATCTCAAGAACGGATTGATAAAAAGGTAAAAGTATAAAATTTATAGAACTATGAAAGTGGAGCCATTTGTTTGAACATGGTCAACATACCTACTCGTAGATGGAGTAGAAAGAAAGTGGAAAGAAAAACAATTACTCTGAAAAATTTGAAACCTAGAAAAGAAACATTCCAAAATTCACATATCCTGAAAGATTTCAACTTGGTGAATGTAGGTATGCTCTACGAGAATGTATCGGAAATATTATATGATTTTTAGGAATTTTATTGTCGTTGTAGCGAAGGGAATGAAAAACTTTAAATTACTATATCTCAAGAACTGTTTTAGAAAGGCACCTAGAACTTATACGGATTGTGTTCATATAAACCCCTACCAGAAGCAGAAAATAAATATTGAAGATAGGTGTAAGGAAAAATGGTTAAATTCCGCATGTTTATCTCGAGAACCGCTAATAATAAATATCTGGAATGGTACTTTGTGGGTATATGTATATGTATGTATATGTGGGATTTCTGAACTGTTTTTATAAAAAAATTATTCATTATAATTCAAAAATAAAAAAAAACTCACTTTTATCTTAAAGCGACGAGAAGTAAAAGAGGACGCGCAACAGTGCGTCGAGCCTTTTATAGCTTTGTTCCGGCTTCTATTGATGTTTGTGGGTCGCCAGATTACCTTTCCTACATATATACATACATATGTATGGACAAGACAAACAATTAAAATAATTTAGGAAAGGAAGAAAATGCATATGTAGGGAAAGCTCAGGATAGATACCACACTGGGATAGATGCCCCAGTGCTAAAAGATCCAACTTACATAAACAAAATCACATCAAGCCTATGTAATATCGCAAACCGGCATGAAAAGTGACATAGCTTAAAAAATGCTTATTTTAAGGTTATGTCAGTTATAAATAGATATTAATGTGTTCTTTAACTTGCACGAAAAACGTCACAGCTCCAACTCGCAAATTAATCAGCCAATAAATAATAATAATAAAGAAGCATGAAAAGTGACATAACTGAGAGACCTCACCTATTTTTACCTAGTGGCGCTAAATATTCTAGACGGACTAATTTGCAAATCCATAGTATTATTCTATATGAATATGATAAAATTTATTCGGAAAAAATACTTACCTTAAATTTAACAGTATGGATCTTACTACTTCAATATAAGTTTTGTGGATTTCTTTAATTTGCTATTTCTCAATAACTCCATTTTTGAGTTATGTCACTTTTCTTGCCGCAGTGCGATATATTGCGATCTCTCGTCTCCCATTTTGTCTGACGACGGCATTCATTCGAAGCGAATGTATAATTTTTGCAGGACATGAATATTCTTGTGTCTAAAAATTCATCAAACAATTATTTTGCTGTTCTCAATAAGTGCACTTAACAGTTGGGTCGTTTTCCGAGAGGATAGGTGTCCTTTGGGGTATAATAGCCCTACAATGCGGCCGTTTTAGGTACATTAGAAATGAAATGTACTGCCATTTTTCTACAGCGAATATATCCCCTTTTTATATGATCATATACAAATTTATATGATCATGTAAAAATGAGGTATGAGCATCAAACGGGTAAAAGAATTGCATGATAATGGCTTTTGATGAGATATCGAATTTACATTTAGTTCCAGAGGCGTTTTTTATAAAATCCTAACAACAAACTAATTTCAGGATTTCAATTGGGTTGAAAAAACTCTTCACGAATTCTGACATACCGCTTGAATCTGAAAGAATATGAAATTCGTCTTCCTCCACGGGTTATCTATTTCTTCGCAAACGCTTTAAAGCCGAGGGTGAAAAAAAATTTAGATTTCGATAGCTGAAGCCTTGAAAAAGTTATAGTGGTCTCATGTTGGAAAAATATAGTTTTGAATAGGGGTAGTATGGTACAAGGGTATGTATAAAACGGCTTATGCTTTACAGTTGAAACTTGGTGGATCTACTAAAAAAGAGATTACAAAAATTTCAAATATTCATTGGCGTACGGAAAAGTGTCAAAAAAATTAACAAAGAAAATGGAATGCATATATAATTTCGTCATATCTCTTAGAGCTTTTTAAATATTGAGTCTCTGTTACAAACTTTTCCAATTGGATTAAACGTATAATATTCTATTGATTTCATCTAGTGTATAAAAAGGTGATTTCAGACTGTTACCATATTTTATGTTCTATTGAAAACTTACTATGTTTAGTTTCTATGTGAAAAGGGTATACCAAAATTATTTGTTATTGTTGCTGCGTCTCATGTTTGTTATCAATAATAATAGAAAACAAAATCGTACGCTCCGTGAAACAGACGGAATGCCGAAGGCATCTTATGATGCTCTATGGAGCCAGATACAAATCGTTTTGCTTAGGTCTGATTACAGATGAAAATTTCAAGATTTGCTTTCATGAATCTGGAGAGTGACTCCGAGAATATCATGTTACAAATCGCAGAATCCGTGTAACACAAAACACATGTAAGTCCGAGTCTTGCAAAGATGCATATGATTTGGAGGGGTTGCTACAGTTTGCGATTATTAAAACCATAAAAATGGAAGCAAACATAGTCTGGCTATTAGTTGTTTTTCACCTTTACATATTATTGCATCGTCTAAATACGCATAATTTAGAAAAATGTGCACTGGTACTCGGGGCATTGTTCTTTCCTTCGTTATTTTATCCCTAGGAGTTCTTTGCAATAGTGCGGAATCGGAGGAGTTCGTTTTAGATAGTTTTACATGGCAGTGTGCGAACAATGCGAGTTGTGTAAACGCAGTGGCCACAAATGTTATAAGTCGGTTTCAACGGAAGGAGAGTCTTAATTTTGGATTATTTAGAGTTGAACCAATCGAACCGAAGCCTACGTTCGGTCGTTCAAACTCCTTCTTGGACTTTTTTAATGGAAACGCCGTTCGGGTGCCAATTGGTCCTATGGTATTTAGTGTTCAGCGTGCAGATAATGACGACAATTACTTGGAGATTGCACTTCTAAAAAAATCGGATAGTCAAGGTGAGACTAACAAATATACCACAATGAATAGCCAGGATTTAATTTAACGCTTTAAAAGGACGTGGCCGCAAACGGATTGGACTGAAGGATAAGAAACACTTACAAATGATGATTCCGATGTTTTTGGCTGCCAATGCAATTGGCTGGACTTTGTTAGCAATCAAATCGGTCGGTATACTAACGTTGAAGGCTCTCCTTGTATCGAAATTAGCCTTCCTTCTGACTTCTGGTATCATTCTGAAACGACTTATGGATAAAGCGACAGAGAAGTAATTTCCTAAGTAAGAAAATTTAATCAATTTTATAGAAAGCATTTTTTCTTTGAGAATGATGATAGCTCCGTATCCCGAGCATCATGAGCAATCGTATGTTATGCCGTACAACATGGAATATGCGATACCTGCCCATTCGCTTTCTGGAGCAGAAATTGGACCAAGTGAACTGTATTCTATACAAATGGCGAATCCACATGAAATCGCGCACCCCGATATTGGAGGTATGGGTGCAGAGAGTTCACTAAGTCATGCCGTTGAGGTTCAAAATGCTACGCAGACTCAACATATAATTGCAGCGTTATCAGGTGCCGGGAACAAAGTGAAAAGAGATGACAACATGTGGACAGGTTAGTTATATGAGTCTTGTTTACTTACCATAAGCGTATGATTGAGGATTAGCGAAACGAAATTGATTCCTTTAAACAAATCATGGTTCAGTACTTCATTCCGTAACTCCTATACATTAAGTTTCGCAAAATTTGGTTCCAATATTCAGCGATTGGAAGAAGTTTAAAATTAAGGGATAAGGTTGCAATCACTTAATTTTTTGAGATAGCTATGTATTTACTTTTAAGAGCGTTTTGATCTTGTCTTCAAAAATGCAATACTTTACGCGACCGATACAGGCACAGTGTTGGCGATCGATACTGGCAACAGTGCTGGGAGCTTCTATACCTACTCTCCGCGCTTATGACAACAAAATGAAATTATTTTCTCTTTATCTAATTATTTAATTAATTTCTGTTATTATTAATTCCTCTATATGCCACTTTTGAAATATGAAATAGGGGAAAATTTGATATGGCTTTCAATAAAAAGCTGAAATATGCATATATATATCTCGGATAGTGGAAACCTTGTACGCTTAAGTAAATCGAGAGCTATGTGGAATGAAGCAATGGTCTCGAAACGCTGGAATCGAGAACTTTTAAAGTCCATGTTTCCAGAACCAGGAGGTGGTAACTTTGTCATTGCTTGTATATATACCTGGAAAAACATATCGGACCTCAAATATTGGGAGAGTGCAGGAATGAAGGCTGAAAATCAATAGATGACGATATATCACAAATTAATTACGTCAGAAAGCTATAATTCAAGTGGATGAACCGCTAATCGTCTTTTCAAATTGAGACTTCTAACCGCTCTCAATTGGACTGTACCTTACAGTGTATTGAAGGCCAACCTTCTAAGTTCATTTCGGTTTCCCTAAAAAAAAACCGAGAATATGGTAGTCTGGCTGTTGTCCTCACAAGGCATAACTCTTCTGTACATGTGGTCAAAATAGGAGTCATAAACGACCCCTATGTGCACTGCTCTCGACACGACCGACGACACAACGGAACAAATTCTTCTCGAGTCGAGTCTCTTTTGTGAGAGTGCACGCATACGGCGTCGATGTTATGAGGATGGAGCAACTCAGTTCTAGAACCATGCCAGTGCTCTTGAAATTAGTGAAGCCGATGAAAAATTCGGGTAGATACAGGAGAATGGCTCTTCTTTGACCTACTACGTATCCAATATTGCTTTGCAGCATGTCTTCTCCGTATGAAACAACAACTAGAGCAAGATAAAAATTGGCCGAATATCACATTTTTCGAGGGGTTGGCGCTGCTTGAAGGTAGAGAGAAAAGAATTTTTCGCGTCTCATATTTGAAGTTCTGTTAAAAGTAGTAAAAAATAAATAAGTCTGCCAACAATCTGAGCTCAACTTAATTATTTTATGGGCAGAAGTCCGAAACGCGTTTAAAAAATAATATCCAATATAACTAAAGTCAATATCTCTTCAAATCTAGTAGATATGACCATAATCATGAAATCGAATGCAACCGTCTTCCACCTACCTAGGGGTGGAATATCCAAAAATTAGGAAAGATGTTATTGATGAATATCTCCTAAGAGATGTTACGGAATTCGTGAAAACTTGTTCAACCTTTTAACCCTCTAAGGGGTGGAAAAGTAAAAAAGTTTTAAAACGAGTTTTAAGCGATTATTAAAAAAGCCCGTGAATGTAAATGGTTATGCAATATATTATCAGATATGACTGAATCAGAAAAAAATTATTTAATATTAATATATTTCCACTCTCTTATTAGCAAAATTTAACATAATCCTAAAATTCTTAAGATAAAAATTAAGACCTATGGCTGGCCGCACACTGAAAGAGCAAAAACGCTATTAGTCAAAAACATTTTTGACAAATCAAGAATATGTCGCTGTTTAAATAGTAATTAAATTATCAGAGCACACTGATTAGTCGCGTGCGTCTAAGGAACGAAACTAATCAGTTTTTGACTAAATCTGTTGGCTCGACGAGCAGTGAAAGAGCAAAAACAGTTTTAGTCAAAAACCATTTTTTTTTTTGCTCTTTCAAACTGTTTAGTATCGTTCCATGGAGGCACGCGACTACTCTTTGTGCTCTGATAATTTAATTGTAATTGAAACAGCGACATATTATTGATTAGTCAAAAATGTTTTTGACTAATACTGGTTTTGCTCTTTCAGTGTGCGGCCAGCCTAAGAGATATATCGAAATTGATGAAAATAAATGCATCCCATATTCACTGATAACCTATTTTTTTTGCCACCTTCTGAACGCCAATGGATATTTTCTAAGTGATTTGCATATGCAGTTTCAACTTTCTAGCATATGCTGCCTCCCCTACCCTAGGACCGCTGTAAATAGTTACATTTTTCCAATATGCCACTTCTATAGACTTATCCAAATACCAAATTTTAGCTATTCATCATTATGGGTTGTTGATATAGAAATCGGAACTATTTATGCTTGATAAAATTGGTTGGCAATCGTTTTGAGATATTTTAATATTTCACCACTTTGCAGATTTAAAGCTGCTACAAAATCGAGAGATAGAGTCTTTAACATACAGTTCAGACATTGGTGTGATAGAGACAGCCCGAAAGGCATAACTATGAGAATCTGTCAATAAAATCCACTTCATAACCCATTCGAGCAGTGTTTCTGAATATTCTAGCAGTTAATCGATGAAAAATCCACTGGCGGCTAGATTTTCCAGTCGCTATAGACTTGTTTTTGACAGTTCGTTATACGAGTATATTAATAATGGAAAGCGTCATATTATGCTATGAAATGCACGCCAGTATTTTTCATAACAAATCAGATGTTAATTCCGTCTACTAAATGCCAACAAAATCAGAAAGAGTAATTTTATCGGGAGTCCCTTTTTCTCAATATTAGTCGCATTGCCGCACAATTGACTTTTATTGCAATTTTATTGCACTTGAAAAATATCCAGTGTGATAAAAGCATAAGTAAGTGATTGAAAATGGATTGTTCATGGTTTTATCTATTAGGTTTGATGGAAAATTCAATCGGATTTTACTTCCTCGGTCTTTTCATACAATCATTAAAAACCAATTAAACATAATGAGTTCTGCACATTTACGGAGCAACAACAAAAATGTAGGTAAAATAAAATTATTGCAGACGGCGTTAGAGACGCAGCGAATGGGGCTTCTTGTGTGTCTCTTTCGGTATAAATTAGAGTAGTTCTTTATAATCTTCGGATACATTAATTATAGTTGGCAGCTTCACTATTAAAAAAGATCAGTTAAGCATACGAATCAAGATCTATTGTAACTTAGAACACACTCTAACTAACCAAACTATCACAACTAATGTCAGAACATTGTTGTAAATATGTAGAGTTCTTATTTTTCAAATGAAAAAGCCATTATTTATTTATTATTTTTTGAAACTCTTATTTCAGGTGTCAAAAGGAAGCCCAACCTATATAATTATTTGATGCCCAACAATCCAGTGTATGTATACCGTAAAATGTAAATACAATAAATCATTAATTGTACTATTTATTTATTAATTTACGTATTTATTTAAATTAATTTTAACTGTAATGACTCCTAATGATAATATATTTCGTGTAAAAATCAAGTCAAATTGTTTATATTTCATAAAACTTACAAAATAAACATTAAGAAATATATCTAAAAATTATCAAAAGACTGTATTATACTATTAAATTGGCTTTTGACCAAAGTAAGCTAAATCTTTGCCTTCAATAGCCTTTTCGGGTACATTGGCAAGTCCATCTAAAAAGCCATCAAGTGCCCGTGCCCATCCCGAACTGTATGTGTCATGGCCATGGTGCGAATCATGGGATTGATGCGGATGTGATACAACTCCGTACGTTACATGCTTCTTCGCTAGAAGTTTCTTGAGCCCGATAATTATCGTCAATAGAAGCGCTATTTTTGATACAATCAACGCTTTACTAGCCAAAAGGAGCAGCCCCTTGATGAATAACGCTCCAACAACACCCATTTTGGTAGCGATAATAGCCATCAGAGGTCCCATATTTTTCATTTTTCCGCGTCCTTCTTCCATCATTCTATATGGACTTATCGATAGTCCTATGTTAAGATTACCACGAGGCTCTGTGGCCAGGACAACTTCTGCATTACTATGCAATTTATATCGGACGGTACGTGTGCGAATAAACTGCCAAATTTTCTCTGCTACAAGAACACCAAGGGCTTCTTCATCCGATTGTAAGGCTCTAGCTAAGAGAGTGTGGTCTTCAGGCTCGTTCAGTATATCAGCATCTCTGGAGAATAGACAAATTTAAGATAATAAATTATATGTAAATAAAATAAAAAAGTCACGCAGGTTATTTAAGAAATTGTTTAACTTTTTTTTATGAGCTATTGGTTTCGGTTCCATCCTCACGTCCGCCCGCAACACCCGGCCGGCCGGTCAAAATTAAAGTGTCATACTTTCTTAGCACTTACCTCGATTGCGTTATTTCCAAATTTTCATTTATTGATATTGACGCTTTCTTATAGATCCTATTCATATATAAAATCATTTTAAGCATCATACATGCATGATTATCTCGTTGAGAGCACTTTACATTCAATTTCCTACGGAATCCTTCCTCCAGCGCATTATGGTTGAGAGAGGAAACCTGAAACAAAATGGAATTTAATATGCTACCTTCACTTATAAAATATTATATATTATAAAATTTTGAAAACTGCGCTTAGATGCTGATACGGAAGTTGACTCATCTACAGGCTGTGATCAAACTTTCAAATTATTATATTAGAGGGTGATTTTTTAGGTGCATGATGACTTGAAATTGTTGGAATGAAATTTTTTTATTATATTCTGGTAGATAATTTCATGGCATTTATTTTTTAAATATGATTTCCGTCATATGTACGCCGCGGCTACGAGTTACATAGTCAATTCCATCAGTCCAATTTTTGACTATTTTTTCCATAGAGCTATAACTAACGGAGATCGCAGGACGCCGTTTCTGTATAAAGCACTTTGAAGCATTTTGATGCAAAATTGAACATTTAGTAACATAGTAGCAAAGTATTTAAAAGTTGGGCTTTTTTTCTTTTTAATAACGGAGTATAACATACATGTGAGTAAGATGCTGATAGTAGCATAGTGAATATCGCCGGTCCCTTGCGAGAAAACCTCCGGCTTCAAAAAAGTCGCTGCACGCTATCTCCATTATACATATAGCTCTATGATTTTTTCCAATAAATCTGGCGTATGGCGTCAATAGTGGCTTGAATATTGGCTTCCAATGCTTCAAGAGTTTCTGCTTTGTCGGTATAAACGCATGACTTAATTTTTAGCCCCATAAAAAGAAATACAGAGGCGTTAAATCGCACGAACGAGGGGCCAGTTAACAGAACCACTTCTGGAAATCACTAGGCCGATTATGTTGAATGGACGAAGTGCTCTATGAACTTCGCGAACAGATTTATTTTTTTCAAAGTAAATTTCCACATTTTGGAAGCGTTGTTCTGGCGTTAAACGATTCATGATGACTTGCCAAACCTTACTGAACAGAAATGTCAACACAGTTTGACATTCTCAGCTGTCAAACCACAGTTATCGATATCGCTAGTTCCCATGCACCTAAAAAAAACACCTTATATAACTATATCATTGTGTTCAATATTTCTAATTTTCCAATGTCTGCACGATGTCTTTCATCGAAAGTCGTAACTGAGTTATACTATTAGCCAATTATACCCATTTGGTTAATAACACCTCCAACCAACGAAAAATAGCTGTTAATCATTAGAAAAAAATCTGGTAATGTTCTGGGCGAAACTTTATTATTTTTGGGTCAAAGTTTGTGACCGGTCAAAGTCAGAATGTATCATCAGTTCCTAAAATAAAAATGTTTCAAATAGAAATACAGTCGAACTTCGATAACTCGAACTGCCTTGTGCCGCAAAAAAATTTCGAGTTATCACGACTTCGACTTATCATATATAACTGTACTTATGCTATTGACGCTATTGCCAACTAACTTGGTTCGACTTATCAAAAATTCGAGTTATCGAAGTTCGACTTATCGAAGTTCGACTGTAATCAATTTCATATCTCATCAGAACTAAGGGATGGCAAAAGTTGTGAAAACATATCCAAACCCTTGGAACTTATAAATCGACAAATTTTGAAATGGGTTTTTAGGCGATATAAAAGTCTGAAGGAAGTGAAAAACGATCCAATATCTCATCAGTCCTAAGAAATATTGTATGCCGATGTTTTGATATGCATACAACCCCCTTAGAGTTAAATAATGAAATTGACTTTTTTGAGATTATATAGAAAACCTCAGGAAGTAAAAATGATCATTACATATCATCAGACCTAAGTAATATGTAGGAATCTGTGAAAACATATGCAACCTATTAAGCCAAAAAACCTAAAAGAAGTTAATAAATAAATGTGAAGAAACCTAGACAAAGTAAAAACCAATTCGATTTCTTATCACTTTAAACAGAAATTACAGAATTCGTGAAAAGGTGCTCAGCACTTTTATACCATTTTAGGAGCTGAAAAAGAAAGACTTGAAAACAAATTTTAGACTATTCTTACGCAAGTCCGTGAAATTTAAAGGATGTTCGATATCAAAGGCATAGAACCCACTTACACCCTCTTAGGGGTATTTATATGAAAAAGCCGTAACATAAAAATTAATTCAATATTTGAGAAGACCTTCCCAAACACTAATGGATAATTAAAAATTTTTTTTAATCTAAATTACTTTTCAAGCTAATTTAAATATTGGAACATTCTGAGTTTCAACTTTGTAGCATAAGCTGTTCTATAGTTAAAACACCCCCAGCCTCGTACCATACTACCACTACATATAATCATAATAATCAATGGCGCAATAGCCCAAATCGGGCCTAGGCCTTGAAGTAATGCTAGAGTTACTTCATTGCGAGACCAACGGAACACTAGGAGGTGAAGTGGTCAGCTACACGCTCGTCCGTGATTATTACCTCGATTTTAATTCAGGTACTCAATTTCAGCTGAGTGAACTGGTAGTCCGGAACCCAATCCCATTTTCGAAAATTACTTGTCGCCTAGCAGATTCGAACCTGGTACCCGATGCACCGAAGGCAAGTGCTCTAGCCACTAAGCCACCCACACTACTACTACATATATAAAATTATATTTTCCCAATATGCCAGTATTGTAGCTCTATCTAAATATTTACATTTAAGCTTTTTATCATTATAGGTTATCGAGATATAAAATTCAGAACGTTTCCCTTTTCCATCTCCCTTCACCTTCACCCTCAAAATTTTCTTTCCTGCTAGGTATTTATTAGGCTTACTTCTGGTAAAAGTTTTAAGCATCTATCGTACACTGTTCATGAGATATCAGACGTGAATTTTTAGAAAAATTCTTATATCTCAACTTGCATGCTCCTCCCCTCCTTAAAAATATTATTTGTTTATTTAAAATTGTTCTTTTTCAGCACACTTTGAATTTGAATATCGCGATATCCTTTTTTGCGGTTATATACATAGAAAGTTCTAGGATGTAAAAATCAATTAATTATCTAATCAAATCTAAGATTAACGATGGAATTCGTTAAAATGTGTGTAAACCTTATACCTCTGAGGGGAGGGTTGTATTTAAAAATCCTGAATTTCGATACATTTCGATACCCCATAAGTCCTAAGAGATATGACGGTCTTCGTGAAAAGATCTACAACCCTGTTAAAGTCGTTTGGTGCCAAAAGTAAGAAAAATGGTTTAAGGCAGTAATGTAAATGTGTTGTAGAATACAACACATATTCGATATCTAGTAGGACTTAACATTATTGAAATAATAAAGTAAAATGATTCCTTTCATACATTTATTTTCATATTCTAATACAATACTAACATGAGTATTTATAACTCATAGCTGCCATATCCAGTCATAATGCAAATGATCTTTCGTGTTTTTCGGAACACAAAAACAGTTAAAGACAAATTTTACACGAACTCATATTGAGTGAAAAGCACGTTCGAGTTCATTAGGAACGAAATTGTCTCCCCATTTTGAGTAGTAGAAGTTTGATAAAAAAAAGGTAGGTCTACGAATAAGGTCGATTGGATACCTTATCTTCTTTCCAACTTTTTTTTTATCAAGAATCTAGAGTGCCTTTCGAATGTTTGCGTATTATTGAACGTCTATACATTATTCTTATTTTTGTGAAGAGTTTGAGGGATAATTATTTTTGTTTTTCGATAAATTCATATTACAATGGAGTATATGTAAGTCGATTAGCAACATGATATGGATCTACGAATGTATATGGTGTAATTCTATAAGAAACTGTATTGTATATTGGATACCTATCTTACGTGCAAGTACAATTATTGGAAAAAAATTTAACAGAAAATTGAAATAGGATTTTTAGAAGGCCATCAGAAAAGTATTTTGCAGAAGAACTAAGTTGTACCGCATACAACTCAGTAGGCACGAGTGTCGTACACGTGCCATGCAGATGAAGCTGATATTACGTTTCTCTTATTTATCTTCAATATAACGGCTTGAATTCCTTTTCCGTATTTTTTTTCCAAATGGTATTAAGGTATTGTATTGATGAAGCCAAGCCGATTGTCCCCTTTTGAAAATTTCATATATTCGAAAAAAGGCAATCGGCTCATATATCCACAATGAAAGGATGCAAACTTTGCGGGTAGGGCATACACCAGTATGTTAATATTATTTGAACCCAATTTGATTTATAGAAAACATCTTACTATATTGTCAGCACCGTCCGTATTAAGTGCAGGATTAGTTTTGACCACTACTGAAAGAATCAGTACACTACAGACAACTAAAATTTTCATTTTTTTTATAGTATTTGATTTGGGCTAATATCACGAACTTTTACATAATACAAATAATCACAAGAAATAACCGAAAACACTTATTAGCAACCTTTAGCCGATACAATCATCACGCGGAAAACTGAAGTATAAACGATAGGAGCAGCATGAAAAAAGAAGACCAAATGCGGCACTGGTCCATTTGATAGTGGCTTATATGCACTTTGCGAATGCAGATCTTTAATAGCAACAAATAAATTCCCAGCACCTACTTGGGTCTAAGTGTACACCTATCATGCACAATGTCGTTAGTTCAGATACAGATATTGAGGTTAGGCATTCTGCGACTTCATATGCACCAGGAAACTTGTTTTCTTGATTTCCTCATTAATTGGCCATGATCTTCGGAATAGGCTGTGAGAACACCATATTGTTTAGGCCAGTATCTTCCTGGGCTAAAGTGTACCCGCTATAATACATTGGATCATGGAATCTGGTACATACGAGTACACAGGGAACTATATTTGTAGAACGCTCGCGTACATGCAATTTATGCCCGGTAGCTGATGATAAAGAAAAGTGTTAAGATCTGCTTAAAGGCTCAGCATTTAAAAAAAAGTTGGTAGGGTGACAGCCGCGTAACAACCTGTATTGTATCTGAGATTCTGAGCTTTAAGTGTAGGTATCCTAGTTTTTAGCCAATAAATAATATAGTTAAGACCAGATATTGAATTGTTTGTAGATTTTTATACTCAGTTATGGCCAAAATGATGCGTATAGTTTTGTGACGCGTTTTATGAAAACTGCAAGTTTTAGATAAAAAGCACATGATAATCTTCAAATGCCAGTCAAATATCGTGCAAATATGATTGAAATTTGTTCATTTAATTGAAAATGTAGTAAATTTTAGATATAGTAAAAATCTGCCAACAGTCTGAGCGCAACTTAATTATTTTATGGGTAGAAGTCCCGAACGCGTTTTATGTGGGTCATTCCATCAAGAGTCGCCAAAGTTGTGACCTTTTCATCTCCGATTCTTTTGAACATTTTTTTACTAAGAAAACTTGTAAAAAAATAATTTAAATTACATTTTTTGTTTTTATTCCTTTTTTGTTGGGTATAGTATGCTAACATTTTCACTAAAATGTTGTCCGAGGTCTCTTTGAAAATTCCTATCAAGATCATTGTTATCCTCGAATAACAATTGGGGCTTATTTTAAAGGTTGTTGTTTAAAAATTTTCGCAATATACGAAATGTGAATAAAAATTATTTCTAATAATTTAATTCGGTTTTTTGACCCGAAACACCTTGAGATCCCATTTAAAATAAGCCATATTTTATTATTATATGATAAGAATTACCAGAGATATGAATTTTCAAAGGGGACTCGGACACCATTTTTGCGAAAACTTTAACCTCCATCGCATTTCAGCATTAATTGCAATCCGGACTCCTATCCATAAAATAATAAAGATTTCTTTCAAATTATTTACATATTTGTGTTTTCAGTAGATGATTCTATCGATTTAGATAAAGGATCTCATTAGACCAAAACGAATTTTGGAATTCATGAAAATTTTAACATTACCTAAGCCCATTCTCTCCTCCACCAGTTTCAAAGGAGACTAAGTATCGAGAAATACCTTTATTTTTAAATTTTTAAGAAGTGAAAGTGAATTCTATAACTATATATACCTAAGAAATATATCAGAATTCGTGAATATTCGTGAATATGTACACAACCACTTTACACCCCCTTAAGGGTTAGATATCGAAACGCTTCGAAATATGTTATAGACTCTTATTAAAAGAACCGGCAGAAGTAAAATCGATTGGATAGTTTTTCATGTATAAAAGATTTAACGAAATTCGTGAAAATGTGGAAAAAAAATCTCTTCCACGAACATTTTTATTACTCTACCTTTGTACGCCAATGAAAATCTAAACTTCTTATGATTTAATTACTCTTATTGTGCTTCTACGTATACATATTAACTTTCAACTTTGTAGCATAAGCGTTTGCTGCGATATAAAAACACACCCTCAACATCCACACCTTCCTACCCCTATCCATTTTTTCTGGTGCGTCTTTATAGTATCTCTATACTATTGCTAATTTTTAGCTTTCTATCGTATGCGGCTTTTGAGAAATAAAATTCTCATTTCCAGCCCCTGCCACAATCACTCACATCTCAACACTTTTTCTCCGCTAGAAACTGAAGAGAAAACTGGTCCTAACTCCGGTAAGATTTTGAAGATCAGATTTGATACAGTTCTTGAGATATAAAAACTAAATTTTTTGAAAAAAATGTAGTTTTCACGAATTCCGAAATACCATAGTACATAGTGGCCACCCAAGTGACTGTTTAAAACTTGTCACTTTATTTGATTGATAAGATTATAAAAGTAATTTCACAAATAAAATCCATTTCTGATTTACATCGGGACCGTAAAAAAATTTAAATTTTAGGCATGTGGTCAAGATAGGATGGCCCAAGTAACACAAAACAGCTTCTTTTTCCATCGAAGAACTTTAATTGCTGTAATAACGTTGTGCCAACCATCGCAATGGATAAAAAAGCCACGATGACCAAAAGGTTAGAACTAAGAGTTGCTCCAACGTTGTCACAGAAGGCAAAATAGCCAAATATCTGTATGACTTAATTTTCCATTTTTACAGAGTTTTAGTTGCGGTTATTTTGATCAAAATGGAAGGAATTCGCATTTTAACAGTAGAATAGTTGTTACAACCAATCTTCTGTATTTACAACCTTTTCTCTGTAGCGACAGCTCTTAGCTCAACAATTACATTTCTTTGGCGATGTCGTGGGTTCAATTACCACTTTCACTTTACAATTTTCAGTTGCAACTGGATTCGAAATATTCGAAATATTAATATAAATACTGAACAGTGCGGAATATTTAATAGGAATTAGTTCTGTAGCGATACTTTTCAGTTTAAGAATTTGTTTTCTTTTAAACAGAAATAAAGCTGCGATGTTATTAATTACATATTCATCTCTGTGACAATAATTTTTTTTCAATCTAATTTTAACAAAAATAAAGTTTTTGATAACCATAATATTGAGTTTATTAAGTGAACTTACTAAACTAAGTGAATGATAAATTATCAAATCAACATATCGGCGTAACTTCAAACAATAATGACTGCAGAGGAAATGCATTTGAAACCCCCGAATTTTTATATAATATCTCATCAGAGGACGAAAATTACGACGAAAATTCTGAGAATGACGTAGGGGATATTGTAAAAAAGTGGATACTAACCCACAATATTTCACATCTTGCACTCAATGATCTTATTTTCATCATCAATACTTTTTTAGATTCAAAGTATAAGAGACTACCGAGAGACCCTCGAACTTCGTTGTCGACAACAAGACACATGTCGACTACGTACTCCAATGGGAACCATGGCCTGAAAAATTACTGTTCTATGCTAATTTTCGGTGCATCAGCCTTAATTTTAACGTTCATGTATTGCCAATATTTAACATAATACAAAATCATTCATTAAAAATGAGTTCGTATTTAGAAAACTGCAACTTCTTTTCCTTATTTTTGGTCGCTCCTGTCCATGAACACATAATCACGTAAAAACAATCGTTTAAATATTACCACGGTGGCGCAACGGGCTAGCGCATTGCGACTTGTACGTGTACGAAAATCTCTTCAGAGGACCTAGGTTCGAACCCGCAGTCGATCGATGTTTCCAGAAAAAAACTTTAGTTACTTTAAAAATATATAACATTATAAAAAAATTTGAAGTAGTAGCGCCGCGATTTATAAAAAAGGTGTGTAAGAAAACAGGAACTGAAAAGTAGTAGAAAAGAAGAGTTTTCTTTTTTTCTCTTCTTATTTCGTTATTTTCGAATCTCATTCGCAACTTTTTTGCTGTTTAAAAGAAGATTTAGTCAGGGCAGCTTATTTGCTGTTTTAAGGTTGTTCGGTGGTTTGCTACAACGTCCTCACAGCTGAATTCTATCTCCCACTTTTAACTTCACAACGTTGCCATGTGGTTGTTTCACTGTTCCATCGCAACCAAATTACTGTTGAAAGCTCTGTAACAACGTTGCAAGAACCCGTAAACAGAGATCTGTGTTACTTGGGGTGGTCCCTTTATCAGGTTCTACTACATATATATGTAGTAGTCCGAAATATTTCGGACGTCTAATGAGATATCGAATTAAGCTTTACTTCTGAAGGATTTACAATAAATTATATCGGGAAATTTTGATACATTACCTCCTAGGAAGTGTAGGGTGTTATTCAAGTTCTAATGAGCTTAACACCTGTAAAAATTTAAAGAACATTTCTGGTACCGGTCTTCAGATATAAAAAAAAATTGCTCCGAACTCCACCTCCATCCTTAAAATTGTTACATTTAATGGCCACCACTCTTAGGCTCAACAAAATGTTATCTTTCTGATATTCTATACATATCTAATTGTTTCGGAAGATGTTGTTGTCCAAAGTTTTTCGTCGAACCCACCATTTTATTGCAAATTGTCTTAGTTGTATGTACATAAGTTCGAGGTTTCAGCGTGTTACTATGGTAAGAGGTTCCTGAGCCCTATAAATCAATTCTTTTCTTAAATCACATCCCCCATCACTCCACTCACACCGCCGCCCTACAAAAGTTACCAATAAGATTTAACCTAATTTACCCATCAAACAAATTGCAATAATATCTGAAAGGGTTCGCACCTTCGCACGGTAAATGCCTTCAAACGCCTTTTCGTATGGAGACGGACGGTCATTTTTCCTGTCTTTCATTTTTTCCTGTCTGTCGTTTACTAGTCCCAAAACGTGAAAATACAAAATATTGGGGTTGGAATTTTTTCTTTTTTTCCCATCTTATATTTAGTACTTCTTTGTTGGTTTTTTCTTGGATAATGAAACTGGTACTGAAACCTCAACTCTTATATATTTTTTGATTTGTGCGAACATAATGATCTACTTAATGTGAGAAAGAAGTAGTAGTCTCATGGAAAGAGTTGGATTTGGGAGATTTTACTGTCTCTTCCAAGGATTTTATGGCATACATAGATGTGTTACACACCGTCGTGCTGATAAGATTTCGGGTTCATTAAGCAGTTCGAAAGATCGTTATCATACTAATGAATAATGCTTTTAGCCTAATTAGGTACCCAAATAATAATAAAATAATAACAAATTGTGTCTCGTAAAAAATTCTTTATACAAATGAATGAAAGAGCTTTAAAAAATGTTGAAAAACAATATTATGTATACTACGAGTAACTGCAATAAATAACTTCACTAGCTTTAAATAATACTATAATATAAATAGCTTTTAAATGATAATTTAGCTGACTTCTTTGTTATTTCTATACTGTGCGTATCCTTGATATGCTATATCCTGCGCTTGATCGCCAAATCGGATTCCATTATCACCGGAAGATTTGCTATAATAGTCTGTATATGGCTTGCTGAATGTTGGTTCCTGACGGTAGAAATTGTTTCCACCTCCAGCTGAATAGTGCTCATGTCGGTGATCGTGATAGCTGGCTGCACCAACTCCTTCGGGATTATATTGCGAAAAGCCGTTTGAGTAATAATTTCCGAAGTTTTGTTGAGGGCGACATAGTTTAAAGTATGCAATTACACCTGAAAAATAAATATTAATATTATTGACAAAGCCCAATATATTCCAATAATTTTATACGTTCTTCGATCAATTAAAATAGGAAAGAGAAAAATAACCGCTGTAAACAGACATCAACTACTCTTTTATACAGTGGTCAAACTTAACCGAAGGAAGATAGTTTCATAAACAAAGTCATTGCTAATTCCAAACTGCTAAAGTCCCCTTTTAGGAATGATTCGCCTAGTAGTAAACAAACTGTTGGTCTAGTAAATTTGATGCAAGGACATCAACGGTATGGGTGAACTACTGATCGAACTACATGACTACTCATCTCGAAATGGTAGTTAATACTTCATAGTTCTCACATACTTATTATTGATGTTTGTATCTAAACCGTAATGCAGTCACGATTGGCTGCAAGTGCTTCGTAAGATACTCTAGAATCTAGAGTATGATCTAGAGTTTAGATCATATAGGTACTCCGTTTTATATTGTAGTTGGGGATAAAGTAAACTAAGGAATGTGTGCCTAGTGCCTAGTTAATCTTTTATTATGAACCCTCATGTATGTGTTCAGTAGTTCCTACTGAAAAGCAAAATTCTGTGTTCAATTTCATTTCTCGAACAAGGGAAATCACCTAAAAGAAAATTTTCCATGTTAAGGACTTTCAAATGGAATACGAGGCACAGGAAAGACTCACTCGATTTCGTGTATATTTTTCTTTAACTTTTAATTAAATTAGGACTTTGAAATTATATCCAATGCAAGTGAAAAACATCGCCAATAGTCTGGGCAAAACTTAATTATTTTGAGGGTCAAAGTTTGGGAAGCAGTTAAAATAAGGCACTTACTATATAACACATGACCTTCGTAATTGGGTTATTCTCTGCGACGTGGTTAAAGTCGGAGTATAACATCAGCTCTTTCAAGATAAGGAGATAAGATTTTTTTAGGAAAGTTCATTTTTAACTTAGGACGAAATTGAGAGAATATAGACTTTAATAAACGACTAGAATTTTGATATCTTTATTTCTTAGAGTATAAGTTCGTAAAAGTAAGAACTCAGTTGCTGCCTCATCATACCTAAGAGATATGACGAATTGAGATATGTATGTATGGTATATATGATGAGATATATACATATCTCATTAAGTTTCAGGGATGGAACAAAATTTAAGCACATATGCAAACCCTTTACAGTTTTTGGGTGTTGCATATAGAGAAATCGTGTATAATTTTAGCGGTTATATAGGAGGAAATAATAGACCTTTGGAGTTGGGTATTAGAAACTCATAAAATTAATTTGTGGGCTATTATATAAAAATTTAAGCCAATTTGATATCTCATCAAAACTTAGAGATATGATGAATCTTGTGAAAACGTATGCAACCCCTTACTCTCTCACTTAAAGTTTGAATATTTAAAAAGAAGAAATTCCGATTAAATAAAAACCAATTCGAAATTTTATCACTCTTAAGAGATATCACGGAATTCGTGAAAACTTGTTCAACCATTTAAGCGGATGAAAAAGAAAAAAAATGGCTTTCAGACGATTATCAAACAAGCCAAGTAAGTAAATAGTTATTGAATATATCTGCTCAGACCTGTGGGATATGATTAAATTTACGAATCCCGTAACTTTAACTGAAGATTGTAATAATGGCCCTTAATCATGAAGTAAGCAGAATTTATTTCTGCTAGCTAAATTTTATCTATACACGTATTAGTACCTATTATACAGTTATGTAAAATCCGTATTCGTACCCCAACAATTTTATATGAAAAGCCTTTATATTCTGAAACAAATTGCTGCCAATTGAAAAGACATACAATAAAATCAATGCTAGGGTACCCATAAAAAATGGACCGTACGAATACGAATTTTACATACTGTGCCTTATTCTGAGGCCTTTGTTTACACAAATGCAAATAATTTGTGTTCTTGACGAATATAAATTGAAATATTTGTCATTACCTACTTTTTGCTTTTATTAAAAAGAATAAATGAGCAGTGTGCCAATAATTGCAAATGAATTTGGATGTATCTCGCTTATTTCAATATTTTAAGAATAATCTAACTTTTCAATTCAAATAACAATCGCTTCTCACAGCGATATTTAAATTAGTTGTTGTCATTGAATTATACACTTACCTGGTACAACTATAGCAGCTAGTCCCAAAAATTTCTTTAATCCAGCTAATCCCAAAATGAAAGGTAAGAATAATAGAAGCTTTAGCTTGAATATTTTCAAAACCAATAAAAGAGGGATGAAAAGCTTCTTCAGCTTATGGCGGTCTGTAAAAAATAACGATTCGTATTATAAAGGGTTAATAAAATTTCTTTGTTGTTTTCAACTCACTGAATAAGGAGGCTTTCTTATCTTCGATGACATCAATCTCGCTGTCTATGTCGTCAATAAATCGTGGAGAATAACGACCTTCACCTGTTAGCTCCTCCGGTATATGCACTTCAAGAGCTACAGATTTCACAAACCTAGAAATAAAATGAAATTAAATTATGCATTCCAGTTTGATCTTCCTACTTCCTACGCAAATACCACATCACATATCGAATGTGGTTGTTTGATCAAATTTATATGGCTAAGTTTAGGTTGGTTTTATGGGCAAAATAGTCCTACTCTTTTGGGGAGCTGCCATACAAGAAGTTCTTACAACACGTGTTCAAGAATATTGGCTAATAACTTCGGAATATATTAAACTACGACTTTGAAATTTTGAATACGTTGGTTGTGGTTAAATGTATGCATGTGAAAAATTCCCATGACTCCTTCGAGTTGTCATACGATATCCTCTAAAAACTCACTCACTTACTATAAGAGTCTTTAATACAGGACAAACTAAATGCGCAGTCCTTATTCTACTTTATCTTCAACTACAATGTAAATTAGAGGTTAGAATTTCATTCAGAGTATTGTATGATTTATTTGCCTACAGTTAGTTTTAGTAACAAAATCACTTTTCGAAAAAACCGGCTTCACTACAAACACTACACATTTTTACTTTTACCGCATCGCAAAGAATGACACAAACATCGAAATATAATAAAAGTTTGTTGACGTTTTTTTTTTAAATTTGCCGTCAAAAAGTGTGTTATATATCAGAATAATAGGGACAACGATGAGAAGTAGGCCTAAGAAAATGGTATTCTGCCATACAACTACATCGCTATAATAGCACTTTGCTCAAAATTTGTTATAGCATTTTATTTGATGATCGGACGAATACGTATTTGAGGCGATACTTCAGTCTTTTTCTTTTACAACTAAAAGAAGAAAGACGTCAGCATTGTTATCGCTCTTAAAAAGAAGCCTATCTTGGCAGCACTATCAATTGGTATGTGCTCGTATCAACGAAGATGGCCTGGTCCTTCTTTCTGGAGAATAAAATATGTCGTCTTTCACACAGAACATTCTAATGTTCGAATCCCGCATGAAGTTCATGTTGCTATATGGTTATATCACATAGGTATAATGTGATCAAGAAAATCGGAGACCTAGTGGACCAATGCATTACGAAAGTTATACCAGAAGTACCTAGCCTGACGTATCCACGAGTGACAAATAAGTTCCGAGACTCGAACTATATCTGAGTATGTATCTGGTATGACCATCGATGTATACAGACTGGCGTTTGAAAGCTTTGTCACTAATCTTCCCTGTAATACCAATTTTATTTAAGTCGGTCTTTAGATTGGAAAATTATGGCATTTTCTACATTCTACAATGGAGGAGTCTATTCCTTTGCTTGCAACAAAATATTGGGAAGCAGATGTTAAATGAGGCCGTACGAGCTGTCAAGACGAGCAACGCAGTGGTCAAAACAAATGATATGATCACGCCAGAAATGTTTAAGATTTTATTTTTTTATTTATTTATTAAATGATGATCTCTTATACAATAAGAGAGCCAGATTTCGGCCAGGCCTACAAGGGCGTATGGCACAAAAACAAAAAAATGGTGTAGAAAATCAACAAAATTGTATTGGATGACCATCAAGTAAAAGTATGCGAGCTAGGAGACATAGCACTCGTATGCATTTCAAAAAGTACTGCACATTGCATATTGATTGAAACGTACGATATGAGGAAGATGAGCACAAGATGGGTGCCGTGTTTATTCACAGTGAAGCAAAACAACATCGTACGGATGTTTCAATCGAGTGTTTGACAATAGGTTTTTTTTTAACTGGATCAAGATCAAAATCAATCATTTTACATTGAAAACAACAACAAAGAGATGATCAAAAATCATAATAGGATCAAAGTTGGATCAGTTTTTCGCTATTAAAGCTGCTTCTCAATTCATCTAATTGTTTACTATTTTAGCATTTTCACAGATGGCGCCCTGCGACTCAACTCACTTTGTAGCAGGTATTTGCACCCAATTGTCTAGAATAGTCGTGGAAAATCAATACATTTCGTGCGGAAATTTAAGTCTATGTGTAATATAGAGACATCATGTTCAAAATTATTGAAAAAGCCTTTGTATTTCTGTACATCTACATCTACATACAGAGTTTCATTTTACTAAACTACACGTAGCCCTGCCCATACAGTTTATCCAATGCATTTACCAACTGAATCGTTAACCCTGGCTAACTAGTTTTTCGATTGATCCACATCGTTTTTTCCAATTGTGATCTGATCCAGTTGAAAAAACACAACTAATGTTTCTTAGAAATAAAGCCGAATTTTTGCGTCGAATGGACGAAACATATGTCTCAAACCTGAGGTGAAGTACAAGTCAAAACAATGCCTTTAGGGGGGAGAATCGACTCCAAAGAAGGTGAAGGCAGTTTTATTTACAGGCAAGTTTTTTGGGAATGTACTACACATGGAATAATTTTCATTAACTATCTTAAAAAGGGAAAAACAATTAACGACGAGTACTATGCGAACTTAACGCAGCTTTTGAGTGATGAAATCAAGGAATCATTTGTCAAAAAAGAAAGTGTTGTTTCATCAAGACAATTCACCGGTTCATACATCCTTTACCGCGATACCCAAAATCAATAAGTTAAAGTTTGAGTTGCTTCCTCACGCACTCTATTCACCAGATTTATCGCCCTCGGATTATTTCCTCTTTTTTCAAATATAAAAATGGCTCTGTGGCAAAATATTTTCCAACAAAGAATAGGTAGAGTCTGCGGTCGATGTTTTTTTTTTTGAGGAGCTCGACCATTCTTAATATAAAGAGGGTATCGAAGCTACCCAACATCATCGATGTGAAAAGTTTATCGATCTGAAAGGTGACTATGTTCATAGATAACAAAATTTTTTTCTCAGATATTTTGTGTTTTCTTGGCTAGGCTAAGTACCTACTTCTAGGACCACTCTCTTATTTGAGGGAAGATTACGTGAGATTTCCATTGAAATTCAGAAACGAAAGTAGCAATTGTTCGGTCATGTATTAAGGAAAAGAGCAAAATACCAGGAAGCAGGCTCCGAATTGTAATGCGCACAGAAGCCAGTGATTAGTCGTTGTAGTACCCACGTGCGACTAATAAAAACTAAATTCGAGGTATGATTAACTAGTTGATATTTTGAATTATCAAGAGAAATCTGAATTACAGGTAGGCTGTTATTCAAATATGAATGAGATTTTTTTTAACTTTTCGATAATTAAGATTTTCGTTAGTTATTTCCGAGTTGTGGTACTTTGATCTTCAAAGTGTTTAAGGCGTATTTAAAATTATGTGATAAATAAATAGTAATAGATTCCCTTACTTTTCTATTTTCCTTAATGAGAACTTCAATAATTGATCCCATTCGGAATCAGTGGCTCTTGATTCAGCTGAAAATTCATATGGCTCCTGGTAGAGTGATCGGGATTGATCGTGCGGCATTCTAACAATACGGGCGAAATCTGTTAATCTAAAATAAAAAAAAATAGATTAAATTAAAAGAACTAATAGCTTTAAAATAAAATATAATATTTACTGGTACACTTCACGTCCAAAGAATTCATCGAAAGTACCAAGGGCTTGTGTTTTAAAACATTCAGAAAGTTCTCCTTGCAAGCAATTTCCATTAGTCCTTGCTACATAAGGATCAGTCTCTGGTCCAGTTCCTAATCCGACCAAGTCTAGAAGACCTTTTCCTTGACGCCTTTCTTCACCAAATGCCGGCTTTTGATCATTTGTTTGTTGCTGTTGAGGTTGTTGTGCGAAATTGGGTTGCGGTTGTTGTTGCTGATTTACTTGATCCGGCAAACGGATTCCATCGCCTTCACTGGATCTTAAAGATACCAGGCATAAGAGTCCAAATATCCAAATTATTTTATTGTGTAGATCCATTTCTGAAATTAGTTAGAAATGATTTGTTGCTTAATTCGTATGACTGGGAAAATTTTATAAGTGGTCCGAACTATTTCGAACTATTACTCGTAGGTATATTACATTACATTTCTCAATTTCATAATACAAAATGACATTGACACTAAACCAAACAGTTTCACTAATCCAAACTTTTACTCTTCGTTTTGCACAAAAATATTAGCACCTGACACACTTTAGTACGAAACACTGGTTTTGGTTGCAATGTACAGGTGAAAACATCAAGCACGTTGCAGATTATCGACAATAAGTTACTTATCACGGTTTTCACCTGCTAGAAACTTCGGCTAATGCTATTATGTGGGTATGATTAAGTCTGACCATGTTCATAGAAGAACCTGACTGCACATATAAATGGAGTTCCAGGTTGAGCATCTTGATCTGGTATTTGCGGGTGTCGGTGTTCCACTGAAGTAAATCGAGGTCCAAACAAGCCATGGCAACGTCTTCGAACACTTTCAACAGCCGGAACGTATTAAATGAGGTTGCGTTAACTGTTCTTTGGGTTAAAGACGATAAACAGCTCCCCGCATTGTATCTTGTGCTACAGCTCGAAGATCTTTGTGTTCCGATAGAGTTTTGTGGAGACAATATAAACAGGTATGATATTACTGTCATTCGAATTTAGCAATGGGTGTAACGTTTAAGACGTTCCATTTGCATAAGTAAATGCAAATTGATAGTCTGAATTTATGCACAGCATTTAGAAAATATTCTACGGTTTGTAAAGCTACGCCTTCCTATTTTCCTAATTAGAAAGTAGTGTGATCTACCAGAAATTTATATAAAAAATATTCCGCAGTTTGATGTTTTCCAGTCTAATGTCTCTACAACAAGCTGATCATTTTGAATCATAAGTTTTTCGCTATTGTTTTATGCTCTGAAAATTCTTAATATTGTACTGTTCCTCAAATTATTTTTAATTTTAAATGTTTAATAACGTTTATTTTAAGTTTTCACATGAGTGAAATAGCAACCACCGAATATGAAGCTACAAAGTATCTGGAATACAAGACCGGAATACAAGGTTGGAATACAAGGGCGTGGCAAAATTCGATAGTGTTTTGCCTTTTACCAAATATTTACACATGCACCAGAACCAGAACAGTGTAGAAGAGTCTGCAAGGTCCTCTTAAGCGCACTAAAACAGTCCGTACACACCACCGAACATTTAAGAACGCTTTCGACCATGGTTGGTTTACGTGGCTCCAAAACAGGCCCAATTAGCACAGGAAGCGTTGTTTTGATACCATAAACTGGCTTAGCCTGGTCTTTGCCGGCTGATGAATTAGATACATAGTTTTTCAGGGAGCTGGGGCTTGAATAGAATATCATATCCATCCGGAGCTGTTCAAGAAGGTAATCAGTTCTCTAATCTTGGTTTTCAAAATCTCATCGATATTAATAAAGAAAGGTTTCCCTAGTGCAAGAAGTTTGGCTCTAGCTCGGGCTAGACACTCACAAAGAATGTGTATCACAGTTTCCCTCTTATTTCCATCCCCACAACTGTGTAATTGGCGTTAAAGGGAATACCCACAATGGCTGAGAGGTGACCCGTGCCGACTGCCGTCACTCTAGAGACGTCCGCACAGCTCCTGCTCAGGTATTCACCTGCTCCGTTCAGGCAGTAGCATGGCCATATCTTCCTAGATACGACGCAATTGGTCAGTCCTTATACTCTAAGGTCACTCCTCTCCATCTGGAGTTCTCATTTGCGAGAAAGTGGGTGGATATTTGGCGCTTCACAGTCCCTAGTGGGATCTCCATGGATTCTACGAGAGAGTCCTGAAGAGCAGAATCTAGCTAATTGTAAAACTTCTCATTCACTTCAGCCTCAGTGGGCCTATTGTGATTGTCCTTCCTCTCTTATTATAACATACTCGACGGTTATATCAACTAATGTTATTATGCTCTTGAGTTAGTTAGACATGAGTTCCTGTGGTGTTAAGCAGTAATATCCAAGAAGTCTGACTTATGTGTGAGGGTTCTTCGCAATGGCATAGAACGTGCTCTAAAGTGTCCTCTTCTTCTTCATACAATCTGCCAATAACTTCTGAAAACGAGTCTAATCGTATGCAGATGCTTTTTAAGCTAATACTGTCCTCTAATTAGCCCGATCAAGCGCGAAACCTGATTCCGGCTCAATTTAAGCAAATCGAAGATTCGTTTCTTGGAGTGACCTTCCAAGAACATTTTTGGCTGATTGCACCCCGTCATCCCTATCCTGTGATGGTCAGCTTGGATATTAATTTAGTTAATGCTACAGGCACAGCTATTGGCATTTCACAGAAAGGCACCATGCTGCTGTGAATTTTAAGTCAGCTCCTTTTTTCACTAACTGGTCTGCAGACTCATTGTCAACAATATCACTATGTCTAGGAACCCATCAGTATTACTGCATTTGAGTTTGTTAGTCCCTTAAGCAAGTTGAAACTAAAAGCTAACATATAATATTTCAGTAATACGTTGGGAGACACACAATTCGCAAAAATATGTTTTCCTATTACAAGTTATTACATATCCACGAATTCCGTCATAATTTTCAACTCTGATAATATACTGCATTACTTCCTCTGGCTTTTATAATCGCCCTAAAGTCGACTATATTTTTGGATATTCAATCTTGGAGTTGCATAGGGTAAAGTTGCAAATTAGTTTTTACTTCTATGGCTTTATCGTGTAATCGCCTAAAACTAATTTCAGGTTTTATTTTTATATTTAACCACAAGTGATTGTAAAGGGTAGCACATGTTTTGTTATAAAACTTAGTAATTTTTTTTCCATAAAATCAAGTCTCATATCTCAAGAACAGTTTATGATAGACGCTTAACATTTTTACGAAAAGGACACGTGATAGAACACTAGCAGCGAAAAAAATGTATGGGAGAGTGAGGGTGTTGAGAGTAGAAACAAAAAAGTTCAGATTCCTAAATCTGGAGAACCCATAATGAGCCAAAACTTAGACCTATTGTAAAAATGTAATATTTATTAGGTGTAGGATGGTATGGAGGTTCGGGCTATTTTGCTATCTTTAGAAGCAGAGTTGAAGCAGGGTATGTATAGGCGATTCTTCTAGAAAAATAATTTAGTGTCGCGCTACAAACGTTAATACTGGATTTACACTGATAAGTTGATGCGCGACTTTAATCACAAATCGAGTTTTTGTCCGAGAGATTTGAGACTTGTTGGACGTCTTTGACGATTGATGATTGGTTAATTTTAATAGTGTTGCCAATGTCGCGTCCCCACGTGTTCGATGTAAATTCACCACTAGTCGTTAGTGTATTTCAACACGATTAAAATTCTGATACCAGAAAAATTTGCATATCACATTTATTAAATTTTCTATATATCATAAAGTGTAAATCTATCTGTTTTCTAACAGCTACTTCAATAATAGCTGATAGATATATGTAACACCGATGGTCCCTAGTAAAATGGGGTAAAATATTATTTACAAAAGAAACAATAGCAAGTTGGAACACGTACACCACTGGAAAGAGGGTCGCCTAAAACAATTGAATTATTTATGATGAAGTGAAATATTTCATATCTATTTTATCGACATTTCTTCCCGCAAGAATAGAAATCACTTAATTATGAATCAATTGTATGTTTGTATGTTTGTGGGTCGATTGCTGTATTACAAGATTTCGTAGGAGACAAGGTAAAAATTCAATAAAGCAACTTCTAAAAACAATAATAATTATGGAATGGATCAAATCAATTGGAAGTTTAGAAAAACTGGTAAAAAAAACCGGAATAATACTGGTCAGTTTCGAAAGCTGTTCTGTATGTCCCAACATTTTATTCACACATACTTATGTTTATGTAGCTTTTATTTTAGCTACACATAGGTATGTATGTTGTTAGGTCAATATTTTGGATAGCATATAAAATAATTTTGGAAACCTTATAAAATTTATGCGTAAGCATTCGAAAGGAAAAAATCTAAAAGGTCTAAGTGTCAAAAAAACAAGAACTGAGAAAAAAATTCGGAATGTTATCTTAATAATTATTTAAATGTAGAGAAAAAGAATGTAGTACAAACACTGGTAAATTAGGTCGTCAGTTTTGATAGACACTTGAAAGATTTCTTTATAAAGAATTGAAAATATGGGATATTGTTGCGGTTGTGCGATTTTAAATTTACATCGGAGATATCTGGAATTAACAGACATCCTGAAAATAAACGGCGACCTAGTAACATTTTCATATTTCTTATTGATTTATAAGATTGATCCAGCTCAAAACGTACATGGAACGCACTTCGGACGAAATATGTTTTACATTATTTTATATTCAGATGTAGCCGAAAACGCCGATTTGCTTCTTGTCCGAACGCACGATAACTCCTGAACGCCTTGATGAAGGATATTGAAATTATTTATTCGGAGGTTTTGTGGAATTTCTAAGGCTAAGTTCATTAAAAATTTTAAACTGTTTTAATTAAAAATTTCCTCGGAATTTGCCAAGCTAGTGGAAATACAGCAACTACAGTGCGAGCAATACCATCAATCTGTGAAAAGATTGCCACATTGCGGAAATATTGCCGAAACTAACACGATATTGCACTGTATTAATCGCTCCACTAGTTTTTTCAATAGCCGTCGAGCAATCAATTGCATGAAAAATTGCTCGTGTATGAGCATTTTTAATTGTATAAAATTTTGACTTCATGGCGATTTCCTCAAACTAAGTAAAGACATTCTTACAGAATTTTTGTGAGTCGGTGTTCTTTTCAACACCAACTGCGTAGTGGAACTTCACGCCGAAAGGTAGGCAAATCGTTGTTGCAGTCGAAATCGTGGTCCGTGTTCTGTTTTGTACTATAGAAGAATCCCCAAACGTGCTAACAGTGGTAAGAAGCTAATAGGACAGACAATAGGAAGACTCGGTTGATGACTATAAAAATTAACAGCTTGAGGACGCGGTCTTGAGATCGACATGATTGAAGGCGACGACTTCAGGAGGCCAGGTCCCGATTTGAGCTGTTGCGCGCTATTGATGAATAATACTCTAAGAGTTTTCATCATAATCATTGAAATAAGTACACATTTAAAAAAAAAAAAAAAAAAAACAGATCTAGAATGGAACATTAGAGGATTGGAACCGATAAAAGATAAGTAGTAATTTTCAAAGACACTGCCTCATAATGTCCTTTCAGTCTTTACTGAAACTATTCACAATTTTTAGAAACCCTCAACTTAACTTACTGATAAAATTTATTTAAATATTTTACGAATGGTTTGAAATTATGTTGGTAGGTATTACACTTGTGAAGTTTAGAATTCAATTCAAATACAAAAAATACAAAAACTTCAATATCACGAATATGGTTTACAACTCCAAGTAACAAGAATTTTGCACAATTTGATTTCGCCGAAGGAAACATTACGTAAGGATAATTTGCTTTAAATATTATATAACGTTCACACGAAGCGAAGAAACATTTCTATATTAACGAAGCAGACATACCTGTATGCAAACGAGAAACTGAAACAATTAATACTTTGCACTCTTTTCGCGCGACAACTAAATTCACAACTGACCACTCGCCCCCAAAACGTAAGACATTATATAGACCGATAATAAAAATAATATGTTTATTTTCGTGATAGTTTTGTTCGCAAATGGTTCGTGGTAGATTCAACAAAGTGGTGGAAAACGGATCTCGTCTTACACATCTTGAATCAACGGAATACCCCGCAGTGAAGCAAGAGCAAACGCTCAAAGGTTATGCAAGGGTTTTCTGTAAGTCCCAAGGCTATCCTGTGCTATGTCATACTCTAGGCTTGTGTATTCATATGAACACTGAATTTTGCCATTTACAAAAATCAGAACACGCCTAGTACACCAAGTTTAAAATCTCAGACGGCCTTACGAAGGAGAAAGTGTTTAGCTAGTTCGCCGAATGCGGCTTTTTAAGTTGATGAATCACTGCGTCGGGGTCTTGCACTCTTTGTTTTCATCTGTGTTGGGTAAAATGCTTTCACTTTCGTTGACGCAGCAGCAGCGTACTTATGACATAATCTTACTCGGCTTTTAAAGGTGTTACGTTCGTCGTGCATATTATGACAATATGTGATAATTATGTTGTGGATAATATGCAGATCAATAAACCTTATGTAGGTAAAAAACCGATGCTAAGCCATTTTTTTTATCAATTTGGAGTTGTTTTCTTTCAGAACAATTTAGATACTCAGCCAAGTCGGTACATTATAAATTACTAAAGATCTCAGGAACCGCTTATGCTAGGAGGCTGAAAGTTGGAACTTGTGTAGTTCTATTATAGATAGTGGACATATTTGCAAAAAAATGGTTTAAATTAGTGAAGCGGTATAGGAGTGGGGAAAAAACGGTAATTCCAAATGCTTTAACGCAGGGATTGAAACATTCTAAAATCCATATCTCTGGAAGGGGAGGTGAAAAACTTTGAATTACAATATCTTCCAAACCAATTCATCAAGAGAACATTTGATTTTTGTATATAGGATCTTAAGAGGAGTCTACTAACAGTAAACTGTTTAAGGGGAGACGTGAAGCACGAAATTAGAAAAACAGCAATTTTTCAAAAAAATTTAGATTTTATATTTCAAAAACCGTACTAGATATTATGTTGAAAATTTTACAGGAGTTGGAGTCAGTAGATCACTAGTGGGGAAAATGGAGATCTACGTGGAAGAGCGAAGAACGGAAAACATTCTGATTTTTATTTCTCAAAAACGGTAATGAATAGAAAGATAAAAATTTAAGATTATTAAGATTATATAGAATATACAGTCAACCTAGAAAAATAAAACTTTTACTAGCGGTAGTATCTTAGCGGGTTCGGGGGTAGTTTCTTATATCTCAGTAACAGTTTATGCTAGAAAGTTGAAAATTAGTACATACCTACATGTAAATGTGCTACTAAAGTAATTAAAACACAGAGGTAGAGAAAAAAATACAATTCGGAGATGTAAAATATTGTGCGAGGTTGCAAGTGTGAATCCACGTGCTCACAAAACGCACAGCGTCGTCTTTTCCTCGTTTTCGGTATACCTGCAGAGTACAGAGCTAAAGTATGGTAAAAAAAAATGTCCGTGAAACCCATAAATTCACGAACCTCGGTAAACATTTAGACATATCGAGCTATTTTAATTCATCGGTGTCTTCATATACCTAGGTATCAGAGCCTAAAAACATTCTCTCAAATTTTTCGATTTCCAACCCCTAACAGGGTGTAATGCGGTTGTGCACATATTCACGAATTCCTATATATTTCTTAACTAAGAAGCTATGTGGAGCGTTATTTTTTAGGTTGTCAGTTGCATAGTACTTCAACGCTTCTCAACATTAAATATAAAGAGGTTTTAAGGCATTCTGACGAAAGGATATCATATTTCAATTGAGGTATGCAGCCACCAAAAACTAAAAACTTGGCCAACAGTCTAGGAGCAACTTTATTATTTTTTGAGTAGAAGTGTTAAAATAGTTACTATTACACCCGCTTACTAATCCACACCACATCTCAGCGTTAAAAGCGTTTCGAACTTCTACCCAAAAAGTAATGAAGTTGCGCCTAGAATGCTCAAATTAATTTTTATTTTTTCCCAATAAAAGATCCAAAAAATCATGTTAGAAGTCTACTGGGACTAACTCACGTAAAATTTCTAAGATCATATTATCTGCTATGGTTCTTAAGAGGGTCATCCCGTGTGCAGGCTCTTTTTTATGCCTTCTTTAGGGATTTGTTTTGGCGAACTTATTAATGATAGAACTGTGAAATTTTTACCATATATTTGTGCACATGTTTAGAATTTTTTCAGCACCAAATTGTGAGTCATTGCTGAGGTATACGCCAACTTAGCCACCCATTTTCAAAAAACCTTGTTTTCGGTAGACACAATTGCGGGCGTTCTGCTCATCTCAAATAAAAAATCAAACAGCATTTTAATCTGTGAAATTTAAACTAGTTTTGGAACTAGAATTATCAAAAAATATTGAAAAGTTAATTTTTGGCAGCTTGTTGAACTTTTAATCGTCAATTTTGGTGTGTTTTTACGACTGCTTCAGGTCACCAAAAAAAAAGACGGTTTGATGAATCACAATTATCCTAGTTTGGAAACTGTATACATGTGTAGGTACTGAATAAGTTTACCAAGTTTCACAGAAATCCGTTCGATAGATTTCGAGATATCATGTCTACCGATTTCAAAACCGCCGTTTTGAGAAAAACGCGACTAAGCTTTTTATTATATTCGAAACAACAAAGGATGTTAGAGAATATAACGGCCTTCGAATATTGGAATATCACTCCGCCCACAAATTCTACACTATATTTGGATGTAATTTATGCAAAAACCAAAAAATCGATATTTGGAAACCGTCACACGGGATGACTCCCTTAAGGGCTCATATAACTCTGAACGCAATGAAAATCGAGTAAATTTGAAAAATTATTATGAAGGTTAAATGGTGAAAAAAAAATTTAAATGTTGAGTTCACATTTCTTATTATATATTCAACTATAGAAAGAAAAAAAAAATTTTTGTTTTTTAATATTAGCATTGTTTTTTACTGGTATAAATGGACTACTTATGAAAACCATGGTGCCTGCTGGTCGGCATCATAACTTCAAAAATAATTCAATTTGCAAAATTGAAAAAGAATCTTGTAAAAGAATGTAGTAGTTATAGTCTGTCGGAGGGATTTTTTTTTTTTTCCAAAAATAAGTAAGTTACAGTATTTCAAACCTTAGTAACCTTTTTTTTAAGGAAAATTTGCGTTTAATAATTTATAAAAAAAGTTCCAAGCAAAAAATTAAAAAAAAGCTCTCGATAGACTATAGAGAAAACAGTTATCAAAATTTAAAAAAAAAAGTTGAAAAATATTGAAAACTGACTGAGTTATCGTGCCGACCATGCCTAAAAGCATAGTTTCGAGAAAAACGCGTTTAAAGTTTTTGATAGGTAAAATGTTAACTTACGGCTAGTCTCTCATTCTAGCCTCGTACTGTACGCTTTCTTCCTTCGTGTTTTCACAGATGATCATATGAATGGCCTTGATTTATATGATACTCGGCTTTTGCGAAAAAAATATATGCTAAACGCTGCTGTTGAGAGTGGCGCGGCAAATAGCCAGGAAGCCGCTTTAAACCGTTATATGGTCACATTTAGTGCTATAACTTTGTAGTGGAGTGGAATTTTATAAATTCCAATTTTTTTTATAATTCTTGAAAGTATAAGATATAAAAATTTGTATGAAAAAAAAATTGATTTTCAAAGTGATATGAGCCCTTAAAATAGAAATTTTTATTTTTTTAAATAGCTACGTTCAATGGACCCCACTTTGTACGTAAAAATTCAAATTATACCTGGTACAATTGGTTCAGAAGATATTAAAATCCATACCCCCCAACCCCCCCCCCCCGCCCCCCACCCTACACATTTACTTGGTGATACGTATTCGAGAGGTTCAATTTGCGATGACTTTGTCTCATAAACCATTTGTATGGCACAGTTTTGGAAGAAGTACGGACCGATGATTTCGCCACATCAAAGTCCGCACCAAACAGTGACTTTCTAGGGATTCATTTGATACTGGTGTATCTTGGGTGAATTGGTATCGTTACAAATTCCACAACTTTGGTTGTTCACACATTGATTCATCAAAGAACGGGACTTGTCCATTAAAAATCACTCAACTCGCGGAATGTTTTTTGAACTGAGCTTTAATCTTGGAAATAAAATTTGATGATTTATGTACATTGTTCAACGCTAATAACCCTGCGTCTCCACTGACAATTTATCTGGCAATAGCAATGGCAATATTGCCATTGAGTTAAATGTCAAATAGTAGTGAGTGGGCATTTCATAGCCAGGCAATTTTCATTTGAGCGAGTGAATTCGAAGTGTCATAGCTTCGAAAACAATTGATTTATTCAATATTTTTTTCTTAAGTCCAATTATTTTCACTCATTTTGCGATCAAGCCAAAAAAACCTAAGTTTACCTGTTGACAAATGACACTAACTTCTGTCAAACCATTTGTTTTCTGACAATATTATCCTCAAAATGGTGAGAGCATTAATGCCACACGCGTTTGATGCGTCTACACTGTCTATTTGTGTATGGCAATAATGCCTTTGCCATTGCCATTGCCAGAGAAATTGTCAGTGTAGACGCAGGGTAAAACCTTCCATGATAAATTGCCATACACTACAAAATAATTTACAATAAACTCCACGGATGTAGCTTTAACAGGATGGCCACTATAATCTAACAAATTTTGAGCGTTCCTACTAAAACACTCTATATTTATTATCACAACCATAGAGATATAAGTACTCGTAAATACTGGAGCCAACAAGACGCCATTTTTGTATGAAACACTTATTTTGAAGCCAAATTGAACGTTTTTGTATGTAGTGTTTTGCCAGGTGGCAGCGAAATGCGAATAGTAGCCTAATATTCAAAAGTTTGGCGTTTTTTGTGTTCAGACGGGAGTGTTACATAAATGTGATTAAGATGCTAATAGTAGCATAGTGTTTATTGCCGGTCCTTTGCGAGGAATCGTCCGGCTTCAAAACAGTCGCTACTCGTCATCTCCAGTGCATATATCTTTATGATCACAACTAACAACAATTTAAAACTCCTTTCTGAAGTGATATGTACTTCCCATGTTCAAGAGAAAGGGCGTAAAAGTTGGCATTCAATTACGAATAACATTATGTAAATTGCGATACGAACACTAGAGTTGAAGCACTTCAAAATATATTATATAAACGGAAAGACAAATGGCAAGTATTGAATGAATGCAAAACCGGATTCAAGGAAGGTACTCAACCGTTGAGATATTTACATACATACCTACTCGTATAACAGTACTGAGCAAAATTCAATTTTTCTTTATTTTTTTCATATCCAAGATGAAATCTGAGAGTTCTGCAAGTTCAATCCACCCCAAACGATTGTAGGCCTCGGACGGAAAAAGTTATACCTGTATACAAGTATGTATACCTGTAAGTTATAATTGTAAGGCTAAGTTTGTTAACGTGCTAAATTTTCCTTCAGGTAGTTGTCATACGAAAGAGGTGTTCACTAATATTGACCGACTTTATAATTTTAAAAAGGGTGATTTTTCAATAATTGAAATTAAAGGTATCACATAGGTAACTGTAAAGAAAATAATGTATAATAAGTAAGTACTTAGTTTAGCTGCCAGTTTAGCTGCTTAATTTTACTGCTCATTGTCAAATCTTTAGTTATTAGAAAATTCGTTGAAATCGTTAATTATAATATTTTTAAGAATATCATCAGAGAAAATTTTTAGAGATTTGGATCTTGATTGATAATATCAAAAAAAAGTTCGTCTGCCGGTACGAATATTTTCAGTCGTACGATGGATTCATTTTACTTTATTATTTTAATAATTCAGTATGGTGATTGTTTTTTTAAAAAAAAAATTTTCTACCCTGAAAATTTTTATTTTCACGTTTCATAATTAGTAGACACGAAAAAAGCAATAAAAATTTTCAATCCGTCTGGCCGCCGTACGCAAAATTGTTTGGAGGCTCGTAGCTCCCAAACGCTTTGAGATTTTAAATTGAATTTTTTTTACGAATAGATGGAGTAGGCTCCTTGAAGTGAACAAATTTTTAGGGGTGTGAGGGGGAAGAAGGAAGAAGCGTTTTAGACGGAAAATTTTTGTTTCTAGATCTTAGTAACCACTTATGATAGGAAGCTGAAACTTGGAACTTCTATAGAGCTCTGATAGTAGACCCATTTGCGAAAAAATTGTCAATATTGATCAAGGGGTGTGGGAGTGGAGAGAAATATAGTGCGTCCGAAACCCAAAAAAGCCGAGATAGACACTTTCTAAAATCCATATCTGCTAAGCCGTTAATGGCACACTATTCAAAAATTTTGGGGTGGGGGCAGTTGCGTATGGAGGTGGGGGATGAAAAACTTTAGATTACGATATCTCATGAACCAATTGCTCTAGACAAATAAAATTCGGTTTGGGTATAAAGGTCGACAAATAAAAAATGATCAAAGTAAAATTTTTTAAGTGGGTGGTGGAGCATAGAAGTGGAGGGGATAAGAATTTTTCAAAAAAAAGCTCAATTCATATCTCAAGAACAGTGTAAGATAGATGCTTAGAATTTTTACTAGAAGTAGCGCTAGTTGAACCCTAATAGGGGAAAAGTCGGGGATGAGGTTGTAGAGGGTGAGGGTAAGGAAGGGTGAAAAGGAAAAAGTTCCGATGCTTATAGCTTAAAAACCCAAAATGATATAAAGCTGAAACTTGGTATATATGTAGGTAAAAATATATTTTTTTTTAGGGGTAGTATGGTACGAGGGTGGGGGCTGTTTTTCCTAACTATAGAACGGCTTATGCTGGAAAGTTGAAACTTGGTGTCTATATGTAAATCAACTAGAAAAATTATTGGAGTTCAGAAGGGGGCAAAAATTATGATCAGTTAAAAGAGAATACATATTTTTCTATGATTTTCGTCATATCTACTAGGACTTCCAACATATTGAATTGATTTTTATTTTATGAATTCTCCATATGAATATCTAGAAAGTAATTTTTTGAAAATTGACCCTAAGGGGGTGTAAAGTTATTATATACTTTTTCATGAATTCTTTTATATCTCTCAGGTTTGATCTGATATCGAATATCTCTTAACTGCCAGGGGCTTGTTGAATAAACACCTATTTACAAGTTTTTCTCCTTTTTAAACCCCTATACTGCATCCTGGAATATGACACAATTATGTTATTTATATGTTACCCCTAGTCTAATCACTTCCCGAACTTTTTGTTAGGTTTTCAATCACATAGTAACCTACGCCGCATCTCAGAACTGAGCGCGTTCTGAACTTCTGCCGGAAAAATAATAAAGTTGCGCCCAGACTGTTGGAAGATTTTTCTTTTCATTATTAATTAAAACTACAAATTCCTGGAGGTTTTTGTTTTACAATATTCTTAAAAATGTTATAATTTACGGTCATAACTAATTTTTCAATAACTAAAGATTTCTCAATAGGTCAAAAAACGAAAAATCGTATCGGAAAATTCGTTCGGTCTTATGCAATGTGTATAGCACAGCGCCTTAGAACAATTGTAACAATTTATACAATAGTGAAGTTTGTTACAAATAGGTCGATATGTGTTATGAGCTAGAGGAGTGCGAGGTTTCATAGTATCCTACACCGCATCTCTGCCTAAGCCGCATTCGAAACTTCTACTCATAAAATAATAAATTTGCGCCCCAGACTGGTGGCAGTTTTTTTGTTTTTAGAACAGTGCAACTAATTATTTGAATTCAAATGTTTCGGATTTAATTAATTTTAAACGTAAAGTATATAGAGGATGGGATTTCGATTTAACAAGAAAAAAATTTAAATTTACTGGTTTTCCACATATTAGTTACGATTCAGTCAAACCTCCTTGAGAGGCCGTATTTGCTGGACTACATATAAAGGTTCCCTAGTCAATACCTCATGGAAATGTTGTTTATTTATAAAAATAGTCACCAAGGTAGTTTTATGATAGACATAATAGCAACAATCAACATTCCCATTACACTGTGTATATTTAAAACGGATACACACGACACGGAATTCTCTATATTAATTACATTAAAAGCCCATAGAAGTAATAATCAATTTGCTCTCTTATCGGACTTATGAGATATGACGAATTGTGAAAGCGAATAGAAACTCATTTCATCCACATGAGGGTTGAATTTCGAAAAATAGTGAAATAGGTTTTCGGGCGATTACATTAAAAGCAATTTGATATTTCATCAGATCCTAGAGATTTAGAAAAAGCCACACCACCTTGCGGGTTGAATTTCGACCAATCGTGAAATTCCTTTTCAGACCATTCCACTAAAAGCCCGTTAAAGTATTATAATCACCAATTAAATGCACCATCGAAACTAGAAGACGACAACAATTTGAATACTATTACATAAAAACTCATAAGTTTAAGGCAAAATGATATGTTATGAAACCCAAAAGAGGCGAAATTATGAAAACGATAAATAAGAATTTTTAGTTTTTATATAAATATAAATAATTCCCAAGTATGTAAAAAATATGATGTTTTATCATTCCTAAGAGGTGTAATAGAATTCGTGAAAATGTGTCCAACTCCTTTATATACCTATTCTTAGAGGTTGAGAAAGAAAAGGACTTGAAAATATTGTTTAAATTATTATAATATAAGATGTACCTATAATTAATGATGTGGAGACTTATTCGATATATCCAATTAGATCTCTGGGATATCGTTGAACTCGTGAACCCCTTTTGCATTTTAAAATAGCCTGAAATTTTGTTGGAATTTATGTGAATAATACAATTTAATTCAATATGTTAGAAGACTTAAGAGATTTGACGACATTTTTGAAAATTTATGTATTCCATTTTCACTGACAATTTTTTCCCATTTTCCATATCCCGGTACATACTATATTTTAAATTTTGTATCGCTTAATTACTTTTCTAGTAGATCTACATTTACTCACCAAGTTTAAAGCTTTTTTTATCAGCCGTTCTCTTGATAGAAAAAACATCTCTCCGTCACCCTTACCTGTAGCATACTACCACTATAAATAATTATATTTTTTTTAACCTATTACCACTACTATTATTTATCTATTACCACTATAGCTTTATCTAAATACCAAGTTTCCGCTATCCACCACTATGGGTATTTAGACATGAAAAACCAAGCTTTTTTCCTTTTTTTCTTTTATTTCCCGCTCCCCACTACTAGTGGTTCTTAGGCCTACTTCCTCTAATAATTCTCGGCATCTATCTTAAACTGTTCTTGACATGGTATATAGTATGTTATTTTTTAGAAACATTATTATCTCTCTCACTTCCAATCCACAACCTTCAGTAAATTTTTTCTTTCAGCAAACTCCATTCGCCGACTTGTATACGTACATATACACTGGAGTGCCACGAGGAGTATCTATTATAATTCGTTTAAGTAAGTAATTTCCATTAATAGGATTATGTAGAAATTCAAGAATATCTATTACAAGCTAACGATAAGTAAGCTGAAGTTACAGCTTGATAGAGCTAATAGAGATAAGAAGAATGCTTAATATACTATGCACCAGGATATATTATCCTCATGTTGTAGTTCCAGATTTGGACCATTAGAACAGAACTCGAATTTCATTTTTGGAGAAATTCGAGTTCTGTTCTAATGGTCCAAATGTGGAACTACAACATGAGGATAAATCTGGAACTACAAGATGAATATATATATATATATATATATAAATTAGGGATTGTTCTTATCTCTACTAGCTCTATCCAAGTCAAGCTTTAATAGTGCAATTGATTCGTGAGATATAGTAATCTGCAGATATTTACTCCGCCCATCTTCGCACGCCATTGGCCCACCAATTCCAAGTTTCAACTTCCTAGCCGAATCGGTAACAGGGCAGTGGTAATGTACTAGGTCATGAAAACATAAAAGACTGACATACCAGACCCGACTTCTGACCTATCATCCCTAAGTTACCTAGACTGTACCTACACTACACCGTATTAAAGGCTAACCTCCTAAGCCCATTTTGGTGTCACTAAAAAAAGTAACAAGTAAAAAACAATTATGTTTGCATGTCCATAAATTTAATAATAAGCCAATTAAATTTTATTCACCGTCCATATATTCCAATAAATATTAAATATAATTAATGTGTGGATAGCCTATTTTAATCGCGAGAAAAGTTTTAAGTTCAATTGCAATATATGAGTTAAAATATACTACAGTTGGCTCATAGGTTTAACCATGCACGTACATACATAGAATGTTCGAATTTATGGTACATTGCGATATACTCTTATTTACAAATCTTTATAGATTTAAATTTCTTTTTGCATTGCACCACGGTTTGATGATACTTTTTAAATAAAATAGCAAGCTAGGAATATTTATCCGTATTCCGGGTTTAGTACATTTCTCGTTCCACAAATAGCGTTCCTCATATAACACATTCATTTCCATACATTTATTTACACTGTACACTTGCACGCTTTCAAATATCTCCTGACTGTTAGACATTCATCTACAGTGAGATATGTCACTTTAATTTTCTTGCTTGAACTAGTTTATTGATATCATTAAAAGTTGTTAGCATTGCTGGGTTTTCAGCATCCTTAAGACTCGTACACTCCTTGTATATACTTTCACAGTCCATTCCGTCCTGTCCATCTTTTGCTGACTTCATGTATTTAAAAAATCGAAGAATGTCAGGATTGTCAATTGTTGGTTTCCGAAGTTCATTTAATTCTCTGAAAAAAGGAGAGCAGGATTTTAAAATCTTTTTTAAACAAATCAAATCGCAAGGCACTAAGTCGGATTTTTTTATTTAATTCCTCAGAGTATTCAATCACATTTTTCATAGCGTAGTAAGCATTTATCACTGGGATACAAAGCTATTTCACTAAATACTAGCAGCAATAAGTACAAATTTCCTACGAAATCATAACTGCGGTATTTACTTTTCTGACTTTGGAAAATTTGGAAAAGATTTCTCGTCATACTGCTTAAGTCTATCCGTATGGTTTTTCCAATCATAATAATAAAGCACACATACACATTTTTAGGAATTAGCTGTTATTTGTTTAGCGTTGGGTTCGCTTTTTAAAATAAAAAACATGGCACTTAAGAACAACTTACTGAACACGGAGGGAACAAAACGTTAACTGTTCGATTTCTGTTACTCCTGAAGTAGTTATATTAATAAGTTACCTTATATCCTGAACACGTGGCATTGTAAGCATTTTGAATTAGACAACTTTAATTGGCAATTATAAAGTTGTTTACATACGGATCTTGATCCTTTATTACATGGAGTTCACCAAACTCCATTATGTTCTTCAGTAATGGCAAAGACTATCGTAATGGTTTGGGTTGTATGTTCTCAGCAGTTGAAAACATGGTTTTTATTGATGGTATTATGAAAAATGTGTAGCTGCACATTTTCTAGGAAAATGGAGGTTCTAGAAACATTTCAATTCTATCAAAATAATGACACTAACATACGGCACATATCGTTCGAGAATTCATATACTACAAGTGTCAAAGTGGATAAACCCGACCACCATCGTTCCATCTTTCATCAATCAGCTCCCGGATGAACATCTTTGGGAGCAGCTTGACGAAAGAACCAGGATACAACCAGTTAGCAGCATACCGGAGTTGAAAAGAGTTCTATAAGATCAATGGACAGGAATCTTCGATTCATCTAAGCGGAAACTTGTAGAATCAATACGAAATAGATGCAAGACGATCCTTAATTAAAAAGGAGATTACTCCAAATATTAATTTAGCAGTTTAAACTTAAAAGAAAAAATAAAATAGTTGACCCAATAATTAAGTGATCTTAGATTTCATTTACTTGAATTGTTTTCATTTATTTCATATACTCGTACGTATTTGTGTAATAGAAATTTTTAAAAAAACTCGTATTTCTATGAATATATAGTAAAGAGAATGGGTCTCCATACGAATACTTTACAGAATGTCGCAAGTGTTATTGTCTAGTTCCAGGGTGTATGTATTATGGAGCAAAATCACAGTATGATTTTTGTTTAAGGACATTCTTATCAGCTTATGAAGTTATTAAACCATTTTTATGCAAAATGATGAAGAAGCACGTTTTTGGTTTTGAATTTTACAGTTATTAGTTGAACGGTGAGGAGGCTTATGACACTTGTGTGAAACCAGGAAGACATCGCGGATAACTGGAATGGAAGAAAGCTGAAATACAGTGTAGAAGTATGAAGGGAAAGATGGTGCGTCAGGTTGGGTGTTCGATAAAGCGCCAACAACGTAATCCTGCCAAGCAGACAAAGTTAAGAATCCAGGAACACAGCCTCGGATCGGATCAATACAATGACAATGATTTTAGCTGTTCAGGACAGCAGTGCGAGCAATTTCCAAATGAATTATCATGATGCGTTTACACCCATGAGGCTCGCCTCGAGGCGAGAAGCTACCCGCATCAGGAGATTGCAAACCGGTTCTCAATGTAAGACTCTTGCGACTGCACGAGCCATTTCATTGATTGATTTTTTGGTGGGGATAGAGGCTCGTCGCAAACGCTGAGTGTAAATGCACCATCAAGATACAACTTTAGTACTTCGGCGACCCAAGAGACAAAACGGCACTGGTACTTGTCATGATCGAACATCGCAATCCGAATGACTTCTGAAGACATCATTGTGTGTCATGTGGTCTATTGAGTTGAAGCAACCAATCGTTAATTAAAAAAGGCTCCTGGAATAGATGACGGAACTTTTCAAGGAGAATGAAACGTGCATGTGTCAGTAATCTTCACATGGAATAATTTCGAAAATTTAAACTTACGGAAAGATATCCGACGATTGGCGCAAAATTATAATATGTCTAGCGTATATGAAAGACGAGAAACTCAACTAGAGAACTATCTTACTGTTGTATACGTCTTTAAAAATACTGACTATAAATTACGGATAATATCGGAAAAAGTACCTGCTAAGCTGTGCTGATACCAAATTGCTGTAAGGAGCATATTTTGCTGGACTGGAGTACATCAGACATACTAGTTTCTCTCTGCATAATTCGTTGCCCTTCCGCAGTCCTAACTGTTGAAAAACAGCATCCAATCTGGATAAGAGAGGACTGTAAAAAGGATCGTAATTTGTTAAAAGTAATGATGACGCTGGGATGTCCAAGAAATCCTTAAAGTTGTTCTTCTTTGTGGACATTATGTCGGTATTGGAATTCTTCGAAGATAACATATTCATACCAGAATTGACATATGACATTTTCTGATCGCCCATGCCAAATCGCGATAAAGCATTGTTATTTGTATTGGCTGCTCCAGAATCGTACATTTGTGTTGCGAAATGATTCGTAGAAGCTTCTTTAAAGAAAACAATTATTTATTTTACTTGATTGAAAATAAAAACTATTTCTGCTTACCTGGTTGTGGATACATGTAGTCGTCAAATTTATTATCTTGGTCCAAATTATAAGTATTGTCTTTGAAATCCAAGTCGTTTACAGTTTCGGTTGCATGATTAAATCCTGATACAGATGTAATACCTGAAAAAAGAAAACGATTTTAGAATTTATAGCTATGATTAAAAAAATCTATGAAAATGCCAGCTATCACGTCGTGCATAAAAGAGAACTGCTCGAGAGTAAAGACTTCGCTAAGGAGAACAAACTATTGTAAGACAAGGTTGTTTGCTATCAGCAGACCTATTTCCTTCAATTATTGACACCGTAAAAGACGAACTACAAAGTAGGAAGAGTCATATTTACACTCCTTGCTACTACTTTTAATACCTTAAAAGATTTATCGGAATGGATGGTGGAACTAAAAGGTATACACTAAAAAGGTCGCAACCCCTATGGTATTCTCAAGCATTCTAGAAGAAATAGGATATAACCCATTTCAGCAAACTTAAAATAAAATAGCAATGTCGAGAGGAAAATGTGGGTATTCCAAAGAGGGCAGGTCATTCATATTTGATATTGGGAAACAAATGAACGAGACTGTCGAAGTCTTACTAATGACAAAGGGATAACTATCGATTAAACAAAACCTGCAGACTAAAGAAACAAAAACACACTAATGACATAATTATAAACCTAAGAAACGACACGAGTTCACATAAACGATTCGCGTATACTGCTGCCAAGCAAATAAGACCAGGCTATACCATAAGCCACGCACTAACTTCTATAACGACAAGGTAGGAAGTATCCTTAGTGATGCAGAACAAATTTAACAAAGATTGGCTGCTAAACCTAAATAGAGTGCCGTCCTCCGCCCATAATATCATATCTCACTAATATCATACACAAATTGTATTGACGGAAAAATACTTGACGACTGGCGAAAGAGCCTTATATGTCCAATCTACAAGAAAGGAGATAAACTGCGATGTGACAATTACAGTGGCAATACAGCAAGTATTATCAAGGATACACTGCTGGTATTTATATAATAATATCGTACACTAAGCATATACGAGCTAAACGAACTGGTATGTCTTGTATTGAAACTGTTTCATGCATTTTACTGCTAATTGCACCAATCCCCAATTGTGTGGCGACTATCGCAACTAGATGTCTATGTTTGCTTATTCCAGATACTGTCAAATCATGTCATATGTGCAGTATATCATGTGCAGCTAGTTTCAATACTATGATTTCATTTCATATAGTACGTCAACGATGTTTCCTTGTAAATATATAAATTCGATGATTTTAGCTGATATATCCTTCATAGCCGTAGTGTGTATTATTCTATCTTGTATCGCATATCATGATTTGAATAACGCAATTTGTATAGAAGCAGTGTATCCATTATATTAAACAGAGAAATGTCAGAAAAGGTTAGCATCTCAACTGTGCCATGCCATGAAGTTTTGACGGAAATATTGAATAGGCATCGAGTTGCAGCCTAATTTGTTCCTTTTGAATTAATCAGTTCTATGCAAGAAATTAGATGACTGTCCTCCCTCAGCCTCCTTACTCGCCAGACCAGGCTCCATGCGATTTCTTTTTATTTCCGAAATTAAAATCAGCGCTGGAAGGATGAAATTTTCAGAGTACCCATCAAAGCAAAATCGACAGAGACATTAAGGCAATCTCAAAGGACTGCTTCGCGATGTGAAAACACCGTTGGAAAAGGTGTGTGCATAGGAGAGGGACGTACTTTGAAGGGAATAAGGACCAAAGATCTGTAAAATTAATAAAAAAAATTAGGTTCGGGTATTTTCTGAATAGAACTCGTATAGAAATAAAAACGACTTGATACTTTCGTAGACCTGGGGGATTGAATATGGAAAAATTGTTTCCTCCCAATTATATTAAAAACCTTTAAAAATAAATTCGAATTCGTTATCTCATTACACCTAAGAAATACCTTGGTCTTCTTGAAAACGTTCACAGAGGTGTAATGTTCTAAGTTACTAGAACGCTTCTATAAAGTGTACATAGAAGTGAAATTAATTTGATTACTCGACATACTTAAAAAATAAGACTTTTCACGGACAATTTGTGAGCGTACTTTCTTACGCCAATGGAAATGTCAACTAATAAGTAATTCGCTGAAATTTGTTATGTAGTACGTCTTCATATACAAACTATGATTCAACTTTCCACCATAATATTTTCCTGAGAGTCAAACCCCACCACCAGTTTTATTTTTTCGGGATGCCTCTGTGCTATTTCTGTCGTATATAACTATCAATTTATAGCATTCTACCTTTGCAGGTTTGAAAAAAAAAATTGAATTGACCTTTCCACCCGCGAGCATTATCACCCTATAAAGACCTTGTAAAAAAAATTTCATTCCAAGAGATCTACTGGGTCTAACTTCTGTATCATATCTGGTACGATCGCTAAGAGATTAGAATTGATTTTCTTGAATATTTCCTCCGTTTTCGTGCTCCATCACCTAAACCACATTTTATATTTCTGGTAGGTATAATTGGTTGTTATATTATAATTAAATATTTCTCTTGAACTTATAGAATAGTTGAATATCTGTTAAACTTACCTTTCCCGACAATTTTGCCTAATGATCCTAAAATGCTGGGCAGGAATAATGCTAACAGAACTGTTTTCACAATTTGCAAGCCAACAAAAACAGTCCACATCATTTTTTTAAGTCCTAAAAATACAAATTATTAATCAAATTGCGCAAATAATGTTTATTATCCTACCCTTGAAGAAAAATAGTCGTCCTGATTCAACCGCCCTCGGTACATTAATATTGATAACGTGACTGTCAGCAAAGCGTTTAAATTGATCGAGTACTATGCCATTAAAAACTCTATGGTTTGTCTTGAAAGCAGATCTCGCTCTCAATTCGTTGTCCTTTACACCATTCTGCAAGTAGAGTCCACCCGCTCTGTCGTCCGGATCTATTCGAAATCCCGAAAATAATTCGTAAGAGCTATTCGTCACCATTTTCTGTACATAATGCAAAAGGAGTCTTTCAAACTGCTTCACTGCCGCCTTTCTGGTAACACTGTGCAAATTATCCTTTCTCACTTTAAAAGGATCGAATTTCTTTCTATCCATTTGCAATCTTGTAGACGATAGAGGGCTCTCATTAGTAATGCTCGAACTAGTCCATGTTTTGACATGTGGGCTTTTATTTGTAGCAGTTCCGGACTGAAAGTTTCGTAAATCAACAACGGAATCGCCTCCAGCAAATATCTTAAATTGTCCATCATCAGAGAAAATCTCATTCGTACTTTCTTGGGCTGTGTTTGGCAAGATGCCATCTACTTTAAGAAAGGGTTGACTAAAATCAACAGGACTGGAAGATATGACATTCGCAGGCACACTTGTGGTGTTGCCGGGTGACCATGTAATTATTTGTGTTAACAGTATTACGTAATATGATATCCTTCGCCTTGATAACATGTCTCGATGATATGTATATCAACATATAAAATAATTTAAGTGTAACCTTGGCGTGGGAGAGCACAGTGCTGAAATATTCCAAAGAAAAAAACTTGAAGTTCGAAGTTAGACGGAAAAATTACGAAAAATCAATTACAGAAAGTTTACTCACTTAGAAGTTTTGTAGAGCGTCAAAACGTGGATACTTTTGCTTTCTAGAGTTGATTTACATGACAAAGGATTAATGGCGTCTTGTTAAGTTTGTCGGTATTTAGACCTCTAAGTCGGGAAACCTGAAAAAAATTTGATTCATTTAAAATATTTCCAAAAAAGTAATGAGTATGTTTTTAGGCTTTTATGTGAGTAGGTAAAGCAATCGTTTTATCCGTTCAAAAAAAACAGAACAAGAATATTTCTCAGTGGTGGTTGATTATTCTTCATTCAAATGCAAGCAACTTCATTCCATGCCAAAGACGACTAGGTATATGAATTATTGTAGGCACAGAGGAAATTCTATGGGCTGTTTTCAAATGAAATGAAAGGCAGCAGCCATGGAAAATGTTTAATCTTAAGAAAAAGTGTAGGTATCTCTGTGATAAAGTGAGAAGTTTGTGATGTAGTTGATTAATATTCCCTTTTTATAACACTTTTTTATGATGATACCAGCGAAGAAAGGTACTCAAAGCCGTCTTGTTGACGCTATAGAGCCCCAAATTGATGTAAGTTGAGTAACTTGTAAGTTATACTCGTAAATATTCAGTATAAAGCCAAACAAGGGAAAATACATTAACTCCAAACAGAACGCAGCCATAGTCATTATACTGGAAGAAATAATGAGCTACGAATTCTAAATGTATGTAGTAAGTCGGCTATACCGTATTCTACATTGGCTGCCAAAAGCCTGGGCGCAATTTTATTAGTTTATGGGTCGAAGTTCTGAACGCGGTTATCCCCTACTGCATTCGAGCAATAATGATGAAAACGTGTTTTAAGGACTCTTGTATAGTAAATACCCGAAGGAGTGGAAGGATATCGTCCATTAACGAACTTACTTAGGTTAGGTAACGAACTTACTTACTTTTTCTATTTTAGAAGTTGTGACAAAATTTCACCTTCCTAGGTCAATGCGTTCTTGAGTTATCGTGCAAACGGACGGACGGACAGACAGCAAACGGATTTGGGGGTTTTGGCCCCAAATAAACACAAAATAATATATGTAGAAATAAGTTTTTTTCGTCCGAGCCTCGGTTCTATGTATTACAAACTTTTCGGGCTGGATTAAACTTATGAAACAATCGATGTTTATGATGAAGAATGTATGGATGAAGACGAGGAACATAAGCCCTAGAAAGTATAATCATATGTTATTATTAACGCGAGTGTTTTTATACTCTAGATGAAATCATATACTATAGAGTGTTATAAGTTTAATCCAGCCAAAAATCTTGAAATGTATAGAAACAAGCCTGGGACGAAAAAAAGTTTTATATTATTTTTTATTTATGGCCAAAAAATCCAAATCCGCTTGACGTTCGTCCGTCCATCAGTCTGTCTACCCGTTAGCATGATAGCTCAAGAACGCCTTGACCTAGGATCTTGAAATTTTTAATCTGAATGTTTGGTTGAATTTGTAAGATTAAGTTCGATAACGGGCAAAATCGTCCTATTCCTTAGGGTAGCTGCCAAACAAAATGTTCTTAAAACACGTGTACAAGAATATTGACCAATAAGTTCGGAGCACATAAAGCTACAACTTTGAAATTTTGTACACATTAATTTTTAAATGGTTTCAAGGAAAAGGATATCTAAATATGTAAGAAATCAAGTGAGTCCTTTCTGCACCTCCCAAGGTAAAAGTGCTTCAAATAAAATGTTTTTTTTTCGGTGACTCACTCAGTTAAATATATGAAATTAAACACGGACGATATTGTCTTTTAGTTTCAAGTAGCAACCGAATGGACATACAACATGCACACACGTAATTTTTATTATTATACCATACAACTTATATAGTTACAACAAAAAAATTCAACTTTGCATCTCGACGGATTAAGAAGTTTTTGTTATATATTACGTAGGTTGTTATTAGATGTATTTATCTGATTTTCCGAAAACTTCGGGAAAACAAATGCTGGTGTATCGTTCAGAATTCACCGTTGTACGATGCTCTAATGGAAGGGTGGCGACATGTCCAGTTACTCCGAAAAAATAGGTGACCATTTGCCATATCTCAAAACTTAGTAGCAACCTATGTATGTATTTCATCATATTGACAGTTAATTTTTTTACAAAAATTGGATTTACAGGGATAGTTGGAATAGTTGGAAAAATAGAAAAAAAAAAGTGCTGTCCTGAATAGTTTGGTTCTTGGACTTACCAACTTATTCACTGTGGGAACGGAATTAGTTTTACTTTTCACTTTAAGCTAATTGCATTAAAACAATTCGGTCAACAATCGTAAATAGGTATTTTAAGAACTTTTGTATGGGAAGTACCACAAGGAGTTGTAACAAGGGTATCGCCCATTACCTAATTAGACTTTCAAATACCTACTATTTGACAAATACAATTTTAACCCCTTAGATCAACACGGTATGGTGTAAAATATTTGAAAAGCCATACAAATGAAACCAATCATGATAATGGAAAACATTCCAATTAAGTATATTGCATTTAATTCATCAAGCTACGTAAACTGCAGTGGACTGGCCATGTATAGCGAATGGAAGTCAGAAGAATCAAACCAAACGTGCTCTTAAAGGTAAAGCAAGTGTTAACATAGGCCAGGTAGTAAGCAAACCACTAAAATGATGTGAAGACTCGGTTAATGAAGATACATAGCAAAGCCATCTTAAAAAATCTGCCAACAGTCTGGGCTCAACTTTATTATTTTTCCGACAGAAGTTCAGAACGCGTTCAATTCGAGGATGCGGTGTATGTTACTATGTGACTGAAAACCTAACAAAAAGCTCGGGAAGCGGTTAGAAAAGGGTGTAGCATATGAATTAAATAATTGGGTCATATTCCGGGATGCGGTCTAGAGGTTGAAAAAAACAAAACTTAAAAAAAGGGTGATTATTAAACAACCCTATTCGATATCTGATCAGACCTGAGAAACATGGTGGAATTCATTAAAAAATTATACAACCAGTTTACCAGGGTCGATTTTCAAAAAATCTTGAAAACACATTCTAGGTATTCATATGAAGAATCCGTAGAAAAAAAATGAATTCAATATTTGGAAAGACCGAGTAGATATGACGAAAATCGTGAAAATATATGCATTTTATATTAAGTGATATTTTTTTTTGCCCCCCCCCCTTCTGAACACCAATGAATATTCGAGTTTTTTTTATCAGAATTACTTTTCTAGTTAATTTACATATACGTACCGAGTTTCAACTTCCTAGCATAAGCCGTTCTGAAGTTAGGGAAAACACCCCCCACCACCGTACCATACTACCCCAAAAAAAAATTTATTTTTCCACCATGCCACTACTATAGCTTTATCTAAATACCAAGTTTCAGCTTCCTATCATTATAGATTCTTAAGATATAAGCATCGGAACTTTTTCTTTCTCACCCTTCCCCACCCTCACCCTCGACACCCACACCACCAAACTTTTTTTCCCTACTAGGGTTTTATTAGGCCTACTTCTGGTAAAAATTTGAAACATCCATCTTACACTGTTATTGAGATATGAATCGTGTTGTTTTTGAAAAATTCTAATCCCTCCCACTTCCGTGCTCCTCCACCCCTTACAAATATTTTACTTTGAGCACTCTTTATTTATCAAGCTTTATATCCAAACCGAATTCTGTTTTTCTGGTGCCACTGGTTTGGGAGATATCGTAATGTTAAGTATTTCAACCCCCACCCCCGTACGCCACTATTCCCACCCAAAAACTTTGTTTCAATCTACTCTCCTAGTATAACTACAGATATTTGTTAAGTTTTAATTGCTTGCTATTAACGGTTTAGGAGATATGGATTTTAGAATGTGTCGATCTTGACTTTTTAGCGTTTCAGACGCATTTCTTCCCCCTCCACTCCCACACCCCTTCACCCATATCATCAATTTTTTTGGCGTACGGCGGACAGACGGAGTGAAAATTTTTTTGCTTTTTTCGTGTCATGAAATGTACACAAAAAAATTGTGAGGGCAGCAAATTTTTTTTTTTTGAAAATCAATAACAATACTGTATTATAAATAATAAAGTAAAATTAGCAGCTGGATGATGATCCCTTTGGATCGTGACGATTGCAGACGACGATTGTAGACGACGACTTCCGGAGGCCAGGGCTCGATTTGGGCTGTCGTGCCATTGATGATGATGTTACATTTAGAACGTCGAATCTTTCTCCTGTCTTGTGTGCTATGGTTTCAGATGTGATATTACAGAATCGACATGTATTTAGTGATACCTTACCAATGATCTTAAGGTGATAATTAAGGAAATAATGTCCTCCTACTTGAGAAGGTCAGGAATTTCTTAGACTGTCTAAGTCCTGAAAGACAGTTCCATATAATCTTCCACCTAAAGATTTGCCCCTAAAATGCCACTGAATGGTTCCGGACCTATCATTAGTGTGTTGGCTCCCCGCTTAGCTAGCTGGTCAGCCGATTCGTTACTCGGAATATCCTCATTTCCTGGCACCCACATAAGGGTTAGACTATTATGAAATGTCAGCTTTTTAAGAAGAGCATGAACATACCACACAACCTTAGAGAAGTTTACCTGCGCACAACTCGATGGCATGTACCTCAGCTTGAAACACAGTGACTGTTTGTCCCATTGTCATTCATATTTTACAATTGGGTTCAAATACACCCGCTTCAGTTCCACTATACGTCGAAGAGCCGTCCGTGTACCAGACTGAAGCACCTTCCCTAAAATCTGATAGACCAGATTGCCATGATTCACGATCTCCCAAAGTCACCATATATGGTTTCTCGAAGATCACATACCTTTCGAAGAACAATCTTGATTAGCTTCATATTCAGGTTCTTAGCTGCAACTATTAAATGATTAATGTGCAAAATTTCAAATTCCGAACTTGAAGCATCCTGCCAAAAAATCACAATGCGTGTTTGAAGAACTCTTGTATGGGAGATACCCAAAGCATTGTAAAAATATCGCCTATTAACGAGTATAATCTTAGAATTTCTACTTTTCGGGAGGTGACAAAATTTGAACTTCCTGTATTAACATGTTCTTGATGGATGAACAGACAAAAAGGGGATTCGTGAATTTTGGCAATAATTTATTACAAAATATTATGTTTTACTACGAAGGTCCGTTTAATGGGCTTAACCTTTTGAGCTGGATTAAGCTTATAATACTTCTAGTAGCCATTTGAGGGAAATAAAATTGATGCCGATAGCTTAAAACTATTCCTCGGAATGGAGCTCGAGAGTAGCTAGCTCTGGCTACGCTACGTTTATAATGTCAGAATTTCAAAACAGCAAGAATCATTGAGAAAAGCAATACCAGTTTTGGTCTTTTGCGACATAGAAGATTGTAATTCTTATTGTAAAACCGTTTAAGTATTTCTAACAATCCTATCTGGAGACAACTGAAAGAGTCACAACTAAATCAGTAAACACGAAAATAAAATTCATTGTTGCTTTCCATTTGATTGATCTGAAATTACATCTCACAATTTCACGCACTAGTAACAAGAATAAGATCTGTAATAGGAAATACGTACTGAATTTGTCACACTGATTCATTAAATAATAATTAATTTGGATCTGACTTTCTATTTTATCATCCACATCGTCGTCACTTCGAAGCATATCACAAAGAAAGTTTAAGTGGCACACTTTCTTGGAATCATGAGTAATTGCGATGGGCTGAACTTTGTAGTATGTTTGAATAAACACTTGGAATTAATGTTGACAGTGTCTTGAATTTTAAAAGAAACGTAAAGAAATCTTTAATATTCAGTGTATCTGTAAAATACGATAAAATACATACTCTTGCATCCATACTCTGTTCTCCATAAGAAAAGATAATTTTAAACTTCCTGTTAATACAAAAAAAAAAAAGCATGCAAACAAGTTATCCATACAGAATACTTTTTTAAGTGGGTAAATATTTGGCGTAGCGTTCATAGGTATGCGCCACGCCATAAGATTCATTTAACAAGTTAATAAAGTTGGTATAGTATTCAAGCAACGAAGTACTTATCCGAAAAAAAGTTGCAATGGTTCACTTCAGTCTAAGCTTTTGGAATATGTATTATTTTGACATTAATTAGTTATTATTTATCTTTGAAATTGCTTTTTATAGTGTATTTGAAGTTTTGAACCAGTTTTTTTTCCTATACAGCTGATTAAATTAAAACTCAAGTTACATTGTAATTGGGGATAAAGTAGGACAAGCAGTCCTTTTTTACTCGACCGTATATAAAAGATATATTCATATCAAGAACTGAGTAATTACAATTTTCCTCTTTCATCGAACTTATAATACTTTCAGATTTCATTTAGAGAATAAAACAAGGAACAACTTGTATTTTATCAGAGTTTTATCGGTTTAATGCAACCCAAAGATGCAACACATAGAACAAGGCTCGTAAGAAAAAAGTTGTATATGGCGTTTTTCAAAGCTATTGGATTTAATGAATTTTTGGAGTATGTATTTCATTTTGGACAGAAAAGTATTCGAGATATATTCCCTTTATTGATTCGTTAAGATCTTACAACAGTTTTAAAGATCAAGTAATAATACTTTAAGGCAGTTCGATATTCAATTCTAGTGCCGACTGTGTTTAACATTCATACATATCACACACCGGCAAGAAAAATGACATAACTAAAAAATGGAGTAAATGAGAAATAATACATTAAAGAAATCAATAAAACTTATATTGAAATAGTGAAACCAATTCTTTTAAATTTCAGATAAGTGTTTTTGCCAAAAAAAATTTATCATATTCTATAGAATAATACTATGGATCTGAAAATTCTAGAATCTTTGGCTAGATTAAAATAGGTGAGGTCTATCAGTAATGTCACTTTTCTTGCTTCTCTATTATTATTATTTTTTTTGTTGATTAATTTGCGAGTTAGAGATGTGAACACTTTCACTGCGCAGTTTTTTGATTTGTGGTATAAAAGCTGCATGTCTTCACACACATACCAAAAGTAGCGTGCATCGCGCAGTTTTCTTTGCTACGGCTGTATAAAAAAGTTGCAGGTATTTAGAAAAATTGCATGGCTGTTTACACTTTGGGTGTTGCGTTTGCTGTATTCGCTGCTTTTGCTGTCTCTGAAATTGTCAAAAGTTAACTATCATAAAAGACTATATTTTAATGTTTTGTATGCATTAGAATTATTATGTTATTAAATCAGTAAGAATTCTGTATAGCCACTAAGCAAAACAAGAAAAAAATGAAGGGAATTTTACATATTTTACATTAATCTTCTAATCAAAATTTTTTTTTCACATTCCCGGATACCAAACTTGGTGTATAGTTTTCTTAACCCGTTTATCTTGAATTCACTACGATAAACGGATGAGGCTATGACAGTTGACACTGTGACAACAGAAACCTGCGAGAGCTGCGCTGTAAAAGTTTCAAACAATTGATTTTTTTTTGCAGCGATCGCTCCTTGAAATATGCTGCTCACACTTGGCTACGTTTGTATTGCAGCATTAAAAATGTTGCAAGCAGCCGTGCTGCACAAGCTACTTTGTAGGCTGCGATACTATTCACACGTAGTGCAACAAAAGCAGCGCAGTTTTTATACCGCCTTGCAGTAAAAGTTGCGGTGTGTGTCCCTACCTTTAAGTTAACCGATTTTCAGCTCCAAAAAACCGTTTCGCAGTAACACAGGGTCAGACTGTAAGATTTATTTTTATTACTCTACTCTGTCATCAAAGAATAGACGTTATAATGCACTAATTTTTTCATAAATATTTGATTAGGGTTAAAACATTAGTATAACATAATAACTGTCGGATGAGGAAATTATGAGATTTTTTCCATTGGGAAGCGGTGAGTCATATCAACCATAGTAAATATTATTCAAAGAAGATTATTTATGCCTTAATAATAAATTTATTATTAGCAGTTTAAAAAAATCCAAAAATTTATATGATCTTCAAAATATTTTATTAAAAAAAAATGATGAAACTATCAGTACATATAGAAATTCGCATTGCTATTATACTGTAGCCCGTGACGTTTCCATTTTATTAGTAATGGGAGTGATGAAACTATTGTTGTTCATAATTGAATTTACCGCCAATCATAAAAAATTGATGTCTTGCATAACTGAAGATAAAGATGATAATATGTATAACGAACCGTCAAAGATTACAGTATTAAGTTCAGGTTTAACTTGAGCATTTTTTTGATAGAAAACAACAGTACTTATACGTAAAAAAATCAAAATTTCACACTCGCTACTAAGGACGATTCGCTGAACAAATTCATTCTGTTCTGCGTACTTCACACTTATGAGACTATAAGGTCGTTGACGTTAAATAATTTTCACCATCGGCTCTTTATTTTGTTGATATGCAAATTATTTATTTATATATTCACGGATTGATATTATACTCTCTAATTCTAGACGAAGTTATGGTATCTAAAAGATACCTTTGCATTTGAAACATTTGTTTGAAAGATGATCAGTTGAACGGCTCTTTGGCCACATGCTATTGCTTAGAGTACCCGCAGACTTGTAATTTTAAAATCAATACAGCGTTACTTTAGTTGAATGGCTAATGGTTATGTAGTTATATTGAAGCGTACACACCAACTGATTTGATTCGTCCAAACTAAATAGCTGAATATGCAAGAAAATTCCCATTAGATCGAATAGTTTGGCAACTATTGGCGACAGTACTTTCAAAACAAAATTTGCCTAGTGTAGTAATGTTTTTTTTTGGAATAATACACCGATGGGATTGTATTAGGTTGAAATCATAATGTCACTATCTGGTACTTATTTAGTAGCTTACAGCTTCTGCTTTACCTGAATCTTCTTTAACTATCAGACGAGAAGTTTGAACAATGTGGGCATAAACATCGACTAATTAGATTAGTTGAGCAGATTAGACTGTGCGCAGGTCGATTCAACTAAATAGTTATCGGGTTGAAAAGTCCGCAGTGTGTGCCAATGATGGGCCAATTCTCTATTCCGTTATTTAAGTACAGCATTCAAATTAAAAACGTACTAATATATATTTCAATATTTGTGCATCACGAACTTTATTATTTTTTCGGCACAAAACGCTTGAATCGGTCAAAGTTAAAGTGCAATGGAAGTAGTAACGCCACTGCCGAAGTCAATATACCACTGACGTTGTTGGGCATTACTCCAGGTTAGTTGAAAGTTGAAATATTAAATGCAAAAAGCGTAATTGTATAACTACACAAACACAAATTTCACACACTAAAAGCGTGAAATTTTATTCTGCGTTGTAATTTTACTTTGCAGCTTATAAACTCCTGACGAAAACGTGTAAAACTACAAACTTTTAAAAATTAGGTACTCGTAATTTTGTTAAATTTGATGAAAATTCGTAAATTTACTACATCAATTCAGAATAGTTTACTGCTTTAAGGCCAGTTATTTTCACAAAATTGTTTATTGTGTATCTCGAAATCTTGCGATATAAATCATATATTTAGAGCAATTTTTCTGCATGTCGTGATCGTGACTGCTGAATGACTAATATTGTTTTTTAACGAACATACTAAACACGTAAAAATTTTCTCAAGATATTTTCACTTTAACACTTCTTTTATTATACGGCACATCTAAATTGATTGCATTTGCTGGTAGGTTTGTAGGTAGCACGCACTGTTGTCTTCAGAACACGGAAGTGGTGAGAGTTAAGACACTGGTTGCAATACGCAATTATTATAAATGCACAAATAAATTACGTATATGACTTCTGCCGACAAATCATGTTCAGTGAAAGTGAGGGTAATTTCAATTAGCATAAGCCAAATTAAACTTCACTGTTCATTCTTCTTGCGATCGAACTTGACCGACTTCAGGATGAAATACGGAACTCTTATTTATATTGTAATTGGAGATTTAGCAGAATAAGGAGTAGTTGCAACTTTATTAATAACAATGATTTGGACACTAAGCGAGGAAATGGACAATATCTCCTGTTAACAACTCCGTACCATGCATCCGCATGATAACTAAGGAATGCGTTGAACTCGGTAGTTGCAATTTTGTCAATACTTACCTATCAAATATAAGTCTAAGTTCTTGAATGGGCGATATCGTTCCATTGGTTGGGGTACCACCCATTCAAGCGTAATTAAAACACGTATTCACAATTATCGGTCTAAGCCTTCATGGTAAGTACTTCAAATTGCACTCATTTCCAGACTGACTACAACTCAAGACCGCGTCAAAACTCCATGTAAAAATTTTACTGGAAATAGGTAAGATCGAGTTACTCCTTGAATTATAAAATGTCCAGGTAAGTGGTCTATCGTGAATGCGATATGCTTTCATCATCACCTACTACACGACTTTCTATATTATCTTTACTTCACCATCTTTTAAAATTTCTTTGGAAATCAATGTGGATGAAGTTTTCATCTGAAGATTACATGCGTTGAAAGCATGTACTCATTTAAAGTTATACATATATTACAGATATTTACTGAGACAAGAAAAACAATTGCAAAATTATAAAAATAATTAATTAATACTTCACGTATTTACAATCTTTGGCAAAAATAATTTTTTTTATAAAGTGTTCAAACAATATTTCTAATGGTGCTTTTACACGAGCGATTAAAATTTTTACTTCATGAAAACATACAGCAACATCAGCAATTGACGATATGGAGCAATTCGTTGTCAACTCGTTGATCAACTGTGACTAGCGATATGGAGCAACACTACGCAATTTAGCAATAACGTCATACACGGACAACTCAGTATATGAACAACAGGAAAGGAACTTTAAAAAATAAATCTAAAACTTGAATAAAACTTGAAATTTTTGAATTCTAATCCGTTATCACACGAAACTTGACAAATAAAAGCAAAACTTAAAACAAAACTTGACAACTGAATCATGAAACGATGACAATTGCTCGAAATTTTTCAATCTAGTGGAAATACAGCAACTATAGGGCGAGGAATACCAGCAATATGTGAAAGCATTGCTAAGTTGCTGCAATTGTCGCCACGATGTTGCCCTGTATTGCTGCATTAATCGCTCAACAAGTTTTGGCTACAGTCTTCGGGCAATTAATTGCTGGAAAAATTGTTCGTGTACGAGCTCCTTAATGTTATTAATCCAACAATTCAGTAGCATCCTCGACTTAAAAAAATAAACACTGAACAATTTTTTTTAACGTTTCAGGACAAGAAGACCATAAATTTGTAAAAGCAATTAGTGCATCTGTCTGCCGTGCTTATGATAGATAACTGAAACTTAGAATTAAAGTAGAGTATAATGATGGCAAGTTGCAAAAGTGCAATGTTTCGTAGGGATGGTACCTTACGGGAGGGTGATTTTGCTTAATTCTGGAACGGCTTATGTTAAAAACTTGAAACTTGATGTGAGATTTTCATGTGTACAAGAAATAACCATAAGGCAGTAACGTTATTTTTTAGGACATAAGTTCAAGTTTTGTAACAAAAATAGCATATCTGAGATTGCGTTAACTATTGGGGAACTTACAGTTCAATAAAAGCTTAGAAAAATTACATTTTGTGGACGAAATGTTGTTGAAAAAATTTTTGTCGTTCAATCTAAAATGTTTGTTCACTGCTGTCAAGCCTCGACTTTAGTTCTCAGTACCCACAACACAACAAGAAATTCACCAGTTAAGTCTGATGGAGCTTTTCCGTAGCATTAACCGGTAATCTTTTAGTTCAAACGTATGGAAACTCCTCGGGACAAAATTAACTTAAGTATGTTTGTGTGTGCGTGTAGTTCTCTACCTCTTTCTTTTAATATTACCACCTTCTTCACTCCTGGTTACCGATAACTGGTAAAATACGAAATTCTTGCGAAGCAAAAAAACAACTAGAAGTTTTCGGAAGTCTGATGGCTTGTGCTGTTTTTTTTATATAAACATATTTACAGTTATATAATTTTTTAGAGATTAGACAGAAAAAAAATTATTGTTTTTACAACTATAGTGTAGTATTTATATTCGTTTTTGGCAAATTATGTTATTGTTTCAATTCATAGGTACTTAGCACGTTGAATGTCATAGGGGTCACCGGTGACCGGCACAGAAATGTTGACCCTTTAAATAGCATTTGACAAAAAGTGTGACACGCAAAGTGTTAATTTAGGAAAATTCTTTTTAAAAACCTGTTGATAAGAGCTTAAAAACTAACTTAAAACTAATTTAAAACTATCTTACAATACAACTAACTTATTTAGGCAGCCTAGAAAACACTCTATATTTTAGTGTTAGCGTTTATTGTATTTGTACGTACTTACAACTATACGCGGTTACAGTTTTACCTAATGTGATAATAGAATAATTTAAAAGAAAATATATTTATAATGATTTGAAGGCTACAATTTCAATGTCGCAGGTCGCAGTCATTGGTCTTTTCAATCATATTTTGAGAGTTTCACGAGTAGGTACATGTACATATAAAGAAGAGTTACATCTACTAGAAGAAACTGCTAACACGAGATAAATGTTGCTGTCAAAGCATTGAATTTGTTGTATGCATACTTTTGGGTAGCGCTTTCTTGCAGGGGTTATGACACTAAATACTTAAAACCCCAATAGATATGCGACAATGTTGAGGCAAACATATAGTATATGTATAGTTTGCGCGAACCAATTTGCTCGTGTATGGCATTGTTAGTCGTTCGCCAGTATGCTCGCGGAAAAAGTGGTGTTGCCCCTATGGTCTCTCGTGTGTGGTGATATTTGCGCAAAGTTCAATGTACTGTAGTTAAATTGAAGAGATTTTTGTGCAAGAAACAGCCTACATAAGTGCAAAAATCTTTAATTTTTTACAATTAAAAAAAAAATGTTTAGTAGGTACTCACATAAAATGAAAATAGGTACATACTAAGATTTTGAAAGAAATTAAATTGAAAAGTAATTATACAAAACCGCATGGCTTATAAGCGCACATGTTGTAAAAGTATTTTATTTTTTAATAATAAAACATTGTAATATTTCTAAAATGTTGTATATACATGTTTTAGGACTAGTAAAACCCGAAAAAGGTAAAACTACTAAAGTCGAGCCCAGACTGATGCGAAATTTTTTTATTTTATTTCATTGTAAAATCATTGCTAATAAGTTAAAAGTAAACACTAAAAATTCCAAAACTTTTGCCATCACCCTCAATGGTGCGACATCCCAAATCGGGCCCCGGACTTGGTCTTATTGCTCCAGACCATTCAATTGGAGTCGGGAACTATGGAAATTATGTCGCGTTTTATGGAATCTAAGAACTCTATAACAGAAAAGCCTTGTTTTCGCGGTGAAAGTTTTTGCGATTGTTGCTGTCATGATAATTACTATCGTCATACCTATCACCATGTAAACTTTACGATAATTACTTTCGCGCTGTCATGATAGCACTATCGCACTATCATTCTTGACGAGCTAGTTAATAGAACTATCGCGATAATTTTATCTTGACATTGACATTTGACGTTAAAAAAATTTATTTCAAAACATAAAAATATTTAATAATAATTTCGATCTTGTGAATACGTGTTGCTAGTTTCAAAAAAATAAAGTTTTGATTTTATGTGTACGTGATTTTGTGTGTACGCGATTTTGTGTGAACGTGATAGACAAGTGATATGTCTAATTTCACTATCGTACATCGCGCCGTGTAAACAGCAGACTGTCACACTATCGCACTATCACACTATCATGCTATACTTTCGCGAAAGTCCTATCGTACAAAACTATCGCCGTGAAAACGGGGCTTCAGTCAGAGGCAAATATTTACACCATTCGTGCTCATTAAAACAAAGCTTATGACGTATTTGTGGCGAAGGTAAAAGAAGTTTATGAGGATGCAAACCATGACATGGTGCGAAAAAAAATCAATAGTTTCCTTGCTTCTTATAGAGTGTCGAATGTTCCTGATTCCTTTTCGAATATTACTTACTATCTTTTGATATACCATTATTTCGCAATTAATTTTCCATATCCATAGTGGAGTCCAAAAAGCAACAGAATTGTTAGCTAAATAGTTGGTGCTCTTATATTAGCGATTAAAATTGCTCAATTTGCAGCAATATTTGTCAATTTCGCTGTTGCTTTTACATTAGCGATTAAAATTGCTTAATTTGCAGCAATATTCGTCAATTTCGACGTCTCGAAAATATGGAGCAACACGAAGCAAAAGTTGCAACTGGCGATATGAATCAACTTTTCTTCAAGTCGTTGCTGAATTGTAGTGAACGATATTGACGAATATCTAGCAATTTGGCATTAAGGGCTTACACGAGCAGTACAAACAAATCAAACGAGGGCAATTCCTTAAAATTTTCTAAGTCAGTCAGAAGTACAGCAGCTATAGGGCGAGCAATACCGGAAATCTGTGAAAATCTTGCCATATTGTCACAACTAGCAAGATATTGCTCCATTAATTGCTCCACTAGTTTTGGCAAAAGTCGTCGGACAATCAATTGCTTTAATCTGCTTAATCTGCTCGTGTAAGTGCATTCTGTGCAACTGCAGATTATTCAACTCGGTATTGCGCGAATTCAAAATAAATGTAGACATAAAGACACTAATTCTCAACTTCTTATTTCTCTGAGAGAAGAGAATCTGGGTCTTCCTGAAAGGCTCACCTTCTAGCAAGTCCCTGTAGAGAGAGAAACAGCAGTATTCCAAGCCCAGGTCAACGCAATTATACAAGCCACTCACATTGCTCAGAAAAAAGGTGGACTGAAAAGGTAACAGCTAAGCATCTTTTAAATCCCTAAAGTCGACCACAGTTTCTTCACAACTTCTTAAGTAGTAACTGAAAACAAGTAACAAAACTACTGTAACCAGGGTTCCATGACACTTCATCTTCATCTGAGCGCGCTGGAGCAATATCCTATGCATTCATTCAAACGGACATATATAGAAAGTGTATGAGTAAATTTATTTCAATATTTATGACCATATCTCGTGCTAATAATATTAAATACAATATTTACATGTTTATAATCAGAGATAATTCATCACAAATTTAATAGAAAAAGAAAAATTTGTTTAGAAAGAGAGTGACGGGAAATTGAAAGATAATAGAAAAAAGCTAACAAAATGTCAAACAACAAAGAGAATAGAATTACTGTGTGAAAGAAAATACAGAAATTATAATGATAAAGCAATACAGAATAAGAAAATGCAGATATAGTGTTTTATTGAATAAATTTTTTTTAATTATGCTTAAAGTTGTTAGTTGAAAGATTTCTATCTTTCAAGGTTAGAAAAACCAAGTTTTTGGTATGTATGCATGATGAAAATCCAATGCCCTAAATAAATCAAATTTTGTTCGAGGATAACGGGCCACGTTAGATACTAACTCCATAATGAGCGAAAAGCTTGGCGTTTTTAACCTAACCAATGGCTTAAACTTCATCAAGAATTCGAACTTAATTGGGGAAACTTAAGGACTCCTAAAATTAAGAACCAACTTGACGAAGAGGAAGCAGCCACGTAGCAATTATATGCTTGCGTACTAGGAAGATAGGAACTAAGAATCGAGCTAGCAGAACATGATTTCCCATTAGTCACAAAGGAAGAGGAAACCATATCTTCAATCCTGGATATGTGCTCGAGCTAGCAGGACACACTTTCACATGATTTATAAAGGAGGAGGAAGCCATAGCTTCAATAGCAGGACATGCTTCCCCATGAATCACAAAGGAGGAGGAAGCCATATCTTCATTACTGGATGCACGCTCGAGCTGGCAGGACGTGCTTTCATATGAATCACAAAGAAAGAGGAAGCCATGTCTTCAATCCTGGATACGAGGTCGAGCTAGCAGGTCTTGCTTTGTCATGAATCGCAAAGAAAGAGGAAGGAATACTTCACTCCTGGATACGTTCACGAGATAGCAGGACACACTTTCCCATGATTCACAAAGGAGAGCGAAGCCATATATTCAATAGCAGGACATGCGTTCATGCGAGGAAGCCGTATCTTCATTCCTAGATGCGTGTTCGAGATAGCAGGACATTCTTTTCCATGAATCACAAAGGAAGAGGAAGCCATATCTTCACTCCTAGATACGTGCTCGAGCTAGCAGGACATGCTTTTATATGAACCACAAAGGAGGAGGAAGCCGTATATTCAATTCTGGATACATGCTCGAGCTAGCAGGACATGCTTTCCCATGAATCACAAAGCAAGAGGAAGCCATATCTTCACTCCTGGATAAGAGGTCAAGCTAGCAGGACACACTTTTCCATGATTCAGAAAGGAGGAGAAAGTTATATTTTCAATAGCAGGGCATGCTTTACCATGAATCACAAGGAAAGAGGAGGCCATTTCTTCACTCCTAGATATGTGTTCGAACTAGCAAGATTTCATAGGAAGCCGTATCTTCAATGCTGGATACATGCTCGTGCTAGCAGGACATGCTTTCCAATGAATCACAAAAAAAAAAAGGAAGCAACACCTTCAATCCTGGATACGTGTTTGAAGGTAAATGTCATTTAGGCAATACAATTGACGTGAGGAAGCAACGCCGCAAGTGTAGGTACTTTTCTAATTAGGTTACTTAATGTAAATAAGAAAAAATTTTTAACTAACTGTTGGAGTAGACAACGGAAACAAATTAATAGAGAAGAACTTTCGAATATTTTCTTAAGGGCTTATTGAAAAGTATTATGATGCAGACTGGTTCGGACAGATCATCGACTGATACCTACATTGCATACGTTCATCCATAATGCAATGTGTTCTTTTAATTAATTCATTTTGTATGGTTTAACGGAAATGTGATAATGATAATGAAGATAAAAAAAAACTGTTCATGTTATTGAAATTAATTTGCATTAATCGCCTTACCGAAATATGCTGTAGATAAGTGCGGCTTGTTTGTGGCGAGTATAATCCTAATTTTATCCGCAAAACACAGCACACGAAAATTATTTATTCACTTTTTTTCAGCTTAAACTACTTAATGCTTAGGTAATATCACAATTCTTTCATTAACCATGTCCCGTAGGTATTCCAACGGTTTAGATAACAAACTTTTAACACTAGCACAACACCGAACGCACTAATGTTTGTTTCAAAGCCGGAAAAAGCCTACTAAAATTGATATGAAAGCGAGCTATATGTCAACCAGGTAGACACTCTGTTAAAACTAAATCTTAAAGACGATTTCATTCATATCCCAAGTCTTGTTGTCTGCCTTTTCGTCTTTCTCTCACCCATACTTTCTTCAATAGCCGGCAACTAATAAAAGTGGATTTCGTTTGGATTTTATTTTAAACTTGATCAACAAAACCACAATAACAGCTACAGCAACAACACAATCCGGAAGATAATACAAGTGGTCTGATACAAGCTAAAGTTGATTCACAGGTAGCTGTATATAAAGAAGCATTAATAATTGTTACTTACTTATTTCTATTCTTCTTATTTTTTTTTTTCAATCAGCCAGTTCAAAGCTGCTAAGCCAACATAACATAAAATTAGGAAAATCTCTGTATTAGCCGCCAATCGATACACCCACCAACTGAACTGATCTTCAATCTTTACGTTATGATCGCTACATTTTTGCAAGCTAAATTTTTAATAACAATAATTTTCAGGAGAATACGTCATTAGGGAACTTTCTTTGCTGCAGAGCCGTTGTAACTTACGGCAATGAACTTCTTGGAGTTGTCAGCGCGCGGCATTGATATGCCATCGCATATTGCGATCAGAAGAGCATTTTATCGAGGTTAGCGGGACAGTGCGGCACGGCACGGCACATTCAACTTTTAGCCGTTTCCGATACGAGGCAATAGTTAACTTTCTGCAAGGCGGAGATTGGAGAAGTAAAGCATACGGAACCATTGCGAGTGGCTCCATACAGGCTTTCGTATAGTCGAATGATCGGTGAACGTGTACATTATCACCTGGCGTACCAATAGTCCGTATATTATTCACATCTTTTAGTGTTAACTTTGGCTGGTGTACGCCTTTATTACTCTACGGATATACGTACGAGTACGAGATTCCGTTTTCAGTTGTTATTGATTCAACCAGTTCGTATTTAGGAAGACTGTGTGAACTGGCCGTGGGAGAAGCACTTACCATCAGGGCGCGTAGCGAACTTTCTTTATAGTTTCACTTCACCACAGCGCTCTCTTATCTTAAGTTTATCTGTTTAGCAAAAAGCTATGCTAATTGGTTCGACATATTGGTAACTTTCGCTGTGACTGTGAAGGTCAACTTCGCTTGAGGAAAAGAATACAGATACAAGAGCAGTTAATAGAGAGTGAATTGTAGAAAATAGTCATCGTCGCACTTTCGTTTTCTATCCATTCTAAAAAACTCATTAATGTGCGAATAAGGAATTTAAAATGCATCGATAGAGGCGAGACTTGCATAATTAAATATTATGTGGGATACGTGCTTCTCAGTGTGAATATTAAAAAGATTCTTGAAATTCATTCATAGATAGATATTCAGTTGTACACTGTACAAAGGAGCCAAAGAAGGCAACATTATAAGTAATGAAGAAGAGATAAAAACTAAGATGGGCATAATATTTTGAACACTTTCTCAACCCGATCCCATCATCCGCACGAACAGCAGCAGCAGGCATAACAACTACCGAGGTAACAGTTAAAGAAGGATCTTCATTGAGTCCTTCCACATTCGAAAAAGAAAAAAAAAGCCCTGAGGAACCACCCAAACAACAAAGCGCCGGGCACTGATCAAATTCCAGCTGAACTTATGAAAACTCCTACCCCATCTCCTACACAGATTGGTGTCGGACATATGGATGCAAGAAAAACTTGCTAGACATTGGTGCAGGCGTATCATATACATATTCACTTTATAAAAAAGGTCGCAAACTCTACTGTGAAAACTACCGAGGAACATCCCTGTTGTGTTCGTCTTATAAGATCTTGACGAAAACTCAAGAAAAGAGAATTAAACCCTTTACTGAGAAAGTAATTGGTGAATACCAGAGCGGATTTAGAGCTGGGCGACCGACCACGAACCAAATATTCTCAGTTAGATAGGTGCATGAATAATGCTGGGAATTTAATATTGATGTGCACCAGATATTTGTGGACTTCATATCGACAGGCGCGTACTGTATAAAATCATGATGGATTTCGGAATTCCATCAAAACTGGTTCGGCTTACAAAAATGACAATGACCGATTCTCTGTCAATAGTCAGAGTTGAAAATTAGCTGACTTCCAGCCTTAGATCTGACAGCTGGCTTAAACAAGGTGATCTTCTGGCACAAATGCATTTTCAATTTGACATTCGAACATGTTGTTCGAAAAGTGCTCGTTGATACCAACGGGATACTATGCTTCAAATCCACACAACTAGTAGCATATACTGACGATAGGAATATTCTTGCAAGATCCGTGAAGAGTTCCAAAGATATATTTGTAATCCTTGACTCGGTAGCAAGGGAAGTTGGACTACTTATTAACGAAAACAAAACCAAAGTTATGATACAAACTAGGAAAAACACGCCAGTCTGGCAAAACATTACAGTAGGAGACTTCAGCCTAGAAAACTTAGACAACTTTGTATTTCTCGGGGCAAATATAACGAAGGATGGAAGCGAAACCCATCGAAATTGATGATGGCAAGTAAGACGTATTATTCGGTACTTCCAAAAATTAAAAACAAAAATGTGCACAGAAAAACAAAGCTATACTAAGAAATAATAAGACCTGATCTATATGCTATGGCAGCAAAACGTGGATATTGACTCAGGCGCCTGAAATATTAGTTAACGCCTTTAAAAGAAAATTCCTCAAAAGAATCCTCGGACCTGTGAGGGAAAACTCGATCTGTAGAATACGATACAAAAGAGATTTCTATGCAATCTTCGATAATCCAGAAGTATCGATCCTTATAAAATTCGAAAAGCTACACTGAAAAAAAACTATGTTTATTCCAAGGTTGCATTGAATATATTAAGGTTCTTCTAACTATAGTAAAACTGACATGTTTCCAGTGGTCATGGCTATGATGGTACGAACCACAGCATATAATTCGTAAAAACATAATACCGACTGAAATTTAATATGTTTGTACCAATCATTCTCGTTACATGATGTAATTGTGTACTATAATCACGACAACCATATTCTATGATCAGTGGAACCATGTAATTTGATAAAATAATTCCCACAACCATACCTCTCACAGTCCGAAAAGGGTCGTTCGCGGTGTAAGTTCGCTTCTTCCAATTTCATGTGTGCTTTGTTCGAGAGTGTTTAATTGTTGTTCAAGTCATTTATTTATGATCGAAAGTGTTTTCTTTGAATGAATTATTTTTCAGCGTCAAGTGCATCTTATGATTGTCCTAACCATCATATTATAAAAGAAGGTTGCGTGAATCATACACCAAGGTTCTGAAATCAAAACTATGGTTCAAGCAACCATGTCTCATACATTTTATGATTGACCCAAGCATTATATTATTAAAGAAGGTTGCGTGAATCATAAACCAAGCTTCTGAATTCAGAACTACGATTAAAGCAACCATGTCACATAAATTTTATGATTGACCCAACCATTATATTAGTAAAGAAGGTTGCGTGAATCATACACCAAGATTCTGAAATTAGAACTATGATTCAAGCAACCATGTCACATAAATTTTATGATTGACACAACCATTATGTATATTATTGAAGAAGGTTGCGTGAATCACACACCAAGGTTTCCACAATCATAATTTTGTTTGAGCTAAACATGTTATATGTTGTAACATAGTTGTGGCAACTATAACCTCAATCATAGTAAGGTTCTCCCAAAATATGGTTGCCACAATCATATTTTTTCTTTGAGTGTACAATTGGCTGATCATGTGGAGCAGATGGATGACGGAAGAATCACAAACACACACTAAAGGGAAATTTTTATGGATAAAGACCAGTTGGAAAATCACGAAAGCGCTGGAAGGTCTCTATTGACACAGACAGCAAACTACTGCTATGATTCAGAAACTGGAGGACCGAGAAGGCTGGTGGCAGCACATTCAGAGTGCCAAGATCCGATTTGATTTGCGCCATCGTAAGTAAGTAAAGGAGTCAAAGTTGAAACTGGTAGGTAGGTTCGCGTGGCTGCCTGTCAGGACAAGGACACACTTAGACCTTAAAAGGTCCGTTGTATTACCACAGGATTATCGAATCCGGTCCAACTCGTCTAATCATTTAGAGCATGCAATGAAACGTTGAATTCATACCTCCGTTGCGGCCAGGTCACTAAGTCTGTCGAAGAATTGAAAATACAAGGTTTTCCGGTAAATACTGTTAAATTTATTTTGTGTGACGTTTCGGACTCGACTGAGTCCTTTCTCAAACTACAGTGTATTTTCAATTCAAAATGTACTGTGAAAACATTCATCAAAAATCTGTCGAAGAAGTAAACTCCAAGATGAACTTTCCTTTTAGTGGATAGAGAAAGTTCGTCAGCCATACAGTTCTCTGGAATATCCCTGTTTTCTGGTACCCAGCAAAGAAGAATATTTCACTATTCTGCCATTTCTTTAAGAGCTGATCGACATCCTACTGCAACCTAGATGTTGTCCAGGCCGATCCCAAGGATTTTTTTCAGCCTGGACAAAGCGTCCATGATCGTCATGAGCTTCGCCTAATAAGCACTACAGTAGTCCAGTAGACGGAAAGAGCTGTTAATGTTAAACATGTTAGAGAAAACGTCTCCACCGACCCGGCATTAAGTTTTGGAGCCACCCGTCGACAGTAACGATAAAAATGTAGATAAACTAAACTAAAGAGTGCGCATATAATATATCCTTTATAAAGGACTTTCGTTTGGCTGTTACTTGAAAGTAAAAGACAATGTCTTCACTGTTCAATTTCGAATCTCGACCTAGGTAAATCACTGAAAGTAAAATAGTCCTTCTTCAAGGATTATCAAATGGGAGGAGAAGGTCTCACTCGACTGCCAGAATATTCATCTATTTATTTACCTGAATAAAACGGAAAATATTTTTGAATACTTTTGTTAAGGATGTTTTTTATGAGAGGTACCCAAAGGAGTAGAAGGGTTTCGCTGATAGTTTAAAAAATGTTTGAAGCACTGAGCCTCCTCGCACACTAGACACCAAAATAGCCGCAGCGATCCCTTCAGAGTCTCGTAGGTCAGTAATCATCCCCTAAACAACACAGATGCCTCAGAAACTTCACTAGCTTGTCATGCCCTATCGACCTCAGGTACTCCAAATTGTCAAGGAAAAAACTGCCCAGCCACCTCAATCGCTTCTTTGCAACAGTCTGACGCTCATACAAAATGTGGGTTATGTACTTCTCAGCATATGTATAGATCAAGGCAGTACGTTTACATTTCAGAGTCAGCGATCCTCACACTCCCCACCAAACATTTTAACTCGTATGTAACTTTTCGGCTCCTTACATATATTAGGCAAGCAAAACCCTTGCGGCAACAATTGCAAAAGCCTCGAAAGTAAGATTTACGGCGGACTAAAATGCTTCTTGGCGGCAAGTCTAAAATCGCCACTTACAAGTAACTTGCCAAATTATCGTTTTGAGCAAGGGAACTGATAAACTACCCTTGCTTGAAGCGATAATCAGACAACTTGCGATTAAGTTGCCATTTGTAACTTACCGGCAAGAATCATATTAGTCCACCGTATAACTTACTTTCGAGGTTTTTGTAATAGTTGCGGCAAGGGTTTTTGCTTGGCTAATATAAGCTGCCGACAAGTTACATACGAGTTAAAATGTTTGGTCGGCGGTTATTAAAAATCACTTTTACTCTTACCAAAAACCAAATTTGTATAATAGTTATAGCACTCACTTCTTTCCGACTGATGCGTAACAAAGAACTAATATTTACATTTCCAAAAAGCAAATTTGTATAATAGTTTTAGCACTCACTTCTTTCCGACTGATGCGTAACAAAGAACTAATATTTACATTTCCAAAAAGCGTGCCATTTCTAAGGGCTTAAAAAAATACCTTACAAATTACAATCTTTTTGCAAGCATTTGGCAAAAATTTTTAAATCATTGCCTATAGCAATTACAATTCGATGAAAGGGCGAGCTGATGGCATGTTGTTTCCTCTTGCCAAATGCTTGCTGCCAGCAAACCCTCGCCAATATGTTTGCTGGGTCGTAGCATGGTTCCTTAGCAAGCAGTGTCTTTCAGTATGCCAATAGCCCTGACCAGAATAGACTTAAGGAATCTTAACAACTTTTCGTCAAACGCCTTAAGGCACGTAAAGTTTGTGGCAAAACTTAATGAATCTTATACCCAACCACAATAGCCTTAAGGTAAGAGAAGTTTGACAGCTAAAAAAGTCAAATATCGGCCGTCAAATACTCATCAAGAGAGTGTAAATTAAAATAAATTTTTCTTTTTTAAAGTGGAGTTAACTATAAATCACGAGTCTGAAGTCACAAAGTACAAAAATTTCGGAAAATCTGTGAATAAATGTCAAACGCATAAGTTTGCTTAAGTTTCTACGCTCAGAACCGTACACTTAAGTTTTAACGAAAGTTTGGAAAAGTCACGACTGTATAGAAATGCACGTAGACAGCCAGAATAGACTTAAGGCATCTTTCGTTGACTTTTCCAAACTTTCGTTAAAACTTAAGTGTACGGTTCTGAGCGTAGAAACTTAAGCAAACTTATGCGTTTTACATTTATTCACAGATTTTCCGAAATTTTTGTACTTTGTGACTTCAGACTTGTGATTTATAGTTAACTCCACTTTAAAAAAGAAAAATTTATTTTAATTTACACTCTCTTGATGAGTATTTGACGGCCGATATTTGACTTTTTTAGCTGTCAAACTTCTCTTACCTTAAGGCTATTGTGGTTGGGTATAAGATTCATAAAAACTTTACGTGCCTTAAGGCGTTTGACGAAAAGTTGTTAAGATTCCTTAAGTCTATTCTGGTCAGGGCTAATGAATAGCAGCAGACTTTCCCTACTCCAGGTCAATATCTCCCTAGTCTTTCGTCTGTCCTTAGCCAGAATACTCTAGAAGTCCTCCAGCTCGTTAGCATCTCCTATCTAGAGTTTGGGTCCGAAAACCAAAACAATAGGGTTCCGCCTACAGTACATTTCAAACGCAAGGAAAACGTGGTACTGGTTATATTACTCGTAAAAGACACTGATAGTACCATACCAAATAAGATCACAATTTACGCAACAAAAAAAATTATGGAACAGGTACGGATAATCATCGATGAGTAATAACTCAACTGAGATAAAGTTCAGAAGACAGGAAATCAGTCATTCTTATTTTTATAAACTAAACAAGTCTTAATTGTTTTTCGCTGAACTCCGAGAGCAAAATACCGGCAAAATGAAAGTTGATGATTTCAACTTAACGCTTTTTCTTTTTGTGAAGTTTTTAATTTGTCGTCATCTCGCACAAAGAATGCATAATCTGGGACACTGTGGACTTTATGTAAAAGGTTCAAATTCATGGAATTTTTTTCGAACAGTAAACAATATCATTGAATTTAAACACTTTCATTTGCAACGTCATTGTTGGACGTATTGGGTAAAAGTTATTTCAGCAGAATCTAAATTCGAACTAGGTATGCGACTCTATCACCGAAATAAACTCATCATTCATTTTAAACTATAACAATTTTTTTTAACTCTACGTAGATGGGGTCCGAAGAATACAGGCAGTTACTGGTTTATCACTCGCGATACACATAATAACAGCAAACAACAGTCTTGGCGAAACTCTATTATTTTTGAACAAAGTTTGAGAAGCGGTGAGTTTGGCTGGGTGTGAAAGATGTCAGACTAATGAGCCACACTAATCGGACACATTAGAATGCACATGGTTATATAATTTATTGTTATCCTGCAGGCCCTGGCCCGATTTGGGCTGTCTTGATGATGATGATGTAATTTATTGTAGTTTAATTCTCCTTAATATTTAATGAGATTTCATTGAATAATTTTGGTCCAGTGGTACGGGAATGTCGAGAAGTACAATTTTTTTTAGGGATAAAATAATTAACGGATTTGTTCTCTGCCCATGCGTATAATAAGTTGATTTTTGAAAGTAGCAGCGGGATTCCGGGTAACAAGGCCGCGCAACTCGCAAGGAGTAATTCGGCGCTGAATCAAGCATTAGCGCTGAATCAAGCATTAGCGCTTCCAGGGAGGAGGCTACTGGCTAATAGACGCCAATTAAACAAGATATCAATGTGACGGCCATATCGAAGACTAACACGAGGTGATCGGGCCTCACATCGTGTCGCAGCTCTGGTCAACCGTAAGTGCAAGCAACACAAAGTTTGTCGTACTCGGAGATAGGAATATCTTCTGGGAACACGATTCGCCATGGACTGGGGTGAACTCGCAAAGATTAAGCTAGACAAGCTGCTGCAGTTCGTCAGGCTGGTGGGGCGGTTTACCTATGATGTGTTCTTGGGCATATGGGTACATCTTCCCGTATATGTGGTATCACAACGGACCCATTGGCGGTCTTTATGTTTGTCGCATCAGCGGCCACCCAACGTAACCTAGTCTACTTCAAACTAAAGTCAATTAAATAATGTGTGAAGGACGTATTTCTGTAAAAGTAACAGCTCAGTTGTCACTCTACATACAGACACGTATCTTCGACAAATGCTACTATGCGACAGTTAAGACGATTCTTATTTAACTTGCACAGATCGTTCATATATGGTATGCAGGAGCGAATGCAGGGGGTGGTTTTGGGGGTTCAAACCCCCCCCCCCCCTCCCCCGAAGTTAGTTACATACGCAAAACTAAATGTAACTTGCACTCAACGAGTAAATTTGTATGACCCCCCCCCCCCCCCCCGCGAAGTTATTATTTGTCTGAAACCACCCCCCCCCCCCCCGAAATATTTTTCTGCGTTTGCGCCTGATGGTATGTATGTAAATAAGAAAAGTATCGGTCCTAAGACCGCACCTCGAGGTACACCGCAATCGGAAATTTTAACAAGCTATGATCTACATTATGTATTTTTCAAGCAAGAGTTAAACAAAGCAAAGGTATTGAAACGCAATCCAATGTTTCATAGCTTATCCAAAAGGATCCCAGCAAACAAACGGTATCGTAATTAATTCATAAAAGAGTCATAATATACGAGTCTTTCACTCATTTACGAGTCTGAATTAAAAACGACTCATTGGTCATACAAAAATGAGCATCCGAGAATAGGGTGCAAGACAATCGTATGATACTCTAGGTGAAATACTGAACTCCGATTTATATTTTAGTTGGAAATATATCAAAAGAATGAGGAGTACACATACAAGTATGCATGACATTTTATATACAGGTAGATGCTTTTAAACAGTGGATATTCGATGGATGATTAATTCCTGTAAAATTTTGAGTCCCTGATTACACTCGTACTTGACTTATAAGGCATTCTGTAACTTGCATACATTTATGAAGGACTTTTGTAGGCTGCTACACGAAGTACCCATTCGATTTACATAAAATTTGGAACTTTCGCTTCAAACATTGTAAACTTTAAGTATGTATGCAAAATATGAAGTTCCTAACTTGAAACATTCGAACAATAATTGTAAACACGTGTTTTAAGGACTCTTGTATGGGAGGTACCAGAAGGAGTAGACGGATAATGTCCATTAACGAACTTAGCATTAATGAGTTGTGTCTTAAGTCGATCTTTAGTGCATTTTTCAAACATTTTACTTATAATCGATACCAAAGAAATTAGCCTAATAAACCAAGCCCGTTTTGCCGTATAAGTTGTGCGGTTATATTTAGAATACATATAACATAAATATAATAATTGGGAATTATGTTTTTCTTTCAATAGCTTACCTACTTTATCCAGTAAAATATTTTATAAATGCAATCCAGATTTTATTTTTCGGACAAGTACAATATTTCTGGTCGATTCTGATGGTGCTGTCATTTTGCCACATCTTTCTTTACTAGGCACATGTAGTTGGCATGTAAGCTACTCCTTCCTTCTCAAGATAAGAGTAATCCTTGGCTGAATTGTAATTTGTGTGCTTAACTAAAATTTTTATTATTACTTGGTTTTCATGGTAAGCTACCATTGAAGCTATCAAGATTAAATATATATAACTACACTATGTTCAACAAGGTTAAACTAAACAATCGGCTTTGACGGTTTATTTTTTCAAATAAACATAACAAATTCAACTATTCTCTTTCATTTCAAATTTAATATGTATTCACTGCTGCCATTTCCTTACACTGGAGCATGCTCTTAATAACTGCCAAATAACAAAAAAAAAAAAATTGTATGGGATATTTCCCGCTACAAACTTGTGTACTTAAGAGTCGTTGAATCAGCCATAAAAATACTATATATATATTCGAGGAAATTTGCCATAAAGTCGGTTATGTTCAGCCAACTTTTATGGTAAAGAGGAGCACATAAACACAACTAAATTGGACACATCGGCCGATGTTTTTCATCTCTGTTTTCTAGCCCGTGAATATTTCCCATAGTTCTATCCTTATCTAACACTTTCCCGACATATCGCTACAGTGTAAATTAGCCATAACTGTAAATTGAATTGTTGATGGAAACCCACACTCTATTGTTTGTGATGGTTGGAAACTCATATCATTATTCGGTTGGTGCCATTATCCTCTTTTCCAAACGCTGTGTCATTATAGACTAAAACTATTTGGCAGACAAATTTGTTCGAGGAAAAATTTTCAATGAATTTCCATTCAATTATTTTCATAAAGTAAAATTTGAAAAAATACGCCTTATATCCGTTTAAACATCTAAGACAACTCATCGTTCGTTTTATTCTCACCGGAACAATGTAATTTTCGTGAAAGGATCTACAAACCAATTATTTTATTAAGTTAATTATAGAATCTTAATGTATAATAGCTTGAGTTGAGAGTGGTATGACCTTTAATTGTTTATCTTTGATAATATTCTTGGAAAAGGTTGATGAAATTAAACTAGATTTTAAGCGAGTCCTTTGAAACACGAATCCTTGTAGGACATTAAATCACGCAATTCTATTTTATTTTTCAATAATAGAGTATTGTGTAATTTACACCCTGATATTTTAAATTTTCGCGATGTTAAGGTCATATTTGTAAATGCTCTGATTAGGTTAACCCAAAGCTAATTAAAAGCGAAAACTAAATTTTTTGTTATATCCTTATCAAAATCCGCTATCAATTCTTTCATGAGCAATAAATTTGTATGGGAAATTTTGTTCCGCTTCTAGTTCGCCTTAAAAGCAAAAGTGAAAGAAAAACGTTTGATACGGATACGGGAAATGTTGGTGTCTATATCTCGGGAACCACTTATGTTAAAAAGATGAAACTGTAAACAACCGTTCCATATTGCTGGTTGTATTTTAAGGTACCTGTCGCATAGTAACCACATCTCAGCATTAATTGCGTTCCGGACTTCCACCCAAAAAATAATTGCCATTGCCATTGCCAGATAAATTGTCAGTGTAGACGCAGGGTTAGAGTTTCAAACGACCCATTATAACAATAGGTAGACTACCAGCAGGGTATATCGAGCCTTTTGTTATGACGGGCGTAACCCTAAATGTGTTAACTTAAGCAAAATTTTTTCAACAACATTGTGATGAGACGTTACCGCCCGTCTCATCACAATATTTTTGAACAAAATCCTGTATATAATATTTCAATTAATTTTTAATGGAAAAATATTTTATCCTTCATATTTCATTTTTGTAACAAAATTATACAAGGGCTACCGCTTATTGTAATCCTGAGACCTGTCAAGAACATCAATATTAACCTGGTGATAACAATAGACGAAGGGAAATTTTCTCATTTATTTTCTTACGATTGAGGCTTGAATATTGAGTGCTCAAAGGATCTAATATATTTTTTTTATTCATTAAAGGTTTTCTCTACCCTATCGTTTCATCTTTTATAAAACTCTCGCTTGAAAATATACTCGTTAAGGCCATAATCGTTGTTTTGCCTTTTTGATCACATTAAACATGCAGAAACAAAGAGGAGCAAAACTTGTAATGTTCTTTGGGTTCAGCATGGCAACATAAAGCTAATTCTAATTCAATCCTTTTTGTGGAAAATGGAGTATGTATTTATAATAAAATTAAAATCGTTTTTTTATCAAAAATACTAAGTCTTTAAACTAGTTCCGAGCATCATAAATATTAACTTGAATGTTAATTTATAAATGTTTCACTGACCTTACCACTAATGAAAAGTCCCTTAACCATAATCACGACTTGAATTTTCACAAAAAAAAATTGCAGAGTAGCCTCAGGAAAATTTTTTAAGGGGGTATTTGCCATTAGCTCAATCCAAAAATCCAAATTTTTTTTTTTTAATATTTTCGTAGATAAACATGTGTAGAATATGGTACCCTATCGTATCATTTAGGCACCTACTTTATAGATCTCCCATATGAAAAAGTACTCAAGGAAAACTTTAAACGCGTTTTTCTCGAAACTACGTTTTGCGAACTGGCGTGAGTTCTAGAACTTGAACCCAATAAGCTATCGACTTAAATTTTTTTTTAGTTTAAAGTAAACTAAAGTCATTGGAGCTTATACCAACAAAATAGTGAGAAAAAAAAAATTGTTTCTATTTTTTATAACACCTTGAAGATAAAAAAAACCCTGAAAAACTTCGTACGCCCGCCGTTTTTTGTTTGTTTGAGTTTTTATTGATTTTATAGGTATAAGCTCCAACTACATTAATATAATTCTGAAAAATTTTTGAATTTTTAAATTCGGATATAATTTACGACAGGTACAGGTTACGCTAATTGAACATCTTTTTTTAAAGTGATGACGGCGCTCGCCATATAACTAGCCACCGTGATATCATTTTGAAAAAAAAAAAAATTTATTTTGTACTTAAATACTTATTAAATATTTTGAGAGAAAATCTCAGCATTCTATTTACATCTTCTATGAAAAAAAAATCATGTAAACTGCCCTATTTTTAGGACAGCTAGAGGCAAATACCCCCTTAATCTTCTTTTGTGCGCTTAATAAAATATATTCAGTACGATATTAATTTTACTTTTGATTTTAAGAATTACCATAAGAAGTTTACGATACACGAAAATAACAGGATGTACTCAAAAGATTTCTTTCCGGTTTATGGAATTTGAACGAAAGTAAATCCATCGGGAACCCACCAGGTTCCCCTTAGCACTTTTAGAATATGCTTTGCTCTGGCAGATGATTGATTTCTCTGGTAGCCTTAATAAATAACTTTTCGCTGACAAGAGTCTTTTTACTACAAAAATTCCTGCAAAGGGATGACTGAGTTGTCCCAAATTTGTTATTATGTCCAACTTGTATTGTCACGATTTGATGGATTAATGCTAAAGTAGTTCAGGATTCTATTGTGTATAAAACCTATAAATAATTATGTAAGCGTAACAAAATTAAGAATAAGTTAAAGCTAAAAATTTCGAACTTGTTCCGCTAATATCGAAAAATCGGCACACGGTCTAAGCGCAACACTATTATTTTTTGTACAGAAGATCAGTACGTGTTTAATTAATTAAAATTAGTTAAAGACGTACTGCAGTCACGATAAGCACCCACCGAATCGTCTGATACTCTAATCTAAATACTGAACTTCGATCTATATTGTTGTCTGGGAGAGGAGAATAAGAATTATATCTGGAACTTAAGGTAAATCACAGAAAGTATTACCTAGTCTAGTCATAAATATTAGTACACAGACAAATCGACTCCAAATGAAAACGAATTAATATTTTTCAAAACGCAGGATGGTGGCCTCTTCGGACCTTCGGGATGAGTTGGGATGCTTCTCTGGAGGACCGGTTATACACACGGTCATTCTTTTTATTGAACGATTCTTCTACGGTGAAGGTTTCCTCGTTGGTAAACAGAATTTGTCCCCATGCATGAAGTGTGTCTCGCGACCGATGCGTGACCAGTTCGTCTCAAGTCGTACTGGAAGGCAAATGGAAGTCATTTCGAATAATTTGTTCTAAGATTTGTAGCCATTGAATAACCCAATAAAAAGAAAAAAAAGTTTTGAAAAATATTAATTCGTTTTCATTTCGCGTCGATTTTTCTGTGTACCAATATTTATGACTAGACTATGTATAAAAATATCCCTTTTCAAGACAGCTGCAGAAAGGAACTCATCGATTTTCCGCATATGAATTAGGTACGTATTACAAAGATAGGTACTTGCAGAAAAAAAAAAAAAACAATATTTACGCGGTAGTTAAGTTGTCCTCTTTCGGAGTTTGCGTTTAGAATTTATGATATCATGAGATTGTATCATGACATTTGCATCTACTATATAAAAATTTGGAACTATTAGGTGAACGGACTTTTAAAGTTCAGACTGAAGACCGTAAGAGTAAGTCACTTCGGGTAATATACCTACAAGCTTACAGTATGGCTGTCGCATTTCAAAATCTAGTAAATAAATTATAGAAAGACTTAAAGTGGTGACCAACTTCCACTTCTTATTAGTCAGCTCTTATGAATAAATGGCAATATGCTGCCAGGTTTTCGAGGCTACCCTATATATCGGATTCGGATATAGTTCTCTAGTTTGCGCTTTTAGAGAAATTAAAACAAAATTTATTATCTCATTCATCAACTCGAAATATATTTCCCTGCTAGATGTCGACTATATAAAAATATTTTTTTTTGAAAAATGGCAATCCTGCTCTTTTGTGCTTCACCTCTCCCATCAAAAATTGTATAGTCTCCAATTGTACGCAAACCCAATTTTATCAACCTGGTACAATTCTTTCGAAAGATATTGTAATCAAAAGTGTTTTACCTCCTACCTCACCACTTCTTTAAAATTTGTAGACATTGTATTATCTCGTCGTATCCATTGAGATATGGGATTTTAGCCTTCAAGCACTTCGGACGCATTGCTCTTCCCCCAGTCCTACAACCTTGAAACTCTATTGACATTTTTTTTGAAAATATTGTATGTCCACTATTGTAGTTCTAAACAAGTTCCAAGTTTCAGCTTCCTAATAGTTATAACTGGTTCCTGAAGTCTAGAAACCAAAAATGTTTCGTCTAAACCGCTCCTCCTCCTCCTCAACCCTCTCTCCCCCCCCCCCCCCATACGAATTTGAGCATAATATCTTGACGGGCTTGTGAGCTACGCACCTTCAAACGGTTTGACATACGACGTACGGCGGACTTACCAACCCTAAAGCGTGAACCAAGTTTCAGGGTAGAAGCTTTTTTGGAAACATCAAAACGATCACAAAACTTTATTTAAAAAAAAAGTACATTAAAATAAATTTTGAGTGAATAATTATTCATGATGTTCTAGTTTCTAAATAATTCATTATGTCAAGATAATTTGGCACAATCATAAGCCTCTGGTCATATTTTCTTCCAATCGTTATTTTAATTTATCTTTTGTTGTTTCATAAACCTCTTTAAATATACAATTATGTTATTTTATTTTCATTTATGCATAAGCATCATTTATCAATCACTTGTTACATTTTTTATCTATCACTTTTATATTTTTGTCCTTTCATGATATTTTTAGATAAAAGAATTGACAGATGTGAGAAAAGTGTTGGATCCCATATATCGTGATCTATTCATCCTGCTCTTATAGAATACAGTTCTGCTTTCGAAAAAACAGTGGAAACAGACATTGATGATAATTAATTTCCAATTTTTGTAAAAATTTATATCCATCGAATTTAATTCATAAATCGCGTTACTAATTTTTTACTTACAAATAATTAGTAATTGAACAATGATTTGCAAATTACAATCGCTTGACAGGTTTTAAATACGCACAAACATAGTTGAAAGTAAGTTAATAGCATATCATAACGTGATCAGACGCTTTGTTAAAAAGTCTCAATCTTGGAGTTTGCTCAATGCACAAGAAACCGAAGTGCCAATAATATTATCGCCCCTGCTTTAAGTTTTGCGGTTCACTTTCTAATTAGGCCACTCATTATTTCAATCAAAGAAACCAGATCAGTTAATGAAACCTGGTAATCTGGAATTTATATATAAATTATGGTATTTTTGAAAATGATTTTAATTTAGTATTTTCTTAGCAGGAATCATTTGTGCTATTAATAAAAAATTACCTAACAGTCTAGGCGTAATGTTATTCTATTTCGAGTAGAAGAAGAAAACGCGTTTAATTCTGACCTGGCACTACAGGTTACTAAAACATGAATGAGTCCACTCTAGAAGGGAATCAGTCCATTTTGTAAACTGTTGAAAGAACCCAAAAAACACCTGTAAGCAACAGTTAAGTTAAATTCGTATTCAATCAATAAAAGAGGTTATTTCTAATTCCAATACCTACTTATATGGTTATATTTTACAAATTTATCTGTGCCGCTCGGATTTTGGCGAATTTTTGAAACCCGTGGACTGATGCCCTTCTCGGATGAAACGAGTTGAACTTGGGAAGTTTACTCATCATTCTAAAATGCATTTCTGATCGATCAATATCAGACGTTTGACACTTTGTGGTTAACTTAAGAAATACTAGGGGATTAGAAAAGGGTTAACATTTTAAAGTGTGGGGGGTGAAAAACTTTGTACTACAATATCTTCCGACTCAATTGTAAAATTTGGTTTGTGTATATAGACTTATAAGTCGAGTCTACTGAATATAACATTTTTGAGAGGAGTGGTGATGTGCGGAAAGAGGGAAGGTCTTTTTTAAAAAAAAAAAACATTTATAGGTACCTATATATCAAGAACAGTACTGGATATAATCTTAAAAATGTTACAGGAGCTAGGACTAGTGAACCTCTACCGGATATGGTTGTTGGGGGTGATTGTGGAAGGGAGTTGAAATGAAAGTCTGAAACGATAGAATTCTATAGAATGGGATCTATGTAGTAGGCTTGTGTAGTTCGCGAACGAACTAGTTCGCAGTTATTTTCGCTCCTATTTCGATTGTATGTATTCATGCATTGGCGTATAGTTTGAAGTGAAGTGAACGAAGTATTATAGTTCGCAGTGAGTCACGGTTATAGTTCGTTTGTATTCATGCATAGCCGTAGATTTCCAGAGTGATGACCTTTTTTTAGTCATCACATTGAAAGTTCCGCGGGGGACCTTTTTTTTGTTAAGCTATCAGATTGCAGCAGACGACGGTATTACACAGAGGACACTCTTGTGAACTCAAACAACAAACTAGTTAGCAACGGATCAGGAACCGCAACTGCTACTCACATTTTCATTTTCCTACACGACCTTTCACTGAATTGCCGCGAACTGCAAATAATCGGTCACTATAGTGAACTAAAGTGCGCAAACCTACAATATACTGCTATGTACTATAGAGACATCCTACAAAAATATAATATTATAAAAGTTTTGATATAGTTAACAAAACTAAGACCCAAAATATATTTGGTACTTTAAGGTGGGTATCTAGTGGCGGTTCCCATGTTGAAAAAAAAATAATTCATTAGCACATCATCGAATCATAGTCACTTTACTTCGGCTTTCACTTCATTTTATAATATTTGCGCAGAAAACGATAAAGGTGCTTCGACACAGTTTACAATCTTTTTCTCAATTATATTCCCTTTTTGAAATTGCTTGTATACAGTAGCTTGAATGTCTCCTAAGAAGATTAATTACGCTTCGAGAACTGTAGCATTCAATCATATTAAAATTATATCAGAATTTTCAACATTATTTTATTTTTCTTAACAAAAAAGGAAACTAAGGTGGAAGATGCTTTTAAGGGATAAATTAATCTGCCTTTTATATTTATTGTTAAATTTCTAAACATGTACTCACCTAGAAAGGAATCAGTCTGTACCACGACCTTCTAATTATTTTTATAGGACATAATGGAGTGTAATAGGTTATTTCAATAAATAAAGCAGAGTTATAATGGTACCCTAATTAAATTTCATCCTAGTATACGACCGTCATAAGCCGAGATGTAGTAAAGCTTATTTTTGCCTCACCTGCCGTATGCGTAATTGTATTACGTACGTACTTGTTCAATATGTTGTTCTAATTAATAACCGGAATGCTATTTTCTTTGGTTTAAATGGGTTCAATATTGAAGAAGATAAAGCGATTCTTATAACTACGTATGAGTACGTTACATTAAACACCCTCCGTCATAAGAATAACCACCTGCCCCGGGAAAAAAGCGTCTATGTTGCAAATAATTTTGCCGTAATTTATCAGAAGTTACATTAAAAGATTTATTACGTTTAAGCTCGCTAGTGTATTGTCAGTTCTTTGGCAGATTTATTTGAAGTTGATAAATGACCTGACCACGAAACTTACCTCTCGTTTCAATGAAGAAAGCGAAATTCATACCTATCTATCAAATACACATATTCGGTTCATTGTATTTTTCAATTTCATCAAACAATTCACAACCGAGAATCATAATAACAAAAACGGGATCTATCTAAAGTCCGATTTTCCCGGCAAGGTAAATTATTTATTCATTCAAATCATTGGTGCGAAATTCAATTTCTAAAACCCAATTAAGGGAGTAGCGCTTAGTTTTCATTTCAGTGCCATCTAAATTAATTACAATCTCAGTAATATACAACCAATGATGTTTATGGATTAATTATTTAGGTGGTCTTGTGCGAAAATAGTGGCTGGTATTATTAGATACTGGAAATAACTAATTCGTTATTGTCTCTCGGAATTAGACGCAAGAAAAGCATGTCTCTGTTGACTAAATCCGTTTCATTGAAAGTTGTTGAATACGGGACATTGTCACAAGTATAATGAAAGTGAGATCGTTACTTTTCATTAGTGAATTTGAATTTACAAAAATCGGGCAACTGTCTGGGCGCAACTTTATTAAGTTATGGGTACGAGTCCAGAATGTGTTTAATGCTGAGATGCGGTGTAGGTTACTATGCGACCGACAATCTAAAAAATTAACGTTTCTAATTACTCTTTAGGTGGTCAGTCGCATAGTATCCTACACCGCATCTCAGCAAATTAAAATCAGAATTTTTTCATTTCCATACCCTCCTACCATCACTTCTACATCGACATTTTTTTCTCCGCTAGAGGTCATATATGTATGTATGATACAGTGTTAGAGTATATGTATAAAAATTTGTTTTTTTTTAAATTGATTGTCCCTCCTACAGAAATCAAATTATATCTTCCTGATATAAGTGAGTCAAAAGATATTGTAATTCAAAGTTTTTCAACCCCAACCCATACTTCACCACCCCCTAAAAATTTTTAATTTTTTAATCTCCTAGTCTCGGTTGTAACGACTCGAATTGCTGGGGTAGGCTCATCGGGCGCCAGGGGTTCGTTACAAACATTTCTTGTTTTGACTTCAACTATTTTATTATATAAAGGTTATAATTCATTATATAATTCGGTAAATTTAATAAGTATTTGGTATTATTTGTCTCATACGCTTCGGTTTTCCTCGGTCCTATAACGTCTCTGACTTCGTTATCCTCTCGTTGCTGCTCGGCTCGGTACTTCTCGGGTGCTTTGCGTTGTTTTGTGCGTTTCTTGCGGCATTTGCTACGCCGCATTGCGCTGACTGGCGTCGTTCCGTTTGTCTATGGTCCTCACAAGTTCGATGTTGCTCGCTTGACTCGGCATCCTCCCGCTTTGCTTCTTGTTCCTCTGTGTTGCCTCGACCCCTCCTGTCTACGTCCCTTGGTGTCGCCTGGCGCTTCTTGTTCCTCTGTGTTGCCTCGACCCCTCCTGTCTACGTCCCTTGGTGTCGCCTGGCGCTTCTTGTGCTCAATGTCTTCGACATCCCCTGTCTACGTCGCTCCTGGTGCATTGCGGTGCTTGCCTTCTTCTTGCGATTGTTTCCCGTAGTTCTGGCGTTGTTCGTCGTACTGTCCGTGGCTGATTGTAGCTCGGCTCTTGGCACGCCTCTGCTTGCCTTCCTTCGGTCTCTGTGCGCCATCTCATGCTTGTGTCCTTTTACGTTACGTCCTTTCCGGTCCAACTTGTGTTGTGTTGCGTTGTTCTGCGTGTCGTTGTTCTGCGCGTTGCGTTGCTCTGTTGCCCTACGTGTTTTGTTACTCTATACGTGCGTAGCTTCCTTCGTTGTCTTGATCTGTGCGTACCGTCACTCTGTGCGTTGCTGCGTTGCGTTGCTCTGCGTGCTATGTTACTCTGTACGTGCGTGGCTTCGCTCGTTGCCCTGCTCTGTGCGTACCGTTGCTCTGGAGGTTGCGCGACTCTGTGCGCGCTCTGCTCTGTGTGTTGCTTCTGTTGTGTCGTTCTGCGTTGTTCTGCGTGTAGTCGCTCCGTGCGTGTCGTTGCTCTCTGTGTCGTTGCTCGGAGTGTCGCGTTGTGTTGCGTTGCTCTGTGCGTTGCTTTGCTCTGTGCGTTGCCGCGTTGCTCTGTGTGTCGAAGTTCTGCGCGTTGCATTACTCTGTGCGTCGTCGTTGCTCTGTGCGTTATTTGCTCTGAGTGTCGTTGCTGCGTTGCTTTGCGCGTTTCGTGTGCCGTCGTTGCGTTGCTCTGTGCGTGGCGTTGCGTTGTCCTGTGCGCGGCGCTGCTCATGGTGCAGCGTTACTCTGCTGACCTGCGCTTCGTTGTGCGTCGTCGTGGCGTTGCGCTGCCCTTTGTCCTGAGCGCTGTGCTGCGTTGTGCGTCGTCGTGCCGTTGCGTTGCTCCATGCGTTGCGTAGCGGTGCTTCCTCCGGACCTCGGTTACGCGGGCCTTCTTCGTCGCTGCCTCGTTGTTGCGTCGTCAGGGTCCCGCTGCGTTGTCCTCGGTGCCGCTCGTCTGGTGCTCACTGTGTCGCTGCTTTGCCTGGACCTCCGTCGCTTGCGCTGGCTGAGTTTGGCTCCGTGTGTGTATATTCACGGTAACCGGTTGGCCGTTCTATATTTTATGCGAACTCACAAGAGCCACAGACCCTAAATAGATTGGCATGGCCGGGGCAAGCCGTACTCTACCGTCGAGACTTTCGAGACTATGTTTGGCGAACTCACAAGAGCCACAGACCCAAGCCATAGGTCGATTTCTCGGGCATGGCGTTAGTTTTCACTTTGGGAGGAGTTTTTAGGCTCGACCCGCGGCTACTAACTACGCCGCCAACTAGACAATTTGTGTTCGATCGCTTTGGACTATATACGGACCAGAACATGCACTGGCTGCGAATTATATCGCATATGTAAAAAAATACATGAAGTTCATATTATACCATGCTTTTCGGTATTTTCGTTTCTTAACATGGTCGTTGTTGTAAGCGGAAATTTACCCTAAGATTTCCGTCCTTACACGGTTAAGACAACCACAAAGTTTCAACCATCTGACATCAATTGTTCAGGAGATATGGATTTTAGAATGTTTAAATCCTAGCATTCAAGTGTTTTGGACGCATAGTTTCCCCTTCACCCATTCTACCTACCATAGAAATGTCAGTTTAATAACTCAAGGAGTTTGACAGGTACGCGCCTTCAAACATTTTTGCGTACAGCGTACGGCGGACGACGGACAGACGGACATTTTTTTTTGCTTTTTCGGGGTTTACTAGTCCTAAAACGTAAAAATACAAAATATCAGGGTAGCAAATTGTTTTGAAATTTCAAATCGAACCCAATACATGCTTTTAATAGTTGTTAAAAAGTAAGAAAATAAAAGTCTTTCAAAACACGTGTTCATGAATATTGGGCGATAACTTCACAACGGAAATTTTATAGCTGAAGTTAAATGTATGATTATGAAAATAAAGCCCGTTCGTTACTCCTTCGTGTAGCTGCCATACACATGTCTTTACTCAAATTTTAGAACTCACTATATCTCAAATAATCATTGAACCACGAATTCAAAATTTTTAATTTCAATTAGATTTGAGTGAAAACAAAGTTCTGGTTTACTGGTCAATGAAATCATTATACTCCTTCCGGTAGTTACCATACAAAAAGTCGCAAAAAGTTTCCTATAACTTTTGAACGTCAAGCTAGTAATTTGAAATTTGTACACATATGTATGTAGATATATGGTGCCAGATAAAAGAATAAATATGTTGGAAATTAAGTGAGTCCTTCGTGGATATTCCATGGGAAAAAGAAAATTATGATTTCCAGATTTAAAAATCAGTTTCTAACAATTTCGTTCCATTCAAGATTCTAATTAAAATATCTTTCGAATTTGTGGAACTCACTAAACCTCTTGAAATTATTTGCCCACGAAGTTAAAATTTTGTACAGCTCAGTTTTCTGTTAGAATTGACATCGATTTTATCAGAGAGAAATTCCTTCATTGCTTAGGGTATCTCCCATACAAATGTTTTTAATCTTAAAGATACCCAGGGGGCTAATAAGATCGTTATAATTATAGGTTGTCAGCCTCATATTGTAACCTCCATCGCAGCTATACCATATTTTAGACTTTCATCCTAAAAATAAATTAGTAAGTAGGGTCCAGACTGAGCAGATTTTTTAGACTTAGATATTCAGCGAATTCTGTGTTCGCTCCATTTACTGAAAATTAAATTTCGTTCTTTATTATTAAAAGTTTCATGACTAAACTATGTGTATATGTACCACAAAATAAAAGGCTCATATGAGCTCTAAATAATAACAAAATTGCAGCATTCATAATATATTTTACATGAGGGGGTCAGTGGTACATATTTTTACAGCCCATTTCACTACCATCTTCATTCGGTCACGTATTGTAGTTCTTTATAGATTTATGACGGAAATAAAAGTACATCACCACTCAAGTGGTAAAACTTTTTACAGTTTGCATAAAACGTATCTATACTTGAGGTATTTACAACTCTCATGGTACTTACCTACATTACAAGCTAACGTCTGACTGGGTCTTGGTCCAATGAAATCTAATGATAATGAAGAAGAAACCCTACTTATTGCACAATACTGTGGTTAAATAATTTTCTTCTTCTCAATGCACAGCTAGAACATATTATGAGGCGTTGATAAATAGCACTTTTAACTTTCCGAAACGAGAACTTTTGTTGCACGGGCACTTTCTTGAAACGTGCCATTCAAAACTAAATCACTTTTAAGACCAAGTAGAAAAGGCATCAAAAATTTCAATGAACTCTTAATAAGCGTATTCTTTTTCGCTCTTAACCGGTGAAGAGTAGCTAAGCTAGTTCAGTTTATTGAATCTTGGAGGTTAAGTGGTGAACCTAGTTCACACCTTAGAAATGCTGAGTTGAATTCATGGAATGAACTACCAGACATGTTTTCATGTCTTCTCATCGTATATTTTTTACACGCGGTGTAGTTTTCAATTGTGCTTACTTTATTTGGTTCGTGTACGTCTCCACCAAAAATATATTGTACAATTTATGAACGGCAAAGAATGAATAAACTAGAAGCAAAACTGACAGATTTCGCTCATTTCTGTTATGGAACGTTCTTCCGAATTAGTTCGTTCGCGAACTGCACAAGCCTTTGAACAGAGTATAGACCTTCAATTTAAGATAGCCCCAAACAAAGAAGTCTAGAGCCGTTCAATCGCATGATATTGGTGGCCAGTTCACGTTGCCGCCGCGCGATATAGCCATGCGTTCAAATCATTCGTGCAGAATGTCCATTGTGGTTGTATGGAACGTAGGTTAAAACCACATGTTGTTGGTATCTACATCATCCAGTTTAGGCCACAAGAAGTTGTTTCGAAGTTTCATTTAGAAAGATGTTGCTTCGAAACATCATTTTGGAAAAAGTGCGGACCAATGATTCCACCAGACCAAAATCCGAACCAAACAAGGACTTTCTAAAATCGGCTACAGACTTCTCCTGCTTTTCTTGTTTTTCGCATTTCGCGAGGTTCTCGTCTTGTTTCAAGAAACACATGCACCTTGCGAGAACACGAGAAAGAATTGTACACACAATTCGCAAGTTTCGCGTTCTCGTGCTTTCTCTACATTTCGTGAAGTTCTCTTTTTTCTGAACACCTGCTAGTCCAAACTTTTGACATTAACCACAAAAAACCAAAAACTCACGAGAAAGTCAAGAAAAATCGTCTCGCGAATTTTTCGTTACGCATGAATCGCGAACAGCGGAAGTCGAGAAACTCACGAAAAACCTGTATACACAATTCACGAGAAAGACGCGAATGACGCGAAATAGACGAAACGCGATAAGTCTGTAGTCGGCTTTAGAATGCATTTGGTGCTGGTGTATCTCGTGTGGATTGGTATCATCCCAAATTCGACAGTTTTGATTGTAAATTGCCGATCCATTCATCAAAAAATTGGCATCGTCACTAAAGATGACTTTTTGGTGATGGTTTTTGAATGGAGCACTGATTTTGAAAAGAAAATTTTAATGATTTGCACACGTTGTAACACGGTATTAACCTACCGTTGATAATTTTCGATACACTACTGAACAAATTTTGACCAATTTGACAGATTGAAAATTCACCAAAGAATAATTTGACAGATATTGCTTAAACAACATGGCCGCTAACCTAACAAATTTTGAGCGACCTTATTGAACCATTTCTGATCTGAAACCCCAATAAGAAATCCGCGACTGTTGATTAATCGCTGTCTTTGGGGATATGATAGTTGGAAAACCTTCATTGGATAGTCCAGTTTTATAAGACTGTGTTGGACTAGGTCCAAAAGAGCTGTTTCGTCATCGAAAGGCATAGATTCGTCAGAGTGCCTACTATCCGAAACATCCTGACAGGTAGTGGTTTTGCTGAAGATTATTCTATATAGCGATATCGAAATCTATTTTATTATATGCAAACTATGTATATTCGAAGGAAATTATTGACTTCGCATCCTTGTTCTAAAGGTAAGGATGCGATGTGGTATATGATTGATGGATGTTGATGATGATGATTGTCTGTAGGAATACTAGGAGAAATAAATTTTAAGGAAGGGTCACTGATGTGCGGGAGTGGTTTTGGAAAACTTTTGATTACGAGAATTGCGGTACCAAATTCAATATGTATATGCAAGTCGACGAATTAAGATTAATGAAAACTATTTTTTTTCATATCTGGAACTGGGAAAATTACCGAAAGTAAAATTTTCCTTTCTCAATGACTTTCACCTGAGAGGCGCAGAAAAGATCACATTGATTTCTAAAATTAACGACTGAATAGGACTAATATATCCTAGAAAAGGGAGGTAGTTTTTTTTATTTCAGAAATGACTTATTGTAACAAGTTGAAACTAAGTATGTTTCTGTAGATGTACTCTAGAGTTGAAAAAAAAGAGTTTTCACGAATTTCGTTATTATTTTTGATACGTCGAGTTTTCAATTAAATTTCACTTCTGCGGACTCTTTATTTAAGCGGTATCACGTATAAACTAAAGAAGAAAAGTACAAAATGGTTTATTTAAAACGAAACATGAATCAAATATAGATAAAATAGTTTTTATATTCAGGTTGTTACAATTTTTAAGTTCTTCATCACTATCAAATTGAAAGTATGTACCTACTGTATTTCGAGTTTCATTTATCAGCACATATTTCTATAATAGAATATTTATATTTGTTGGCTACAAATTGTAAATCGTTGACTTATACTTATCTTGTAAAAACAAATATATAATATTGCTTAAAAATTAAAATCACAATATTAATAATAATTTCTAACTGTCATGTCCTCTCTCTTTCATCATATTTTATAGTTCAAGTTCTATTTTATTATTATTGCACTTAATTCTTAATAGTAGACGGTAGATTGGATTCCCCATTGATGTAGTTTACCTGAAAGAGAAAGAAAATATAAGTTAGACTTTATTTTTTTCGTCTAGATCACAAAATTATTGCATTTGAAAAGAATATTTCGTGTATTAAAATTAGACTTGTAATAAGCATAAATCCTTAAATATTGTAAGGAAATCTAACTTTGCCTAGATCTATTGAGATGGTTTATCGCCACAGATTTCGTGGTTTTAAATCCACACAACGGCCAAAGTTAGCGCACTGCTTCGAGTGGTTGGCTGTCATATAAATGTTCTCAAAGGACATATCCAAAAATATTGGTCTAGAGCACATTTATCTACAACTTTGAAATTTGGTATAATTGTATATTCAGACTACGAGATAACCGAGTTTAAATTGAGTTAAACGTGTTAGAAACACTTCCCTAACGCATTTACGAAAATACGTACCTACAACGCGTTTAACCGAAAACATGCAGGTTCTGCGACCCTAAATTAAACTTTGCAAGAAACTATTTAATGCTGTAGAAACTCAATGTTGCAACGACTGCATTAGCTAATTAATTCCCTTTTCATTACTGCAATATAAATATTTTAGTTTAAAGTAATTTAGAAAGCATAAATTGGCTAAACAAATACAGCTAAATATCTACTTGTGACAACAAACCACATCGAGCTATCATGTATCCAAATAAAACCAGTTGCCTAGTCTGAACACTACTTTTTTAACACGTTTATTTTGCCTACTTAAGCGCGTTTAAAACGCATAGTATATACTGGGTGTAAGTTGAATATGTTTAATATGAGTTTAGAATTGGAATGAAGATTTCTTAGTAAGTGCAAATCCTCTAACCCTTCAGAGATCTTGACTTATATTAGACAATAACTTCAAAACACAGCTGAAAAATGGAAATTTCACCGAATTTAATACTTCAATGCTGTGCCAAACAAACTCTATTAAAAAAAATGTGCATTCGTCTACATCACTCCTCTTAAAAGTAATATTAAATTTGCTATTGAGCGAAATCTCTTCATATCTCCAGGTTTTGTAAAATACAAAAGTCCTCAAAACATGTGCTCAAAATACGTTTAATTTTCCAATGGTTTCAAGAAAAGGGAATCTTCTTGAAAGTTCAATCAGGGCGTGAGGAATCAATACGACCGTCAGTATGTCTCCCTGAGTATGAAACCGCATTATTTCTCTAAACTAAGACACAGGTTGATCGTGTGATTTGTATCAACCAATTTTTTTTACGTGAATTCCCCTCTAATGAAAGAAATATCATTTGTTACTCAGGTGACAGACTTTCTTATCTCAGTCAGTCATCAAAAAAACACAAACTTAGGTGAAGAATACCAAAAACTCTTGAGTTTTTAGGCCACTAATAAGAAGTAAAATTAAATTAGATAGGTACCTCACCTAACGTAAGAGATGGAATAAATTGTGAAAACGTATGTAACATCTTTATTTTTTTTTATAGAACGCTCTGACTATTTGTGGGGATTTTCATATTTAGAGTCTAGATAGAACATAGAGTATTATAAGCTTAATCTAGTCTGAAAAGGTTGAAAGGTTGTTACACATATGTAGAACTAAGCCTTGGACGAAAAAATATTATATTAGTCCATGGATCTTAGGTCCAATTGGTAAGGAGTGTTTTCGGTCTGAGTTGTTTGGCGGTAAAAAATTTCTCCCTACAATACCTTAACTTAACTTTAAAACAATATATAACACACATAATAAAAATAATACATAAGCACCTTATATAATCCATGAAATTAACGAAAATCATGAAATCTACTCTTAGGCGTTTAAAAATGATTGACCGATCGCTATATGAGAGTTGGCGGAAGAAAAAGTTGTAACGTTTATGTTATCCTAAATTTAGATAGATCGATATTTCGATTCAACATAATGTTTATAAAGGTATTTACAGAATATTTCTGTTCGTTTTAGTACTAATAAGCCCAAAAAAAACAAAAAATGTCAGAAAACTTTGGATTACAATATCTTCTGAACTAATTACACCAGGAAGATACAATTTAGTTTCTGTACATGGGATTGCAAAAGGAGTCTACTGAAAATAAACTTTTTTTGGAGAAGGAGGTGGAGCACAATAATGGGGAGACAGCTATTTCTCAAAAATAATAATAGTATAGGAATAAAAAAATAGGATTTTAAAATTTTTATAGGAGTTAAGGGGGTCGTCTAGTGTGAAGGCAGTTTTTTTAATGTTTTTTTGGGGAATTTTTGTTTTACAAACCATTAAAATAAAATCATTTATAAACTATATATCATTTTTAGTAACATTTAAACAAACTTTGTGAATTTTTTGAAGTCATTATATAGAATATAGTCGGATATACACCGAGCTAGTATTTATAACGAATATCGTGGAAAAATATGCATTCTATTTTCACAGATAATTTTTTTTGCCCCCCTTCTGAATGCCAATACATATTTATATTTTTTTTATCCAAATTTCTTTTCTAGTTATTTTACATATACACACCAAGTTTCAACATTGTAGCCTAAGCCGTTCTATATATAAAGGAAAACCACCCCACACCCGTACCACACTACCCTTAGGGGTCGAATTTCAAAAAACCTTGAAAACCTTTCTAGGTATTCATACGAAGAATCTGTAGAATAAAATTAAATTTAATGTTTGGGACGAGCTAGTAGATATGACGAAAATCGTGGAAAAATATGTGTTCTATTTTCACAGATAATTTTTTTTGCCCCCTTCTGAACGCCAATACATATTTGAATTTTTTTTAATCAAAATTGCTTTTCTAGTTGATTTACATATACACACCGAGTTTCAACTTTCTAGCATGAACCGTTTAATAGTTAGGAAAAACACCCCCTACCCTCGTACCATACTACCTCTAAAAAAATTATATTTTTCCAACATTTTAATAAGGTTTAATTAGCGCTACTTCTGGTAAAAATTCTAAGCATCTATCTTATACTGATCTTGAAATATGAAATGTGTTTCATTTGAAAAATTCTTATCCCCTCCAGTTCTATGCTCCACCTCCCACTTAAAAAATTTTACTTTGATCAATCTTTATTTGTCGACCTTAATATCCAAACCGAATTTTATTTTTCTAGAGCAATTGGTTCATGAGATATCGTAATCTAAAGTTTTTCACCTCCCACTCCCATACACAACTTCCCCCACCAAAATTTTTTTTTTCAATCTGTTTTCCTAGTATAACTTCATATATTTCTTAAGTTTGAATATGGTGCCATTAACGGTTTTGGAGATATGGATTTTAGAATGTGTCTATCTCGCCTTTTTTGTGTTTCGGACGCATTATATTTCCCCCCACTCCCATACCCCTTGATCAATATTGACAATTTTTATGCAAATGGGTCTACTGTCAGAGCTCTATAGAAATTTCAAGTTTCAGCTTCCTATCATAAGCGGTTACTGAGATCTAGAAACCAAAATTTTCGGTCTAAAACACTTTCCCCTCCTTCCCCTCACACCCCCACCCCTAAACATTTGGTCACTTCAAGGATCCTATACGTAAAAAATCAGTATCTCAAAGCGTTTGGGAGCTACGAGCCTCCAAACGATTTTGCGCACGGCGGACAGACGGACTGAACATTTTTATTGCTTTTTTCGCGTCTACTAGTTATGAAACGTGAAAATAAAAATTTTGAGGGTCTCAAATTTTTTTTTTAAAAAAATCAATCACAGTAGGTAATTAATTATTAAATTAATAAAGTAAAACCAAACGCAATTTTAATCGTGAGACTTGAGGCTCTACGTGTAACTAAAATAAAGTTAGAATTCCAAAAAATAATATTTTTTTTACGCTTTACAAAAAAATTCAATTTTTCGTATTTTTTTGCGGTCTATATAGCTGATAAAAAGAAAACTAACCAAGCAATCTTAATTATTTTAGTTCACCGTGTAGTTATATATGTATTAAAGATGGTGTATAAATTTGAGCAGAATCAATCAAATAGTTTTTGAGATATCATGGCAACAGTTTGAAAAAATCGTGTTGAAAGTTGTTACATATAATTTATATCAAAAAAATGACCGATCGACCTGATCGACCGACGGCTGTAACTTTTCAACGGCTTCAAATTTCGAAAAATTCTTTTACCCACGTCTTCTATACATGTTTTAGATGTGATTTATGAAAAAAAAAATTGATTTTTTTGATCTGACACACTAGACGACCGCCTTAAGGAAAACAATTTTGGATGTGTGGGCGTTGGGGGTGATGGTGAAAGGGGGTAGAAAAGAAAATATTCTGATTTTTATTTCTCGAAAACCGTAATGAATACGGGGGTGGTTTTAATATCTCAGACACGGCTTATGCCAGAAAGTTGAAAACTAGTATATATATATACATACCTATGTAAGTAGATGCGCTAAGATTTTTATTGGCGCATACTGAAGGCGGGCCGCATTGGTGTGCGACGGATTTTGCTTGCGGATTGCTTTGTAAGCGAATTTCTTCGCGAGCAGAATTGCGTTCCGGCTTATTCCACTCCGTTAAATCACAGTGGACGCAGCGAAACAGATGGGTTCGGCACTTTCCGTTTCCCGTGATCCATCCCAAATGGACACAGAACAAAAACCGCGCCGCACCGTTGCGATGCGGACGGCTCTAGTGGACGCTTACCTTGGTAGGCGTAAATTCGACCAAATGAAACGCGTAACGAAAAACAAAACAAAACAGCATGTGATCAACTGTATTGTATGGCTGCGTGTAACGCATTATTTCAAACCATAGCGTATAGTTAGCTCTCAAGTTCTCATTGTGTGATGTGAATTAAAAAAATTCAACATAATTTTTCACTGTTCATGTTCACACCATCTCATACCAATCTCAATGGTGTGTAACTCATTGTTGGGTTTTTTAATAAATCATAGTTTACATATTGTTTAATTTCCTGTGTTTCGAAGTTTACAATTAATATTTGAACAACGCCGGCACCTCGCTCTCTGTCCCACTGATACATTTTCTCTCTTTTCCTTTCGCAATAATTTATAATTTACAACGCCATATTTTACAATTATATTAATAACACTATGGGAAAATCAAACGCACAAAAGTGGAAAGAATATCGAGAACGATTACGTGACCAAAGAGCTCGTGTTGGACAGTATATAAAAAGGAAAACACAAAAAAAAAATCAATTATCAATCAGAACTGTGCATCCGTATCGAACAGGGTCTTAATCTGAAGTGCCAATCAGATTGAGTGGTGATCAAAATCGATTTTTTTAATCATAACAATATTGAAATAGAGAGTGGGACAAGGTGAAACCCGTAACAACTCGAAAAGAAATCCGAAACATCCTTTGACTTGAAGAAAAACAATTGATGTTGTGTTTGCAAGGAATTTTGCTAATCTAAAGTATGTAAATTCATATATCATATTTTTTATTTCATAAACCCATTGTATGTATCATTTTTGAAAAATGGAATTGATGAAAAAATATTTTGTGGACACAGATCAAAGACGAAGTTTGTTTTGATATTCATCCAACCTAATCTCACTTCATGAAACCGAATTTCGATGAAATTACTTTACGAAAATTTGGTTAAAATGACTTTACGAAAACTTCGTCTACCAAAGAGATGAAAAAGTTTCACTTTTAATGCGTGAGATTTCGCGCATATTTTTTGGAAAGTTTTTTTTTTTCACAGGAATACCTCCTTGTAAGATATACATACCTACAAATATCGAAATCAATAATTTTGTACCCCCAAAACCCTCCCCCGCGCACGGGCCTGCGTATACAAATCATAATATCGTCAATATCACCAGTGCATCACCCAATAATGTGCATATAGTACGTAAACGAGCTGATATCAACGTTATACGTCCAACCTGTTTCCCTGTATAAAAATTAGATGATTTTAGCTGATACAGTCTTCTTTTAACTTCCATCAGCGCCAGCTATTAATGAAATCAACTTGAATTTCTATGAATGATAGTTGCGGCTTTTTACATTCTTGCGTCATGCCACACAGCCGGTTAAATAATTGATCTATTGTTCTGTGATTGATATATCGCACCCCGGCAAGAAAACTGGCATAAATAAAAAAATTTTCATTTTGAGGTTATGTCAGTTATAACTTGCACGAAAACGTCATATCTCTAACTCGCAAATTAATCAACAAAAAAATTATAATAATGGAGAAGCCAGAAAAGTGACATACAGGCCTATTCAGGACCGAGTCACAAGTCACAAAGTAGGTCGAGAGTCACAATTTTGTATGAATTTTAAATTAATTGTGACTTTTGTGACTTATAACTCTGGTCCTGAATAGGTTTGTAGGTCTGGGTAGCTTAGTGGCTAGAGCACTTGCCTCCGGTGCACCTGATACCAGATTTAAATCTGCGGGCGACAAGTAATTGGATTTTGATTAACGTTTCACGGAATCGAGATACAAATGTCTCATGAAATGTCAACTAAATACAGCGTTTATCCACTTTAGTGGAGATAAAAATGAAAAATCGGACAACTGCAAAAAAATTTCAAATGTGCTGGTTTCAAATGAAACACACATTGTCCGTACTCAAGATAATGGATGTTTGTGTTAGTTCTTATACAGTGACTCTATTCTATAGAATATGATAAAATTTATTTGTCAAAAATACTTATCTGAAATATAAAAGGATGGATTTACTATTTCAATATAAGTCTTATTGATTTCTTTAATGTGTTATTTCTTAATTACTCCAATTTTGAGTTATGTCACTTTTCTTGCCGGGGTGCGATATGTTATGTCCCCTATTGAATCACTCTTTAAATCAAAATAATACATACGTAGGTATGATGCCGTGCCGTTTGAAACTTAATCTTTTCTACTGCCATTTTTATATCTACTTAAAAATTGTATGCTCATACTTACCGGGGCTTGAATTATCGTACTAGTACAGTGAGCTCAGTTGACTTGCCATTGTCCGTTACGGTTGAGTCCAACCCTCTATTTTTCTTCCCGATTACGTTTTGCCCAATTTGTGAGAGTTCTACACTTGGTCGACGCCTTTTATCATTTGCCCTGCCATTTAAATCTACGTTAGATGATTCTGAACTACGGCATAACAAATCCTTAAATTCTTTACGGAAATTTTCGTTAAGCCATCCATAGAGTAACGGATTCGAACACGCCGAACTCATACCAATCATATGACAAATAGCATAGCCAACGAGAAGCGGTTGTGTTACGGCATGCTTCGACAAATATATGTCGGCATACAAGTTGAAGAAATTTAGTGGCATCCATGAAATTCCAAAGATTACAGCAATGCTAACAAGTAGGCAATTTGTCCTTTTCATGCGTCTACCGCGCTCCACACGACGTTCCGAAGTGGTATTAATGGCTGCGACACCAACCGGAATGCGATTCTTTAGCTTGTGGTAAATGCGGAAATAGGCGGCGGACACTATCAGAATTGGCAATAAGTACTGGAAAAATAAGGAGAACGCCGAATAATAGACGCGACCATGTTCGATTGGCCAATCTTCGATGCAATAAGCGACGTTATCGATTCCGTATTTATTCAGAGGAATTTCGTAGTGAACTAGGCGCTTGAACAGAAACATTGGCGAGGCCAGTAACAAAGCCAATGTCCATATGCCCGTTAAAATTCCCACAGCGCCCATAAACTGCAGATTGTCACGCGTCGGATACACAATAACCTGAAACGAAGAGTAAAACATTAAGTTAACAAATGTGATATAAAAACAGCAAATTGGAGCAAATAATGCTATTGGAAATAGAAATACGAGTAGTTGCATGCATAATTAAAGCGGAAGAAAGTTTATCGAATTTCAATGTATGTAGATAAAGGTTGGTTGCATTTCACTATCGTTATTAGCTCGTCATACGAAATAAAAGTGAGACAGATTATACAGTACAATTTACCAACTAATTTCAAACTTCTATCTCAATCTTAAGCCTATCCAAAATATTTATGAGTTCGGTCTGACCAGTCTAGTAGATTTTTGAAGGGAATCTAACTAGAATTATAAAATCTTCACTCGAATTCTTAAGTTGTCGTGTGATTCTAGAGACGTACAGACGGGCGACCGACAGATGAATGGACAGCAAGTTGATTTGATCTCATCTATAGTATATCTATAATAAAAAGTTACATATTGTTGCGAGCTAGGGGTTCACCAGGATTTATAGTTAAACAGAATTCGTTCGAAATCAATAATAGAGCTTAGTTATCCGCATTCAATAATCGCACGACTGGCAACGCTTTCCGATGCTTTTTGATCACTGCTTGATCGCTGCTACCATAGAAATATACATATGTAGTGAAGATGATCCTGTTTTGAAGCCGGACTATTTCTCGTAAAGGACCGCTGATATTCACTATGCTACTAGCAGCATCTTATTCACATGTATGTTATACTCCTGTTTTGAAAAGAAAAAACTTTAACCTTTGAATACTGGGTTACTATTTGCATTTCACTGCCACATGGCATGAAACGCTTCATGCAAAAACCTTCAATTTTGCATCAAAATACTTCAAAGTGCTTTATACAGAAACGGCGTCTTGTCATCTCCGTTATTTATATCTGATGTCGTTACCTAGAATAAACTTATTGCATTCAAGCTTTGAAACGCTTTCATACTGCATGTGTTTAGTCAAGAGCTTTCTCGCATATTCGGTGGTGTATGTAGAATGTTTGAGAGAGCTACGGAATATAGAAGAGTGAGAAGAAAAATATTCGAGAAGAACATGCATATACTGAAGTTTCTATTGTAGTAGATTTTGTGAAGCAGTTTCCATTTCAGTGGATATTGTGAAGCGTGGCAACACCACCTTAATTTTTTTCGAAGATCGATTGGTGTACGATAGTCAATTAAGGTAGGACTTTCTTGCAGGAACATCAGATTCAAATTTCATAGAAAATAGTTATTGTGAAGATCAAGCTTCGGCATAGTAGATATATGAAACAGACCAGAATTACACAATGTATTTGAGGAGCCTACGGAATTTAGTTAAATTAATAGTATTGTAAAAGTGTTGAAATTTATCAAAAGATTTTGAAGGCTTTGTAAATGGAATTTGTTTAATAGAGTCTTCTTAAATAGGGAGCGATTGTAGATGGTGGACTACTGTCTAAGTTCCGGATCAGTAGGAAGCAATAAACGAAAACAGAACTTTTTAAAGAATTCACGAAAGAATTCATAAACATGATACATGAAACAATACTATATGTTACAAAGTATTGTGATGAATAAATAAATGTTGAAAGAGAGATTTAATTTCTACTATGACTGCGTCCCGAAAATGGTAATTGGTTGTTGAAGGGTGTAAGTAGCATCGGCGCTTCAGTGGGACCGCGTTTTTAACAATTCTTCCAACTGTGTCATGCAAAATAATAAAGTAACGCACCGAACTGATTTTTATCACACTTAGGTTTTCTATATTTTAAAAACGAAAAATTTTTCATTGACTAGATTTTATAAACGACATCGTGAAAAGCACCCATCTCTTTTTTGACTCAACAAAAATAACTTGTTTTCAGCAGAATTTCCGTTCAATTAATGCTAAAAGCTTTTCGGTTGATTTGAAATTATATCCTTTTTTCGACCGAGCTTTAAAATTTTAATACAATTGTACACCAAGCCCTGTACAGATTATTGTATCAAGAGCGCAGCCAGCAGGTAGTGAATCAATTACCGACAGTACTAAGCAGTAAATCCTATTATAAATTGGGTGCTCATTAAATAATCCATTCTGTATATAATTCAATTACGAATTTACGATAATGGTAAATCCATAAAAATTTCTTCTCTAATACCTACTTCCGCATTTACAATTGAAATAAAAAGTACAATTACCTACAAATCAAATGTGCTACCATCTCGTTCGATTTACATTGTCAATAAAACGTCTTGCCGGTTTTATTGTCCACATTGCCCATATGATTTGCTTGATTAATTTATTGAAAACAGATTTTATTGGGTTAAATTTTAACAGTAAGGGATGCTGGTGTAAAGTGGACAGCAAGATAAAGTGAGCAGAACATTTTTAGGTTTCAATTACGAGATCTCTTTTAAAATAAATTATACGATAAAGCTTCACAAATTGTCTACAATGCCATTATAAACGCAAACCACTTTTATTACAGTTCCTTGTATTTTTCTCATACTACGATTAAGGCGACGTCTGATGTTAATATTATAGTAGTGTTTAATAATTGCATTAAAATGAAGTATTAGTGAGTTAAATTTGTTTAATCGGCGTACGTACTTGCTGTCTGGCGTTATTATCTTATTTTACAATTAAAAATTAATAGCAAGGTTAGAAGCTACAACAGAAAATCAACGCATCAATCGTGGGCTGAAATTGCGATAAAAAATAACGCAGTCACGATCGGCTCCAAGCCAATCGTATGATACTCTAGATGAAATACTGAACTCTTATTTATATTTTAGTTGAAAATATATCAAAAGAATGAGGAGTGCACAAACATTTATTACATGACTTTTTACTTACAGGTAGAAACAAGTGTATAGTGGCTACTCGATTTCTTGATTTATAGTGAGTTCCATAAATTAAGTTAGGACACTTTACAGAATTTTTGTATGGCGACTACATGAAGGACTTATGGGATATTTTGACTTTTGTATGACAGCTACCCGAAGGAGTCGACGGATGGCACCAACTAATGAACTCAGTCTTGCTTTTGATATAAAACTAATTCCTGTAAAATTTTGAATCCCTGCTTTAACTCGTACTGGAGCTGTAGTGGATTCTATAACTTGAATACATTTTTGAGGGACTTTTTTAGGCTGCTACACGAAGGACTCATTTGATTTGTATCATATTCGGAACTTTCGCTTCAAACATTGTAAACTTTTAGTATGCAAAATTTCAAGTTGCTATCTTGAAGCATTCAAGCAATAATTGTGAAAACGTGTTTCAAGAACTTTTGTATGTGAGGTACCCGAAGGAGTGAAAGGATATCGCCCATTAACGAACTTAGCCTTACTTTTTCCATTTTACAGGTTGTGACAAAATTTCAACTTCCTAGGTCAACGCGCTCTTGAGTTATCGTGCAAACGGACAGACGGACAGACTGACAGACGGACACACGGACAGACAATGGACAGCAAACGAATTTGGGGGTCTTGGCTCCAAATAAACATAAAATAATATAACTTTTTTTCGTCCGAGGCTCGGTTCTATGCGTTACAAACTTTTCGGGCTGGATTAAACTTAAATACTCTATGGTATATGATTTCATCTAGAGTATAAAAATACAATGGCTTTAGTTGCTGCAAAAAATTTGACCTAAAGAAAGATAGTAAATATTTTGGTGTTTCCAGGGCTACACAAAAATTCAGGAAAGGTTTTGATGCATTGAACTTAGAAAAACATTTTTTTGGCGTACGAATTAACTGAACTTAATTGAAAATTATTTTTATGCTATAAATGCTCTCAATAAAAATATTGTAATATTATTTGTTTTTCCAGAATTAATAATTTTTGTATAATTACATTAATATGACCTGTGAATTGTTTAATCTATTGTTATCAATTTAAAAAAAATTGCTACCCTGTAATTTTTTTTTACACGTTTTATGACTAATAAACACCGAAAAACCAAAAAATATGTTCAGTCCGTCTGTACGCCATCCGCCGTGCGCAAAATCGTTTGAGGACTTATAGTTCCCAAACCCTATGAGCAATTAAATTGAATTTTTTTCTGAATAGACAGGGCAGATCCCTTGAAGTGACCTCTTTTTGAGGGGTGAGGGGTGAGGGGGGGAGGTGGAGGAAGCGTGAAAAACTTTAGACTACGATATCTCACAAACCTATTGCACTACAAAAATAATATTCGGTTTGAGTATAAAACTTAACAAATAAAAACTCCTCAAAGTGAAATTCTGTAAAGAGGCAGTGGAACAGAAAACGGCATACTATAGACCGCATCCCAAAATATGTCTCAATTATGGAATTCATATTTGTGGCAGCACCATTACTATTCTAGCGCAACCCTATTCTATTCGGCTAGTTGTAACAGTTTATGACGTCAAAACATAGCAAAGCTGTGTCTCAATTGCTTTTTGGTTTGTGTCTTAACTAGTTTTCGAACAGCTGACCTATTAGTCAACCTTAAGTCCCGGCTCCTTTTGTTGCTGCGTATCGTATCACCATTGTGTATCATTCACTTGGCAGATACAGTGTGGATACTATACGAGTTTTCTTCTATGTTTGTATGAGAATGAGTGCGTTGCATTTCAAAATTTACGATACTCGTTTACAAGTTTATTTGTATCACATTTTGATACAGAACGAAGATCTGTTTGTTGTGTCTACTGATACGCACCGAGAATATGATACGCAGAAATGTAACAAATATACCGGTCTTAAGCAAATGTAAAAAAATAAAATTTTTCTGTTGAATTTAATTTATTTTTCATTTATGAGCCATTTTGATGGTTTAGCAAAGCTTTTTCTAAAGTGTTATAATATGATAGCTGTAACGTCAACATAAACGTAGACGAAGCAAAGTATTCGAACACGACCTAAGTATCGAATATGAAATAAATCGAACAAGTCTTTTGAGAAGCCACCATATAAAACTCTTTCCAAAAATGCAAGTTATACCCCCTACTAGGGTATTGTCGAGGGAACCGGCGCACATTTTTTCACAAATGATTTTCTTATGTAATCGTCTTTAAACCAATTTCATGATTTTCAATCCCCAAGGTTTTCGCAGATTTCAACATATTTTTTAGATCAGATGAGATCAAATTTATTTTTATTTACTACAGCTTCATATAAACCGATTAATATTTAATGTTCACATGTTCAACCCCAAGGGGATGTAAAAGGGATGCATACATTTTCGCAGTTTTCAGCATATTCTATCGAATTGTTGATATATCAGATTAGTTTTTACTTTCACGGACTTTTTTATAATCACCCACAAACACAGTCCAAGATTTTTGGATATTTAATCCCTAGGAAGTGTTTTTTTATTGCTATGGATGTGAATAAGTTCTCATTTAGTTGCTACTTGAAACTAAAAGACAATATTGTCAATGTCTAATTTCATATCTTGAGCTGAGTGAGTCATCAAAAAAAAAATATCATTTTTGAAGGACTTTTACTTGAGAGGTGTAGGAAGGACTCACCCGATTACTTACATATTCATCCTTTTTCTTGGTACCATTTAAAAATTAATGTGTACAAAATTTCAAATTCGTAGCTTGAAACTTTCAAAAGCTATCGGAAAATATTGTTGAACACGTGTCTTAAGGATTTTTTGTATGGGAGGTACGAGAAGGAGTAAAAGGGTTTCGCTGACTAGTAAACTCGAAATTGGTTTTCACTCAAAACTAATTTGTACAAAACTCTGAATTCACAGCTAAACGATTACTTGAGTTAAAGTGAGTTTCGTTATTAAGTGAAGACTTTTTGACAGGATAATTGCATGGCAGCTACACAAAGGACTATTAGGATTTTCTTCATAATCGTACATTTAGCTCACACTTTTGAAAAATTAACACACTCAAAATTTCCAAGTCGTAGTTTAAACTCTTATTTATTTATTTATTAATTTATTTACGAAATAAATTCTTACAATAATAATATACCTATATATAAAATAATGTTATTACAAATAGAAAAACATGAATAAAAAAAAAAAATTTTTAGCAACTAATACAGCTATGTGACTTGGAAGAGTGACTTTAATGTCACGAGATTAATATTAAATAAATCAATACAATGACTATATTTATTGCCAGTTCTCATTAGTCTTGACAGTGGACTATTTAGACCATATTATGAAGCTATCGGCCAATATTCTTGAACACGTGTTTTAATGACATTTTGTATGGCAGCTACCCGAAGGAGTGAGACGATTTTGCCCGTTAACGAACTTAACCTTACAAATTCAACCAAATACCAAGATTAAAAATTTCAAAATCCTAGGTCGAGGCGTTCTTGAGTTATCGGGCAGACGGACGGATGGACGTCAATCACATTTGAGGTTTTTGGCCACAAATAAACAAAAAATAATATATATATTACTTTTTTTCGTCCGAGGCTTGGTTCTATGCGTTACAAACATTTGGGCTGTATCAAACTTATAATACTCTATGTAGGTATATAATTTCATCTAGAATATAAAAAATCTGCCAACAATCTGGGCGTAACTTTATTATTTTTTCCGGCAGAAGTTAGGAACGCGTTCAATTCTGAAATGCGGTGTAGGCTACTATGTGACTGAAAACCTATCAAAAAGAACAAGATCATGGAAGTGAAAATCTGATTGGATCTGAGATATATGGAATAGTTTATGAAAAAGTACACAATCACTTTACACCCCCTTAGGGGTCAATTTTCAGAAAATCTTGAAAACACTTTCTTGGTATTCATATGGAGAATACATAGAATAAAATTAAATTCATTATTTGGGACGAGGTAGTAGATATGTCGAAAATCGTGGGAAAATATGCATTCTATTTTCACAGATAATTTTTTTTGCCCCCCTTCTGAACGCCAATAGATATTCGTTTTTTTTATTCAAAATTACTTTTCTAGTTGATTTACATATACACACCGAGTTTCAACATTGTAGCTTAAGCCGTTCCATATATAGGAAAAACACCCCCACTTGTACCACACTACCCTTAGGGGTCGAATTTCAAAAAACCTTGAAAACACATTCTAGGTATTCATACGAAGAATCCATAGAATGAAAATGAATTCAATATTTGGAAAGACCTAGTAGATATGACGAAAATCGTGAAAATATATGCATTTTATATTTATTATATTTACAAATAATTTTGTTTGCCCCCCTTTCTAAACGCCAATGAATATTCAAATTTTTTTTTATCACAATTATTTTTTTAGTTGATTTACATATACACACCGAGTTTCAACTTTCTAGCATGAACCGTTTAATAGTTGGGAAAAACACCCCCTACCCCCGTAGCATAATACCCCAAAAAAAAAAATTATTTTTCCAACATTTCGCTACTATAGCTTTATCTAAATACCAAGTTTAAGGCTTATATCATTACAGATTCTCTAGATATAAGCATCGGAACTTTTTCCTTTTCACCCTCCCCCTCTACACCCTCAACGCCCTACTAGGGTTTAATTAGCGCTACTTCTGGTAAAAATTCTAAGCATCTATCTTAAACCGTTCTTGAGATATGAAATGTGTTTGATTTGAAAAATTCTCATCCCCTCCACTTCTATGCTCCACCTCACACTTAAAAAATTTTACTTTGATCAATCTTTATTTGTCAACCTTTATACCCAAACCGAATATTATTTTTCTAGAGCATTTGGTTCATGAGATATCGTAATCTAGAGTTTTTCACCCCCCACCCCCATACAAAACTTCCCCCACCCAAAATTTTTCCTGATTCTGTTCTCCTAGTATAACTACAAATATTTTTCAAGTTTGAATAGTGTGCCATTAACGGTTTAGGAGATATGGATTTTAGAATGTGTCTATCTCGCCTTTTTTGGGTTTCGGACGCATTACATTTCCCCCCACTCCCACACCCCTTGATCAATATTGACAATTTTTCTGCAAATGGGTCTATAGAAATTCCAAGTTTCAGCTTCCTAACAATAGGGGTTACTGAGATCTGGAAACCAAAATTTTCGGTCTAAAACACTTCCCCCTCCTCCCCCCTCACACCCCCACCGCTAAAAATTTGGTCACTTCAAGGCGCCTACCCCGTCTATTCGTTAAAAAAATTTCAATTTAATATCTCAAAGCGTTTAGCAGCTACGAGCCTCCAAACGATCTTGCGTACGGCGTACGGCGGACAGACGGACTGAAAATTTTTATTGCTTTTTTCGCGTCTACTAGTTATGAAAAGTGAAAATAAAAATTTTGAGGGTAGCAAATTTTTTTTTTTTAAAAAATCAATCACAATACTTAATTATTAAAATAATAAAGTAAAATTAGTAAAGAACATGTCATTGAAAGTAGTGCTAGTTTCTCCGATCTTTTGCGCAGCATGCGAATGCCGTCTCGAAAGAACCACTCATTTTTTGAGATTATCCACGAATCGAGACATTAAATAAACATGACATTTTCAGGAGAATAAGTAGCAAATCAACAAATCTTGATGCAAAAGTAACATATTAATACAAAAGTAGCAATGTGACACCGCTGTATCAGAATATCATCTAGATTAAAGTATTATCATACGATTACAACGACGGGAACCGGAACAAGAATCGAATGTAAAAGTCACCAAGTAGATACCGAACCGATGGAAGTGCAATAACTGAATTAAATTTCCTGCCAGGCCCGGCGCCAACGCAGTGAACGAATTTGGCTTAGAACAGCCTAAGGTCAATTCCACTTACCTGATATCGATCTAAGGCTATAGCTGTTATGGATATGGTAGAAACGAAAATACTTGTTGCTTGCAGAGTTCCAATCATTTTACAGATGAAAGCATATTTTCCAAGAGGCCAGTATTTAGTTAGTACTTCCATAAGCGTTAACGGCATCGTTACCAAGCACAGAAGTAAATCTAAATAAGCGGAGACCTTAATTAAAATATGGTGCTACTATAAAGTGAATAGCAACTTTACCAGAAATTGCCAGATTTAAAATGAACATGTTTCGAGCTGTTCGCATTACAGGCTTTCTTACAACCGCTATAACTACCAAAGTATTACCAACGGCGCCGAAAACTATTAAAACTGCATACATAACAATCAGAACTTGAAAAGCAGGATCTTGAATCTTTTTATTTCTAGAAAATTGTTCTATGAGTGCCTCGTCCACATGTCTGCTAGCATTGATAATTACCGAAGCGTTCATCTCTGATAAATTCATAGCTCGTCGTGTTGAGTCTTCGCAAAAATCTGAAATTAGAATCAGGGGTTTTCATATTATATCGACCTTTTGAAACCAAACAATTTATGGAAATTTTTAATTTGGTCAAAATTTCGACATTGTGACTTAACGATTTTTACTTTATTATTTCATAATAAAGTATTGTGATCGACCTGGAATTTCAAAAAAATTTGCTACCCTGAAATTTTGTATTTTCACGTTTTAGGACTAATAGACCCCGAAAAAGCAATAAAAAAAATAATGTCCGTCTGTACGCCGTAAGCCGTACGCCGTACGCCGTACGCAAAAATAGTTTGAAGGCGCGTAGCTCCCAAACCCGTTGAGGTATTATCGTGAAACTTTTATGGTGGGTAGGTTGGGTGAACCTCTACGACTGGTATCTTTTAGGGCGGTGCGGGTGTGAGGGGGGAGGAGAGGGGAGGGTTTTAGACGAAAAATTTTGGTTTCTAGATCTCAGCAACCGCTTACGCTAGGAGGCTGAAACTTGGAATTTCCATAGAACTTCGATAGTGGACCCATTTGCAAAAAAATTGTTAATATGGGTGAAGGGGTGTGGGAGTGGGGGGAAAATAATTTGTCCGAAACGCAAAAATTCCGAGATCGACACATTCTAAAATCCATATCTCCTAAACCGTTGATGGCACGAAATTCAAACTTAACAAATATCTGTACCTATACTAGGAGAAAGGATTGAAAAAAAATTTTGAGTAGGGGTAGTGCCGTACGGGGGTGGGGGGTGAAAAACTTTAGATTACGATATCTCACGAACCAATTGCTCTAGAAAAATGAAATTCGGTTTAAGTAGAAAGGTCAACAAATAAAGATTGCTGAAAGTAAAATTTTTGAAGGGGGAGGTGAAACATGGAAGTGGGGGGGATAAGAAATTTTCAAAAAAATCACGTTTCATATCTCAAGAACAGTATAAGACAGATGCTCAAATTTCTTACCAGCCGTAGGCGCAACAGATCCCTAGTTGGGAAAAAAAAATTGGGGATGTGGGTGTAGGGGGTGTGGGTGGGGAAGGGTGAAAAGGAAAAGATTCCGATGTTTATATCTTGAGAACCTATAATGATAAAAAGCTGAAACTTGGTATTTAGATAGAGCTATAGTAGTGGCGTGCTGGAAAAATATAATTTTTTATAGGGGTAGTATGGTACGGGGGTGGGGGGGTGTTTTTCCTAACTATGGAATGGCTTATGCTAGAAAGTTGAAACTCGGTGTGTATATGTAAATCAACTAGAAATGTAATTTGGATGAAAAAAAATTTCGAATATCCATTGGCGTTTTGAAGTGGGGGCAAAAAAAATGTTCAGTGAAAAAAGAATGCATATATTTTCACGATTTTCGTCATATCTACTAGGTCTTCCAAAATATTGAATTCACTTTTATTCTACGGATTCTTCATATGAATACCTAGAAAGCGTTTTAAAGATTTTTTTAAAATTGACCCCTAAGGGGGTGTAAAGTGATTGTGTACTTTTTCATAAATTATTCCATATCTCTCAGATCCGATCAGATTTTCACTTCCACGGGGTTGTTCTTTTTGATAGGTTTTCAGTCACATAGTAACCTACACCGCATCTCAGAATTGAACGCGTTCCTAACTTCTGCCGGAAAAATAATAAAGTTACGCCCAGATTGTTGGCAGATTTTTGAATTGTAGTGAGTTTCGTAAATTAAGTTCAAGACATTTCTACAGGTTTTTTGAATGGCATCTATAAAAAGGACTCATACCATTTTTTTTCATATTGAAAGCTTTAGTTGCAATCGATAAAATTAACGTATAAAAAACTTCCAACTGGGAGCTTAAAGGGTTCTTAAGTTATAGTTCAATATTGGTGAACACGTGTGTTAAGGACTTTAGTATGACATCTTCCCGAAGGAAGTGACATACATATGTTACTAATTAATGGGCACTGCCACTATTTTGACATGTTCCAGTTTACTGCATTCTCCTTTCTTGTGTTATAGTGGATTTCAAAACATGCATACATTTATGTAGGCTGTTATATGAAGGACACCTTCAATTTGCATTATATTCAGAAACTTAGCTTCAAACGTTCGATCTTTATGAGAGCAAAACTTCAAGTTCAAAATTTGAAGCTTCCACACTATAAACATGAACACGTATTTTAGAAAATATTGTTTGAAATGTACTCGAAAGAGTGGAAGTATATCGCCTATAACCGAACTAACTTACTATTTCTATTTTTCATGTGGTGCAATAATTTTAACTTTTCAGGTCCACGCGTTCTTAAGTTACCGTGCAAACTGATTTGAAGTTTTTGGCATACCTGAACATAAAATATATAATACAATACTTTTTTTCGTCCAAGGCTCGATTCTATGGCCTACAAACTTTTCGGGTTGGATGTAACTTGACATTGAAGAGCATAAAGAGTAGACCGAAACTGAACTTTAAGATGGACTTCTCTGTGGGTCCTTACCCAGGGCAGAATGGAAGATATGTAAATTCGACACAATCATTTACACTGACGGTACAAAGATGTACTACAGAGTCGGAGCTTTTGTCTTCTCAAATAAATAAATATCGCAAAGCTTTACCACCTACCGGGCAACGCCAGCGCTTTCCAGGTGGAGATACTGGGAATTCGAGAGGCCTGTCGGACTTAGAAGCAACACTCACAGCTAAGCCACAATCAAGGCCTTAAGGCTCGTGTACACTAGCAAGTAACTTGCGACATTTCTTGCTAAAGTAATTTGGTTCGATGTTTACACTATCTTTCAAATTACAGCAATCTTACTCTAGGAAGTAGCTCTACAATAATATTGAAAGTAAAACTTGCTCTTCCGTGTACACTTCATCATCAAAGTTTCGTTGAACTGTCAAAACGAAAAAGAAAAATACCACAACTCTGGACAAAGTTCCACATTGGTAATGAACAAAACGTTCCCTCGGAACTCCACATGGACTTTCCGTTCATATTTCGCACGTAAACTATACAACTATGACACCTAAAACTGAACTTAACCTGACTTCCAATGCCACTCTACTGACTTGCTGAAAAATTTCGGAATCGATCGGAACTTTCTTGCGAGATTTCAAGTCTCGCAAGTTAGCGTGTACATTCACAACTTGCTTGAAAAGGCACGCATAAGCTAGAGCAAAAACTTGGGTAAATGCGCTCTCGGAATCGTGTACACATGCAGCAATAAATGTCTTAGAGCTACTCTAACAAGTTTTGCTTGCTAGTGTACATGAACCTTTAGATTCACCTTCCACCTCCTTTAGACTCGTCTAACAGTGCCGAGAGGATCTAGCATACTTAGGAAGCAAGTAAGTAGTCAAAGTAACTTTGCTTTGGTTATCAGGAGACAACAAGATACAGTGTAACGAGCGGCCAGACGAATAAGCTAGCCAGGGTCCTGCTCTTCAAGGCGCTTTCGGGGAATCTGTACAATTCCCACTAGGGGCTTAACAGTCCAAATATCCTTCCACTTTCTGACAAAACTAAACTCCAGGTGGAGAGGATTAACCAGCTGCATTATATCTGAGAAAATATGGCCATCCTACAGCCGGAGCAATTTTATTATAATTTTATACATATTAATGTTAAATTAATTCTTCAGGGGAAGAGAGAAATATACTGCAGATTGAGTAGGTCCTGGAGCTCCCCTTAAAACTGGAACTTTCGTTGATTTACGAGTAGGTATACTCAAAGTTTCTGATACGAAATTAGAAATGAAATATCTTGCCTTTCTCTTTATAGTAGCCAGCCTATCCTAAGAAATGAGCAACCCACATGTAAAATCGTTATTCTGATGAAGCCCCAACAACAATATAAATCGGTAATAAAAATCAGTTGAATGGTTTTCACGCCAACTTTCTGTTGGCGTGAAAACCTTTCAATTTCATTTATTTGAAAAATATAACAAAGTAAAATTCCGATAGGAATAACCTGAAATTATTTGAATGCTCTGAATTCAAGTTCTATCTAACAACAGTGCAAAGACCAAGGAGACAAGAACGAGCGATCGTATAGACTATAGAGAACGCTTTCATACCGAATTTGTTTATACAGCTTTTAGTGTTTTCACCTTGATGAAATTGTTTTTCAGTTAAATTGAATTATTTTAAACAAATTTCTTTATAAGGAAATTCATTTTCCGTAAAAAACCAATTTTTAGAGCTTATATATTCCTTAGTATCTTTATAACGATATACACAACACTCGCAGTTTTGTTAAACGTTACCAATGTACATAATGTACGTACATAGCTAAAAAACGAACTTTGAGAAAAGGAATGTACTTACTACTTATGTATATAAATTCGATCGTTCATATAATATTTAACATATATGTATATTAATCAATAATGTCGTTTTTGCTTTTAAAACTCCTAAGGGCTGATAATTTTCATCAGAAAAAACCTAATAAATAAAATCTTTTCTTATTGGTTAAATAAATCGCGTAATTCATTATTCTTGTAAAATTGCACATGGAAACATACTATGTAAGACGTAATTTTTAAGAACGATATCTTTTAGCAAACTTCTAGTCCCTAAACGATTTTGTTCATAGCGTAGAGCACTGTTCATGTATTTATATACATGGTGTTTCACATAATCTCTGCTATTGAAAAATGAGTGTTTGGGGGAATAAATGGAAGATGAAGTAGACCTAATCATTCATCGATAAAAGGTAGACCTAACTTGTAGGCGAATTACGCCTTACGCCTCACACCGACACTGTACCAATGAACGGCCGTCTAGTCAGATTGGAATATGTAGATTCTAGTGGTCGTCGGCTAGTGCAATCCAAAGACAATTTTCAATCGACTAATGCAATGGAAAGATGAATTTCATTGCATTAATCGTCGTAGTTATGAGTTCTGGAATAATGTTAGCAAAGAAAACAATAAAACATCTAAAAGTATTCGTTTAAGTTTTTCTTCTTTTCTGGCTTCAGTGGAGTTTCTGGTGAAACCCCAACACGAAACCCCAACACGAAAACCTTCACTGTTTTTTATAAAACTGTGCTGGACTGAGTTTCATCATCGGATGGCATAGACTCGTCAGAGGGTTTATCATGCCTAAATTCGAAACACCCTTACAACTGGTATTGCTGAGGATTATTCTATACAGCGATATCGAAACCTATTTTATTGTCTGCGAATTATATTGGAGCGAAATTTTTACCATTGCATCCTTAAGGCCAAATCACCGGGATGCCATAGCTACGTTGCCAGCAGTGTGGCCACAAACAATCTATGATATTGTATGACGGGTATCTAATTTGGCCATTGGTTGGTGACGTGGCAGCGTCTTACATTCTTTGTGGCCACGCTGCTGGCGACGTAGCCTGGCATCCCGGTGAGATATGACTCTTATACTAAAGGTAGGTGACACTGAAGATCCACCCATTATTGCAACCAATTTGGTGGAATTTTTGGTTCGTGGCTAGGATATATGAAATTCAACGCTAAGAGCGCCGGATCGAACACCACCAACAGCAATTTAATTTTTTTTTTCTCCCAATTTTATAAGAAATGGAAGCGAATTTGTTTAAGTTCTTAAGTTTTTAAGTCTAAGTATTCAGTGGCATTTTGCTTAGTTTGGGTGGCTTAGTGGCTAGAGCACTTGCTTCCGGTGAACCTGGTACCAGGTTCGAATCTGCTTGGCGACAAGTAATTTTCGAGAATGGGATTGTGTGCCTGACTACCAGTTCACTCAGTTGTAAATGAGTACCTGTGTTAAAGTCGTTCATAATAATCACGGACGAACGTGTGGCTAACCACTCCCCCTCCTAGTGTTCCGTTGGTCTAGGAATGAAGTAACTCTAGCATTACTTCAAGGCCTAGGCCCGATTTAAGCTGTTGAGACATTGATTATTATTATTATTATTTATTATTTAATGACATTTGCTGATCGATTTGCTAAAGGGGGAACAGGTTAGCATGTTAACATTGTTGAGCAGAAGATAGGGAATATTTGCGTTTCATTTTTCGCCACAAACACAAGTGCGCGTGCTAAAATGGTAGTAGTTTGTAAATAAGAACCCATGATTTTTTCGTAGTTTCGCCTTATAAGGTAAGCAGACCCATAAGAAATAGAGCGCTTCTATTACACAACTAAACAGTTAGTGTCACAAAGTTGAAACTTGATTAAAGTTAAAGTCAAGAACAGAGCACAGTTGGAAAAATTGTCAATGTCAAGTAGCCTGGGGTAGTAGGGGAGACCGGGGACAATAGAAACAAGGGACAATTGAAACATTGGCTATAATTAACACAATCCATGGTTTAAATTAAACTTCAAAGTGTCAAACGAAGCGTCTCTAAATGCTCCTGGTACCCATTATTAAACCGTTGATTAGAGTTAAAACTGAAAGTATATATATCAAAAAATATGTTTTTCCACCATCAGAGTAAACATTTTCCATAATCGAAAAAGAGTGTTAAAAGGAATAAAAACGCAACTATCAGGCTTCAGCTATTATTATTTGTTTAGTTTAGTATATTTCCTTTAGTTGTAATGGTTTAAATGCATACGTTGGTACGAAGTTAAGAAAACAATCGGGTGTTTAGATCGAAATCTACTGTGGGGACAATTGAAACAATGAAAGTGGGAACAGTCGTAACTTGTTTCAATTCACAAATTAGCCTTCCAATTGTTCTTTAAATACTCCTTAAAAATGCAACATACATGTCGATGAACTTTTATGACTGAAGGACATTGGTTTTCTGTATTCATGTAGAATAAATCCATAAATCATAAAGCAAAAATCATGAGCTTTCAATTCGGTGCCCCCAAACCACAAGTCTTTCACGAGGAACCAGTTCTAACATCACGAACTTTACACATTTTTAACAATCTGACTAATTATGACAATTTTGGATTACAATAAATACATATTACATTTAATCCAAATAATGTTTCAACTGTCCCAGGCCACGGGGACATTTGAAACATGTGGACTACTTCAATATTTTTTAAAATAACTCTTTTATATATCATTGTAGATCAACGAAACAATTAATATATAAAGTAGAGTCTATGTACTCTCTATAACACTTTCAAAATATTAGAAAATTGTGATAGCAGCTTGGGAAAAAAATCATGAATCGAAAATGTTTCAATTGTCCCCGGTCTCCCCTACCTCATTATAACGAAAACATGGACCAAAGAAAAAATTACTGGTTAACTCTAAACTCCGTTTCAATGCTGGGTCTAAGTGCCGATGGGATGTGCTGAGTAGTTAAGCTGTTTCGCTGGTAGTACTTGTATGTATGCGTAAAAGCAATATGGCTAGGAAAAACAATTTATGAAGCATATATTTTCAATAATGGATGGAGCGACTTTAAAGCAGCTCTATACTGACCTTTCGTGCGGATCATCGTTCCAATACTAAATAACGTATTTGGTATTTAAATTCCAATTTAATATAATTAATTCGGTTAACATCAATAGCGAAAGAAATGTCACAGCCCTACGGCTAGTTCTTGAACCCTTCGGTGAATAGTTATTCAGTTATAGTAACAAGGACCAACATAAGTCCTTTGATAACTCTCCATTCAGATATTGATTATATTTATAAATCATTAATAAATTATGTTCATACCCACATATAAGATTAAGAGATTAAAGTTTCTGATTGTAGTTTTCTAGCATATGGAGAAAACTTCCAAATTCGATTTTTTTCCGAGCCTTTTACTATGTCATATTGTACCAAAGTTCATAGCAATATATCCAAAATGTCTATGTATTCATATAAGTTTCTTGTACGAGTTAGAGGAGAAAATAAACTCGTTTCAGTTGTCAGTTCAAGATGGAAGCGTGAAGGAAGCGTGTGAAACGTCAATCAAAATGAACCCCGAATGCTAGACGCTTGTCATCAGTTCTGTCATAACTACTCTAGATATGAAGTTCTACGCTTCGCTGCCACACAAAATCCTTCACACGAGTATTAATTTGATAAATTCAATTAAGGATAGTAATGAGGGCTTTCTTTTCATGACATTCAGAGGAAAACTTATGTTGCTACGAAGTACATATCACATACACAAATCACGGCTTTTGATTCCATATTTATTGAACCGTGATATTCTGTGCCACTCACGATTTACTACATATATACTTAGCAATTTTTATAGATCCCTTTGTTCATTTGCATATCTGCGGAATGGTGGCAACAGGTATCAGGTTTTAATATTAAAGTAGTATTGAAGTTAAGTTCTTTGTTCAGGCCCGTGCGCAGGAATGTATGATGGGGGGGTATGAAGTTCCCCCATACTAAATGTGATGACCTAAAAAAAAAAAGATCCTCACTTCCCTTTCAAAATAGGCCAATGGGAGGGGGGGGGGGGTTTTGAACCCCCGTGCGCACGGGCCTGTCTTTGTTCCTTGCTTTTACTGTTACAAGAAATCTATAATTTTATTATTCAGTGTATTTTTCCCCTACAGTCGTCATGAGATTGAAACGGGTCTTGGTCACGATTAAGCCCTGAGGAATGGCTAATGAAACCCACAGCCAGGTCTGATCGTTCCAAAGATTGCATATAGTAATACATAAACCCACCTCTTTTTGTACAGAGTAATGTGTTCATAGCTAGTTGCCTAAGGAATTACTCTATTATTGAAGCGGAAATCTGAATTTGACTTAACGGTAATGACTTTTGTATTTCGAGGGCGAAAACGATTGTGACTAATAATCCATGGCGCAACAGCCCAAATTGGACCAAGGCCTTGAAGTGATGCTAGAGTTACTTCATTACTAAATCAACGGAACACTAGGAGGTGAAGTGGTCAGCCACACACTCGTCCATGATTATTACCCAGATTTTAACTGAGGTACTCATTTACAGCTGAGTGAACTGGTAGTCCGGCATCCAATCCCATTCTCGAAAATTACTTGTCGCCAAGCAGATTTAAACCTGGTACCAGGTCAGCAAAATCACTACCCACACAGAAACTAAATGATAGGAACACCGGTAATAACTCGTTAATCCGTAGCATAAACCGTTCTAAAGTTATCGATAAACATTCTTGAACACGTGTACGGACCGACAGACGGACCCCAAGTGATCCTAAAAACTAATAAATAACTTATTTTTCATCCGAGGCTCGATTCTATGCGTTGCAAACTTTTCGGCTGGATTACACATCTAGAATATAATTAGCTTCTATCATATCTCTACCATCATTTTGTGGGGTACCGCTAAACACTGCAAAAATAAACATCCAAATGTGGCAAAAAACGCCAATTTTCACTGTGGCTTAAGACAGTCCAAAAGACACTCAAAACTATCTATGAAAAATCATTGGGAGAAAAGACCGTATTTTATATGAAATTTTGGAGATTTCAGGTTCGAGTCCTAGTGTGAGCTGTGACTGGTCATTGTAACATAAAGAAGCATCTTTAAAACGAAAATATACAGAACTTGCAATGACTCTGTAAATGGGACAGACATGTTATCAAAAGTCTTCCTTACCATCGGAATTCCTGACTATCCCTCTTCCGCAAATGCTAAGCTATTAAAATTGCAAGGATCGAAGAGGAGCTGTAAATAATCCCGGGGACGTCACACAAGTGAAAATGATAACCAACTAACCTCAATTCGAAATCTAAGCCTAAATCTAAACCTAAATATAAATTTAATAGCTGCATAAAAAACTCCATTTCCATCGATTTAACTTGAAAAATCTATTGTATACTATATTTAAAAGGAAGAATAATGACCTTTCAACCAACGAAGCTCAATAAGAATGTTATTGTATGTATATCATTTCATAGTACGTGAAAATTATTCTTGTTTAATGAAATGGAGAAAATATTCAGATTAGACGAAACTAGAGGACCAGAATTCTCCTTGAAATTTACATGAGGAAAGGAATTAGAAATTATAAAAAAAATTCCCGAAATAAAACTACTTTGCAAAAAAGTTCTAAAAATGTTCCAGAAACTTTTCCTGAATCATAATTAATGAAGTAAATTGTTACACTACTCGTCGTAAGGATTATCCTTTTCAAATACAGCAAGAAAATAATGTTTGAATAATATAACAATAAATTAATATTCGTCAATCAATATTAACTATTTGATTTTTGATTTGATTATTCAAACAATTATTACCAGTCGCACGGTACGATAATATTTCTTAAACCAACTTAATCGTCACTGCCTGTGATTTTGAACTGTAAATCACCTCTGGCTGAATTGCAGATTACACCTGATCTTCCTAACGAAGCGTCTTACGAAACCTTTTCAAGAATATTGCGTGATAGCTATTAAACGGTTCAAGCTAAAAGTTTGAAATTTTGCATAATTGAATGTTTCAATTGGAGGCACGTGTAAACTTTCCTAAAAAAAGCACGGGCATCAAGAATCGCCAAAAGTGACGAAATTCGTGACCTTACCATCTTCGATTCTTTTGAAAATTTTTGTACTTGAAGATCAATAAAACATTAATTCACCTTATTGGTCGAATAGCTACCATAAAAAAAGTCCTTAAGACAAGTATTCAAGAATATATTCAGAAAACTTGTGAACGCTTCAGGCTAGGAATTTTAACTTTTATACACATTAGTTTTTAAATGGTTTGAGGTAAAGAAATTAATATGCTTGAATTGAAATAAGTCTTTCCAGCACCTGAAACTTGAAAGTCCATAAAAAAGGAAAATTTTACTTTCGGGTCCTTACCTACTTTCAGACAAAGGATTGAACACTTAAGGTACTGTCTTTTACTTTCGAGTAGCAACCAAATGACAGTCCTCAGTAAAGAACAAACTAAATGTGCACTCCTTATTTTACTTAATCCCCAACCACAAGGAGTTCAGTATCGTGACTGCAGTATGCTTTTATTATACGGTCCTATTCTGAAATTGTAACCTATCATAGGTCACAACCTGATGTGATTAAAATTTTGTGACTGCGCTTGTGATCGAATAGTTTGTTCACATTCTGCAGTCACAAGAAAGGTCACAATAATTTCTCCACATACATAGTGGAAGACATGTGTACCTCGCTTTTTCTTGCTCAGTTCGCGGAAAATGCAACAAACTTCAAAATTGAGACTAATGACAGAATTCTAAAAGTCACAATGAATTCAAAATTGTGACTCTCCACCTACTTTGTGACTTGTGACTCTGGTGCTGAATAGGTCTGAATGTTTGGTTATGTTATGAAATCGAAAACTGATATGACTATATAGTGACAAATATATCGGCGTTTCAACAATACATGCGACGTAGAGAGGGTTAGTTAATTGTAAGATACGCAACTCTCTTTATTGATAGATAGTACCAGATAAATAACATACAAGTACCACATTAATATCAGCTAATGAATTTGTATTTGTCTCCAAATGCAAAGAACCGAAAATCTTAATTAGGCAATTCGAATCTTATCTTAAGAGATATTCACATACTTATTCTAAGATATATGTATCATTGGAAAAGACATTAATTAATTTTTTCGCCATCGGGAACAAGCAGTAATTAAATTATAATTTGAGGCCGATTAATACCAAGGCAGTTTCGAACCAAACAACTTTATGATTCACAGTACTACTTTTGTTCAGTATTCCTAAATATAGCTACATTTATATTTTAGATGAAATCTCAAAGAATTTTGTGTTAAGCCAGTCCAAAATATTCTAAATAGAAGTTATTTAATGTTCGGTTGTGGGCGAAACTTCATAAACGTTTGCTATCCGATCATCCATCCAACTCCAAGATAACCCAGGAACGCCTTGTCCTAGGAAACTTTCAAAACTGCAGAAAATTCATTGGTTTCAGTTTCCAGTTAAAATTGAGATTGTGTTTGCTATTGAGCCATATCTTCTAACATCTTCTGGTAACTCATTACAGAAGTCATTAAAATACGAGTCCATGATAACTTCAGAACTCTTCAAAGTAAGGATTTGAAATTATGTACATATTAATTTTATGTAAATGTTTCAAGGTAATATATGTATATGATGGAAATTCATTGTACAGTTCCTTTAATCCCCATAGAAGAATTATAAAGAAGAAAAATTTCGCATGCTGTACAAAACACTAGCCTATTGTGACTGCGGAATGTTTTTGTTCAGACGTGGTCAAGATCCTAACTCCACTTCTTCGTCTGTCTGAAGGCCTGATAACTCAAGAATGACTGAACCTAGGATGTTTAGTCGAATTTATAAAGACCTTAGTCTCTAGAACACGTCTTCACTCAGCCGATAACTTCAGAAGGCTTAAACCTGGCGTCTATGGTACACTGGCGATGTCACAAATTGACAGTTTAAACGCATCAAACGCGTATGGCAGTATTGCTCTCAACATTGCCATGGCAATCATTGCCATGTTGATTTATTAATAGAAAGCTCATCGTTTGACAGAAGTAAGCGTTGCTTGTCAACAGGTACGAATAATTTTTTGTTCATCTTCCATCGCGAAATGGCTGAAAATAAGTTGACTAAAGAGAAAACTTTTGAACTTATCAATAGTTTTTTGTTGTTGTTGATGTAATGTCCGAAATTTGGCCTTAAGTACTTTAGAACCTGTAACTTCGCATTCACTGGGTCAAATAAAAATCTCTCATTACCAAATAAATTCCCAGTGTAGATGCAGCAGGATATATGAAGAAAAACCTATTGGACCTTCTTCTAGCTGCAATACAAAAATCAAGCAAAAATGTGTTCACTAAATTTAAGTCGATGTTTCTTATATTAATTAGATTTGACACAAAAGCGTTAGTTTATTTAACGCCGTGCCGTAAGCAAACACGTTTGAAGGCAAATCCTTTATTAAATTCAAATTATGAGTGTGCGGCAGAGTGAAAATGTTTTAGTTTTAATTTCTTAGGAACAGGGGGAGGGTGTAAATAAGGAAAAATGTCCCAAATGAAATGTGATATTGACTGATAGAAAGTTTAAAATTGAAAATGAAATAGAGCTACAGTAGTGATAAGTAGACTTAGTTTGGTAAAGGAATATGGCGCTATTTTTTCCATCTCAGGAACAACTTATGCTAGTAACTAGGAACTTGGTGGGTAGGTCATGCAAGTGTACAAGAAAAGTAGTTTAGGTGAAGACAAAAATTCTACAACATATATGTACATAGACGTAAGTAGATCAACAAAAGGAGTGAAAATAGAGTGCTTACATTTTCACGAAATGGCTGAAAGCGAAACTCTTTCTCTCTTTCGGAACATGCTCAGGTTGGTCCAATATGGGACTTGAAACAACCTACTCGACCTACTAAGAAAATTTATTATAAGCTCCTAATGCTCCTCATACTCCTATGTCAAACACTTTTGCTTACGACATACCTACACAGCAGTAAATTTTGTTACTTTTTGATGGTATAATTTGCTATCCTAAATCGAAAAATACTCCCTTTTTGGAATTCTCAGTTGATCACAACACATACTTACTAAAAAATAATAAAATTAAATTATATAAAAGTAAGTTATTTCAAAATTTATTCAAATAAATACACTTTTTTGTGACATTTTCAAATAAGTTTAAGCCGATATTCGAAACACCAAATTTATTTTGTTTCACTTCCTATTTAAAATTCTAGACTCTTGTTATACTACCATATATGAATGATATATGAATTTAAATCAGTGACAACAGTACCCACTAGAAATATATTCGATCACGTAATTCTAGCTTCCGAATGATGTATGAATAATATTTAAAATGTATTTCTTTTTAACCATCTTAAGAATTCTAAATTTCTAACCATCTCGAATCTTTTCTCAAACTTCAAAGTCGAACACTTCGTATTATTTATATCTACTTGTAATGTAAGTACATGCAAAAGCCGCGATATCATCTGAGTTAATACAGCTGCTCTATCGATATAAAAAGAGAAAAGTCCCTCGCTATAAACAATTTTCGGTCAGCTTTAATATCAGCAGAATTCGGTCAAGAATAAAAAGTTTAGACTCTGATAGATAGGTTGCGTCGTTCGTCTATAAATCTCATATTCTGAATGTTTTCGCTATAATGTTTATTTGTTTTGCATTTAGTTACATTATTTCTAGCTATCAAACAAAATTTTTATTGTAGATCCATATTGAACCCTGTTTGATGAGGGCGGAAAATTAAAAATAATATAAATTAAAATGTAGTGAAATTTCTGGAAATACGGAAGAGTGTAAAACTACACTCAAACACAAATGTGAACGCAGTACAGAAATAGTACGTATTATGAATATATTAACATACTGGGTGTGCATAATTTCATTTCTAATTTATTACATTTTTCGTATTCCTTGTATGGAGGTGTCAGGGTGCTAGGTATCTTATCATGAATTTTGCAAGAAGTTCCAGTTGACCTTTCCTTTCCTTGCTATTGGCTTCTACAATGTGTCTTTGCGATAAATTTCAACTGCTTCATATATATATGTATATCACGTATGTAACATGATTAAGGCACCTAACTTCTTGTGATAAACATAATTTGTTTACCTTATGGTTTCATTATTCGTTTTTTGTATGTGTTAAGTAAGGTTGTAGTGCGCGGTGGGAGTTTTTATATGAATTTACTATTTGTGAACGTGCGGAGAAATAAATCTTGCTTTCATTATTGATTTATATACTCTTCTATATCTATATAAATCGTAGCCTGGGTGGCTTAGTTGCTAGAGCACTTGCCTTCGGTGCACCTGGTACCAGGTTCGAATCTGTTTGGCGACAAGTAATTTTCGAGAATAGGATTGGGTGCTAGACTACCAGTTCACTCAGCTGTCAATGAGTACCTGAGTTAAAATTGGGGTAATAATCACGGACGAGTGTGTGGCTGACCACTTCATCTCCTAGTTTAGTAATAAAGTAACTCCAGCACTACTTAAAGGTCTCGGCCCGATTTGGGCTGTTGCGCCATCGGTTATTATTATTATTATTATTATTATATGTATATAAATATGTGAGCAAAGGAAGAAAGAAATTTCAACAAATTTTCCAATCCAGAGCTCGTAAAGACGATTGACGACGCGTCACTCTCACTTTGATATTTTATGTATTAAGTTATAAAAATTTAGAAAAAAAATCGTTCAACAGTCTGGGCGAAACTTCATTATAGATCAGGTTAAAGCGTGAGACGCGGTCACTATATAGGCCGCGACACAATAAAGGCAGAAAAAAGCGGCAGCGACAACAGCGTCGACAGTACCTACTGCTTAATTAACTTAAATAAAACCAGAAGCATAGAAAAATGTGTCCATGCTAACTGCCAACGAAAGTAGAAGCACGAAAAAATGTGTGTATGCTAACTGTCAACAATCATAAGTCTTTTGCTTGAGCGAACGTAAATATTTTGTTTCCGTTGATTTTTCTGAGATTTTAGTTTAAAAGATCATTAAATATGAGTATTTGGACACAATTTTGAAACCTTAAACATTTCCATTGCTAACAACATTCAAAACTCTTAAGGGGGTTAGTGACTTGGATACGAAAAAATTATCGATTTTTTTTTATATATTATTATTTTTCTACAGTTAGTTCTACACAAAATAAAACAAATTGCAGATTTTTCCGATCGGTAAAAGTGGTCAAAAAGATAATTTAAAGTGGGAAAGTTCGGTAATATTTTGGTATTATGTATACATTTTCTTATGTATTTCTTATTACATATATTTCAAATGAAAAACAGCACATAATCTGATAAAAACAGAAGAAGGATTAAAAACAGAACCAATTCCATCTGTGTTAACAATATAAACATAAAAATTGCAATTTAGAGCTAAAACCAGGCCCGTGCGCACGGAGGGGGGGGGGGGTTGGGTATCAGTTGTTTTGGGTATCAGTTGTTTTGCAATAAAGAGGTTTCTTGGTAAGTTAATTTTGTTTAAATAAAAATATTTAAAGTACACACTTTTAGCCTATTATACATTGAAAAAGCTGGTGTGGACTATTCAAATTTTGGAATATTATGTACACTAAAAGCCCATAGAAGTAAACTTCAGAGGATATCCAAAAATCCTGAAAGGAGTTCCCAATTGCTTATTACTCCTAAAAGATGTACCCTCGTAGGGGCTGAAAAAGAAAAAACTTAAAAACAAGTTTTAAGCGAGCAATCGTGTAAAAGTGAAAAGGTATTCGATATTTAATCAGACCTGATGGATATATTCAACCCCTTTAGGGGTCGAATTTCAAAAAATCATAGAATAAAAATTAATTCAATATTTAAGAAGACTTAAAAGATATATCGAAATTCGTAAAAATATATGCATTACATTTTCTTTGATAATTTTTTTTTGCACTCCTGCTGTATTCCAACGGATATTTGAAACTATTTTAAACTTAAATCACTTTACTATTTTTATCTACACATATCAACCGAGTTTCAACTTTCTAGCATAAACCGTTCTATGAATAGGAAAAACATCATCCCGTACGATACTCGCCCAATACAACTCATATTTTACAACATGCCAGATGGCACTACTATAGATCTATTAAATATCAACTTTCAGCTATCAATCATCATTATGGGTTCTACACTCAGAAAAATACATGTTCTTAAATTAAAGAAATTTAAACTTAAGACTTAAACTTAAAACTACCAAAAATTTCATTCAATATATGAAGTTTTAATAAAAATTGTGAAAAATATTACGAATTTTAGTAAACTTTCATAAATTCTATGTTATACCTATCATGGATTGAGAAATAAATCAAGCCTTATCAAATTAAAGAAAAAAATTTCTCTGAGTTTATGGCAGCAAGTAATGTGATATTGAATTGACTTAAAAATGTAGTTTCATAGAACAAAGTAATTTCTACTTTAATGTTAAGAACTTTAATTTCTGTACCTTATGGACACGTTTACATTTTTTCTATGAAATTTATTGATTGAACCTGACTAAATGTGCATTGTATTTATAAATGGATTTTCTTCATTTCAAGATATCCACATATACTAAATGAAATAACCCTTCACATTTGAAAAAAATTTCATAGAATCAATTGATTTATTTCATAGAAATAAAATCAAATTTCCGGAACGGTACGGCATTTTTACTGTACTTTGCGGTACTGTGTTCCGTCGTGCAAGTCGTTCAATGGATGTACCAACCCGCGTGGTGGACGACTATCTTTAATGCCTACTAATTTGAAGTAAAGAAGATCTATAGTACTTTGCAAAAGTTTGAAGTTTTCCGCAATAGTGCAAAAAAGATCGCGGAAGTTAGTTCAGGCGAAAACGTAAGTTTTATATGCACATTACTATATTCTACTTGTGCTAAACAAAATGTCAAAATTTTCGACAGAATATGGTATCGACATCAATGCGCTGAAGCCCCTGCGGGTGAGGCATATTAACCAGATACATATATAATAAAGATGAAGATCTTGAAATAAAAGTGCGTTTCAAACACAACCTAAAGGAGTACTTGAGAAATGAATGTCCAATTAATGAAAGCACTACAGCGGCAACTATTTATTCGATGGAGCACGTTTTCTACAGTTATCTTAGTTAATTGCAAAAACAATATCAAAGATCCAGAATGTATTGAACAATTTTTGAACCAATTGGAGCTGCTGGATTTAGATTTCAAAAACGAGATTGTCACAATTGTATCAGAACTGCGAAGTCACTTGCAGAAAGTTCATCCTGTTCTTTGATTAAAGCTTTCTATTTTTCAAGAGAGGAAATAGACAGCACTTACATTTGTATGAACTCTATAGAATATTGTGAAACTATTTTAAAAAAATAATTTTTTTTTGTTGTAGGTCATATAGTGACATACGCCCAAATCTTTTTTTTTTGTTCGGTCAGAAATTTAAAATTATGTTCAGTCACCATATATTGGGCTATACACTTGTAGTTTTGAACGAAGAAAACAATTTTATCACACAAGATTTGAAAACAATAGCAAAACCACCAGTTCATTTATATGACCTATATATGACCTACCTACAGGTGAACATATTATTCGGGTCAAATTAATACTATTTTAAAATAATATTATCAAATCTTTGCACACTATGTTTATATTTTGTTTTATTTCACATGTATTATAAAATTTATAATTATATTCTGTACAAGTATTTTCGAATTTTACTTACAGAAATTGTATTCTTTAATTTCCAATAAATTTTCTATTTCAATATATATACGAGTATTGGTTTATTTCAATATAATCTAGTTTTATTATGACCTCCCATTGATTCTAAAAAGGCGTACCTACATCAAAATCACTATAACGCTGTTAATATTAAAGAAACTATATAATAGGATCTAAAAAAAATTTAATACATTTAATAATCACTTTCATTGATTTCAAGAAAGTTTTTTTTAAATTTTTTGAGATAAATTTCATAGGACCAATGAATAAACTTTAATTTTTCTAAAAGACTTTTCATACTTTTAATGCAATATTTCATTGGAACTATTCAATATACATTTCATTGAAAATATGAAATTTTCTTTACAGCATCTAAGACACCACTTCATCGGCTCCAAATCACTAACATTTTTTCATGAAATACATGTAAATTTTCTTTGATTAAGATCATTATTTTTCTGAGTGTAGAGATACAATAATCGAAACTTTTTGTTTTCACCCTTTACTCATATTGACATTTTATGATTATGGCTCTACTCTCAAACTTGTATATTAACTCTATGTTTCAGCCTCCTCCAAATTTTCCGTCTAAAACGCTTCCCTCACCTCCCTCCTCACACCCCAACTCGCTTTAAAGTGACACATTAAAGAAGTGAATCCAGTCTGCACACGGAAAAAAATTCAACTAAATATCATATTCAAGCATACGGCGCGCGGACAGACTGACTGACATTTTTTTGCTTTTTGTGTGACAACTAGTCATGAAACATGAAAATAAAAGTCGGGGTAGGTTTAAAAATCGATCACAAAACTGTATTATTGAAATAATAAAGTAATAGGTACTTGAATTCGACAGGAAAAAAACTGAAATACCTACAAACGAAAGTGAATTTCGAATTACATTCGAGCAAATTGAAAAACAAACGGACTATTAGACTGTATTACATATTCAAAATTTTCTTTTATTCGTAGGTACTTCGGAATTATGAGAACTCAATAACTGCAAGAACTCGATACCTGAAACTCAGTTTAACTGCTAATTTATTTAGGACGTACTAGCGTACATATGTCGCTTGCCAAATTGAACTACATCCCAAACTATTACCCAAAAATAATAGTGACCAGCAGGATAGAATTTTATGTATACCTTTATTTGCATATTTTATTACTTCTTTGGAACTTATGTAATTTCTCTTATCCAAATACCAAGTGAAAAAGGAAATAACCATGACATCGTCGTTAATGTTTAAAAAGAAAACTCGTAAACATTCAAAAGTCATTACAGTCAAATTACAATTCGTAAAATGTGCATTTATTATGATCAACGAAATGGTACATATATTTTTTCCCTCAACGCTTTTATGATTTCAATTCCCTTTAGATCCATATGTTAGTAAAAAGATCCGACAATCCAATTTATTTAATATACGATGGCATTTTAACCTATAACGTTGGTAAAATTATAAAATGAAAGATAATATTCCTGTAAATGTGTATAGTAGCAATATGCTAGATTCACAAATCTGTATTAATGTTTCTTTATCTTGCCTGTCTGTTTACATATCGTCTATTTAATCCATCGGTTGAAAATCCCCAACTTTGATTACACTCTAAAGCTCTGCGGCTATACCATTAGCGCTTCTATTCGAACGACGTTAAATTCGAATTACCAGTAAAACAACAGAACGGAATTACTGAGTAATTATTCACTTCAATCGTAAATCCTGAAATCCGAAAAAGATCCACCGAAAATGTAACGCATTATTCACACGTCACTGCTTTGATGCATGCTCATCTTCATACACGTTAATTTAATTATTGTAACATAATCAACACAGCACCGAATATTAAAATTATGTTATTTTTTACAGGATCACAATTTTATCGACCGCAACCGCCAACAGGACAATTTGATTTAAATTGGGAAATTTAAGAATTATACACTTTCACCACACAATCACTACGATTATTTACAAGGAGCACAAGTTTGTTGGCGCGAAAGTTTCAGAATTTCAGATGTAGACCGAAGTGCTCTCACCGACTGTTTTCACCGAAAGTTAGACACTTTCTAGTGACTCTCGAGATAGAAAATATCTTTTTATACTCGTTCAACCCCTGACTATACGTTGGATTCAGATTTCCAAATGGGAAATGGGTCCTTCAATATTTACACTGAGTGCGAAAAGTTAGTGTACAAAGGGGAGCTTGACTATCTTTTGTCAATTTCAAGATGAATTTGTTTTGAGTAGAATTTATGCAAATCCATAGAGAGCGCCGATAACTAGAACCTTTAAAAATAATAAGAAAATTCTGAATCAACAGAATTTTTAACATTATTTTTCTAACCAATACCTTCAAATTGTAATGTTGTGAAAAAAGTTTAAAAATTGCCAGCTCCCTTTTAATTCGCACATAGGGTCTCCGGTACTAGATCGAATTTCTTAAGCGGTGATTCCTTGTAACATTTCGAGTAAAAAAATTCACAAGGTGGGTCAGTTTTCAATGTGCGCGAAAATACAGATTTGGAAAGAATATTGTTTCGGACATGTCAAAGTCTTGCGAAATTTGCTTTGAAATACGAATCTATCCTCTTGGGAACCAGAAAATTTTATGGTCAATGTGATTTTAAAAACTTTAGATTACGTTATCTCAGGAAAAAAAATTACGCTAGAAAAATTAAATTTGGTACGTACCTATATACAATTTAATAAATGGAGTTTGATAAAAGTAAAATTTTGTAAAAGGGGCAGTGGGGCATGAAAGTAGGTGAGATAAGAACTTTTCTTTAAAATCTCGTATCTTTTCTCAGTTTAAGATAGATCCTTAAAATTTTTAAATACTGGACCTAATAGATATCTATTAGAGACTTATTTTGGAGATGTGTGTGTAGGGACAGGACCATGGGGGGGGGAGGAGGTTGAAACCTTCAAAACCTCAGCCATCATTTGAATTTTTTAACCTCAGCCATCGTTTGAACTGTTTAACCTCAGCCATCATTTGAACTGTTTAACCTCAGGCATCATTTGAACTGTTTAACCTCAGCCATCATTTGAACTGTTTAACCTCAGGCATCATTTGAACTGTTTAACCTCAGCCATCATTTGAACTGTTTAGCCTCAGCCATCATTTGAACTGTTTAGCCTCAGCCATCATTTGAACTGTTTAGCCTCAGCCATCATTTTAACTGTTTAACCTCAGCCATCACTTGAATTTTTCACGTTTTAATAGACCCTAAAAAAGCAAAAACAAAAAAATGTCCGTTTATCCGCCGTACGCCGTTTGGAAAACCGTTTGAAGGTGCGTAGCTCACAAACCCCTTGAGATATTACGTTGAAATTTTTATGACAGGTAGAAAGGGTTAACCCCTACGAGTGGAATATTTTGGAGGGGGTAGGGCTGTACCGGAGGAAGAAGGGAGAGCGTTTTAGGTGAACAATTTTTGGTTCCTATAGATCTCAACAATCGCTTATGCTAGGAGAATGATAGTTGGAACTTATGTAAAACTAAGATAGAGGATCATTTGCAAAAAATGGTAAATAGGGGTTGAGGGGAATGCGAGTGGAGGGGGGGGGGGAACAATGCATCCGAAACGCTTGAAACCTACGTTTGGAACATTCTAAATCCATATCTCCTGAAGGGTTGATGCCAGATGGCTTAAACTATGTAGTTGTCTTAAGAGATACTAGGAAAATAGAAAAGGATTAATAAGCGGGTGGTAAGTTGTGGGGTGGGGATGAAAAACTTTAAATAACAATATCTTCCGACTCAATTAAGCTAGGAAGATAAAATTTAGTTTCTGTATATAGAATTACTACTGAATGTAAAATATTTAAGGAGGGACGTGAAGCGCGGAAGGTGGGCACAGCCATTTTCCAAAAAATTAAATGATCCGGATGGCATTTTTCGGTATATGCTACAAAGTTGAAACTTAGTTGGTTTTCTACCGGAAAATTGATTTAGATTTAAAAAAAATTCAAATATCCGTACATAAGGTGGGCAAAAAAAATTTCTTACAAAATGGAATGCATATATTAACACGAATTTCGTCATATCTCTTACGTCTTCTTAAACATTGAATTAATTTTTATTCTACGGATTCCTTACATAAATGCCTAGTAAGAATTTTCAAAAAATTTTGTATTCGAATTCGAAATGGAAAGAAGTTGTATACATTATCATGCCATATATCCCTCAGGTCCGATTAAATATTGAAAATCTTTTCACTTTAACGGACTTGCGTAGTAATAGCCAAGGACTTGTTTTACATTTTTTTCCTTTTTCAACCCCAAAGAGGGTAACAATGGGTTGAATATGGTTTCACGAATTCTGTAATATTTTATCTTTTAAAAATTTGTGAACTTGAAGAATTAGTGGAAAGAAAAATATAATTTCATATTTTTTTTCTTTCTAATTTTTTTTAGTCTAAGGGCCGTATTATTCACCTCGGGTTATTTATAACTTCTGATTAAAAACCGGTTTTTCCTCAGGAAAAACCGAAATTAACCAGCAGTTATACATAATCCGAAGTGAATAATACGGCCCATAGTATGTTATAGATTTGGCAAAAATTGTTTCTCCTCTTTGAAAATTCATATCTCTGTTAATTTTTATCATAGAATAATAAAATAGGACTTATTTTAAAGGGGAAAGTTGTCGCGAAATCTTAATAATACCAATCAAATTTATCCTTAAATTTTTTTTTCCTAGGATAACGATTTTGGCCTTTATCCTTGAATATCTCAAACAGCCAATTTCAGGATTTTTAGATATAATGGAGTAGTATTTCTTTGGTTTAATAAGATAATAGGTTCCCAATTCTCCAATTTCGATATTCAACCCCCAAGAGTTTGCATATGTTTTCACAATTTTTGCTTATGACAATTTTTGCCATCCCTTAGTATAATAGCCTAAAAACCAATGTCATAATTTTTTGAATTTCCAAAACCAAGGGGTGGGAAGGGAAATGACGTGAACTCGAAGAAATCGAAAGTAAAATCTAATATTTTCAATGGCAGTTTCTTATACCTTAAAATGGAAAAAACTATGGAAACGATCGACCGAAAACTGAATTCAAAGCGGTTAAAAACTTCGTTCATAATTTTACTCTATTATTTTTTAATAATCAAGTATTTCAGTTTACCCCATACGAGGAACTTTTACCTTAATACCATACATAGCATTTATTAATCCGGAGACTATGGGTTAAAATTCCACAGTATGAAGATTGAAGATTGTTAACTATTAAAATTTGTAAATTTTCAACAATTGGTAATCCAAATTATCTTCGAACAACCTCGGCCGAATTGCATGACGTCCCTGATGATTGACTGCAGCCTTTTTTGACTTTTGTATTTTTCAAGAACAACATTTAAACGCCAATCACTGGTTCTATCAACATTTCTCTTCAATTTTCTTCTTCGGTAAAATAAAGCCCGTCCCGAACAATTCTGACAAGAAATGTATGACATGTGTTTTTCTGTAGGTAGTAATATTACACCGATGTTCTATGTTTGCATTAAGCACTTAGCATGATGTTTAGCAAATGGAGTAGGTACGAAAAAACCATTGTAAACATCATCAAATTAATGGAGCCACTTGATTAGGATTGAATAAAAGAGACATGCGTTTCATATGTACAACGAACGATATACTGTTGGTGTTGTGCGGAATCGAAAATTGATATGTCTGCCTCTGCCTACATTATCTAGTCTTACATCACCACATGCCAAAGATATCGATGAACTGCGTGGTGATAAAAACTAGACAAATTCAATGTTTAATGCATGCGAAACAGAAATCTGTTCGGTCGGAACAAATAAAAGAACCTTTTGCACTTAATGATATGCATGTCATATCATATGATTATGACAAGAATAGATTACTTATTATGAACTATCTCCGTTAATAATAATTAAGCAAACGTGTTTTAAGACTCGCAGCTCACACAACTCTTTGAGATATTAAAATGATTTTTTTTTTATACTAAATTGTGTGAACCTTTTCTAAGTGGTGACTTATCTATGATATTATATTTTGTCTAATTGGTATACCATCTCCTTATTTAAACCAATCTCCGATCCAAAAGCTGGTTGTGGAGACATTTTGTATTCTTTGGGGTCCGTAAAAAAACTATTATCGCCCTTAGATTTTTTAAATGAAAAACAGAGATATCTAGGACTCTTTGTAAGCGATACCAACCCTTACGTGTGTGAGAGGCTTATGACAGTAAGATATTCGTGATCAGCAACCAGCATATAAGAATGTAATGTAATAATGTATGTAATGTAATAATGAAAATGCAAACTATTAGTCCGAGTATATCATCAGTTGTTTAGACTATGAGGTTTCTTAGAAAGTTAATTTTGTTCTTAAAAAAAAAAAAAATCTGCCAACAGAAGGCAAACAACTTTATTATTTTTCCGGCAGAAGTTCGGAACGCGTTCAATTCTGAGACGCGGTGTAGGTTTTTAGGTTTTAAAAAGTGCTTTATTTGCCGCAAGTTCTTTATGCTAACAGGTTTTCTATCTTAATCCTAAAGCTAAAATTAGTCTATATCTAAGCTGCTACCGTTCTTAATGGCTTCAATGGGCACTCTAAGATATAAATTTCATGTTTTTGGGGGGGATCAGAGTATCTTTATTTAATTACATTCTTAATGTATGTATACTTATCATTAAAATAAAATAAACTATTGGGAAAATGGCAAAAAAAAAACCAATATTACATCAATTTCACTCTACTCTACTTAAACTATGTAAATATATACAATTCTTACATAGGTACTAACTTAAAACTTGGGTTTGAGCCGAACTCTCCGCCGCCGGGGCCAGTAGCATCATGCTCCACTATTCAAGAATAGTAGAGCAGAAACCACCGTTCCCGGCCGCGGACAGCTCAGTCCAGTGTACATTAATTGCATCGAGATGGGAATATTTAGGTGGAATACGAATCACTTTATTTAATTTATTACAATGTTCCTGAAATATAACAATTTATCATACATAATTTTTCCTTATAACTATTCCGGGCCGAGCCATGCGTCACCTGGACCGATAGCTGAAGGCCATCAGTTCCTGTAGCGATTGTCTCGGTCCGGCATGCCTTATAACTAGGGAAGCTGCTAACAAGGTTAGTAGGTACTTATTCTAGTTTCGTTGAGACGCGGTGTAGATTACTATATGTTAGCTGAAAGCCAAACAAAAAGTTCGGGAAGCGGTTCGAATAGGGTCGCGCAAGAATACTTACGCCGCTGCCACAAATAAAATATGAATTACATAATTGGGTCATATTCTGGGATGCGGTCTAGGGGTTGAAAAAGGAAAAAAAAATTTAAAATAGGTGATTAGTAAACAAGTCAGTGGAAGTGAAATGATATTCGATGTCTAATCATACCTGAGAAACATGGCAGAATTCATGAAAAAGTATATAATCACTTTACACCCCCTCAGGGGTCGAACTTCAAAAAATGTTCAAAAAACTTTCGAGGTATTCATATGGTGAATCCATAGAATAAAAATGAATTCATTATTTTGGAAGACCTAGTAGATACGACAAAAATCGTGAAAATATATACACTTTACTTTCACAGAATTTTTTTTTGCCTTCCGGTTCGAACGCCAATGGATATCAGAAATTTTTTTTTTATCAGCATTCCTTCTCTAGTTGATTTGCATATAAACACAGAGTTTCAACTTTCTAGCACAAGCCGTTCTATAGTTAGAAAAAACACCCCCACCCTCGTACCATACTACCCTTATACAAAATTATATTTTTCCAATATGGCACTACTATATCTCTATCTAAATAATAAGTTTTAGCTTGATGTCATTATGAGCTCTCGAAATATAAAAATCAGAACCTTATCCTTTGCATCCTCCTCCAATCTCACCCTCTACACCCACATCCTCCAAATTGTTTCTGCTAGGGGTCTACTAGCCCTGCTAGGGGTCTACTAGCCCTGCTAGGGGTCTACTAGCCCTACCTTTGGTAAAAATTATAAGAATTTATCTTACACCGTTCTTGAGATATGAAACGTGCATTTTTAGAAAAATTCTTATCACCTCCACTTTCATGCTTCACCGCCCCTTTAAAAAATTTTGCCTTCTGCAGACTCCATTTATCGACCTTTACTCACAAAACAAATTTTCTTTTTTTAGTGCAATTGGTTTGTGAGATATCCTAATGTAAAGTTTTTCACCCCCCCCCCCCCCCACCCCAGTACGCCACTACACCCACTCAAAAATTTGATTCCAATCTATTCTCCTAGTGTACCTACAGATGCACATCAGTTTTGTGATATTAACTGTTTAGGAGATATGGATTTTAGAATGTATCGATCTCGCCTTTTTTGCGTTTCGGACGCATTATTTTTCCCCCACTCTCACACCCTTTCACCCACATCGGTAATTTTTTTTGCAAATGAGTCCACTATCAAAGTTCTATACAAATTGCAAATTTCCTGGCTTTAGGTGTTGCTGAGATCTAGAAACTAAAATTTTCGGTCTAAAACGCTTCCCCCTCCTCCCCCTTAACACCCCCACCCATCAAAATATGGTCACTTCAAAGTGCCAACCCCATCTATTCAAAAAAAAAATTTAATAGCTTAAAGGGTTTGGGGGCTAGGAGCCCTCAAACGATTTGGCGTACACCAGAAGACGTACGGCGTACGGCTTTTCTCGTTCCAAAAAATTTTCAGGGTAGCAAATTTTTTTTTTTTAAAAATCGATAACAATGCTGTATTATTAAAATAATAAAGTTTGTGGTGTTGCTTTTTTTAAGTTCACAAAAATCGCAGTTACATATAAACCCTCATCGGGACTTTCATTTATAAACTTCATTGTCGTATTGCTGCCTTCCTGAAATCCGTATGAATGTTATCAAAACCAATATGTTTCTTTATCAAATTTAGTAGCCTCCAGTTTATTACTTTTCCAAATATTTTGCCTGCGCTAGTTAAAGCAATTTTTCGATGTTCTTGAGTCTCAAAATTTTAGCTCAACTAACCACGTTTTTCAATAGTTTTTACTTTCAAGCGTACTTAGTGTCATCTAGTGGAAAAAAGTAATGGCTCTCTAATCTCGCATTCCACATGGCAGTACCGAACCCACAGGTGAAATAATTTGAAGTTTCTATTTAGATTTTACAAAGTTGTATGTCAACACGTTGCCTTGTTGCTCTTTTTCTCAAATTATAAATGCAATAATCATAAAAATACAGTGCTAAATGTGATGGATCCTCTTGAGGGAAATGTTCGTGCCTTGAAAAATAAAATTGCTGAGCTGGAAAGCCGCTTGTCCCAGAGTCGAGCCGAGCTACAAAAACTTAAGCAACAGCCGGTAACGGTCCCAAAACATTTCAGACCGCTTGAATTGATTTCTAAGTACATAATCCCTTGCGTAATTTTTCAGGTCAACAAAAGCCAACTGTCCAACGATGAGATCACGCGATACAGCCGACAAATGATTTTGCCACAAGTTGGAGTTGCCGGGCAGTTGAAATTGAAAGAGTCATCGGTTCTGATTGTCGGGGCTGGCGGCCTTGGATGCCCCGCAGCATTGTATTTGGCCAGTGCAGGCATTGGTGAAATGGGAATCGTTGACTACGACCAAGTCGAGCTGAACAACCTGCACCGACAAACCTTGCACAACGAAAACACTCTTCATCTGCCAAAAACCGAATCGGCCAAGAACTCTCTGCTGCAGCTTAACTCGCAATTGAAAATCAACACTTACGACTTTCAGCTGAACAGTGCAAATGCTCTAGAGGTTCTACGACCTTACGACGTTGTCCTCGACTGCACAGATAACGTAGCGACACGCTATTTGCTGAACGATGCCTGTATCCTGGCGAAAAAGGCTCTGGTTTCGGGTAGTGCCTTGCAGGTTTGAAACTATCTCGTTAAACCGAAAATTTTAATTTTATTTCGCTTAATAGCTGGAAGGACAGCTTACGGTGTACAACTACAAACAAGGTCCTTGTTATCGATGCATCTTTCCCACTCCTCCGCCACCAGAAACTGTAATGAATTGCGGGGATGGAGGCGTTCTAGGAGCAGGTAACTAAATTCACCTATAACGGGTTGCTCGTATAATCGAATTTCAAATATTTCAGTGACTGGCGTAATCGGGTCCTTGCAAGCGCTAGAAACGATTAAAGTTCTTCTGGAGTTCGAAGAAGTCCTCTCGGGGCGGCTCCTTCTATTCGACGGGGCTAGAGCTGCGTTTCGTAACGTTAAGCTTCGAAATAAACGACCAGATTGCGTCGTTTGTTCAGAAAATACCAAAGTAACTCGTCTCATTGACTACGAAGAATTTTGTGGCATGCGTGCCTCGGACAAGGTCTGCTATTCATTTCAATTAAAGTTTTTACTATTTTATTTTTACAATTAAAGTTTTTATATACGTTCCTTTAACCTTACAGGACTCGTCGCTCTTTATTCTTGAGCGACATGAACGCCTCAGCATACAGGAATTTCGTGAAATCTACTATTCCGGACAACCGACGTTACTTATCGATGTGCGGAATCCTTTGGAGTTCGAAATTTGCCGTTTGAAAGGCTCTGTAAACATTCCATTGAAACATATCTTGGACGATAGGAAACTGGATGAGTTGAAGGAGAGAGTGAAAACAGAAAAGGTTCCAGGTAAGCTCAATTTAAACTACATTCAAATCCTCACACTAATGCCAGAATAGTTTTTCTTTTATGCCGACGTGGTAATGATTCTCAAATTGCGACAAAACATTTACAAGGGAAGTTGAACGGCCTCGAAAACCCGAAAGATATTATCGGTGGCTTACATGCCTGGCATTACGAGGTGGATCAGTCGTTTCCTATATATTAAGATAGTTGTCAAAGAAATGTTAAAAGAGTGAATATGCTATTAAATTTGAATTTCTCCGAATATCATTTTTGGGTTGATATGATTAATCTGGGTGGCCCAGATTTTGAAGGGTTAGTAATCCCATTAACGAGTAATACTTTTGTGCAAAGTGTATGATCTCAGTACTGAAAAAACACCATATTGTACAAGGTGGCCTAAAATGAATCACCCAGTTGGAAGATGCTATAACTTTTGCAAATGGCGACAGCAGTCAGTTTTGTTTTGGTATATGTGAAGTGAATATTGACTTGAAACTAGAAATAAATGGAATTCAACTAACGAGAGCACATGAAACAAAATATTTAGGGCTGTCAATTGACAACAAACTGACTGGGACTCCTCACATTACTACTACTTAGAAACTTAACTGCCCCCATTATTGGAGTAAAAAGGCTTAACGACTAACTACACGTGCCAATAAAGAATATGCTCTATAATGTATTTATTCTATCCAACATAAGTTATATACTTCAGCTATGGAGCCAAACCTCGAAAAGAAACCTAGATAAAATTGCGAGACTTGAATAGGGGCATTAAAGCTGTCCATAATTTACCCCATTTAACACCATCGGAGGAACTTTATTATACTTATGGAAAACTTACTTTACAACAGCACATAAGCCTGCAACGTATTAAACTAATTTACAATAGACTAAAATCCTCAATTAAACTGATCCACAATCACGATGTACACAACTTTAACATAAGAAGTGCAAGTTCCTAGGACTGACCGACTCAGAAAAGATCCTGTATGATGAATATTTGTATGTATATGTATAGTGAATATAACTCATTACCTTCTGTAGTACAAATGTCTTTCAGCGTAGCCCTTACTAGAGGCATTAAGGTACATTGAGTCCAGCATACATTGCATGAGTATGTTGATACGGTAAAAAATGTCAAGCTCATGAGCTGCATGACAATGTCTCCAGCTCTTTAAGCTTCCCCTAAATGGGGAATTTTTTTCCGATTTTTTGAGTTGGAAGGAGTTGCGCATTTTGCGTGAAGGGATTAAGTCAATTATTAATAAAAAAAAACAGATGCAGAATACACGTAGGCAAGCCATGGAACACTTATTATTTAAGATCGCGAATTACGGTGAAGTGCACGATTCTGGATCGAAATTCATCATGGGTGACGAGGTCCATTTCCATCTTAACGGTTACAAAGAAAATATGTCCTTCTGGGGTGTTGAAAATCCATTTACTCAAAGTCATTGCGGGGTGCGCTATTTACTACGGAGGTGTAATCGGTCCTTATTATTTTTTCAAGGACCCCGGTGTGACAAGAGTTTTTATTGTTGCGAAATAATAAAGAAGAAGAAGAATAGTCTGGGTGGCTTAGTGGCTAGTGCACTTGTCTTCGGTTCACCTGGGAGTCTGTCCAATGTTCAGCTATAGCTGCTATTTAGCTGCTTTTGGGAATGACAGCCGAGACACAAAAGCAGCTAAATAGCAGCTAAAGCTGAACATTGGACAGACTCCTGGTAGCAGGCTCGAATCTGCTTGGCGACAAGCAACTTTCGAGAATTGGATTGGGTGCCGGACTACCAGTTCACTCAGCTGTAAATGAGTACCTAAGTTAAAATCAGGGTAATAATCACGGACGACCGTGTGGCTGACCACTTCACCATCTAGTGTTCCGTTGGTCTCGTAATAAAGTAAATCTAGCAATAATTACTTCAAGGCCTAGGCCCGATTTGGGCTGTTGCGCTATTGATTATTATTAAATTAATAAATTTGGAATGGAGGACATGTGGTTCCAAGAAGACGATGCAACAGCACACACAACTCGCGTGACAATAGAATTTTGAGTCGTTTAAAGTCTCGTTTTAACAATTTTCACTAGCCGGCAAGTTTACTGTAGACTTACTTATTTCTTTGAGTTTTTTGAAGTCAGGTGTCTTATCAGAGTAAGCTACAGACTCTGGAAGCGGTAAAAGAATCAAAGTAGTTATTAACAATGACGGCGCCTATGTGATCGATATGATCTTCATCTAATGGATAAAACAAGATCGGTTGAGTGTTTTTGGGCCACCCTCAAGAATGTGAACCTAACAGATTGTCATGTGCTGTCAGCAGTTTTACCGGAGCTGAAACGTAGTAAGCTAAACATCAATGGAGTCGCGGTGAACGTGATGTGATAGGTCATCGTTTCTACGAAATTGAAAAATGAGAAAAAGCCTTTCTGATCTTTTCAGATCGGAGCCATTATAACTCAGGCTTAAAGATAGTTTAGTTTAGATAGTTTATTTATATACATATACATATAGTACTACAAGATTGTACATCTTATATAAAAGTACCAATAAAATTAAAATATAGTAGAATCTAATAAATTAAAAAAAAAAATCAACAAAAATTTAACGAAAATTCAACAAAAATAGTATGAAGTAAGAACAATCAACGGTAGGTAGATATAGGTCGTTCACGAGTGAAATAAAAAAATCCATCAAATCATGTGCAGACACAGCTCATCCGAGCTTGTATGATTTCATTTCTCATATTGTTCCTATAAATTTGTTCGCTGAAACGCTTGAGAATAGCACCCCCGAAAAAATGCGTTCTGTTACGTGCATTGTGAAGAACGATGCACACAGATGCGAATGTATTTATAATCTTTCATTCTTGCCTACTCTTTTCTTCGCATGTAAATTTCCATAGGAATATAGATTTGAAACAGTTTATTTGGATTTCTTTGTTCCGCTTATACAATGTTTTTTGGGGTTTTTTTTACGCAAAAAATGCATGTGTATTAAGTGTCCAGTCTTCTTATGGATAGTTTTTGCTGTCAACCAACCAGTCTTCTCGTTGCGTCCGCCTCCGTGTCCCTTAGGAACACACACATCAGCGACATAGCTTAATTCTTCACAAAGTAACATCTATAAAGACGCCGTGTCCATGTGAGTTGTGCCCAGTAAAAGAACATGGCAAGTGCTTGGGGGTGAAGCCGACAAGAACTTTCAACTGAATGTTCTGATTCTCTCTCAGTGGTTTATACGGAGACATTTTTACTAGCAGAGTATATGCTATCTATATAGTTGTTGTTGTTTGGTGTGGGGAAGACACACTAAAAGGCGAGTCTTGAGCATTCAGGCCACCTGGTCCATTATACTCGAATCCCCAGTCTCTACTCGAACTTCTATCTATATACTACATATCAACTTGAAGAGCCGTTGAAAGTGTAGAATTTTCATGGCTATTCGATGTCCATTGTTTGTCTAGGCTGTGAGGAACCTTGTTTACATTTCTACGGATTCAGTTGCATTTGCTGTCCCTTTCTAACACATCGACCTCAATGGCTATAGAAAATGTATAGAATTTCGATAAGTTTTGTACAAATACTATCTGCCTGTTGGGTCACATTTCTGTCATGACATTTCTTGGCAACCGGTAACCTCTCCCGGTATACATATTTATAGCTCCATGTGTGATTTGTCAAAATAAAAACATTCGAAGAAATTGAATTGTAGAAACGTAATTTTCAAGCACCGCCTGAAAATGGGAGGAAACAAAAAAGTATACCATGAAAATACAGTACGCGAATTGGGAAAAGTTCCAGTGGTCTACAGTAACCGCTACGGCGTTAATTTTTGCGGACTCCAAAAATTACATCCATTTGATTCGGCAAAGGGTTTCAACATAATGCAAGTAGGTCGGCTATTGTTACTCAAAATTCGATTTAAGATCGTGTTCTTTATTGTAGCTGCTGAAGGAAGGCAAGTTTATGACCGACAGTCAAGCACACAGTCCTGCGGAGATTACTGAAAAAGAACTGGACAAGGTTCATACAAAGCGCTACCTGGATAGCTTGACAGTGAGATAATTTACGATTTAGTGTTTAACTGATATCGCGTTACTAGCAAAAAATATTTCCGAGAGCATCTCTTACAATCTGTTCAATGTGTTCTGTGGTTAACGTTAAATTTGAAGCGGATATGAGTATTTTTTTTAACACTTCCGGCGTGACGTCCTATTTGCTGACGTCACCCTGCTGTTGTATAGAGTGACCGTCAGATAATCTTAGAAGCTACACTCTAAAAAATAATACACTGAAGTTGTAAAAATTCAACAATAATTGTAGTTAACCATTTAAGTGGATATGAGGATTGTCGCCCGCATATATTTTCTGTGCCGAATTCGACTTAGACCACGATTCATATTGCAATGCTTGAAAATTATGTACATAGCCCAGTTGGTTTCGTGTCTCTTTCCCGACATTCTATTCCAAATGAACAAAGTGTCGCCAGGTTTAGAGAAAAGAAAACGATACCATCTGGCGGTTTGTTTTTGTGATGATAGTAACAAAATAAATTAATGACATAAGACTATTGTCATTCATATTTCTTATTTCATTAAATTATTTATTGTTTTGTGTCGTTGGGTTTTTTTTTATTGGAGAGCGGAATTGAACAAATTCTAAATTGAGGATCCTTACGTAAGACAAATATACGCTTCAAAAAGTGTATGCATTTCGTGACGGAAAATCGTATTGGAAAATCAGGTATCAAAATTTTGCAAAATTTTGAATTCGAAAGCTTACATTTTTTTTATAGAAATGAATAGGAAATGGAAACAGGATACTCTTGAAGATGGTGAAAATTTAAATGCAGTATACCAGTAACCAATTTATTTTTATTTTTTAAATTTTTGGGTATTTATATTGGTGCTATTTTTTGGTTATAGATAATGCTTAATTTTAATAAATAGTATCAAAAAATATGTATTTTTTTAAGTTTTTTTTACAGTGCGTCTCTTTTTGCAAGAGCTGAGAGCAGGTAAATTTCTGGCTAGAAATATATTATTAAAATCTGCGAGAATCTCGCAGACTTCTCGGAGACATATCGCTTTGTCTGCGAGAATCTCCGAGACGTTGTATGAAAAAAATACACGTATCGAGACAAATGCGCACCGATTCTCGGAGACATGTCGGCGAATGTCGCGATAGCTAAAGGTCTATTACAACAGATGGCGCTGAAGAATATAATTTTTGGCTATCGCGACATTCGCCGACATGTCTCTGAGAATCGGTGCGCATTTGTCTCGATACGTGTATTTTTTTCATACAACGTCTCGGAGATTCTCGCAGACAGAGCGAAATGTCTCCGAGAAATCTGCGAGATTCTCGCAGATTTTACCAACTGGGAGGGGTAGAATGGGTAGCCCTGCACCATAGGTAGAAATGCACCACTCGCCATTGGCGCTCGCCCGTAAGTAAAATCTACAAAGCAGAAGTAGTATTCTCTTTCTCTTTTCTATCCATACGATTGTGTTCAGGAATCGTTAAAATACCGAGTAATACCGAACAGTTATTCGGAGTTAAAGAAAAATGGAAGAAAAGTAACTTTTCGTATATATGCAACATTTTTGTTTAAAGACAAATTATTGATCGTGAACCTTTCTAGGTAGGCATAAATATAGCTTGTAGTCTAAGGTGTGTTTTAGTAAAGTGCTAGTTTTTTATTTGCTAATATTTATTTAAAAAAAAATAAAAATGTTCATCTGGTCAGAATCGGTAGAATTGCACCACGAGCTTATAGGGAGAAATGCACCAGATTCTTATACCTAAGTAGCATGAATTTATGGTCACAAATCATAAAGAAATTCAAATTATTTTGCTGGAATCAGAACGAGCTCGTGCTGCAAGCATATCAAATTTGAAATCGATTTTTAAAATTTTAATATCCGTTAACTTATAAAAACTTATATAAAACCATTAAATTACTATTATTTGGTATTTTCTATTATTTTTTATTAGTATAAAACTCGAAAAATATTTAATAGATTTACTGTTTAGTTCGTTATTGCTTGTTACTTTTGTAAATATATTTAATTTTTTTGTTTCAACTAATTTGGTTGGGATTTGCTACATATTTAAAATGTGGTGCATTTATACCTTGCAAGTGGTTTATTTCTCCCGTACGATGGGAGAAATGCACCATTTGGACCTGCCTGTGCTCTTCTTCATTATGCTCTCGATCTGATTATATTTTGCTCTTTATTACGAATACAATATTTGCGCAAGGTATTTGATCAAACAGAGAAAAAAAAATTAATCAAGTTCCACAATTTTCTACGGAGATATGGAGTAATTAATGAAAAATGGTGCATTTCTACCTAGTCTACCCTATATCAAATTCTCATAACTGAAAAAAAATTTTACATTGTAAAACAACGATTATGACATTTACAAATTATTTGCTCCCTATTTCTCTAAAAATCTTTCATTCTAGATAGCGTGCCCAGGTGTTTTGTGAAAGAATGCAGTTGCAATTTTTATTTAGTCAGTTATTCTGCGAGTTTAGTGTTTAACTGAAATCGTGTTACTGGGGAAAAATATTTCCGATAGCATCTCTTACAATCTGTTCTGCGGATAACGTTAATTTTGAAGCGGATATGAGTATTTTTTTCTTGTTCTTAACACTTCCGACGTGATAACGCCCCATTTGCGGACGTCACCCTGCTGTTGTATAGAGTGACTGACAGATAATCTTAGAAGCTACACTCTAAAAAATAATACACTGAAGCTGTAAAAATTCAACAATATGTAATAAATAGTAGTTAAGTTGCAGTCTATTTAAAGTGAAAAGCTATGGGAAGTGTGAAATTACACTCGTAGAGCGCGTATTTTCGCACAAGAAAAATTTTGCACGCGAATTCGCGTGAATCTTTCAACAATGCATTTTTTTTACACTTTAAGGCCGGTTTACATGGTAACTCCAAACAATTTTCACTGAGATTATGAGGGAGGAGGAAAATCTCTAATGAGAAACTGATCAGAACTGAAACGATATTATATCCAGCAAAAAATATTGACCATATTTGTGTGAATGTTACTTTTCGCAGTGGTTGTTCTACTCCATTGTAAACTCGATAAGCTCCCTCGCAATATCAGTAAAAATTGTTTGCAGTCGTCATGTAAATTAGCCTTAAGATGCAATTTCGCACAGAATCGCGCGTTAATTCATTGCTATATATTGCAAAAAAACAACGCATGCGTGGATAACTGCATCCATTTCTAAAATGTGTTTGATTCGTGAATGACCGGTGTTTGGATTTGTGTGAAAATAAAAATGGTACAGAATATGAAGTTCTTTCAAATTTTATTTTTTTCAGAAATATCAGTTTTAGGTGCGCAGGCACCTGAATATTAAGATAATTGTCACTTTCCTGATTTTGCTATGCACTAGAATGACATTCAAGAATTTGTTATTTTTCCCCTGCCATATCTTGGGCTTTCAACTTCTGTCCAAGCGCTGTTTTCTTCTAGCTCGTCGTTAATATACATATAGGTAATATACGAACTTATAACGCCTGAAAGAATAAAATTCTTGTACAGGTCTCTAAATAAACAAACTAAAATTCTCTAACCATACGCACGTTAAAAACTTACATCAATTTAACACACATAATGCGAACAATATTAGGCGTGTTTTTTTGCTCCCTTCCAGAGCAGGCTAGCAAAATGCGAAAACAACCACAAAACGCAAAGCGTGAGAACCAACTGTACCACCTCAAACAGTGTTGCAGCTATTCTGGCTCATGAAAAGTTCAAAGCTCAAAGCTTCTACTCTGCTCTAGATAAATTCGCTAAAAAGTACGCCTATTGTAAATCTTTGCAGACCAAAAACGAATTGTCTGAGAAGAGACCCACTATACGAAGAAATTATTGAGTACTCCATTAAAAGTGCAACAAAAATTGCAAACTTCAAAGCCCAAGTGAAGGGATATTTCCTAGAGAAGCAGTCCTGAGAGACGCTTGAAGAAACGGTAGTGGTTTGTGTTGTTGTACTATGTACACCCAACTCTGTTTTTAAACGGAAGATACGTTCCAACAAAACCGGGTATACAAAAACCGTGCAAAAAAAGACATCACACTAATATCGTAGTTGTGTTCCTCAATTCTAAGAAACTGTAAATATTGAAAAAATATCTAAATGCTGTTAAAAAACTCGTGCAAAAAAAATTAAGGAGAGCTCATAATAGCTGTGTTTTTTATTCCCGGTTAACCATAAAGCTCGAAAAAATTGCACGGCAAAACAACAACAATGCGGTTACGGTAACCGCACTGTTGTTGTTTTGCCATGCAATTTCTTCGAGCTTTATGGTTAACCGGTAATAAAAAACACAGCTAATATGTTACTTCTAAAATATACATCACTAGCCGCGTACAGCGGCTACGCTCGCTATGCTCACGTTGTTCTATCGCCCCAAGTAATATGCCGCGTACCGCGGCTACGCTGACGTTGTTCCATCGCCCCTGTTACTCCCGTTTATCCATTGGTCCTGTTTCTCCCGTTGATACATTACTCCCGTTTCGAATACACTTTTTCAGCTCAAGAAACTGGAGACATTAAAGCCATTTTTCATTTTTCACTTTTTACTTTTAATTTTTAATTTTTTATTTCTAAGCTTAAATTTTTTATTTCCATCTCCCATCCACCATCCTCCATTCATCCTCCAATCTCTATCCACCATCCTCCATACTTCATCCACTCAAATGTTGAAATAGCTCGCGAACCACCAATTTCGGAAATACATAATTATGTCCACCATCCACCATCCTACATTCATCCTCCATTCTCTATCCACCATCCTCCATACTCCATCCATTCAAATTTTGAAATAACTCGCGAACCACCAATTTCTGTAATATATAATTATGTTTCATCGCCCCTCTAGTCAGACGCCTTACCCGCTCAGCTACGACTGCCAGTCGTAAACTTTTATTTTTAAGTCAAGTTCATCTGATTCAACTTACTAAAAAGCTCAAATGTTGAAATAACTCGCGAACCACCAATTTCGGGAACATATAATTATGTTCACTATCTGTCCGGTAGTCTCGAGAATGTCCATGCAAAATTTGGGAGGGAACGGCTCACAGGTGGAGATTTTAGTTGTAATTTCCATAAAAACTGACTTTATTTTATATATTAGATGTTTCATCGCCCCTGTTACTCACGTCACGTGTTCGCAGCCAGTATTAAAATCGAAACACATAATTTAAAAAAAAAAAAAAATCAAACATGTTCGCGGTCGGCAGGATTCAAACCTACGCTCCCAGATTTCTAGTCAGACGCCCTACCCGTTCGGCTGCGACTGCAGTTGTAAACTTTTATTTTTATGTCAAGCGGTCCGGGAAATATATTATATCTGCTATATTTGTGAATTTTTTCCCAATAAAAAAATTATGAAACATAGTCAAAGATATACCCTTCACTATGAAAAAAACAGCTCAAAACCTGCAATCATTTTCCCAAAAACAATTTACAAAAACACCCATTTTTTCGGCAGCCAACTATGTAGATGTAACCTCTTAACTTCTAAACTTATCTTTTCGTAAGCCAGCTAACATTCTAACATATTTTTTTCCGCATAATAATTTCATTTCCCTACTAAACAATCGTTTTGAATCGCAACTAACATTAATTGTTAATGTTTGCCGAGATCGACACATTCTAAAATTCATATCTCATCAACCGTTAATGGCAAGCAATTAAAACTTAATAAATATCTGTAGTTGTACTAGGAGAGTAGGTTGAAATCGAATTTTTGAATGTGGAGTAGTTGCGTGTGGGGTGGGGTCAGTGGCGGTCATAGAGGGGGCCATTGCCCCCCCTTTTCTAACAAATTTTTCAAAAAAAGCTTGATTAATCATTGCTTTAAAAGAAAATTTTAAGAGACTATTAGATAGGTACACTTTATAACAGTGGCGAAGGTCTAACATATTCGTCACCCATGAATTCTCTATCACGTCTGCCTTAAAGAAAAATTATATGAGACTATTAGATTAATAGATACACTTAATAAAGTAATAATAAAGTATAATGCAATTAAATCTGATTTCCTCTTATGCCTTTCTTAAATTTTCTTTTTTTTTTGTCTCCTAATTGAAAAGAAGACTGTACTAATTGAAAATATTTCAATCGAAAGGTAATAAAATTTCAAATATAAATATATAATCAATCTTTGGGTTACATATGTTTAGAATTTAGTTTTTAGGTACTGTTTGAAACTAATTTTGAAAAATTTGGAGTTGGATTGTGCTTGTACAATTTTTATTATGTGTTCTAATAATTTTCCCATATTTGGATTAATTTGAAATCTACTCAGGTAAAAAGGGGAGGTCCAAATCCCAATTAAATGCCACCTATGCTTAAATTCTGAAATTGAAATTTTTCTTAAAAAATAAACTTTTGAGCGTAACTTTGTAACGGTAAACGATACGAAGTTAGTGACATCAGTAGATGCTGATTGTTATGAGAAACAGAAAAAAGTCCTTCAGCAAGGTCGAAAATGATGATTTTTAACATTTAATCACTAATCCATAATAGCTCTTATGTCGTACTTAGTGAAGGACTTTCTGAACCGTTATCTCTATATATGTACATATAACATAATATTGATAATTAGAAAACAGATATTTTCGTCCACGATACTAGCTTCGTATTATTAACCATTATCAAAATACAGTTGAAACTTCACTTTCTCATTACGACCATTAGATGGTATTTCCGATGGTACATAACCCATATACGAGTATTTAAAATTACAATCATCCCCAGATTAATATTATTTGGCCGTTTTGTCAATACATCGGGACACATTTTTCGGAATCTCAAATTTTAATTTTTATTTATTCTGATCGGGGTGAAACTTAAAACATATATTTTTTACACTAATAAGAACCATAATAAGAGGTATGTACTGTGGAAAAAATCGCTTGGGAAATTTTTTCAATACAAATAATAGTCACTAAACAGCTCTAAAATTACCTGTCACCACAACTACCTGTATAAAATATTACAAAATTTCAAATTGCATGTTAATGCAAGCCTTCGACTCTTGTTCGTTCAATTTAAATTTCCTCCTTTCCTAAAGTTTGCTCTTACAAAATAAATTAGTAATTTTATCATCAAAATTAAATCGCATTATTCACATATAAAATACTGCTTATGAAGTTATAATCATTTAAAAAAGTTTTAGAGAATTTCCGACTTTTTAAAATTTTTAAATTAGGAGTAGGTTAGGTGAGGTTATGGTTGAAGTCATCTAAACCATAGATCAACTCAGTAAAGAGACTGTGAATATGTTTATATACCTAATTAAATCATTATGAGATGTAGGGATCATAATGCCCAATAATCAGTTTTACCTAATATGTATGATAGTAGAACTAATAAAAAATAAATATATTACTTTTCTGGTGGTCTCAAGAAATAACTAATTAACATTCAAAAATTTAAAACTGGATTTGGCGAAATCTTGAAATTTCAACAAAACTCTTAAAACCTACTAAATTTTTCATCGAAAATTATGTTCACCTAGTTTTGGAATCAATTAATATTATTTTCTAGTTCCTGTTATTCAATTTTCTATTACTTAAAGACTTATAATCCTACAATACAGGTTTTAATATCATACAATCAGCTGATAAACTGAACGATTTTAAAGAAATGCCTTCAGAGTTATGTTAATGCTTTTTAATATTCTAAAATTCGGTTGCCAAAATCTTGTGATTTAGATGCGAAAATGAAAAGTTGATATTTTTAAGCAGTACCAACCGAAGCGACCATAGCATTTGCACATTTTCCATCCACGTTGTATTAAGGGCTACTGCACGAATTTCTTATACAGTAGCTACTGAACTTTAATGCCCACCCCTTGAAAGAGCAATATGACCGCCACTGGTGGGGGGTGTAAGACTTTAGATAACGATATCTCAAAACCTATTGGACTAGAGCAGGGGTCGGCAACCTTTTGAGACAGAAGAGCCAAAAGTTACAATTTACAAAATTTCCCAGTTTTTAAAGAGCCACTAACATTTTTGTTTCAATATTATGGTGACCAAGCCTCTTGATTTGGTGTATTTGTAATATAGTGTTGTATTGTATTGTATTACATGTCAGATTTACATGTAGGGCATCAATGGATGACCTACTAACTTGAATAGTGTTAAGAATTCAGACGAAAATTAATGGTTAGTCCTCAGACTAGTTTAATATACAAAAGGAGGTGGTTTTAGTGAGGGTGGATCCTACACTACTTAGATGATTCGCGCGCCCAAAAAAAAAAAATTATGGCATTTGATTAGGATTAGGTACATAAATTTTATTTTTATTTTAAAAGAAATAGCTTTATGTATGAAATAATATTTATTTATATAAAAACATACAAATATTTCGTGCAAAACATATTAAAAGTATTTTATACTGCTTGTATATTATATAATATCGTCAATATCACCAGTGTATCACCCAATAGTGTGCTTATAGTACGTCAACATACTTGCATCGACTATCATGATTTCAATAAAGTAATTTGTAATCAAATAATATAACTGTAATTATTGAATAATAGATAGTTACAATAGTCACATCATTGGGAGCATTTGCCTTACATGCCTTTTACAGGTTTGGTTAAATCTGGCTCATAGCTTCTTATTTTTAGTTTCAAGCACACCTCTAGATTTTTATTTGTTAGTTGGCCCAATAGTGAGCATATAGTACGTCAGCGAGCTGATACTAACGTAATATCCAACTTGTTTCCTTGTATATATATTCGATAATTTTAGCTGATATAGCCTTCTTTTAACTGCCATCAGCGCCATCAGTTGCGAAAATCAATTGAAATTTGAAAGAATGACAGTTGCGGGTATTTATATTCTTCGGTCAGTTAAATTTTTTTGAGCGTGTTTACTATTATCTACTATACAATAGGCCTGTTCTTTTTGCCTGCACTTTGTACACTTTTTTGCACTAACTTTTCTAAACAACATTTGACGTCACAGCAATGACACAAACTCATACTAAAACAGTATTCTTGTCCCCCCCCCTCCACCCGTTCACCTTTTATACTTTTCGGCACTCACTCGAGAGCTAGTTTAAAAAAGTGTAACAAAGTGTAGAAAAGTGCAGGCAAAAAGAACAGACCTAATGTTAGCCGGAACGTCATAGGTACGAAGAGCTAGCAGTCGAAGGTACGATTGGTAGACACTTGAAATTTCGTCTTGATAACTTTTGTGGTTTTCTGGTTGGAAAACTATATCAAGTGGTTTTCACAGGCTTCTTTTGAAAAGCTGTTTTCCTCCATTCAGTGAGTTCTGCAGAGATCGGATTAAGTTATAATCTGAGGGAGCTATGTGTGGACTATACGGTGGATGCATTAAAACTTCGCAGCCAAGCTTTCGCCATTTTTGACGGTTCATCACAGAAGTGTGTGGTCGAGCGTTGTCATGATGGAAGACAGAACCTTTCCTATTATTCAATTCGGGTTGTTTTCTTTCAATTGCCTGGCGTAATCTTTCTAGCTGATCACAGTAGACTAGTGAATCAATTGTCTGACCAGTTGGAAGTAGTTCATGGTGAACGATTCCCTCCCAGTCCCACCACACACAGCATCACCTTATTCGGCGTTAACGCTGGCTTTGCAAACGCTTGTAACGGCTCATCATCCCTTATCGACGAATTTTGACGCTTTCGATTGTCGTACGTGATCCATTTTATCAGTTACATTCGCTGTACATTTGGTTATTACACGTTTCAGAAATGGCTCGATTTCATGGCGTTTCACAGCAGCACATCGCAGATGTTAATTCGGTCAACCCATGAGGAACCCGTACATAGAGCTTCTTTTTGTAACCAGCCTTGTTTAAATGGTTCAAAACTGTTTCGTTGAGTTTTTTTTTATAAGTTTTGAAAATAAAATAATATAATTATTAATATTTGCGCATGGAACTGGAGAGCCGCATCTTGATATCAAAAGAGCCGCATGTGGCTCGCGAGCCGCAAGCTGCCGACCCCTGGACTAGAGAAATAAAATTCGGTTTTGAGTATATAAAGGTTGATGAAAAAACATTGCTCAATGTAAAATTCTTTAAGGGGGCAGGGGAGCATAGCAATAATAAAGTTGCACCCAGACTGTTGGCAGATTTTTTTTTTGTCATCTCGACTAATCATCGTCCTTTTGGGGGCCACGTCTACCCCGCTACCGCAAAAAATAATTAAATTGCATTCAGACTATTGCAGCTTTTTTATCACACCTAATTTCAGAATCCTACATATGTACTAATTTTAATGACATATATTTTGTAATTTACAGTGGAGCTTCAATGTTGCTAAAATAGCGGAGATTCCCTTATTAGCTGCCGTTCCGAATTATATAGTGCAGTGCGGTTATCTAAGACCAATGCGCTTCCAAACGGCTGGATCAATTCTAGCTGGCAAGTTAGCCCTAGAAAAAGGTTGGGCTATTAATCTGGGTGGCGGTTTTCATCATTGCTGTGCAGATAACGGTGGAGGATTTTGTCCATATGCAGATATAACGCTGCTTATTCGAAAGTTAGTGACTCAGGAGTGTAGAGTTAATCAAGCGATGATCGTTGATTTGGATGCTCATCAGGGCAATGGACATGAACGTGACTTTATGGATGACAACAATGTTTTTATTATGGACATGTACAATTCATCTATTTATCCAGAAGATCACCCGGCTAAGCTGGCTATTAAGTGCGCTGTGGAATTGGAACCAAAAACAACGGATGTATTTTATTTAAGGAAACTAAGGCGGTAAGAGTAACTATGTTAACTTTGCTAACTAATTGACCAAGTTTCCTTTTAGTAATCTTCGCAAATCCCTGGATAAATTTCAACCAGACATTATTATCTATAATGCAGGTACAGATATTCTAGAAAACGATCCATTAGGATTGCTTTCAATTACTCCACAGGTAAGGAACTGCAAAATGTTCGTATTAATATTTAATAATTTATTATGGTACTAAACAAACAAAATGAATTCTGAATTATTTAATTTTAGGGCGTAATTGATCGAGATGAGTTTGTTTTCTCGATTGCTGCATCGAAACGAATCCCAATTGTGATGCTGTTGAGTGGAGGCTACTTGAAAGCATCGGCCAAAGTTATTTCCGATTCTATATTAAATCTAAAGGACAAAGGGTTGCTTCCAGTCATCTTCTGAGAAAAGATGAAGCATAATGGATGCCATTCTGTATTTTAAATCCATCTTCAGACATATATATTCTATTTTTTATATTCGATTTTTCCAAAGGAAACAAATAAGCAGAAAGAGACACTTGCTTTTTATTATATTAGGTGTGTTTTTTTGCGATTTATCCAGATCGAGAGTAGTGATTCAAATTTGTATAGAAAACACCAATAATACTGTTGTTTTTTCATGTTTTTATTGCTTTTCCCTGTAGGTAGTAGGCTAGAATATAGATTTTAACCGGAATAGTAGCCCCAGTAAGCTTACTGGGGCAGCTTTTCGCGATAAACTCTTAAATTTAGCGTACTATATACAGGAAAAAGCAATTAAAACATGAAAAAACAACAGTATTATTGGTGTTTTCTATACGAATTTGAATCACTACTCTTGATCTGGATAAATCGCAAAAAAACACACCTATTATAGCTATACCTACTTATATGTACTTAGCATTTGATTATATCGATCAAACAGGCCTCGTTGTCATGATTACGTCGATTGCTATATTTTTTGTACTGAATCTCGCTGTGAAATTAATAAAATACTCCCAACTATATATTTTGTGAATATTGACAAATTGTTTATTTTCGTTTCCTTGTGAATTGGACTTTTAAGTTAGTCAAAACGCGGTCCTCTAGTGAATTAGTAGATATAGTGATACTACCGACTTTACTTGAAACATTTTACATTCATATAAAAATCCGATATTGTATTATTATAGTAGTAAAAGAAAATGCTAAAGTTTCAAATTACCACGAAGCAGGATTTACGAGAGGCTGCAGCGATAGAACGAAAGCGCCAATTTGAAGAAGAGCGAAAGGCACGAATTTTTAATGCCAGGGAGCGAATCCTCGGGGTAAGTGATAAAATAAAATCCATTGAGTTGGAGAAGTTATAAAATTTTTTGTTAGGCTGATTACGAGACCCTGGACAGACAAATTGCCGAGAAAAATAAGATAAAACAAGCAGAACTTGAAAAAGAGAAGAGATATTTGGCAGAGGAAGAGCAACGAATGGAATTGATTAAAGCAAAGGAACGAGAGTTGGAAGAGGTGGGCAAAACATTTTTATTGGTTATTGGTTGCAACCTATCTTGATAGTGAGAAAGGTTGGGAAGGGTTTATAATAGGAGCACCTGCGGGGTCACCCTTTAATGCGATTGCACAGCTATAATGACATAGGTTGAGGATAAAATAGTGTGGTAGGGGATTTAGGGCGGTGGAACAGGAGGGAAACGTCTAAAGTGTCGGTGGACGTTGTTTTTGAACTGTTTAAGGTCATACTCATTAGGGAGGAGATAGGCTGGCAATGCGTTCCACATTACTGATGTTCGGGGGATAAAGGCCTGCCTAAACTTCGCTGTTCTCCACGAATGGAGCAGAACGGTATACTCGTGGGCGCGTGAAGCTTGGGGGAATAAGTTCTTTTAGTTTCTTACTACATTTACCATAAAAATATCGGTAGTAAATACTGAGTACTCCGACATTACGGCGATGCTCAAGGAAGTACCACATTCCTTTCAGCTCAATTTGAGAAGTAAAGCAGCGGTTCGTCCACTTGATCCCAACAAGGTTTCTGGTCTACCGCGTTCCTGGAAGAAGCCGCCATCTCTCAATGTGTGATTTCCCCACCCACTCAGCAATGGCAGCCCTAACAAAAACATAAGGCACCCCGAAAACTGGTTCCATGACTGACTCAGAACCAGCCTTTGCTAATGCATCCGCTATTTCATTGCCATTTACACCCTGGTGACCTGGAATTCATATGAACTACAAGTCAATGCCAACAGAACTCTGCCGTTGTAGAGCGGTCTGACTGTCGCTGCAAATGCAGATCGTCGTGCCTCTCCATCTTCCCTCTAAAATCCATTCTACTGCCTGAAATGCCGAAGAATGTTTTCCTAGGGCGAAGGCGTACCTGAAATCATCAATGTGAAGTACATTCCTACTCCCGTCATCAGTTAGTGCCGTTCGTAAAGAATATATCAGTGCATCCGCTGAGTAGAGCGGACTGGTTTACCCACTCCTCCCTATTCGGGATCTCAACCTGAAATTTCCTTTTGAGCATACAGGTCGAAGTTATAGCATCCGAAGGCATATTGAAGATGGAGTTCTCAGACAACTTTCGAGCCATTTCTCCATGACCCTTCCACTGCTCTTTTCTCCGTAGGCCTAATACCATTAGTCTGTGTGTAGCTCTCCTCATTGCTTCTACCTGAACAACAATCTCAAGCGGTGGCAGATTGAACAGTGCATCGATTGCCACACCCGGTTTGGTACGCAAGGCACCTGTTACACTGATGCAAGCTGTGCGAGTGTAGCTCTAATGTATGGACATTCGGACTTAGTCCAACAAACCAATGATGCATAGATTAGGATGGGTCTTATTTTTACTATTGCCAATATACATACTATTGAAGGCCTAAGACCCCATGTTCTAAGATGTCACAATTCCCAAAAGAATTTGGCGGCGATTCGGGAACTGATATGTATATGGAAACATTTTTAGGAAGGCTCACGTTTTTACTTTACTGACAGAGCACAAACAAGTAACAACATGGTTACGAAAACATTTCTGTAACGTCGATGTGACTATGGAAACAACTGGTCACAAAATTTTTGTTGGAATATATATACGAGAAGGAATCTGCGGGGGGAGGGGTACTTTGAATCTTGAACTTAAACAATTAAAAAAATTAATAATACTAATGATGTTTATCTATGCAAATCCGCTTAGAATTCTTGTTACTAATTTTGTGCTTACTGTATCTGTGACTATTACCGAGTACCGTCTTTATCATTAGGAACGTCGTACACGTGCAGCTGAAATTAGTTTCTATCGGACACGCTATCAGCGCAAGGAAGATAGGAGAGAGTTTGACTTAAATGATCCCAACTTCCACAGAGGATCAAAGCCAGCACGAATTGCCGATGACGATCCACGTTTAGGAATTTCAAGCGCTCAAATGTAAGATTTTTCCAATTATACTTTTACTAAAAGCACAATATACCCCTGCTCTCCTTGTTTTTAAAGATTTTCTGGTGAAGACTTGCTTAGCCAAGAGAGAAGAAGAAACCAGAAGAATCAACAACGAGCTTGGCTGGAACAACAAGTAATAAAACAACAATTAGTATAGCAGTTGGAAATGATCATTTTATTTTCGCGAACAAACGTAGATTCAGGAACGAAAGCAGGCTGAAGAAGATCGCTTGAAAGCTGATAGGCTGTTGCAGCAAGCGTTGGAAGCGAGAGATAAACGTGCACTGGATTTAGACTCTGTGGAGAGAAGAAATCGTATGAAAATGAAGGAGTCTATCGCCGATTACAACAGATCTCTGGTAAGCGAAATATTTGCATATTGACCACTGTATAATAAGATACACCAGAATAGTATTGCTATTTTAACACATTCTTCTGGTTTTATACTATCAAGGCAAACCAAAATCATTGTCGCAAGTCCTTAGAGAAACAACACGAAGAAGAAGATAATTTAGCGGAGATCTACAATAATTTAACGAGCGATATGCTATCTGAGAATCCTGAAGTAGCAAACAGTTGTTTAGGACCATCGAAGAAAGTCGCTTATCTCTATCGAGGGATGACACCAGAAGAACTTGAGCATTTCCGACGCGAACAAAAGATGCAAGCTGAAGAAAAGATTGTATAATCAGAATATTAATTACGAATTATAAACAATATTATACCACTTGTTTATTTAGAAAATGAAAGCCGAAAATGCGCTTAAGGATGCTCAGTGGGATCAATTTTCTAAAAACTTATCGAGAAAAATAATGCTTAAAGAACGAGAAGCGGAAAGAAAATCGAAGTATGTATTCTTTACTATAGTTACTAAACTAAATTGATGTGTCTGCTCTATTGTTTATTATATCAAAGATCGGAAGTTGCTGAGCTGCAAAGAGAAAACAACATGATGGCTACTGAACAAAAAGCTAGAAAAGAATGGCTTGACAAAGTGGCGTATACAAATTCTGCTTCTGATGACTATTTTGCGCAATTCAATACAACTACAAGATAAATTATCAATATCGTATTCAATTATTTATAAATAATAACTTTCACATTTTCGACGCCACTTTTTCGCTATAAAACTAATTTTTATCGCATTGACTTACTTTGTAAATTAGGTAGATATATTTTCAGATTATCAAAGAACAACTCTACATTAACTACAGTTAAAGTAAATGATATCTGTTTGAACTTCAAACATAATAATTTAGAAATTCAAACATACCGCGTAAACATAACTCACCACAGCACAATTTCACGGACCACACTGTGGTCCAGTAAAGCTAGCGCCGACTGTCGTTGGAAGGATCATCGGTATAAGATTCACTAATCAATTTATTCTTTACAGGTTACTCTAGGCAGCGGTTTCGCTCCGGCTGTTTCAGCAATCAATACAGAGGTAATAAAACACAAGCGGAATTTAACTAGAAACTGTTCTCTCGCTGTATCGGTGGGGACCAATTTTTCATGAAACAAACGCAATTAGGAATTTAACAGCCCGGTATCCATAGCAACAAATGGATACCGGCCTTTTCGTTTTCGCGCTACTGAAATATTCTGCGCATGCGAAATGCAAATATGTACACCAATTCCTTAATTGCTTTTAATAGCCGAGAATCACACCATAGTAGTTCTTATGCACCTCATTCCAGTCAACAGATTCCATTTGTGCTTTTGTGGTTGTGGTCTTTACTACCAATTTATCGTAAATGATTTAAGATTAGTTGATGGAAGTTTGAGGCTAAGCTCATCGGCGTCCATTGGAATTTGCCCCAGGGCGAATATATTTTTTTTGATATATTTATTTGCAAGAAGTCCGACTTTCTAGAGCGAAGAAAGTCCCCGCAGCCACTTTTGACGGTTAATTCAATAGGTGTGTTTTTTTTCAACTGGATCAGATCACAATTGAAAAAAACGATGTGGATCATCCCAAATGCTAATTTAGCAGGGTTAACAATCCTGTTGAGAAGTGCCTCAGATAAATTGTCAGCAGTACGACGAAACGGATCTGTATAAAGGTCCTATAACACCCATGCAAAGTTTTTGGCTACGAGATATGAAAAACTACCCCACCCCTGTACCTTGCTACCCTATCAAACGAACCTGTTCTACATGCTGGTGCAAATATCTGCTACAAATGGTTATGAGTCGCAGGCCGCCATCTCTGAAAATTCTGAAATAGTGACAAATAGATAAGCTTTAGAGGGGAAATCTGATCCAACTTTGGTCCCATTCTGTTTTTGGATCTTCTCTTTGTTGTTGTTTTCAACGTAAAACGAATGATCTTGATCCAGTTGAAAAAAAACACCTATTATCGAATTGGCAATTAGATAGGTAGATTATAGATAGATTGGAGATAGGGTTCGGTGTGGCTAACCTCTGTCACTGAAGCCACAGTTGGGCTTATTGTGACGTCCCTCGGATTGGTTACGATTCCTCTTCAATCCCTGCGCCTTCAATGAAGCTTAGTATTTTGCGAGGAGGAATGGACAGGAATTCCGATGGTTCCATGAAACCCTGACCGAAGTGAATTGGCAATTAAGTAATGCTTGAACAAGTTATCCGTCCGAGGCGAATCCAATAAGAGCTTTCGAAAAAACTCTTTTACACCGGCACAAGTAATGTCCACCTGAACAAGCTACCTGTCCATCGCGATCACTTTAGAGAGAACTCGGACGATCTACAGCGCCATTCTAGGACGCTTGTGCTTCCACCGTGCAGTTTCGTCGTAGTCTGTACTATGGCGGATTGGTGTGATCGACTGACTCATTGAAAAACTCAAAGCACTCTGTTTGAGGAATCCTCGAATATTTGGAAGATTCATTTGCCGATTGAGCTGGGTGTTCCTGACGTACGGCGGCGCACTCATTGCGGCTCTAAGACATCTGTTCTGCTTTACCCTGTATCTGTAATCACTGCTGGAGATGCGCAGCACGGGGCTAGCCTTGTCATCGTCATGTAGAGAAGTAGCTTACTGCGCGGAGAAATCTTGCTGCGATGATTGTTAACCGGATAAAGCAGTTTGGATGACATATTAGTTTTCTCCAGAACTGATTGAATGTGCTGGCCAAAGGTCAGCTTCTTGTCAACTTTGATCCCGCGGTACTGGACGACTGGCTTCCAAGGAATAATATCCCAAAAATCGATACGTGTGAATGCGGAGGTTTAATCCGTTCCGCAAGGAGAATGGCCTCCCTTCCAAGAGTGACGTTAATCCTCTGCAACTTAAACCAATCTTCCAGTTTCGTGGTAGCCGCTTGTAATTCCCTAGTAATTACCATTGGGCTCCAAGACTGACACATGAACGCGGTATCGTCTGCAGAGATAGTGCGTTCAGTTCCTGCCACCAGGTAGTTCGAGACATGAAAATCGCAACTGACTTCACTTCATAGAGAAAAACGACATTTCATCTGCAACGAGCTAATATTATGTACTACGTTTACATGGAGGATTGAATTCCGATTGTATCTACCTAGTGGCCAAAAACACTCAACCAATGTTGTTATGTTATATCTTCAAAATGAAAAGATACAGTTTTTTTTAAATGTTTCTTGGACCTTAGTTTTTTCCATTACTTTTTCCAAAATGATATCGGTCAAGTAGGTGCCATTATTGTTGATGACCATTTTGGCTTTTTTTACCACATTTTCATCGTTTTGGCGAGAGCTTAAGTTCTCACACTCTTGTTGGATACTCTCTTTGAGCGCTTCTCGAGTTTGTGGCTTGTTCAGATAGACACTTGACTTTAAAAAAAAACCTCAAAGAAAGAAGTCTAAAGTAAACTTACCAGTCAGTTAAAATAGTTGAAACGAAATATTAGGCGACCCTGAAACGCATCCTTCAAAATGTCTACGTCTAGCGCGGGCTCGCTGTGCGGTTCCACCGTCATGTTGGAACCACATGTCCTCTAGTCCCAATAAACGCAATAAAAGCTCGTTGATAATAGTTATGTATCGCTCGCCACTCACAGTATCCACGTTACAGAGGGCGTCCTTGAAAAATCGAGCCCGATGACACCCACGGAGTTAATGGTGCACCATGCAGTGACTTTGAGTGGATGTAATGGCCTTTCGTGAGTGTATTGTGATCGGCGAAATGAAAACGAACGAAAAAGGTGTTATCGTAGTTGAGTGAAATAAATTATACATTTCGCTACTAGATGTCAGTGAAATAAAAGCGCGCAAAGTTTCTTGCATCATCGAGCCACGGAATAAAAGGATGACATCCAGAAATAGTTCTGTATTTTCCAAGCTATTCAAATTACTTCCATCAAGCATTATATCGCACCCCGAAGTGCGAAAGTGACATAACTCGAAAATGGAGTAATTGAGAAATAACACATTAAAGAAATCAATAAAGCCTGAATTAGATTGCACGGCAGCAACAGCAACAGCAAATTTAGAATTAAAATGACTCGGCAGCATGACGTTTTTGCTGCTGTCACTCAATCAGCTGATCGCTCTCGACCAATGAAATCAATTTGCTGTCGCTGTTGCTGTCGCTGCCGTGGTAATCTAATTCAGGCTTAAAACTTATATTGAAATAGTAAAATCCATCCTTTTAAATATCAGGTAAGTATTTTTGTCAAATAAATTTTATCATATTCTATAGAATAATACTATGGATTTGCAAATTAGTTCTTCCAGAATATTTGGCGGTAAAAAGGTAAAAATAGGTGAGGTCTCTCAGTTATGTTACTTTTCTTGCTTCTCGATTATTATTATGTTTTTGTTGATTAATTTGCGAGTTAGAGATGTGACATATTTCGTACAAGTTAAGGAGCACAATACCTAATTTATCACTGACATAACCTCAAAATAATCATTTTATGAGTTATGTCACTTTTCTTACCGGGGTGCGATATAAAACCAGTTTTATAAAGGACTCAGTCGAGTTCGTAACGGCACAAACGCAACAAATCGAACCACTTGGGGTCTATTAGTCCTAAAATATAAAAATACCAAATTACATGGAAGACATTTTTTTTTTAATTTTAGGCCGATAACGTACATTTAGCCTTAATCGATGAACAAAGTCAGTATGCCCTCGTCCAGGGTACATGTATGTACATCACCCATAACACCATGGTCTTTATCAATTTACTATTAATTGGTATCTGATTGGTATATTTGAAACGAGCTCATACCAAAAGCAAGAACACGCTACGTCTTGTCTACATACAGGAGAATTTCTCATAAAGAAATTGTGCACTTCTGGCAAGAAATTGCTACTCTTTCAAACCTTATCGGAGTTGGATCAAAAAAGGTGTCCGGGAACCTTCTATCATTCACACAACATCCAGCCTCCCCCGGTGCCATCCATTCTCCAAAACCATTTTGTTGTTAGAATTCTTGAGAATCCGAAAGTTTTATGTGCTGTACATGATTTACACAGAAGCTATTTGTTTGCATCGAAAAATTGTTTTCGACAAGAAGTTTTGCGCTTTCACATCCTCTTTATGTCGGCTTCTTAACCGGCTTTATCCATTCTCAAGGACCAGTACTTTCCGTACTTCTTGGTGAGTTTTTGCTCTTTCAGTTGAATTCTAGCAGCCAACATTTCCGTATTCGTATCGTTGCTCCTTGAGATGGTGTTGAATTCGGTGAATATCTAGGTATCACCTCAAGCATTTTCCTTTTAGTTTTTATTGGTTGCGACTAGTGTTCGTCGTCTTTGGTGACTTCTACAAATGTTATATGGCCATAAGATTGCCAGTAACTGACCTGCCCTTCTACCAGAGAACGAGATTTATAAATGTCCTTCATCTTTGAATTCCGCAAATTCAGCAAGCTCGCTCGCAATCTGTTCAAAGTTTCGAGTTTTGTAGTTTACCAGACTGCCTGTGAAATGAAACCTCAACCACAAGTTTTCCTTCGGATGAAATGTTGTGAACGAAGTTTCTTTCTTGCTAAAATGTTGTTTGTTTTTGTTTGAATCAATTTGTTACCGACTTTTTTTTAACCAAAGAAGTAATTGTGGTTTGATTTTGTGAATCAAAAAGAAAAAAGAAAAAAAGAAATAGAAAATAGTTGACGGAGAATAAATTTTTTGGTATTTCTAAAGCCCCGTTTGCATCGTGATAGTTTTACTTTATTATTTTAATAATAAAGTATTTAACGATAGTTCTATCATGAGAGCATTGCTCGATTAAGAGAGAGTATGATCGTGCGACAGTCTGCTGTACATACGGCGCGATAGCGCGTTAGTGAAATTCGGCAACAGGTATGTACATTGTTTATGTTGTCAAACGTATTCAGTTACGCAACAGACCATCAAAGAACTTTAACCGTTAAATCACTTGTCCTAATGCAGTTATGACACTGGCTTTTTGCGGCTTTAAAGCGGCTAGTAAATCCAAATGGAGAGGGATAGAAGATGTAACATACAATTTAGACTTTGGTGTGAGAGAGACAGTCCGAGTAGTATAAAGTGAGTACTGTCAAAAACTAGCCGCAACAATCAACATAGCGCATTCGAGCAGTGTTTCGCAACAGTGTCATAACTGCATTAACAATGCAATGTTGTTAATTTCTTTTACTAGATGCCGCTAGCGTCGGAAAGAGTGGTATTTCTTTCTTTTAATGTTGTTCGCCTTGTCGCAGGATGGGACCTTTGTTGCACTTTTATTGCACTTAAGAAATAGACAGTGTCAAAACAGCAGTTTATATCTCGAGAATCTATAATGATACAAGGTTCGAACTTGGTATCTAGATAGAGCTTTATTAGTAGCATGATGGAAAAATTTATTACTCGGGTAGTAGTAAAGTCCGGAGGGGGGGGGGGCTTAACCATAGAACGGGCTACAAAGTATGTTACAAAGTTGAAACTCAGTATTTATATGTAAGGCAACTATCGAAAAATAATATTGGTTAAAAAAAAATTCGAATATCCATTGGCTTTCGGAAGATGGATAAAAAAAAATAATCATTAATTGATGTTTTCATGGTAAGCTACCATAGAAGCTATTATGATTAATAATGTTACTTGTTTTCCGGTGTCAATGGAGTGAAATCCCTGACTGTTGATTAATCGCTGTCCGTGAGGACATGACAATTGGAAAATCTTCACTGGAGAGGCCAGTTTTTATAAGACAGTGTTGGACTAGGTCCGAAGGAGCTGTTTCGTCATCGGAAGGCATAGACTCATCTCAAACGCTACTTACCTTTAATATAAGGTTGAGATGGCAAGAATTTGCTAGTTTAAGATTCGTGGATTATAATCTGGATTCCGATATCGCTATATAGAATTATCCTCAGCAATCCCACCAGCTGTCAGGGTGTTTCGGATAGTAGGCAAGAATACCTCCTTTGAAGAGTCATTGCCTTCGTACTCTGCTTGGTATGTTTACGTCGAACTTCGTGTCAAACCACATATTTCTTAATTCTGATGAGATATCGAATTTATTTTTGTTAGACTTCCCAAGGCCTTGCTAAAAAATCGTCAAAAAGTTGATTTCAGGATTCTTATATATTCAACTCCAAGAGGACGTACGGCTTTCGACATACTTATGTATTTCTTACGATTGGTGAGATATCAGATTGGAATATTTGATGCAAAGTATTTTCATAGGTATTTATGTACCAAAATTTAAACGCATTCTCTAATATTGTTGACACATTTTTCATTTTATTATATTATTATAGTACACGTTTATTTTTCATCGAATTTCAAGTACAATAAAATAATATGGCAGATTTCATTACGAACTATACACCGAAATTTTTTTAAATACAAATATGTTCTTCAGTATTAGTATTCCGTTGTGAATACCAAGATCTTTTAAGACAGAATAAATTAAATTTACAAGTAAAAAATTGACTATTAACTTGAAAAACTTGTGTGGAAGGAGTCCGAGCGCAGTCGGGTAAATAGAACTAATGCTAAAAGTAGTAATAAATAAACTACGGGCGGATGTGATGATCTTAGAAATAATGAGCAGAATGAAGCGATGCGTTTATAACTATACCATCACCTAAAATTCCCCTAAAACATCTTCTGTGCAGAGTAAACAGCTATCGCGTATTTTTTCTGCACAGTGTTGTTACGAATTAATTATAATTAATTTTAATTTAAATTCCTAAGCTTTGACAGTTCGATACTTCAAAAGTAATAATAATTGCGTCTGCTGCGCAACGCGGCCCAGTCGACTGGGACTCCTTCATGTTGATTGGTCTTTCCTTTAGTACAATTTCTGTCCGTCGTGTTGAATTCGCAGCGCTTCGTGTTCGTCCAGTAGGAGTATTGTGGTGGACAGTGATAGGCCATTCCTTCGATTTTACCGGAGGTGGTAGATCGTGTGCACTTTATGTACATATCACTGCAGATCTCTTCATCGAAAGGCTGGTCTCCTTCTTCCGGACAAAGCGCTCTAGTTGAATGAATTTCCATCTGTAAATAAAATTTGACATTTAATTTGGAGTCTAGGTTGGTTTTATTCTAAGAACGTACCGTTGCCCGTTTCACAATAGTGTGCATTGTTGAACGGACGGAATTTTGAGAGCAGTTGTCCTGAGCCGTAGGTGGAAGGCAGCTGCACTTCTCCTCGTTGTAGACAGTATTATTTGGACACTTGAAGGTTGCTATTGAGAAACCCATACTGTCTGGTGCGGTGTTACATTGATAGAAGGTATCGCACTTATTTGGATACCGTTTGAATCCTGTTGGACATACGAACAAGTTTTGGTTGCTCTCCACAGGAGGACACGGTTCCTTATTTTGTGTTGCAATGGTAGGGAGCGCAGTGGATTCTGTTGGCGAATTGGTGGTGATGCTAGTACTCTGTGTCGTAGAGTCAGTTATTGTGGTTTCCGTTGGGGTAGATGTTGGATTGGTTGTTGCAGATGTGGTCTGGCTTGTATTGATTTCAGCTGTTGATGGATACATTGTGGTTGGCTGTTGCGAGTTTGTAGTTGTTGGTGAAAAAGTAGTAGTGGGTGAATCCGTTGTTGTAGGTGAATATGTCGTCGATGGTGCAGATGTCGTGTCGGTAGAACTAGTAGTAGATTGTACTGTTGATCCCGAACATCTTTCAACCAAGTTTTCATAGTTACACGTTTGTTGGGACTCATCCCATCCCGTTCCCTTTGCACACATGTATTCGTGTCGAATTAGATTTCCCTTTCCATCTTCAACACACCGGTAGAATTTCTTACAGTCTGTCGGGTCTGCCATGAATCCTTCATCAGTACAAGTCGTTCCTGCTGGTTGACTGGGAACTTGAGTTGATTGATCCGTTGTTGGTTTTGAGGTAGTGGAATCCGTAGCACTGGCTGAAGTCGAAGATTGCAACGTTGTTGTTTCTTGCTGATTTTGCGTAGACATTGACCAATCCGTACTGGTTTGTACATTCTCTGTCGTTGAGGCAGATTGCATTGGTTCAGATGTGGTGGTGTCAGAAATTGTAGTTGTTGGAATGTTTGTTGTTGGAATGTTGGTTGTTGTTGGATTGTTGGTTGTTGTTGGAATGTTGGTTGTTGTTGGATTGTTTGTTGACGTTGGAATATTAGTTGTCGTTGGATTGTTTGTTGTCGTTGGAATATTAGTTGTCGTTGGAATGTTTGTTGTCATAGGACTATTTGTTGATGTTGGGTTGTTTGTTGTTGTTGGAGTGTCCGTTGTCGGTAAGATGTTCGTTGTCGAACCTGGTTGCTGACTAGTTGTAGGTTGGCTATTTGTACTGTCTGTCGTTGAAATTGGAGAAGTAGTAGTTGTGTCTGGTTCCATTCCAGTTGTTATTTGTGAACATTTCCCTCCACTAAGAGCTGATGGATAGTTACAACTGACAGATTGGCTATCCCAAACTGTTCCTGGCGCGCACTTAAATTCATAACGATCGAAAGTGCCCTTTTCATTGTTAACGCAGCGATAGAATTTACTGCAATCGTTTTCATCTCCCATAAATCCTTCTCTTTCGCACTTGCCATTCGAGCCAGCTGGTTGAGGTGGGCTGCTATTTGATGACGAAATCGTTGTTGTCATTAATTCATTTATGTTCGTTGTTTGATCAGTTACGGTGGATGAAGATTGAACAGTCGTAGGAAATACCGTAGTTGAATCAGTTTGAGATGTTGTTGTGGGAAGATTGGTAGTCGTTAGAGTAGCTTGTGTAGTTGCTGAAGCTACTGTATTGGTAGTTCCTTGTTCGTTTCCTGTTGTTCCCGTGGTTCCGGATGGTGTTGTACCAGACGATGTTGATTGCGGAGTAGTTGTAACATGTGATCCTGCTGGTGTTGTAGGTCCATGTCCGCCGGATGGTGGAGGAGTGCCTGATCGGCACTTTTGATCGTTGACAGCCCACGGATAGTTACAGCTGAGTGATTCCATATCCCAAACTGTGCCCTCTCCACAATCAAACGAATATTTATCGAATCCTCCTTTTCCATTAGCGACGCATCGGTAAAATTTCTTACAATTATTTTCATCTTTCATGAATCCTTCTCGCTCGCATTTACCATTCGAACCTGCTGGGAGGTTGGATGGTGTTGTTGAAGCTAGCTGCGTTGGACTAGATGTTGTTGTAGTTATTGGTGAACCAGATTGTGTAGCAGTTGAGGATGTTACAGTAGTGGGCGAATTGGTTGTAGATGATGTAGGAGTTGTGGTTGAAGAACTGGATTGACTCGTTGTTGCTGGCGCTACTGTAGCAGTCGCTACTCCTTGTGTAGTCGGATTTAATGTTGTTGCAGAGCCTGTTGTAGGTTGAGTCGATGAGGGTGATGAAGTCGGTGATCCAGGTTGACTACTATTTGCAGGCGAAGCAGTTCCACATTTTGGATTAGCTACAGCTGATGGATAGTTACAGGTTTGTATGACGTCATCCCAAACTGTTCCATCGCTACAACTGAACTGGTATCTAGTATACGTATTATCCCCATAATTAACACAGCGGTAAAAGATTTTACAGTCATTACTATCCCCCATGAAACCTTCTCGTTCACATTTTCCTCCGGATCCCGCAGGTTCCATTGAACCTTGATTATTGTTTGATCCTTGGGTGCTATTTGAACCTTGATTGGAATTCGAGTTCTGGTTATTGCTTGATACTTGGTTATTACTGGAATTTTGATTATTATTTGCACCTTGGTTATTGTTTGAACCTTGGTTATTTGAGTTCTGGTTGTTGTTATTATTGTTGGAACCTTGGCTATTGTTAGATTCTTGGTTGTTGTTGGATCCTTGGTTGTTGTTGGATCCTTGGTTATTTGATCCTTGATTATTAGATCCTTGGTTGTTGTTGGATCCTTGGTTATTTGATCCTTGATTATTTGATCCTTGGTTGTTGTTGGATCCTTGGTTGTTGTTGGAGCCTTGGTTGTTGTTGGATCCTTGGTTGTTGTTGGATCCTTGGTTGTTGTTGGAACCTTGGTTGTTATTGGAGCCTTGGTTGTTGTTGGATCCTTGGTTATTGGATCCTTGGTTATTGGATCCTTGGCTATTGCTTGAACCTTGATTATTAGTTGAACCCTGATTATTGTTTGAACCCTGGTTGTTTGTTGAGCTCTGGTTATTATTTGAGTTCTGGTTGGTATTTGATGCCCCCTGATTGCTGTTTGATCCTTGATTGCTGTTAGATCCTTGATTGCTGTTAGATCCTTGGTTGTTTGTTCCTTGATTGTTTGACCCTTGATTGTTCGACCCTTGATTGTTCGACCCTTGATTGTTGCTTGAACTCTGGTTATTATTTGAACTTTGATTGTTATTTGAACCTTGACTTGAACCTTGGTTATTTGTTGAACCCTGGTTATTGTTTGATCCCTGGTTATTGTTTGATCCCTGGTTATTGTTTGTGCCCTGGTTGTTTGTTGAGCTCTGGTTATTATTTGAGCCTTGATTGTTATTCGAAGCACCTTGATTATTGGTTGTTCCTTGGTTGTTGCTCGATGTTTGATTATTGCTTGAACTCTGATTACTATTGGATCCTTGATTACTGTTAGATCCTTGGTTGTTTGTTCCTTGATTGTTGCTTGAATTCTGGTTATTATTTGAACTTTGATTATTATTTGAACTTTGATTGTTATTTGAACCTTGACTATTGCTTGAGCCTTGGTTGTTTGTTGAGCTCTGGTTATTGTTTGATCCCTGGTTATTGTTTGATCCCTGGTTATTGCTTGAGCCCTGGTTGTTTGTTGAACTCTGGTTATTATTTGAGCTCTGGTTGTTATTCGACGCACCTTGGTTATTGGTTGTTCCTTGACTGCTGTTTGTTCCTTGGTTGTTACTCGATGACTGATTGTTACTTGAACTTTGATTACTATTGGATCCTTGATTGCTGTTAGATCCTTGGTTGTTTGTTCCTTGACTGGTCGATCCTTGATTGTTGCTTGAATTCTGGTTATTATTTGAACTTTGATTGTTGTTTGTATTTTGATTGTTATTTGAGCTCTGGTTATTGCTTGAGCCTTGGTTATTCGTTGAGCCTTGACTATTGTTTGCTGCTTCGTTGTTTGTAGAACCTTGATTATTATTTGAGCTCTGGTTGTTGTTGGAACTCTGATTGTTATTTGAACTTTGGTTGGTATTTGATTGGTTATTGTTTGAAGATTGATTGTTGTTGTTCGATTGGTTATTGTTTGAGCTCTGATTATTAGAACCTTGGTTGCTATTAGATTGGTTGGACTGGTTATTATTTGATGATTGGTTGTTGTTGGAACTTTGATTGTTGTTCGAGCTCTGATTGTTATTCGATTGGTTTGAAGATTCGTTGTTGTTGGACGATTGGTTGTTATTTGACGATTGATTTGATCCTTGGCTGTTCGATTGATTATTCATTGATTCAGTGCCATTAGACTCTACTCGACACTTTGGGTCTTCGATGGCTGAAGGATGATTGCAACCCAGAATAGCTTGATCCCAAACTGTACCATCTCCACAAGCAAATTGGATTTTATTGAATCCGTTTTGTCCATTATCGACGCATCTATAAAATTTATTGCAGTCGGTCTCATGTGGAAGATATTCCTCCCGTTGACATGTGTCACTAGGGTTGGTAGCGTTTGCACCTTGAGCATTGGCTTGTGACGAACCTTGGTTGTTGCTCTGATTATTATTGTTGGAATTCGAAGACTGATTGCTATTTGATGCCTGATTATTATTTGAATTGGAACTTGAGCTTGAATTTTGAGAATTGGAGTTTCCCTGATTGACTCCGTTCTGATTTGATGAAGAACTCTGCTGATTGTTGGCCTGATTGGCTCCGTTGCTGGCAGTGTTCTGATTGTTTGAATTCGATTGATTATTTTGAGAGCCAGATTGGTTGGATGAATTCTGATTGTTTGAATTCTGACCTGAACTAGAGGTACCTTGATTGTTAGAATTTGAGTTTTGATTTCCTGAGCTCTGATTGTTTGTGGATGAGGACGAAGATTGATTCGATCCAGCGGCTTGATTTGTAGAACCGTTAGATTGATTGCTACTCTGATTATTCTCCGAACCTTGGTTACTATTAGATTGATTGTTTTGGTTACTGTTAGAACCTTGGTTGTTGTTTGAGGATTGACTATTACTAGAGGTCTGATTATTGTTGGAACCTTGGCTGCTACCGGATTGATTGTTATTTGAACCTTGGTTATTATTGGAAGATTGGTTGTTGCTAGAACTTTGATTATTGCTAGATCCTTGGTTATTATTGGATTGGTTATTATTTGACGTTTGGGAGTTATTGGAGCTTTGATTAGCTGATTGATTGTTGTTGTTTGACTGGTTGTTACTAGATTGCTGATTGTTATTAGATTCTTGGTTGTTGTTTGAATTATTGCTGGAGTTCTGATTTGAACTGGATCCATTTTGACTTGACGAGGAGCCCGAGTTAGAACTGTTTTGATTATTATTTGAGTTTTGTTGGTTTCCAGTTCCACTTTGATTGGAGGACGAAGAATTCTGGTTATTTGAATTTTGGTTTGACCCGGAGGAGCTTTGATTATTAGATCCAGAATTTTGGTTGCTTGAAGAATTTTGATTATTAGAGTTTGCCTGATTATCAGAAGACGATCCTGCGTTATTGGAAGAGTTTTGGTTATTTGAATTCTGAGATTGACTAGAAGACGATTGCTGATTGTTGTTCGAGTTTTGATTTTGTGAATTATTATTGTTCGAACTGCTGGTAGTTGATGAACTAGAAGATGACGAAGAACTACTAGAAGAGCTCTGCGTGCTGCTCTGTACTGAAGACGAATGACTGGAACTAGACGAAGATGAGCTGTTGTTCGAAGACGAATTTGACATGGAATTTGTGGAATTACTAACAGTCATAGTATCAGATTGCCTATTAGGAGTGACTGTTCGACAACCTTCGACAGCATAATCATGATTGCATCCTTGTATAGATTCATCGAATGCTGTTCCTTCCCCACATTCAAATTCGTATTTAGTGTAGCCATTAGAACTATCTAAAACACACCTGTGAAATTTCGTGCAACTATGCGGATCTCTGAAGAAACCTTCCGCTGTGCATGGATTCGAAGAATGACTAGATGGGTCCATAAGTGTTTCTTTCGCTAATAGGTCCGTTTGTGGTTCCACCCCAAAGTCACTATCCACTTCGTTTACGTACTCGCCACATTCAGAGCGTCCAGATTCAAGAGGATGAACACATACTTGAAGGTCTCTGGAAAACACCGTATCCGGAGAGCAAGCAAATTCGTAAGCACGTAACTTGCCGTGACCTTCTTCTACACATCGATAGAAAATTTGGCAGTTATCATTATCGGCATGAAATCCTTCGGACGGACATTTGAAATGATGTGCCGCTCTCTTGCTGATGATATCTGAAAAATATAATGGTTTTGTTCAGTACAGAATATCGTTGAAATTTGAACATAAGTATGTATGTGTAGAAAAGAAATAGGATCTTGATATTTCTTCCCTAAAATTTTCCCCAGTTCCAAGCGATTCATCTCACCACACAAAACGGAAATATTTAGTTATTGAAAAACTATTCCAAATAAATTGTAAAGGACCAAATTGAATAAAAATACCTCACATATAAAAATCAGTTGCTTACTGTGCGTAATATCCATCGTTGTTGATTCATGGAAAATATGAGGAATAATCTCCAGAAACACACTATAACTGGAGAAATCGTTCAGCTAGGAAACCGAAATTTTATTGGAATTAGTTTGAGTTAAAAGTCTAATCGTTTTTTCTATTTAGTGAAATTCCCTCGTTTCTTTCAGTGCTCCCATAAAAAAGGTTCTGGGAATACGTTTCCGCTAATGCCAGAAATTTAAAATTTTCTACATTTTTTACATTTTAAATTGTTTCAGGTAAAGGGATAAACATGCTAAAAATGTAGTGAATCCTTGCTTCAGACTCCTTAGAAATATCCTTGAAAAGGGATAATTTTGATTTTTGCTAAAATTTGGATAAACTTCTTTATACGAAATCGAACACTGATTTATTGGTTTTTTTCTTTCGAATTGCAACCAAACGAGTGTCCTTAAAGAGGGTCCAATTAAATGTGAACTCTAATCTCTGCTTTATCCACCACTAAAATATAAATTGGAGTTCAGTATTTAATCTAGTTTTATTTTTGGGCTCAGATGCAAATCTATCTAAAACCTCTTCAAGAAATCTACAATTGCATGGACTTTCTTTTCGACTGTTGTCTAGATTGCCTTAATAGTTTTTTTCCCATCTCCATAATATCAATTATGTTATTAATATTCATATAATGAGCAAAAATCACTTAAAAAGAGACAATAACTACGTATTCCCGCTATAAAACAGAATGAATATGAATAATAAAAACGGATTGCATTTTATTTGCTGAAGTGGTGCTTCTTTCACTCTAAAAGCATTTTAGTGTGTATGCACTTCCATTACGAAAAATAAAGGGAGTTATTAGCTTATCCAGAAGGTATAGTGGTAATCCAGTGAGCGCAGATTGCATACTTAGAATATAAGATCCACTTGAACTGACTTTTATTGAGCTTTGGGGTAACGAAAATCCGAAATTTTTTACGTGCTCAAAATGTAATCTGTGAATTGAGTCCTTTTCAATTTCTTTAAGAGCCTTGAATGAAAAGAATTTTACCATTTTAGAATTTCTTCTAAAACAAATATGACCATTCCGCAAAATTGTCTACTTCCATAATCTTATACACTTATTGGTTTTCAAAATGGATAAATTGGACAACCAACTACTGTAATAAAACACATTAACTGTAAGTAGAAAATCTTAAACGACTTCTTGAGTTATAGCGATTTTCTTAAGGCGCTGTACACATTGCACACGACTGAATGAATTTTCCAATACGAATATCAGTTTTTTTGCATATTGCCAAGCTATTAGAAAATTGGTTAAAATCGTGAATTATAACATTTTTAAGAATATCATAAAAATTTCTAGGGATTTGGATTTTGACTGATAATATTAGGAAAAAGTCCGTTTGTCGGTACGAATATTTTTAGTTGTACGACGAATTTATTTTTCGTTTTATTATAAATTAAAGCAACAAATTCCTGGAGATGTTCTTTCATGATACTCTTAAAAATGTTATAACTTACGATTATAACTAATTTTTCAATAACTAAAGATTTCACAATAGATCGAAAAACGCAAAATCGTATCGGAAAATTCGTTCGGTCGTATGCAAACTGCCCATAGAGATATAGGTATGTATAATGGAGATAACGTGCAGCGACTTTTTTGAAGCCGGAGGTTTTCTCGCAAAGGACCGGCGATATTCACTATGCTACTATCAGCATCTTTCTCACATATATGTTAAACCCCGGTATTGAAAAGAAAAAAAGCCCAACCTTTAAATACTAGGCTAATATTTGCATTTCACTGCCACCGGGCATGAAACGCTCCATACAAAAACAGTCGCTTAAACTGCAAAATGCTTCACAGTGCTTTATACAGAAACGGCGCTTTGCGATCTCCATTAGTTATATACCTCTTTGACAGCGCCTAACTTGAGTGAAGACTTTTTGACAACCAATAACACGTTATAGCCAACATCAGAACCATTCACATTTGTGAACGGAGATTGAAAAAAGGTACGTAATAACTGAAAATAGATACACTATAAAAAGAACTTTGTAAACGGGTTGCACTGTATATGATGTCGTACTAAATTCCGACTTCGCAATCCAATCATAATAGGAAAGAATAATCAACCCTCTCCTAAAAGCTATAAGTTTCTCACTTAATGCAAGTTAAGTTTACAAGTTGCTTCTGTTAGGTACACTTTAATGAGTAATCTTAAAGGTTCTAGTCAGTTAAAGGTTCTAGTCAGAGAATTTTATTATCGTTCGTGTTATAATACTTTGACCTGGTTTTGAAATATACATAATAAAATTTGTAAACAATAATTAATCGAGCTACCAAAGTCAAAAAACGATTCCATTTAAAATAGCAAAAACGAATGACATTAATTAGGTACTGTCATCATAGAGAATATGACATGACCTTAAAGACATTCTAAGCCAACAAAAATAGACCGTGTCACCAATTAATACGTCTAGAGAGTATCTTATCCGGCGGGCCTTCGCTCTTGGCCACTGAAAATCATCACTCATTCAACTAGAACAATGCAATCACCACGACTCCATTTTTTCTTCATCAATCATCACCCACGTTCTGATAGGTTCCCATTTACTGCAATGCCACCCAAATAGAGCCTGATTGTATTTACTCTAAGGAGCCGAGGGTGGGACAAAAGAGAAATGAATTATCAGCTCGTTAAGCGCATTACTGTACGTAATGAAGGATAATATGCAAGAAATTTACTACGACAAGTATTAAATCCACATCTTAAACGGATACCTAATTGCACCACTAGCAATAGCAGCAAGTATGTAGATACTCGTAACTTGTTCCTCACAAGATGATACTTAGCTATCTTCCTGCTAAGTGTAATAATTACACTTATAGTTCTGGAGATAAAGTGTAATTCGTACGCTCGACTGTGTACCTACAAAATCTCATCGTTCACGATGTAAACGTGAATGAGGAAAATGGCATATATCCTGAAGCATAAAATCGAGCAAATAATTATCTGTAATTCCACCATGAAATACACAAATCAAATTTCCACTTTGTGCGTTTCTTTCAAAGCCCCAATTTTATTCCCGACCGGCAACCTTTGCTCTCACTAACTTAATTAAATGCTAGCTAGCTACTCTGGCTTTTGTAAAGTCATGAAAGTCTTTTCGAACAACCCCGTACCTGAAATAAGCAAATAACAAGCAACAAGCCCTATTACAGTTAAATTAATTAATGATATTTCAATCTCTGCATCATTTAGCACGCGTTCCGTAAAATACTAACTTTTCACTTTTTCACAATTCACCTGAACAGAGGAAAAACTATTTTCAATAACACACCGAAGCATTTTTTACTGACTAATTGAAAGAAAAAAAAAAGCATGGAGAAAACCTGAAACTTTTCCGAACGGAAACTTTTACGAAAAGTTTCCGGCACTAGTTTTTTTATTTGATCCGTGCACTTGGTCAAAATTTTCACTTGTATACGATGCCTTTACTTGAAAGGGAAAAATTACTCACTGTATGCCAGTGTTTCAAACGAACAGTGTACTTAAGAGAAAATTAAATAAAATCAAAACCGGAAAAATTTTTAAATTAAAATTAGTTGCTTATAATTTTCAATGCTGTACTCTTGTCCGTAATTGTGTTACATGTTATTTCATAATAAAAATTTAATTAATAAAACCATTTCAAAATTCACTCAGTTGAAAAATTTTCTTGATTGGAAGTACCAACCAATCAATAATTTTGGGAATTGTATTGAAAAAAATGTTCAGATCATTGTGAATGGCTAATCGAATTACACCACTAGTATCTAGCAATAACAATTTCAGTTCGGTTATGGAAAATATTAATATAGGTAGTATATTATCATCACCAACCAATTGAAATTTATTAATAATTTTATCCACAAAGTTCCATAAAATGATAAATTTGCTCACAGACTGTTGTGCAGACTTTACTTTACTATTTTACAATTTCACTTTATTATTTTTTAATAAGAAAGTATTTTCATTTATTCACGAATTCGTTTGTCAATAGATGATTCCTTATGATCTCATTAAGCTTAAAAGAATTTCGGAATTATATTTAAAGCTTTTAGAAGTGAAAGTGAATTCGATACCTTTTTAGACCAAAGAAATATATCGGAATTCGTGAGTATGTACACAATCACTTTAGACCCCTTTAGGGGTTGGATGTCGAAAAATTTTCAGAAGTTAAATTGCTATGATAGCTCGACATGCTTTTTTTTAGGACACTGAACTGGGTTTAGGTGGAACTGGGTTTAGGTGGTTAGCCTTTAAAACACTGTAGTGTACAATCAATAGGGATGAGAAGATGAGAGATCAGAAATCGGGCCGGATATGACCGTGTACCAGTTGGTGTTAATAATTTTTTTTTAGTGCTGTTTGGCTATGATGTGATCTACCAGAACAGTAACGTTACCTATAACAAATCAACTACTGTCTGATGGTGTTAGTGAATATGATAAGAATGTAAAGAGAACTCATCTGCTCAGTCTTAAATCGTTTAGTAGTGATCCTTTTAAACATTCCGCACTGTTCACTATTTATATTAATAATTTCAAAGCCAATAGCAACTGAAAAACTCTTATAAATAGTTTATGCGTAGAGTGGGAATTGAACCCACGACATCGCGTTTACAAGCCTAGTAACCTACCACTGGACTACACCCGATTTTTAAAAGATTTAACAAAATTCGTGCAAATGTGGAAATAACCACTTTCACGCTCATTTGTTTGAACTCCAATGAAAATCTAAACTTGTTTTCCTTTAATTAATGTAGTAGCACATCTAAGTTTTAACTTTCCTGCATAACCTGTTTCTGAGATATAAAAAACCGCACCCGAAACATACTAGCCCTATAATTTCATTTTTCTGCGCTCTCTCGTTAGTGGCCTTATACAGTTGTGAATTCTTAGCTTTCTTTCCTTTGCGTTTTTCGAGAAACAAAAATCTGACTTTTTCATTTCCACCCCTCAAACAATCATCTCCTTTAACCATACTCTTTTTTATTGGTCTATTGGTTCTAACTCCTGTAACATTTTCAAGATCATATCTGATCAGGGTTACTTAATAGTTGGCTGCAGAACCCGCTGAAATAGCCCAAAAAACTCACAAAGTCCAAACACAACGCTCAACTTTGCAATTTTAAAGCGATGAACGTATTCAGCAGAGTAACGATTTCAACTACGAACTATGTTTAAGATTTCTTAGGAAACACTGTAATGTACCTAATACCATATATATTGTGTGAATAGAAAAAATAAGTATTTATCACCATTTTAGGGATCTTATTTGAAAACACAGAAGGTCAGGCCCGTGCGCACGGGGGTGGTGGGGGGGGGGGGGGTTAAAAAATAATTTCGCAAGTTTTTCAAAACAAAATTCGATTTCATTTACTACTTGATCGTTGTTATCGATGAAAATCGCTTTCAATATACGCTTTTTTGTAGATCGTCGTTTCGCTCTCGCAATAAAAAAAACTAATTCCCCCGCTCTGCGGCGTTTATACATTGCATGTATCGAATTGAGAAATTTCCAGCATATTTCATTTTTTATGTGGAACGCGAAAGAAGTATGTACTATACCAATTATACGCGAGAAGTGTCTAGAATATGCGAGAAGTATACAGAGCTCTCTACGGCAATGCAAGGTTGTTGTTTTTCTCTTGAAACTTTAATATCACTAATAAGTGAGTTGTTCGGATTGCGAAAAATATCACAATCTGACGACCTTACATCTGGTATATGGTAGTTCTTGATGCACATATGTAATATAATTTTTTCAGAAATGGCGGTTACCTCACTTCGACGCCTTACTTTCCTCTGAACAATTGTACATTTACTAGACAGAACTTCATACTGTCTCCATACACATTATTATTAGACCCCCAAGGCCCTTTCTAGGAGTTAAGAGGCACAACCAGTTTAACCGCACAACCAGTTTGAAAATTGGAATAAATATTTTTTTTTTTTTTTTACATATATCTATGGTGTATACCTTCAAGAATAACACACCAAAATTTCAAGTGTGTATCTTAAATAGTTTTTGAGCTATAGCCTCCTAAAGAGTAGCCGATCACGAGAAAAACGCGCTTAAAGATAAAATTATTGATTTCATTTTGATGATATTATATTAATTATAATAATTTGTTGTATTTTCTCACGCCAACCAAACTTCGAGAGTGCTTAAGTAATATGTAATTATTAAATATTAGATTTAGAACGACTCAAATAAGAGCATTATTCCTTAGTAGAAATTTATAAATAGTAAGTACTGATCATAAAAACCAATTGTCCGTATGAAACCCCATCTCGGCTGCATCATCAATTATTCAAAGACTTACGTAAATATCCATGACCATACCCAATGTCGGAATTGTTGGCTATGGTCAAGTGCACACTCCAAAGATATGTCAAGATGCTGAGAGCTGCAGATGCTTAATAAAAACCGTAAAATAAACACGAACAGGTCTAGCAGCGCACAACAGCCTACAGTCGTTGTTGATTTCATATTACGATAAAATGGAAAAATAAAAAAAAACGATATGAATAAAACAACGCGAAGAAGATGTGCTGCTATATGGTCGAAGAAACGGCGAAGAATACGAGTATTCTTATATCGGAACGTCTCCTTAAACGCCGTATGTTTTTTTTTTTGTGAAAGGCTTCCTTTGAACAAGTGAATTCTGACTACATCGTACTTAAAGTGCAAGTGAAATGTATTTTGTTGCACATCACGAAAGATTCTAAACGTAATTTGATTGGAATATAAAAGAGTCTTTGAGGAATACTGCGTGGTACGTTATGACTTGCTAGACAAGTTATAATAATGTACTCATACATAGCTACACAACACAACTAAAACGTGGCTCTGCATAGCATAGCAGAGCAAAACTATGACAACTGCAATAGCTTTTTCGGGTTTTGGAAAGCTTAAAGGAGCTTACAACGCTTACAAACACTTATCGACCCATACATATCGGGCAACTATTTAATCACATCGAGCCGCGCAGACTGTTACCTGCACGACTAAACTGCTTAGTCGCTGTTCATCTGTACATTACTCAACCATCGGCTGAATGTTACAGCCAATTGGTATTAGAGAAAACTGGTAGTGAAAGATTTTTAATTTAGTCAGTGCGCGCATCTATAGCTATGCCGCCGGGCATATAGACATAGAGGTTAATGCGAGAGGTTAGTCGCACATCGCGCCTGCCTATTAAACTGTTTAGTTTGGACGATTGTTTAGTCTCAGTGTGCGCCCTTCCATATAGCTTCATAGCCATTAGCCATACAACTAAACTATCGGGCGATTTTAAATCTCTAGTCTGAGGGTATTCTAAAGTTTTGCGATCAAAAAAGGAGGGACGCTTATTCGTTTTTAATAAACTGATAAACGGTTCATCCCGGCAGTGAGTTACATCTGGTCAAAAATTAGGCAACGAAGACAGAAGCTGTGTTTTTTATTCCCGGTTAACCATAAAGCTCGAAAAATTGCACGTCAAAACAACAACAGTGCGGTTACGGTAACCGCACTGTTGTTGTTTTGCCGTGCAATTTTTTCGAGCTTTATGGTTAACCGGGAATAAAAAACACAGCTAGAGTCGACCTTCGGCATAGTGTTACTTAAACATCGATAGTATCGATTAATTTGTATGCTCTAGCCACTAAGCCACCCAGCCTACCGAGAAAGTGCTATGAAATTGCTAGCGAGAACTTTCACTGAAAAGATAAAAAACTGATGTCAGAATACAACAATCAGAACAAAATAACAGAAAAAGAAAAACGGTATTTACCTGACCTGTTAAAATGACACTTCGCCTACTTAAGATCCGAGCTCAAAGTTGAGCGCTTGCATTCATGGCTTCTTAAGATGAGTTCAGGTTTAAACTCATCGAACACTACTGTGAAATAGTGATACCAGGGGTGTGTTCAAGATTTCTGCTATAGCTGCTATTAGCTGCTTTTTAATGCTTTTGTATGTTCAATGCAACGAAAAAGCTGCTTTCTCGTGCTTGCTATTTGACACTAGATCTGTTCAAGATTTTTAAAAAGCTGCTTCCATAGCTGCTTTTTCTTGCTCGTACTCCGGACTGTAGCTAGAAAGCGGCTATTGCAATATGCATATGTGTGTGCATCTGTCAGTTTCGTCTCAACGAAATTTTGAATGTTTAAAATGGAAAATAATTGAAAATACAAGGTGAAAACATTCATCAAAAATTAATGTTTTATTAACAATAGAAAAAGTGAAAAATTTAAGGACACTACTGGTAGTGCTCATTTTCACTTTTTTTTATTTATATATATGTCATATGGAACGCTACTTGCGTATGTAAGTGTCGAACAGATGTTGTAAGCTATAGAAGCTGCTTTTGGTTGTTCAAAAACCGAAGAAGCTATTTCATGCTATGGCTGAATATGACAGCTGCTACAGTATTGCTATGCTACGCTTTCGAAGCAGCTATAGCTGGTATCTTGAACACACCCCAGTTGAACGAAAGCTTAAGAAGCATTTAAACTTAAAGATTGCACTGTGAAACCGGCCCTCAGTGTTTCAGTCGGAATTGCGTTTACGATGATATACATGGAGAAGAACAATGACGCCATGAAAATTATATTTCTGGCGTTTAGAGCCATATCTCACCGGGATGCCAGACTACGTCGCCAGCAGTGTGGCCACACAGAATGTATGGCACGGCCACGTCGCCAACCAATGACCAAGTAAGATACCCGCTATACAATTTCATACATTCTTTGTGGCCACGCTGCTGGAGACGTATCTATGGCATCCCGGTGAGATATTGCCCTAAGGGTCATATCTAACCGCAACGTGGCCGCGTCATACAATTCATGTGGCAACGCTGCTGGTGACGTAGCCTGGCATCCCGGTGAAATATTACCCTTATACTGCTCACGGCTTAGAGAATAGGCACTGTGTAGTGTGTATCATTGGAAATTAACGGAATATGAAAAACAGAACTGACATTATTGTACGCGATTGGTTCGAAATAAAGTGACATAAGCGTACCGATAATTTGAACCGACCATGAGCGTTGTTGGTTATGTAAACTTTAAGCACTGTGAGCATAATTCGGACTACGCGGCCTTGGAAAGCTCTGATCCTTTTTTCGTCATCCCCTAAGCCACAATGGCAACGCAGTCCGTCGCAGCCTAACTGTCAAAAAGTTGATTGCAGTGTATTGCCATTGTGGTAGTTAGAACGAACGTAGAGCAAAGCAGCCTAACGTAACCATCAAAAATATTCGCCAACTCTCAACTTTTTCAATGATTGTGATCGAAATCGACTTTGAGGTGTTTAACACGTCGATATTTTAAATGACCGTTAATATTTTTTATTATTAGTTATTTTATATATTAGAAAAATTTCAAGTTGAAATGAAATTCAAACTGACGTACACAGTGAATCCTGACTTGTGTTGCTGCTGTTCTCCTGACTGCGTCAAGTTGCGCCGCGCAGCCTCATTCTGTGATGTTGACTGTAGCAATATACTGCCTCAGATGCAATAAGACGCAATGAATCGTACCTTTATTAATTTTGTTCATGGATAAAAACATAAATAAATAGCTAAAGTGTTTCATCCAAAACGCAATTAAAGCCATAGCACGCGGCAAACTTATAATAAAAGCCGACGAATAGATTATAGTTTCCAATTACCTCTACTCAAACAAAGGTAGCCGGCCATTTAAAAGAGTATCGCAACGAATCTCTGCGTTTCACATGGAATTTCAACTTGTCAACATCATCTTGCAGATCTACGATGCAGAAAATTCTTTTCACACCTTTCTTAGCCTACTGGTTGAAAGTTATCAGAGTCATGTCACCTGGAAGGTAGAAGCTATCAAGACTACATTACATGGACGTTCAACAAGATATTAATCTGGAATGGATAGAATTCTGTTCTATAGGACAAAAGAAATACATTTTTCTTCTATCTGCCATTCGAGAAGAACGGTTGGTTCCATTGAGTGTATACTTTTTTACCGAAACGCACCAGCAAATTAAAGAAGTTCCGTGCACCATGCTGAAGACGAGCTAATTCTTTTTTAAGAGCAGGTAAGTAAGTACTCGGGAAATTTTTTCTGCACGTTATATTGTAGGTATGTATAGTACGTTGAACAAGAAGTAAATTTATTGCTTTTCGTTTAGCTGTCCGTAAAATCTCGACCTCGAGAAAATTCCTTGAGTAATTCACTTGCCCTATTCGTCTTGATCGCGACGACTAATTCTGTCTTGGGATGGAATCATTGATTGTAGCCAGCTAACTAAAGTTTCAAGGTCCCAGGCATTACAAATTTATGTACATGTACTTCAAAACTGGTTCTTTTTAGATTGATAAAATATTATGTATATGTACATTTTATTCTAGTTGCTGTTTTTTGTATAAAAAGTAGACCCTTTAGAAAATCCCGAAGAGCCTCCCTTCAAATCAATGATTTGTGATCCTGTAAAGTGTTTGCGAATTCAATTTATTACCGCACATTGCAATTTATAGTCGAATAGGTACAACAGACGAAACTTGAGGCGATTAAGCGGAGCCCTTTAAAGATGTTGTCTATAATTTCATACTTAATGGGGCAACGGAGATAAATGGATATTCAGAACAAGGAGGTGCGTTTGTCACTTTTGCTAATTTGAATGTGTCAAACATCGAGATATTATCGATTTATTAAACCTCGCAAAACAGAGGCGGTACCAATCTACACATTATAAATTATGTACAATTAGTGTAACGTTTATTGCTGAATGAATCACGATAACATGTCAAGAATGTTGTACAAGCCTTGTTGTTGTACGAAACAAGTACTATTTTTTATTTTGAAGTGTCATAAAGATTTCAAGTACTTAAACTATTCATGTGATGGAGAACCATGTCTACTATAATTTGCTCTCGACTGATTTTTGTAAAATGTTTCTGCTGCCAAATGATAATGGATTTCAAAGTCGGTATACATCACACAAATCAAATCTGGAAGCAGTTCTTACTATGGACCAGATTATTTTGGTAAAGTATAATCTAAAGGAACTGATTCTTGGACAAAGGAATAGTCGGATAAAATCCATGTGCTGTGGACATACACACAGATGCAGCTGGCTATCAATTACTTGGGCCAATCAAGCCACCATGATACCCTGAAGCCATGGGAAAGTGTGTCACTTATAGTTGTCGAAGAGGACAAGGTTCCGAAGGTCAAAGTTCTGGTAGTATACTCCCCTGGCAGTATTAAGATATCGACGGAAGAAGTGGTAGACTACATCAGAGCGTAGAATGAAACCCAGCGCATAGAGAAGTGCCAGATCGTGGAAAGGATCAACAGAGACACTTTAGTATGGTATATCTTTAGTTGATGGGAGTTATACTTTAGTATCTATAGTACATCTCTAAAGTACTCAACGGTGTTGGACTCTTCAAACGCAGGATAGAAGATGCACCGTTAGTATCAAGGAGCATGTAGAAGTCCTTAGGGTGCGCTTCCATCTCAACCGTTTTGCGTCACCGACTACATTCCACATACATAAAAAACTAGCTTTGTGACGCGCCGAGGCAATCGTCGGGAGTTGACTCAACTTCAAATTTTTCGGCGAGAGCCGACACTAATAATGTGTCTTCGATAGAGGTTGGTCTGTATCCAAACTACATGCCTATGGTAAAAAGTATTAGACAGATACATAAGGAGTTCGGGTGTTTTTAATTAGTTTAAAAAATACCAATTCGATCATCAAGACTGTAAATCAAAGTTTTACATGAATTCTATGTTTCAACTTTCTAGGATAATCGGTTCCTGAGATATGTTATACATATTGTAGAAACTAAAATTTTCTGTCTAAAATCCTCCTGTACGCTTGCCCAACACACCCAACTAGAGAGAGAGAAAGAGGGTAAATTTTCATAATAGCCATGAGAAGTTCATTGACTTGAATATTAAATACCCATATTAAAAACATACAGCAGTCACGATCGGCTGCAAGCCAATCGTATAATACTGTAGATGATACAGAACTCCGATGGATATTGAAGTTGGGGATGAAGAAGTATTACGTGTGTGCATGTCGTATGTCCTTCATTAAGGAGTCCCATTAAACTCCTACTCAAAACTAAAAGACAATATTCACTGTTTAATTTCATATCATGAACTGGAAAAAAAATATCCTTTTTGGATGAGTTTCATATGGGAGGCGGAGCAAGGACTCACTCGATTTCTAACATATTCATCCTTTTCTTTGGAACCGTTCAAAAATTAATGTGTACAAAATTTCAAATTTGTAGTTTGAAGCGTTCAAAAGTTATCGAAAAATTTTGTTGAACACATGTCTAGGATTTTTTGTATGGAAGGTACCAGAAGGAATAAAAGGATTTTGCTGACTAGTAAACTCGAACTTTGTTTTCCCTCAAAACTAATTTGTACAAAATTCTGAATTCGTAGTTAAAAGATTACTTGAGTTATAGTGAGTTTCGTAAATTAAGTGAAGTCATTTTTACAGGATATTTGTATGGCAGCCCCTCGAAGGACTATTAGGATTTCCTTCATAATCATACAGTTAGCTCCAATTTTTGGAAAAATAGCACATGCGAAATTTCAAAGACGTAGGTTAAGCCCTTCTGAAGTTATCGACTAATATTCTTGAACACGTGTTTTAAGAACACTTTGTATCGCAGCTACCCGAAGACGTAAGACGATTTTGCCCGTTACCGAACTTAACCTTATAAATTCAACCAAACACCCAGATTCAAAATTTCAAGAGCCTAGGTGAAGGCGTTCTTGAGTTATCGTGCTAACGGACAGACGGACGGACGGACGGACGGACGTGAAGCGGATTTGAGTTTTTTGGCCACAAATAAACAAAAAATATTATCTAACTTTTTTTTCTCGGCTGGATCAAACTTATAACACTCTATATGATTTCATCTAGAGTATAAACACTTAATAGTTATCTACTAAATTAAATTAATATTGGTTTATGTCAAATTCATAGATTGCTCACAATAGCATCATTTATCGAAAGAACGACTTAGAAATTCCACCAATTTAAAACGTAGTGTTTATTCATCGATGAATTTCAGTGAAGAATCAAATAATGCCGAGAAATTAATGACAGTATCGGTTTGCAAGGCTCTACCAAGACTTAATCCAGTAGAAGTAAGAAGTTATTCGATATTAAGTCAGACCTAGATATGGTTAAATTCTTGAAAATGTATACAACCTCAGGGATCGAATTTAAAACAGTCTTGTTGCAATTTTAATATAATACTTTATGGGTTGATGTCCGAAACGTGTTTAATGCGGTGTAGGTTACTATGCGACTGACATAAAAAAAACCTTCCAAATAGCCTCCTGGTTATTCCTTAAGTTGGCAGTCCCATAGCCACCCACATCGCATCTCAGCATTAAACACGTTCCGCACTTCAAGGTCTACTGGATCTAACTCCTATAAAAATTTCATACTCAATTTACGGTTCATGAGATATATAAATTATTTTTTTGGAAAATAACTGCCCCCCCTTCCGCGCTTTACCTATCCTAGGTGCCCACCTTCCGCGCTTTACGAGTACCTAACCTAGATCATGGTGCTATATAAGTTCTAACTTTCAGCCTCCTAGCATAAATTTTAACGTAATATCTCAAAGGGTTTGTGAGCTAGTTATACACCTTCAAACGGTTTTGCGAACGGCGTCTACGGTGGACAGACGGACATTTTTTTTTTCTTTCTTGGGTTTATTAGTCCTAAACCTTGTAAATACAAAATTTCAGGTTATCAAATTTATTTGAAATTTAAGGTCAATAACAATACTTTATTATTAAAAATAATGAAGTAAGACCAGCTGTTTAGGCATTTATTAATTGAATATTTCAGAAGATTTATAAGACATGACGAAATCCTACGTAATTTTCACTAATATTTTTTTTTTGCTCCACATCCGTACGCCAAAGGGTATTTGAGTTATATTGAATTCTTTATAACTTTACTAGCACACAATCAGTTTCAAGTTTCTAGTATAAGCCTCTCCAAATAAAGGCAAAACACCTCTCCGTACCACACTACGGCTATTAATGTTTCATTTTTCACCATCTTTCTAGTGTAGTTCCTTTGTGATCATGAGCTAAAGGTGTTTACCATTTATCATCGAACGCTTCTGACCCCTCCCAAAATTTTATATAAGATATATTCTTCAAGTAATCCAAGAATGTCTGGACCTCGCCTTTCGAGCGTTTCTAACGCATTGTTTTTTCATCCCGAACTCTCCGTTGAGCTCTTTATAAATTCCGAGCTTAAGCCTTCAGGCGAAAGCATTTACTGAGAACTAGAAATCATAATTTTTCGCAGGAAACTCATCCCTCACCACCCTCCAGGACACACCACGTTTAATATACAAAAAAATTTCATAGGGTTTGGACTAGAGATGCGCGAAGCAGTTCTTTTTAGTGAGTGAGTGAACTCCGACTTACTCACTGAAATGAACTAGTTCGAGTTCCTTTTGAATGTCACTTATCTGGCGAAGGAACTAGTTCTTTTCAAGTTCGGATTGCATGTGAGGACCTAAAAAAAAGAGCCTCACTCTAGAAAGAACTAGTTTCTTTCAAGCTGTGTCACGTGGCGAAACGAACTACAGTTCATCAAAAGGAGTGACTTAATTCACTCACTCACTTCAATGAACTGCTCTTTTGAAACAGTTCACTCTTGAACGACCCATCTCTAGGTTGGATGTGTTTGTCCCAAACTAAGAACTGGTACTGGTACTAAATTACCTTTAACTTATTGAACTCTCATCGACTACAAACTAATTGTTAAATTAAATTCCTAGCACCTCTACTCACTTTCTTCTTTACCCGTTCAGGTATTTAATTAAGAGCTAATTCGTATTGATCGTTGGCACTAAAACACTTACGATTACATAGGTTCAATGTTCTGACCAACAACACTATCATTTTTAAATTAATCACTCTGTGTCGTCGCTTCAAAGTGGGAAATACGATCGAAAAATCGAAAATTATTCAAATTTCGAGCAATAAATTACCATCGCTCGGATGATATTCATATGCAAATTGTGTCGCTGATGTCGAACTATTCACTTCGGTTCATTGGCTACTCTGTTCAGAAAAGCATTGGCAGAAGCGAAATACTATCCGCACCAGTACTGTGAATACTCCTTTGTGCATAACAGAAATGTGGTTAATAAATTGATAATTTATCACCAAATAGTTTGCCGTCATAACCATTCAACCGAGAAGGGATGCTTTACATTTGCGAGGACGAGATGATGTCGAAGTCTATTAAGGATCCTCTGATATGATGTCATCGGTTTTCGAAAAAGACCTCGTGTCTACGATAGTGTCATAAGGGGTCCTTTTCTCTTTCGAGTCGTTCGTTAAAAGTTTAAAGTCATAAAGTGATGAATTTATGGCAAATGAGTTCCACTTGTTCCGTAAAGTTTTCCACAAATTGGGGTCGGTTATGGAAGTGAAATGAAAACTTCATCTCGAAGGAAGTCAATTTTACTTGTTCCGCATCAGACTAATACTAGCCCGGGCTGAACTGGAGGCAACTATCGTTTCTAGTGCGGAGCCAATAAGTGGAAGTCTATTCGGCGACAGTGGACTTTGACAATGGAGTATTATAACTTTAATAATTTAACACATGAATAAATGTGATCTGGGTTTCAAATAACTGTAAAATTAGTTCTTGAATTAGAGATTTCAAGTTCCTTAGTTTACCGGAATAGAAATCATGGGTTGGCATCTCACCTAGTTATGGCTATATCATCGGTTATCAAAGAAAACTTATGGTAGATACTGTAACTGTTCGTGAGAACTGTTAATATATATAAAATACTTCAGTAATATATAAGTCAACCAGGCTTAAACCGTGTCCCATGAACGGCTGACGAGATATAAATTTTGAAATATAGTTGATTACATTTTACGAGCTCCCTAGACCCTGTTTTGACCCCACTCTTGGAGATATATGTATGTAGTGGAGATGGCCAGCAGTGACTGTGTTGAAGCAGGACGATTTCTCACAAAGGACCGGCGATATTCACTATGCTACTATCAGCATCTTACTCACATGTACGTCAAACTCCGGTATTGAAAAGAAAAAAAGCCCAATCTTTAAATACTACGCTACTATTTGCATTTCACTGCCACCGGGCCTTAAACGCTCCATACAAAAACGTTCACTTAAACTTCAAAATGCTACAAAGTGCTTTATACAGAAACGGAGTGTTGCCATCTCCGTCATTAATATCTCCATGACCCCACTCATATGTCAACCATGTTTTTGTTTCCAAAGTCCACAGTCATACTTGTACATAAATTTCAAGTGCCAATTTATTGAGATATTATGCAGAAACCACGATAATTCGTTTAAATCCCTCTCCGAATTCCCCTCTCACTGCACTGTCCATCAAGTTGCTTCGTAGCTCCTGATGCTCTGGTACTCCCGTTACTTCGTTGATCCCATTGATCTCGCTGTTCCCGTTACTCTCGTTTCTCTGTTGCACCTTTGCTTGCGTTACTCCCATTACTCCTGTGACTCCCATTGCTCAGTTGCTCCCATTCTTTTGTTGCCCCCGTTACACCGTTGCTTCCATCGGTTCCATTGCTTCCACTTTCATCTAACACTAAAGCCTCGTGTACACTTGCAAGTAACTTGCGACATTTCTTGCTAGAGTAATTTGCTGCGATGTTTACACTAATTGTCAAATTACAGCAATTTCACTTTAACAAGTAGCTCTACAAAAATACTTGCTTATTCGTGTACACTTCATCTTCAAAGTTTCGTTGATGCTATATTTTTCGTATCTCATGTAAACTGTTGAAACGTAAATGTCGCGTGTTAAAAATGTTGCTGAAGCTGCAATTATTGTAATTGTAATTATCAAAAAAGATGATAACAGAGAAACTGAACTGAACCTCACTTCCAATGTAACTGTTGGTACTGACTTGCTGATAAATTTCGGAAGCGATCGGCACTTCCTTGCGAGATTTAAACTCTTGCAAGTTAGCGTGTACATTCACAGCTTGCTTGAAGAAGCAGGTATTTGCTGGTTAGGGCAAAAACTTATGCAAATGCGATCTTGAAACCGGGGATACATCATACAATAAATGTCTTAGAGCAACTCTACCAAGTGCTAGTGCTAGTGTACACGAGGCTTAAGAGCGTAACTGATGTGAAAGGCCAAGAAATTAATGTACTACCCAAACATTATTCAAATCATACTGCATGTTAATCTTATAATACTCTAGATGAAATACTGAACTCCGATTTATATTCTAGCTAGGAATTTAATACTATAAAGACATTAAGAACTCTCGTTTGGTTCTACTCTAAATTTAAAGGCAGTATCTTTAGTGTTCAATTTCATATCTGGAACTAGAAAAGTTAACGAAAGTAAAATTTTTCTTTTTCAATGACTTTTAGGAGGAGCAGGAAGAACTCACTCGACTCACTCTTTTATCTTTCATAATTTAAACTCATTTCTGTAAAACTGTTTAAGTGGCATGACTGTACGAGGTTTGGAAGTGTCATAAATATAGCTTTGAAGTTGGAAAGTGGGAAAAATGTTCACTTATTTCTTCGAGTAGATTCTTTACAAAAAGACTTTAAAACATGTGTCCAAGAATATTGGTCGCTAACTGCAGAACGGTAGCCTACGACTTTCAAATCTTATATTTGCTGACTTTCTAATAGTTTGAGCTACATTCAGTTAAGATTATGAAGAAAATCATATTGATCATTCGTGTAGCTGCCATATAAATATCACATATGAATATCTTCACTAAAATTACGGAACTTCTTTATAAGGGTGTAACAACTCGTTCTGAAGTTAAATCAAAATTTAAAACAATTCGATGATTGAGTTGATGAAATTTTTATTAAAAATTATTACTTGTTCCATGGGAATTAAGTAGCTAAAAGAGAAACACTTAAATGCTCGCCACAACACCTCGACCCAATTCCGTTCGTAGAAGTGAGTTCCGTAAATTGTGTGAGAACTTTTTTATAAGATTTTTGTATGACAGCTACTGAAAGGTCTCACGGCAAGTTTTTCAAATTCTTACCTTTACCTGCAACTATTGAAAAACCAACGTATATAAAATTTTACAGTCGTACCTTAATGCGTTCCGAAGTTCTGGACCAATATTCCTGAAGAATTCTTTATTGTCAGTCTTACACGAAAAGACGGTGTACGATAAAATTAACATCTGCAAAGTGTTTTGGCCAGAAAATGGTGGTGTACTTGACACTCCAAAATAAGCATTGAAATTCAAAGACAAGAAAGACAGTGGATTGCGCCAGTTTGAAATATGGTATCTCTAAACAGGCTTGAAATTGGAATCTTCAATGAGGATGTTCGGCGGAACGTTCGAGAAATGAAAGACGAAGGATCGAGAACAAAATTCAATAACCTAGCACCCCGTGGTTGTGTCTTTTGCAGGAACACTAGTCCTATCAGAAACTGGGTTAACGTTATATCTTCAAATTTTTAAGGCAGCCAACTAACGAACTTAGTAGTCTTGCCTTCGGTGTACCTGGTACCTGGTTCGAATATGTTGGCGGTAAGTAATATTCGAGAATGGATTGGGTGCTGAAGTACTACTACTACTAGTTCACTCAGCTGTTAATGAGTACCTGAGTTTAAATCGGGGTAATAATCACGGACGAGCGTGTGGCTGACCACCTCACCTCCTAGTGTGCCATTAGTCTAGTAATGAAGTAATTCTAGCATTACCTCAAGGCCCAATTCAGGCTGTTGCGCCATTGATTAACTAAAGAACTTACGAGTATTCAAACAATTTGGATCACCAAAAAAAAAAAAAAAAGTAGAGAGGTAAAATTAGTCTACCAAGGTAATATCATACTCGTAATCTACTAAGGTACCATTATTACAATTTGGTCACAAATGATATAAACAGAATGCAAATTGTAATATATTTAGAAATTTATGGAGGTGTAAGGAAGAGGTTAGGAACATCAGCGACACAATAAAATAAACTATTTAAAGTTATTGTTTTTCGTTAAAATTCAAATAACGGAACTCATCAAAAAACTATTCAGGTAGCATAAACAATTTTGTATAGTATATATTTCGATAGATTGACATTTATTTCGCTTTTATAGATTTGAATTTGATTTAATTTCAAGATTTATTTAATATGCGTAACTATTTTACGACTCCATAAATCAATTTTACCATAAAACTTGCAGGTTAGTGGCGCAAAAGAATTTGCAAATTGGATTTTTACTATTTATATGGAATTAAAAAAGTAATGTAGGCGTACATGAAAGGTGGACATTTTGTTTCAGTCGCGGGGTACCACTACCTAATATTTTCTGCAAGAATTTTCTCACAAGACTAATCTGATTATAAAAATTATAAAAACTACTTCTGAACTACCTACTTAAGTCTGTGACCAATGAATTAGATGTGGCGACTATATTTTGGATTACAAGTTGAGAATTTTATAAATATATGCGCACCTTCGTTACAGAATTTATTGCAATACCTTAATAATCCGTTGTCCAGATGGACGAGAAACTATTAAGATAATGACAAAATGTAGATAATTATTGGTGTTTTTCTATAATTTTCGTATCTTCTTTCATGTTCACTGCTCTGATCAGGCAATATACGTAGGAGACTAAAAACCGACTTGGGCAAGATCATTACACTTAAGCTGCATTCGCATCGGCAGACCCCATCTTAAGAAGCACACTTTCATATGTCGCTATACGGTAGTTAAAATTTCTGGACATTGGCCTCTTCGTGTTTACACTTCAGCAGAATCACGCAAATCATTCCCGTGGGCTAGGATAAACCGATAGATGATGATACATCTCTTATAGAATTTTTCAATTAATAGTCCGTTGAACTATCATTATACTATAATATGACTATATATGTAATAAACCCATCTATATTTGAATTGTTGACTGGTGACTTCTGTTTTTTGGTCAGAAATTATCAGTACTATCTGGTTTGGTTAGATATTATTAAAAAAATGTAAGAAAAATTTAACTTACTTTTGAAACTACAGAAAACAGGTTTATTGAGCGAAATTCTTTCAATTTAGACATTTAACAATAATTAAAACCTCCGGTTAGCTTTCAGCCAAATTCAACCAACAAATGGTTGGAATCGAGTGAATAGCATCATACAAGAGATTTTTGTAGTTAAAAATTAGTGTTCTCGTATTAATACGAGTATAGGATCATAAGGCGGCCGGGCGTTCCTCAACAATTCAGTGTGGAGCAGGATAAGGTCTAGCGCATGCTGTGATCAAGAACATTTTAATGTGACGGAGAACAAATTAAAGAAAGATGTTGTGAGTACTTTATAAACCTGCTAAGTCTAAATTGGAGGAGGTGAGTATCTCACTAATATCCAACTCAAAATCGTGATAAAAATTTGTAGTGAAGAAAAAAAACCCAATGACTGGCACAAGAGCATTTGTACCTACATACGATCGTATGTCCAATTTATAACAAAGGTAATAAGCTCCAATGTTCCAAATACAAAGGCATAGCATTGTTTTGTGCGTCCTAGGAAATACTGATGAAAGCGATAGAGAAACGACTAAAACCATATATAGAATGTATTGTCAAAGATTTCTACTGAGCCGGATGAATGCCAAGTAAGGATACAAATTGAGCTCACCCAAACTTTTTGAACAGGATCTAGCCTAAAGCAGAAATCTGAAATATATCGACGAACCCTACTAGTTAAGTCAACTCTATCCCAGATCTCTCCCAGACCTGAAGAAAGTTTTCTACAGTCCAGACTCAACGGCAAAGGATGTTGGGTTAAGGATCAAAGAAAATTAAACCAAATGAATGACCCATATTAGAGGAAGTACGGCAATCACACAACATGCGACCATGGGTGACTACAGCCTGGCGAATATAAACCATTTCTCATACTTGGGATTACACCTTGTAATAGATATGATAAACAACAGGACGAAGTAAAACACTAGCAAAAAAGGCGTATTTCACGGTTCTCCCGATCTTAAAATAAAAAAGAGCACAGGCTGAGCAAACTTCGCGTATACAAAGCCATATAAAGAAATGTGAAACTATATGTAAGCGGAACTTAGACTCCCACCGAAGCATCTGAAAAATACATGTATTTGAACTGCGAATTTTGAGACCAGGAAGAGAAGCCACTGATTGGCGTATCACAGCATATTGTATATAACATCTATGAAATTTTGTAAGCTAAACTGGGCAGGTCCTGTTGAACAAATGTCTGACAGACAGAAGAATGCCCAAACGCACACTGAATGGCAGAGGATAGAGCAAACGACCAATGAGGAAACCGCGGAAAAGATACAAGGACTCGGTTGACACAGATTACAGACCGCTGATTAGATGCATAAGTTGAAGAACGAGGGCGCTCAGTCGAGATGATGTTATACAATATATCCTGCAGAACCAGGACTCCGTTTGTTAAGATCTCCACCCCTAATTTTATATTACGTTCACTAATATGGATGTCATATTAATATTTAACTGCGCAGATGAAATTACCTTGAGAAGATACAATCGCTGGCAGTATCGCAATAAGAAATAAGATCCATCTTACCACCCACTGCTTTTGCCGTGGGGTTGGCATTTTAGTTTTTCGACGTGTTAAATCCTCTTGCTGATTTTTTCGTTTTTGAAACTGCAAAGAAAATAAATAAAAATAATAATTAGTACTTTTTACCAATAAGGTATTTTTTAAGTCTGACTGATTTGATGAAGAGCTCTTCGTGTCAAATGTTGTTGCTCGATTAGCTCCAATTAATAACACGAAATTCGATATTAAAGTTATTTCGCATGTTTCCTATCAAAACTCCTAAGATATGCTTACGTTTTTTTTTGTAATAAAAACTCATTTATAGTTTTGCACATTTTTAGCCATAAAGGTTTTAATGCATAGAACCAAGTCTTAGATAAAAAAGGTTATAAGGTTCAATTATACATAAAAGTTATATATATATTTTTTTTTAATTAAAGTAAGAGAGAAGACAGTGGAAACAAAAGAAAATTAATAAAATAGTGATTTGCGAAATAGATTGAGTAATAAAAGATTTAGAATTTGTTTAATTAGTGAAGCAAACGATTTTAAGTGGTTAAAGTTTTAATAATTATTGGATAAAAAATGCTTTAGTTTAGGTTTAAATTGATACTTCACGGCACTGCGCATGAGTGAAGTAGAATCACCAACACAGTTAGGGGACAACGAATTACGAAGGACATTCATTCGCGATTTCCTCAAATTTCAGCTTCGGGTCAAAAATAACACCGAGATCCTTTATATTAGTGACAGTGACGGATAGGTTGGTACCATATTAATGGCCTTGAGCCAAGCTAGCATTGACAGATTTGACATAAGTGAGTGACTAGACTTGAGAGAATGAGATGAGAGTAGCATTGGCTCCAAGTTGTTGAAAGCAAAATTCAAATCTCCAAGGATCACGAAGCTAGAGCTTTGATAAATCCTGTTAACATAGCAAGAGAGCATACAACCTGATTTTCACTGATGGCTCATTTTCTCAATTATAAATATTATTGTTTGTTGATTCATTAAATTGTTACTTTGTTTAACGTTGTTTAAATAATACATATTTAAGTTGATGAATAACTTTTAATGGTGACAGATTTAAATAAAATGACAATTTATGTCAGTGAGGTGCCCAACAAAGTACTTTTTTTTAATATTCTTTAAGCAAAGAATATCATCGATCTTAATTAAAGATTACTTACGCTTCTTCATAATCACTATCAAGAAGGATCTTGAATTGCAAATGAAGTTGAAACTCAAACTATATTAAATATATTCATAGTCTGACTTATGGCCATTCAACCTTCACCACTCTGCCGTTCTGTACTATATTTCAATATTGCAATTTCCAATCTTGAACAAATTTCATTTAACAAGATCTGCATAACGAGTTACACTTAGTTATGCATATCTGCTGGGAAATATTGTTGTCCACACCGGGTCTACCAGACTTAGAGGTCGGACTTTAAGAGGTAGCAACTAATTAATTTTTTCGAATAGTTAAACAAACAAAAACGCCTTAACGTCGATAACAAGCTATAACATTATAATACAAAAGGTAATTTATCTTATCTACTAAAACGGGAGCTTCTGAACTCAAGAAATGCAACGACAGTGTTCCACTTAATTGACACAAAAGGAGGTAACTGAAAAAAAGATAGCCAGGAGCGAAGGAATTCCCGTCTGCGGGAAGACTATCTTTTTTTTCTATTTTCAGCTTATAATTGCTGCTTTTTAACTTTTCATGTTCTGCAGAAATTTTTCCTGTCATTGTTAATGACGACATACAAGCTCGGTACATAATAACGTAGAGAAATTTAAAGCCAACATTTTCATCAGAGAGGTTATATTTATTTTATTCTTCTGCAAGGAAGAAGCACGGAAGGAGCACGAGAAATTCAAGGAAATTGTTTTAAATTTGAGCAATTTGTTGGAAATAATTTATTAAAAAATAATTGATTTTTGTTATAATGTGAAGATCGCGTGTCAGGTGGTTTCGGATGGATTTGCCCATTAGCTTTATGGTTGGAAAAATTTCAAATTGGCACCGGAAATTAAGAATTAGGCTGAAAATTATGTAATTTTGGATAAAATGTGTACATATATTCTTATAAAAAAGATAAAGATGATATTATAGTTCAAGGTTAATTTTCATGATATGTATTGTTCTATGTCTCCGACTTCCGACTTATTTTGAATTCAACCGATCAGCGTTCTCCCTCTGACAACTAGATAAAGAACGCTGCGACTTATACCCAGAAGAAGAGCTTCTGACGAGTTTTGGATGAAAAGATGAGAGCCCGTTTATGCTTACTAGGATTCATATAGAACTTTGTACGACAGTATGGACTATAGCTACTCTTAGCTGGAGTCATATACAAAACCAATATAGCTGATGTGGTGGAGGTGTGATTGAGCAGAGAATGGGTAGGCAAGTCCTCTAAGCCGAAAATACGAAAAATTCATGGGTTCTTATGTACAAACTACTACTATGTTGGCACGCATGATTGGCATCTAAACATCGATAAAGAGGCATTGAAGTGGCAGCGAACACTTTCGAAAACTTCGCTGAAAAAAGATTATCAATAGGAAATAAATTCAGCTATGTACTTGCTATCGAGTTTATCAAACCAAAATATAATATCTAAATTACAGAAAAATAAATTTGTAGTTGGAAGAATATCGTTAATATTTATTTTTCGTTCACGCAATTGTGATTTTCCGTACGGAAGCAAAAACATCTTCAATAAGGCCTTACCAACTGCTGGTGCTTGGCTATTGCTGTGGAAACATGGGGAAATGTGCGCCAGATTCGTTCGGTAAGACCTTATCGAAGCTTTAACGTGGTACGAAATAGCTTCGATAAGGCTTTATGGAAAATGTTTACTAGTTAAAGGTCAATAATTCTTAGACGCTAAGGTTTACGTCATTTCAAAACCTCTATTTTCGGTGGTATGTACCTATTAGTGCTGCGACATCGACATCGATGTTTCTGAAACATCGATGTTTTGCAAAAACATCGGGTACTTTTAACATCGATGTTGGGGAGGCACTGCAAGTCACTCCGCGAGGTGGAGACAGCGGCAATCGAGGAGTGGGGCAATATTAGCCCAGAGGTGTGCCAGACTCTCGTGGTCAGCATGCCTTCAAGAATCGAAGAACAACGTAGGATAAATGATCAATCCGATATTAACTACTGTACAAAATACATTTTTTATTTAATCCTGAACATTTTATTGAATTAGCTTTGGTTTTGGTTGAATTATGACTACGAAAATACAAAATTTTTGGGTGCCTAACACTTTTGCACTTGACTGTATAGTACTGGCATGTTGGAAAAATATAATTTTTCTTAGGGGTAGTATGCTACGAGGGTGGGGGGTGTTTTACCTAACTATACATAGAGCGGCTTATGCTAGAAAGTTGAAACTTGGTTTGTATATGTAAATCAACTTGAAAAGCAAATTTTTGATGAAAAAAAATTCGAATATCCATTGGCGTTCAGAAGAGGGGCAAAAGTTATGATCAGTAAAAATAGAAAGCATATTTTCCATGATTTTCGTCATATCTACTAGGTCTTCCAAATTAATGAATTCATTTTTTTTCTTTGGATTCTCCATATGACTACCTAGAATGTATTTCACGATTTTTTGAAATTCGACCCCTAAGGGGGTGTAAGGTTATTATATACTTTTCAGGACTTCTTTCATGTCTCTCAGGTCTGATCAGATATCGAATATCTTTTAACTTCCACGGGCTTGTTTAATAAACTCCTATTTACAAGTTTTTCTCCTTTCTCAACCCCTAGACTGCATCCCGGAATATGACACAATTATGTTATTGATATGTTACGCCCTAGTCTAACCGCAGTCACATAGTAACCTACACCGCATCTCAGAATTGAGCGCGTTCCGAACTTCTGCCGGAAATATAATAAAGGTCCACCCAGACTGTTGGCAGATTTTTTTTCTCACACCAATCTCTTAGCTAAAAACATTTTTTTGCCTAAAATTCTAAAAACATCGATGTTTAGAAACATCGATGTTTTTCACCGATGTTTTATCGACATCGATGTCGTTTATTTCAAACATCGATGTTATAAAACATCGATGTTATGAGGTCGATGTCGCAGCATTAGTACCTATCAGTAGCATTCAGAACCTTTAAGATCGTTATCAATTCTTTGAGATATATCGCTTTTATGCTATGTATAATTGACGGAGCGGTTCACTAAATGAGCTGGAGCTGAGAATTTTGCCCATCAACTTGCAAGGCAGCAAATAGACGTCTTACAATCACATTAGATACTATAGTTTACAATTATTAATATTTTATGTAAATCTAATAATACTCCAAAATGGGCATACAAAATCCAGCAATTAATATGTAATGGTTATCAGCAGTCAATTAACAGGTGCAAGTAAGTGTATGGTTAAACCGTAAGGCATTTTACTACCTGTGTTGCTTCAATACAACGTGGGAGCCCGCCAAACTGACATGATAGTTGGCTGCAGCCACAGAACCGCATACCAAACATGTTTAAGCCTATAGGTTGCCACAATGACCGTGAATAAATATCATAACCTTGACTTTGAATTTGAGCTCACCTCACGCTAATACGTATACAAATGCACTGAAATATGTTGAACTTGCTTCTACTATAGGAAGCATAGTCATTAGCATTACTCGCGAAGCTACCTTGACCCGTTCATTCTTAATCAGTGACTTGGATGAAGCATCATGCATCACATATGTATGTATATGATGTGTGATAACGACCTCCATCACTTTTGTTTTCCTAAGTCTACTATTACTACGTGTGTCGAACTTGTATATGTGGGATGTTGCATATGAGCACAGTTATATGTACTATCAGTTTACGTACGCATTATGCGTTTCAACAGTTTAGCTCGGCCTAGTATGTAGTCTGCATTGTATACATGTTTTATAGTCGTTCACTATGTAATGTATACAAGCAGGTGCGCAACAACTACGTGCAGTGTAGGTGGGTGTCAAACGCTTCACGTCGAGACTACTCATAGCTCTTCAACTTTTACTTTCTACTTTTTTACTCGATTTAACCTGTAAATCTGTAGCGTAATATAAGACAGATTGATATGTACTAATATTATAAGAGGTGCATTTCTTTTATTGAGTAAATTTTACTTGTCATATTCATCAATAGCGTGATACCCCAAATCGAGCACTGGCCTCCTGAAGTCGTCGCATCTAATCGTCTCGATCTAAAAATCAGATCCTCCAACTGCTAATTTTTAAGATGGCTTTGCTATCATCATCAATTGAGTCTTCCCATCGTTTGCGTTGTTTTCCTACTTACCTATTACCATAAGAGTACATAGCTACCATGTAAAAATCCTTAGAAAACTACTGCATTAAACTCAAAAAAGCTCGCTATATCCCAAAAACAAATTAAAAAACGAAGTACAAAATTTACATTAGCTGTGTTTTTTACTCCCGGTTAACCATAAAGCTCGACAAAATAGCACGACAAAACAACAACAGTGCGATTACGGTAACCGCACTGTTGTTGTTTTGCCAGCTATTAGCTGTGTTTTTTATTCCCGGTTAACCATAAAGCTCGACAAAATTGCACGGCAAAACAACAACAATGCGGCTACGGTAACCGCACTGTTGTTGTTTTGCCGTGCAATTTTGTCGAGCTTTATGGTTAAAGAATAAAACGGGAATAAAAAACACAGCTATTATGTCAAAAACAAGGTTGAATTCATTCGTGAGTGTCTGACTTCTAAACGTTTCTAGCTAGAAGCTCTAAACTTTTCGTTGAAATTATAGGTTCAATCGTTGCAGGTGAAAAACTTGATACAAGCCAAGTACAGCGAGTCCTTGGCGAAGCTGTTTTACAAAAGTTCTTTAAAAACGTAATTAATCATTAATCTCCCAGAACTAACTAGCATTGGAAAACGAGTAAAACAACAAGTTCATATTTTACGGAAATTAGATTAGAAGTCAAAAGCCTCAATTTTGCTATATTCAATAAAATTTTCATTGCAGCAATCGCAGTTCATTTATAATAATAAGAATTAAGAATTGGAACATTATTTATTCTGCTGTACAAAAAACATTCGTTTAAGGGAGTAAATACGTGATAAGTGGAGTAGAACTACTCTGTCATGACAAAAATAACTTACGTTGCTTGCGTGATTCTGTTGTAAGAAACGAACAGAAAAATGGCTAGCAACTCAATTTTGATTGCCGCAATATAATGTTCCTGAAGAACCGATACCTGGTACTAGCTAGACATACACAGTCACACTAGATGTTCTTCATTCTCATCAGCTGCTTAGTTCTGTAACTTATGAATGAGAAATTTCTCACCAAAAAGTCATAGTGAGGACGAATTGATGCAGTTTTCTCTCTCGCGCCGTGTAACTGTCACACTATCGCACTATCTATATATACTATACTATACTTTCGTGAAACTACTATCGTACAAAACTATCGCCGTGAAAACGGGGCTTTAGACGTTATTGTTCGTCTATTCGTAGTCAGGCGTAACTTCACTATTTTTTAAATCCGAACTCTACTATGATCTGGATTAATTAGCAAAAAACACGTCAGATTTCTTATTTAATATATAAACAAGTAGTCTGACCAAGGTTACGCGATTCTTAAAGTTCTGGCGGCAAACATTTTGACACAATTTTTTCGATTGCAAAAAGTAAAATGTGATAAAAATTACATACAGATCTAAACACTAAACGGAACTAGCTACAATAAGTCGAAATATGTGATAAAATAAAATATTTTGACACGTTTTGCTATTGAACTAAATAATAAGAATAGCTAGCTATTTGCTTTTCTAGTTAGTAGGACGAATTTAAAATATGTGCCAAGGCCACTGTGTCGATGTCAACTAAGTAGGTATGTGCAAAAACACTTTTTATGATAAGCTCAATATTGATATTTTTTATAATGTACAATAACTAGAGCTATTAATAAATGTAAGTGCGAAAAATATAAAAAAGCAATAATGCAAAAATGCTCTTTATGCAAAAATGCATTATCGCTTTAATAGATCTTCTTACAGTATCATAGGAAAATATATTATAAAATATAATACATTTTAGAACTATTCGTTTTTAGTATATCAAGTTCATAACATTTTTTTCAATTGACTGTACAGCTTTTGACAATAATTTCAGTATGAGAAGTCATAAGTAATAAATCGAAACATACTGTATGTAAAAGAAAAATAGCGAAAAAACCTCTATGAATTACAATTTTTTCTTATTTATAAAACTTAACCTAGTGTTTGTAAACAAGTAACACTAATAATATAAATATATTTAATTGTTATTAATTAAATTATTAATAAGATTGTTTTCAGCAAGTTTAATTTTAATGATAAATTTTTGATATATAGATTCTACTTTGACCTTAATATGTTCTACCTTAGCTAAAGAATGTAATCGATTGGTTGAAAAATATAGTGGCAGTTTGTGTATCATTTTAAGATTTTTTTTGAGCAATTTGTAATAAATGAATTATTAGAGGCAATTATTAATTAAGGGGGCTCATATGAGTAGAAAATTTATGTTTTTCAAAATTTTTTTTTCGCTCAGCTTAAAGTTTATAGTCTTAAAAATGTTGTCTGTAAATTTCATATTGAAGTTTCAATAATTGTGGAAGTTATGGGCCATTAACCGGGATGGGCCCTTCGTGAATTCTCTATATAGCACGTCATTCAAACGCGATTATCTCGAAACATACTTTTCAAAGGCGGTTCCCAAAATCTTCGGAAAACGGCTGAACCGATTACTTCCAAAATTTCACATATTATTCTTGAATAGGTACTCGCCTTCGCTACGTAGGATTTTTTTTTATCTTATTTTTTTTTTTTTATCAAGCAAGAAAGGTCGATAATTGAGGCTAAAAACTGAAAATAAAGTTCAATCGGCCGTCATTTTGTGAACAAATTTTTTCCCAAGAACCCCTACGTAGCGAATCATACTTCTAATGCTCAGAATCAATTTGAAATTTTTATTTTGGATCAACCGCCTGCATGTAATCGTGGGAACCGCAGAGCGTGCGAGCGACAGACATTGTTTGTGCCGATCCTGACAGCAGCGCCCCTGGCTGATATATATTTATAAATAAAATTATTAGCGTACCTCAAAATATAAACTTTCGAATAAAACTAATCTGAATAAAATCGAGCAAATAGTTTTTGAGATAATAATTTCTAAAATTCACCTAATTTTTCAGCTTTCTACTCATATGAGCCCCCTTAATAGTTACTTTCAAATACCAAATAAATATAATAGTTTTATAAAGGACTCAGTCGAGTCCGAACCGTCACACACAAAAAAAAAATATAAATTAAACCCGGAAAACTTGTATTTTTACCAAATAAATAGTTCCGAAAATAAAATCATACTTCCATATAGCCTCAACACCATCTAAATATAAAATTAAAACCTTCTGCTACTCGGCTTTTTAACACCCGTTAGTACTCTTTGTAGCTCAAAAGAGGGCAATTATTGTTTTACATATATTTTTTGGAGAACCTGACCCTCAAGTTGTGCTTTGAAAGAGAAATTAAGAAGTCCCTTTTAATCCTTGCTTTGCTCTGCACTGTAGCGCAACAAAACGCACTTCAAGAAGGTTTATAGATATATGTACATAGATAGATATATGCGTAATCGACGGACCAATTTCCGAACCTATTACAGTTAATTTTAATCATTCTTGCACCTTTCCTACTCTATTCTTGACTCTAAATTCATCGATAGTTCATTATCGCACCTACTTTCTTGATCGCATGTATCTCTAACAATGGCGCCTTATATATATGTTAAAGAGACTCATGAATACCGCTGCAGAGACAGCATTAAATCGTAATAGATTCTAATGATATGCTGTTTGGGAAGCTTAACACCATTATGTAGCAAATAAGATGCCCAATCTTCTTATGAAAAGTGAGTAAAGTTTACTGGCGATATAGTCGCATTAGCTAGATTCGTTTGCATAATCTCTTCAGTGATGATAATGCTAGTAATATATTGGAAAGGATTGTTTATTACATTTAGATACAGCATCATTAATTCTTTTTTCTTATAATCCCGTGATAATAATGACATTTGGTTAAATTGTTTCAGAAAACATATCTTTGTATTATGTTGCCGACATTTAAATTGGCTTATTGATATGAAAGCTTATTGGTAATAAGAATGTCCATGAATCAATTTCCAATTATTTTTATCAAGTGCTTTCGTTACGGTAAACTGATACTATAATAGTTAAATAGTCCGAACTATCAAAAACCCACCCGACTAAAAGATTCATAAGTAAGTCATTATTGTATCATTATTTATGAGCATTTCATCATTGTTGAATTGCGGATAGTACTAAAATTAATCCTGAATCCCATCCCTGAAACTGATACAGTTTTGTATTACTTTCATTTCTCCACAATTTTTTCGTGCTCTCCTATTTTTCGCACTAATCACGGAAAAATATTTGACAGCATTAATTCAAGGTTTCGGCTCAATCGTTGCGCTATTGACTATTATTAATATCTATCTATTTTATCATATATCATATCCATATCATGTTAGCATAACTCTTTTAATTTTATAATAATAGAACCTATGTACATGGAGCAATTCACACAATTCTCATTATGTATTTAATATTTTCTCTGAATATAATTGTTTAAAAATATTGATTGTTCATGAGGTACTTTTGAATTCACTGCCATGCTCCAAACCCTGAACTCTTTTCTTTCCACAGGACTTTTTGGGTACCTAAAAAGTGTTTTCATTAGACCACGGGCAAAATGTAATATACATAGTAAAGTTCAATATTATACTACATACACTTTTTCAATAAATTAAAATATTCATTTTTGAAATAGTAAATTAATGGAATGGAATGAGTCGTTCGTTATTTGCTCACGAGCATTAAAATTGCATACTATGATTACATGTCATTACGTGCTAAGCGCCCTGACATCATTCAATCAACGAGCCAGACATTGTTAATTTTCTACAGGTAGAGTGTAGCTACAAAAGAAGCGTCAAGTAATGAGTTTCTATCAAGTGTCGGCAATTATAGTTCTTTTCGTATGATAGATGGACACAAAAGACTTTAAGGTCTTGTGTTGCAGTTTGTTCGGCAGATAATAATTTCAAGGGCTGATTGAGATGATTATTGGCACAGAGCTGCGGTAACGATTATTATAGGGTTTTAAGCTGTAATGCTGAATACAGCCTTGAACTAGGTATACTAATGGCACTATGATTACAGATCAGAACGATTAATAAATTAAAGAAATGGTACACCTACATTTCGTTCTATTGTGGTTGAAAATGACGCAGGAATTCCTTAAGGACGAAGAATGCCCTCAAAGTTATTAAGTGCCTTTGTCGAATACAACATACATACATAGGTAAGGCCGTTAGAAAAATTCATTGAGCTTCAAGTTTCACTTCCGATCATTTTCCATTCATTTTCATTAATCCGTGAAATGATTATGACAATTCTAAGACGTTCTCATTTGAGTTTATGTTAGCCTCATTGATCTTTAAATAGACTGGCTGTTATCTGTTCACAGGTAAATCAAGTCAAAAAGTAAATAATTCCTTTGCGGATGAAAAGGTATGGAGATAAGCTTCCTGCCGTAGGCAGCTAGTAACATACCCGACGACATTTTATCGAATCGAAAGACAATGCAAATTTCAAGTTTACTCAGGCAATTGATACGAATTCTCAATTCATTTGTTTTTGGTTGAATCTGTCTTTATCGTCCTTGCCATTTAAAGTCAATTCGAATTCAGGAAAAATACCCCTAGGTTCGGGAGTCTTTATCGTGATGTATTTCCCTTGAAATTGGAAATGTTCGATTTAAATAAATAAATAAAAAACAAACAATATAGGGAATATTACGCCGCCATTAATCTTAATCTTAAGTGTATCACTGTCTTACAATTGCCAGTGATGATGCCTAGACGTCATAGTAATGAATTTCTGGCCAAAACTAATAATGGCTGTCTCTTAAGCTAATAGCTTTGGTATTTTCTTTGACTTCAAAGAAGTACAAATATTTTGTGAATTGTGATTTTACAATGAATCTTCTAGTACGTAAAGTGTAATATCCAGCGAAAGTAGATATAGTTACCAATCAGTAATTACCATTCGACATTGCTATGCGATATTGCTAAATGAAGTTATTCAACATAAAAGCCACGAGATCTGAGATAGTATTCTTTCGTGAATTGTTTTGGGATAGATGTACATGTTGAGCAAGCAATAACGAGAAAAAGGAGGATTCAGTATTTCGGAAAGAATATTAGATACTGACTATAGAATTGAAAGGAAGCGAAACGGATTAGGGGTGTACACCATACAATGGAATTGGTTCCCTATATCTTGTATAGTAGAACTATGAATTGCTACAATTTATTTATTATTACAGTATTAATGTTTAGAAAAATTCATATCTTCTAGGCTTCACATACTCATAAAAAATACGTTTTATGTTTTATTTATTTCCTTATTTGACACACTGTACAGATTTAAAAACCCAATTATACAATATGTTTACTAGAAAAGAGAAAAGAAAAAAAATGGAAGCGAAAATGAAAATTTTTACAAAAAAAAAAGAAAAGATATCTACATGCTAGAAATCAAGTGAGTCCTTCCTACACTCCCCACGTAAAAGTCCTTGAAGAAGAACGTTTTTACATTCGGTGATATGAAATTGAACATTGAAGGTATTGTCTTTTACTTCCAAGGAGCTACATACTAAATATGAAAACGTAATAATGGAGAAACGACGTACGCACTCCTTATTCGGTTTTATAGCCAACTAAAATATAAATCGGGGTTTACAATTTCATCTAGAGTAGTATACCATTGGCTTGCAGTCGAAGTACGAAGTACTGAAGTACTTTTTAATTAATGCACCTACTACTTACACTATATACCTGTCTTCAAATGATGTGTGGCTCAGCGATGGGATATTCGATTAGGCTTATCTTCGATTTCTATGAAGTATAAACTATGTACAATCGTAGTATGTATATTTATTGAGCTTTACGCTGATTTAAACTCAAATGAAGGTTGTTGTTATGAAGTGTAATTACATTCTATATCCATCAATTTTGCCATGTTAGTGAGTAACCTATACAAATACTGTATGTAGTCATCAGACATCCTTTCACTCTTACCATAACGATGAACAAACAAATTGATCCTTTAGAAAAAAATGTACAAATGGCATTCAATCAAGAACTCTTCAAGCTGGAAACGAAATCGTGATCTCCTTTCAACAACACTCAAACCACTAGACAGGTATTTTTACTCTTGATTGCACGCATTTTACATAAATCCAGGTAAAGGTCCTTACAATTCAGAAATCGAGTCTCGTCTTCACTTGTTTCGAGAATCCATCCAAAGCCTATTTCCCACATGCATTTGATGAAAGAAGACTTAGTATGTCACTATTATGGCAAACTATTGTCATCACCATTGTGCTATCTGGAAGCTCTCATGTAATTTGGGACTGAAGCCTGAAGGATTTGTCTTATTAATGTCCGCTTAAGAGCACACAAAATTGTTGTTGTTGCTTGGCTCCTGCTACGCCTTTTACTAAGGAGTAAGACTACAAACAGCAACATGATACTATTCTATGTATATATTATATGGCATTGTTTGTGATTGTGCTCTTAGTGTAGCCATTTAGTTAAACAACGAAATGATAATCGTAATTGAGATTGATGGAACAAAACATATATGTTTGTTGTGAAGTTATCTGTAGTGTTTGTGTGTTTGAATGCATTGTTTACGGAGTTACTCAAGCATATGTATCCAAAACTTGACTTTGCGTAATAATTTGTTTTTAAAGGACACAATAGGTGCAAATTGGGAGGAAGAATCAGTCAAGCGTTTAATTCTAGTTCAGTATCTTCAATCCCAGCAGTAATTTTAATTCCATAAACTAATTTCTAATTGCTTGTATCTTGCTGATTTTTGACATCAAAATCTTACAGAAATTGCTTTTGTTTAAATAGTTTTCAAATGGTGAGCCAAATCACTCAATTCCTTCTGGGGCTCTCATACAGAGATCTTTAAAACACGTGTTTATGATTATTGACCGATACTTTTAGAGCAATTCAAACTAAAAGCTTTTCATTTTGTATAGATATATTTGAAAAAGAATTATCCGTTTATAAATAAATAAAGTTCTTAAGCAATTTTCTACATGCATCGTTCGTATATTCATTTCAACTAGAGTATTTTACGATTGACAGCTGCCTTTCGTGGATGCCCTATGCATAGGTATACTCTAGATGAAATCATAGAGTATTAAAGGTTCAATCCAGCCCGAAAGCTTGTAACGCATATAACCAAGATTCGAGACGCGTTAACCTAGGAAGTTGAAATTTCGTTCCAACCATAAAATGAAAAAATTAAATTGCTTTCTATGGTTTGCCGTTTTTGAGAAATAAAAATCAGAAACCTTTCCTTTCTACCTCCTGTAAAATTTCAAACACCACAGTTTTTGCCTAAAATCCTTTTCACAGAGGAAATTTTTGCCAAAATACCTACCATTTATTAGTGCATTATTCATATATGAGTATCCTTCCGTAATATATGTAATTCGAAGCGAACATTTGTAAAACTATATCTTTCAAATATTAAACGATTTTTTATTTTTACTAATTTTAACATAAATAATGGTTCAGAGTTTGAGAGAGTAGAATCAATTTTTGAAAAACGCTCCAAATTATATCTTACATTATATCAAAATTAATAAAAACTTTTAAATCCACCATCTTGAATTTATTTTACATCTTACGGGTTAGGACTCCCTGAAACCTTGATTCAGTGCTCCGGTTCCATCCCTTTTATAGTGCGATATTCATTTTCACACCATTGTCATATTTTAAATTTGAAACGCTTTCAAAATTGTCGTCAGTATTTGCTAACACAACTTTTAAGAACTTAGGGACATGATTTATTCGATGCAGTATGAAATATTGACATTTAACAATCTTAGCCTTAATATTTTTATAAGTCGATTGGATATCAAATTTATTCAATCGTACGAAAACGTGCTAATTTGGTATTTTCGTTTTACTGATAAATAATAATCAATGCCGCAACAGCGCAAATCGGGCCTTGGCCTGGAAGTAATGCTAAAATTACTTCATTACTATACCAACGGAACACTATAAGGTGAAGTGGTCAGCCAGACGCTCGTCCATGATTATTACCCCGATTTTAACTCAGATACTCATTTACAACTGAGTGAACTGGTAGTCCAACACCCAATCCCGTTCTCGAAAATTACTTGTCGCCAAGCAGATTCGAACCTGGTACCAGGTGCACAGAAGCTGACTGATAAATACTTTATTGTTAAAAAGTAATAAAGTAAAAGTTTAAATCATAATTTTTGTTTGTCCAAGATTCGTTGTTAGGTATTAAAAATTTTCAGGCTGAACCAAGCGATAAAAACTCTTAATTCCATCAAAAGTATACTGCCCAACAAAAACAAAAAATTCCACTTTTTATTGAACTAACATATGTATTTACCAGATGCTTATAACATTTATTTAATTCTAATGGAAGCTTTCTGCGAAGAATTTGAATAACTAAATTAAATGCCTTTTAATTACCAAATTGTTTTTTCTTTACTGTTTTTGATAAGGGGCCAATGATAAACCATACGGTTTCTATAATTATGTATCGATTTTACAACTTTATCGACCGATTTTACGAGCAAATAAAAACTAATAGGAGCGTAACCAATTGTAATTAAGTTACTTTTAAGCTTTAATGACTGATTTCAGTAAAAAAAATCATTTAGATTTCATTTATTCTACTTTCCACTTGTCTTGACATAAAAAAGATCAAAAAAATATTTATTGATAAATTAACGATTTATTATGCATTATTGATTAAATAAATAACGGAATTCTTATGGAATTGGCCGCGAAGTTCTAAATTATACTTTAGGGTAAGAACACAGTTGAATTAATTACCTTTACAGTATTTGGGGGCCAAATGCTTAAATTCCATCTCTTCATATATATAAGAGATTCGAATACTAAAGTACCTAAAATTATTGCCAAATTTCACTTAAATCACTATATTAACCGATTTGTACTGAATAAGTAAGATCCCAATATTTTAGAAAATTTATTATTATTTATTAATAAAAAGTACATAAGTAAATATATGTACATAATGATTTGAATGCGAATGGGAATGCGTAATAAGTAATGAAACATGTAAGAAATTTGTTTGCGCCGGTTAAAAAATTCGCCATTTTCTGACATACTATACAAGGTACTTTTGCCATATCGTCCTTTACTGAAATACTGAAAATTATCAAATTCGGTTCAGCTTCCCGTGATGTCGGTCAGGTAAACACTTTTATGCGATTTATTCACAAAAGTAATTATAATGAAATTCTTGTCAAGAAATATCTACATACCTTAAAAGTAGTTTAGGGTGAATTTAAATCATAAATGTGTTCACAGCTATCGAGTCGAGTAGGAGGCAATAATCATAAATTTCTTCCGTCATGGAAGAAATACATAAAACATAAAAGGTTGGAAATAACTTTACTTACAATACTTGCTACACACAATTTTTCGATAGAAGTGAGATTAAAGGAGATATCTTAAAACCTCATTTTCTCTCCCCCTGGAATTCGAACAACGAATATCTTACTCAAATATCGAAATTCACCGAATTTAGTTTAGACGTTTTCCCGTGATGTTTGAATAGACTAAAAATAGCCAAGCGAAATAAAATTTCAGCGGACAATATTAATTGTTGGAATTGAACATTATTTTATTTTTAAACACAATAGAAACTTACAAAACAGTGGTCAGTGGTAATTGAAGTTAAGTAAATATTTAATGGAAACAATATTGGATATAAACATATTTATAGAGTTACGAAACTTGTTAACAACTTTCGTTATACCGTAAAAAACATGGTATTGAAATCATAGTGTTGAAACTAGCTGCACATGATTCACTGCACATATAGTATAGTTTGACAGTATCTGGTATAAGAAAACAATGGCACTTAGTTGCGATACTCGCCACACCATTGGGGAATGGCACAACTAGCAGTAAAAATGCATAGTACATATACCTACTAGGTAAATTTATCGAATTTTGTATACCATTAAACAGGTTCAATACTATATACCAGTTCGTTTATCTCGTATATGCTTAGTATTGGGTGATACACTGCTTGCATTGACGATATTATTTTATCAAAACCAGCAGTATATCCATGGTGTAGCCGTTCTAGGAGACCACGCAGACTATATAAAGTACGGTGGGCTTCAATAATAAACATACTGCAGTCACAATCGGCTGCAAGCCAACCTTATGATACTCTAGATGAAATACTGAACTCCGCTTTACATTGTAGATAGGTATACAGTAGAATAGGAAGTGCACATGTAGTTTTTGCTTTATTATGGAGTTCTATTGGTTGCTACTCAAAACTAAAAGACAAATTGAAGTAAAGTAAACATTTCAACCTCTTTTACAAGTAATTACGGTATTAGTAAATTATGCATGTACTTTTCAATCGTCATCCACGATGTCGGATGCTTTGTTCAATTGTGTTTTCTACTGAAATGAAAATAAAATACTTTCGATGGCGCAGTGGCTACGTGCGCCAAACCTATGTAGCAAAAACAGAGTTAAACGCAGGTTCGATTCTTACATACAATCAAATGTTTTATATACCTAGAATAAGTAAGTATGAAAAAATATTAGAAATAGAAATATGTGTATCTTAAAAAGTGCTAATTATCAACATTTATTAGAGTTGATTATTGAAGAGAATATGCAGTGATTTTGCTGCTTTTGAAGTTTAAATTTACTGATTGCAAATTAAAATTCATAGACCGGAAAATGAAAATTACATTCCAATTGATTATTACATCGCATTGTAAAATTACTTGAAAAAATTAAGCATATTTGTCTACTATCCAAAAGATGTAATGTATTCACTGGTTTTTTTTTACTGTGTAGATGAGTCACCAGATGAGATCCCTTGGGTTTCTCGTGGGCTATTTCATCTCATCAAAAACATTCATCAGGGGTTGACAAACTGGTCAGGTTCTGCTGTGTATTGAGCCTAACCAGTTTGTCAATTCCTAATGACCTCAAAGCCTCAATGTCTTCGAAGAAAAGACTACCCAGCCAATTCAGTCGCCTTCTAGCGGTTCCTGGGCATTCACTAAAGATGTGAGTTATGGCCTCCACAGCTTAAAGATCATGGCAGAACCTGCATATGCTCGTCTCCGCTAGCCCTAGCCATGTAAATGTACTTAAAAAAATCTGCCAACAGTCTGGGCGCAACTTCATTATTTTTCCGGCAGAAGTTTGGAACGTGTTTAATTCGGGGATGTGGAGTATGTTACTATGTGGCTGAAAACCTAACAAAAAGTTCGGGAAACGGATAGAGTAGAGTGTAACATATAAATTATATAATTGGGTCATATTTCGGGATGCGGTCTAGAGGTTGAAAAAGAAAAAAACTCAAAAATGGGTGATTATTAAACAAGCCCGTGGAATTGAAAAGATATTCGATATCTGATCAGACCTGAGAGATATGGTGGAATTTATGAAAAAGTATACAACCTTTTTACACCCTCTTAGGGGTCGAATTTCAAAAAATCTTGAAAACACATTCTAGGTATTTATATGAAGAATCCGTAGAATAAAAATGAATTCAATATTTAGAAGGACCTAGTAATTCTGACGAAAATCGTGAAAATATACGCTTTTTATTTTTACTGATAATTTTTTTGCCCCCCTTCCGAACGCCAATGAATACTCAAATTTTTTTTTATCGTAATTACTTTTCCAGTTGATTTACATATACGTACCGAGTTTCAACTTTCTAGCATAAGCCGTTCAAAAGTTATAAGAAACACCCCCCACGTACCATACTACCCCTAAAATTTTTTTTCACCATGCCACTACTATAGCTCTATCTAAATACCTAGTTTCAGCTTTCTATCATTATAGGTTCTTAAGATATAAACATCGGAACTTTTACCTTCTCACCCTTCCCCACCCTCACCCTCAACACCCTCATTCACAATTTTTTTCCCCCTATTAAGGTTTAATTAGCGCTACTTCTGGTATAAATTTTAAGCATCTATCTTTCACTGTTATTGAGATATAAAACGTGTTACTTTTGAAAATTTCTTATCCTCTCCACTTCCGTGCTCCCCCGCCCCCTTTAAAAATTTTTCTTTGGACAATCTTTTTTTATTAAGCTACTCACACCAAATTTTGTTTTTCTGGTGCAATTGGTTTGTGAGATATCGTAATCTAAAGTTTTTCACCCTCCACCTTCGTACAACTCTACCCCACCCAAAATTTTTATTTCAATCTACTCTTCTAGTATTACTACAGATATTTGTTAAGTTTTAATTACTTGCCTTTAACGGTTTAGGAGATATGGATTTTAGAAAGTGTTGATCTCCACTTTCTTGCGTTTTGGACGCAATAATTCCCCCTCCACTCCCACACCCCTTCACCCATATCATTAGTTTTCTTGCAAACGGGTCCACTATCAAAGTTTTATAGAAATTTCAAGTTTTAGCCTCCTACCATAAGTGGTTGCTGAGACCTAGAAACCAAAATTTTTCGTCTAAAACCCTTCCCCCACCTTCCCTCCTACACCCTCATCCCTTAAAAAAAATCTGACTTCAAGGGGTCAACCTCTATTCATAAAAAAAAAATCAATTTAATAGCTCATAGGGTTGGGAAACTATAATTTCACAAATGAGTTTGCGTACGGCGTACGGTGCACAGACGGACTGAAAAAACGTGTAAAAAAAATTTCAGGGTAGCACATTTTTTTTAAAAAAAAATCGTTAACAATACTTTATTATTAAAATAATAAAGTAAAATACAATTTGTATTTGCATCGCCTGTAAAATAGGTTTTTGTTTTCAGTTCTGTCTCTTCCTTTTGGGTTGTGATATGCTTACATTTTAAATAATAAAATAAATAACTCAATTCATACCATTACTCCTATATTTCGTTCGATTGGAGGTAAATATATGAATGCACCTCAGACACAATTCTAGGATACCGGTGATACGAGTACACATCCATTAATGTACGTGCCTTAAAGGTAATTGCGTGATCCAAATCTCCATAAAAGACTTTAATTGTAAACTTATCACCTGTGCAAGATGCCATCCTTTCGCCCTCAAATCGAATTTATGTCAGCAACCTTACCTACAGATTAACATTAGGCAAGTCCTTAATAGTAGGTACTCCTTCGTTCGGATGTTGGTACGTACTCTACATATTTACACCACATGCGAATATAGCCGGGCGCATGAAGATAAATTGTTCCAAACACATCACAATAGAATATTGTGCCAGGCACAAACATCCATTCCACATATAAATCTCTTTAGAAAGTCCCATCCGTATACAAACATCCAGTCATCCTCCAGCTGAATCGTAAGCGGCAGCAACGTTCGTGCAAATACCAAATTCCTGTCTTATCCTACCATCAAGCATAGCATCTCCCGCTAGATAGTGATTTATACTGCCATAAAACCACTTTAATTGATACTCCCATGGGATTTGTCCGTAAAGACACATTCTGGCAAGTGTTTCTTCGTCTCGAGTGGGGCAAGTGCCGTCCTGGAATTTACACATTAAACGAGATCCCATTACCTCTATATGCGAATTCGATGAAACCACTATAGGAAGCTGATAGATAGTAATCCTAGTTTGAGCTCGGCTTGGATTGTTCAATGACCGTTCTGTATACACGTAGCATTTGTCACTGCTTCCAACGAGTGTTTTGTCCAAATAAAATCGAGTGGTCAAGCAATTTTCCAAAAAAAAGCTTAAATTTTCTTAAAGTGTGTCATTGTGCAGACAAGATTTTCGTTGTGTAGAATCAAAACCAGAGCCCTCTTTTGGGTTCATTTGGCTAGCTGCGTCAAATCTTGTACAAAATTTTGAATTTAGAAGAACCAGGAAATATATTTGGCATACAAAAAAATTGTCCATAAAATAAAGGTCCAAGTAATTATTGGCAGAAGATTAACGCAGGGACGAATCACATTTACCCCATAATACGATAAACGAAAGAGTTCGGGTCGAGTACAGTGGAATGCTCAAGATACTCTGCTTCGCTGCATGTCATCCCCATATCAAACAACAACAACCCCATTATAGCGTTTCGCAGGATTTTAAATTTTTGGTTTGGAGTGCGAAAGACCACCAACTTCTGATTTCATCTTTTAGAGAATCTACTGCTTGTCGTTGTCAAACAAGTTTAAAGGGTTACCAGAAGTAAGAATTCGTTTAAACAAGGCATGAGTATGTTTATCCTTAAGTATTATACTCCGAGTGCGTGCATGAGCAAAAGAGTTATACACCCAAGGTATGTGGTGGTGAATATTAGATTATAATGGGGTAACGTTTAAGCTACCACTATATTGAATTGTCAAATTCAGAATCAGCTGTTAACAACGATACTGACTCTGCCAAGTGCTACTAGCAATATAGTTCACTAATGCATATATCAGCTAGACCTATATGTAGAACTATCATCCTTGAAACACTAAAAAGGAGATGTGCACATCAGAGAAAATATAAGCCCTGAGTCCTTCTCTATAGTACACATTTTACTTTCGTGAAACCAATGGAATATCGAAGCTGAACTACATAAAATCGCTGTAAAAAACGAGAAATCGTGTACTGTGCAGAATACACTCTAATAACTTTCTTGAATATAGAAGGGGATTTTGAAAATGTCTTAACTATACCGTATCCAGCTTTCTAAACATTGTGCAGGAACGACTCACTTTTTTTCTAGCGTATTTATTATTTTACCTGAAGCCATTTAAAAATTTAAAATACCTACGCTGAAGCGGTCAAGAGTCAAAATATCAAAGTCTTCATGATATCTTCAGAAGTTTTTGTTTGAGCGCAAAAGGAAAAAAAAGTTCGCTGAAAAGTAAACTCGAACTTTGTTTTCACTCAAAACTAATTTCCGCGAATCTTGAACTAAGTGGCTAAATCATTTCTTGTGTTATAATGAGTTCCGTAAATTATGTTAGGATATTTTTACAGGATTTTTGTATGGCTGATACGCAAAGGACTCGAAGGACTTTCGTATATTCATACCTTTAGCTCATTCGTTCTGAAGCTATTGTTAAATATTGGTTAAAGTATTTTGTATGACAGCAATTAAGGCTGTAAGGTGTGTGTACTGAGTTACTCTCACTGGTCATAGCTTTTTAGACCACTATTTTCCATAATTTCCAATCGCCTGTTGTAGGTAATGCTCCCATATTTACTAAATTACTATTCTCGGTAGGTTGCGTGGCTGCAACACTTGCCTTCGGTGCACCTGGTACCAGGGCCGAATCTGCTTGGCAACAAGTAATTTTCGAGAATGGGATTAGGTGCCGGACTACCAGTTCACTCAGCTGTAACTGAGTACCTGACTTAAAATCGGGGTAATAATCACAGACGAGCGTGTGGCTGAAATCATCACCTCCTAGTGTTCCGTTGGTCTCATAATGAAGAAGATCTTGCATTACTTCAAGGCCTAAACCAAATTTGGGCTGTTGCGCCATTGATTATTATTATTATTCTCGGTTTGTCCAAAGACTTTTTATAATCAGTGTTAGTGAGTCGAAGAAAGTGACTTTTTTAACAAAACTGTTCGATGCTATTAGTCGATAAATCCAAGAAGGAAATCATAAGCGACAGCTGAGCAGTGATGAATTTGTTCTACAATCGCAATTATCCTTGTTGTCTGTCATGGGGGCTAGTCTCTGTCGAAATTGACCTCGACGACGACTGCGAAGAAATTCAATCTCTTCTGTTAGTAAAAGAGGACGCTCAATTTTTGTTTATTTAAATTAACTACGTTCACACAGAAAGCCGGAGAGTCATTAATCTAGGCAGAGATTTGAATCGAATTAACTCAACTGTAGACAATTGATGGGCCTTCTTAAGGCAGATATGGGGCTCTACCTACCTTGCTATTTTCTACGAGCCCTACACAATAAAGACCAACCCATGGAAAGGACGCTATTCCTATTTCTTATCATTGCAAAAGTAAAGACATCGTCGCACGTTTTTACTGTAATTAACGTTGTCGCTTGCTTGTAGGCATATTCAAAGTTTTTTTTTTTTTAAATGGAGATGAAAATTTACTGATACTCTGAAACAAGTTCTCTAGATAGGTACGAAGGTTCTGCTTAAAGAACCTTGAACTGATTGTAAAAACTTTATAAAGTGCTGTATAGGTAACATTTGCTAATGACAAAAAAAGTATAACTTTGAAGGTAAAGAAAAGCTAAGCACTAAGAAACAATTAAGTATTAATTAACTCTTAATTAAGACATATCAAAGTCACGACAGTCAGCCTTCTTATAAGTTCTAGATGAAATACAGTCGAACTTCGATAACTCGAACTGCCTTGTGCCGCAAAAAAATTTCGAGTTATAAAGACTTCGACTTATCAAATGACGTACTTATGCTATTGACGCTATTGCCAACTAACTTGGTTCGACTTATCAAAAATTCGAGTTATCGAAGTTCGACTTATCGAAGTTCGATTGTACTACCTATAGTGTGATTGATAAAAAAGAAAATTAGGAGTCAATTTTTATGAGAGGTAAGTATAATATAATACGTACCCGACGAAGAAGAGTATTATACTCGAATGGTCCGTTTCCATCTCAATCGCCGACAACATTTTATCTATGCATATAAAAACCGATCTATACGACGCGACTCGATATCAACTTGACATGGAATGCTGATATTTTTTTGAAAGTTGATAATTAGTCGAATTCGTAAGGTTAGGTTCCTTAAGGGGCAAAATCGTTCAGCACCCTCGGGAAGCTGCGTCAAAAAAGTCCTTAAAACAAGTTCTTATGAATTTTGGGCAAAAACTACAGAAGAACCGTTGTTGTATACAAAGGAACCCATTATTACTCTGGAATTCATCAAGCTTTGAAGATCAAATGTAACAGGAATTAGTATTGAGTTAATACTTATTCGAGAAGGTCGCATATAACTACATGACCACGAGTATTGGCCAATAATTTCAGAACACTTTAGGCAAGGAATTTGAAATTTTGTACAAGTTAATCAATGTTCAAAACGAAGGTCATTGAAAGGGAAACATTTTCCATAAGACGGTAACCCTATACTTCACATATGACGTTTAAAGCAAAGTGGATTAACTTAGTACGCTTAGGCGGTATAACCGGCAATCGTATTAACTTAATACCGAGAACAGTTTAATACGAATTAACGATTGCGGTATATATGAGGCCACTGACATCCAGGCCGCAAACAATACCTTAAATTCCACTACCACCTCCTCTAAACTTGACGAACATTGCCGAGAGGAGCTAGCCAACTAAGGACGTCATCATCAATGGCGCGACAGCACTAGACGGGCCCTGGCCTCCTGAAGTCGTCGCCCCCATCGTCTCGATCTAAATACCGCGTTCTCTAGGTGCTAATTTGAAAGATGATCTTACTGTCTTCATCAACCGAGTCATACCATCGCTTGCGTGATTGGTCTACTGGCCTGTTACCACTCGCTCTGCCTATGAAAGCACGCTTGGAAATTCTTCTGATTTCTATCCGCTCTATAAGGCCAGCCCACTGCAGTTACCATAGCTTGATGAACGTTTGAAGCTTCTGCCTCCTTGAAGAGTTACTTAGGAAGTCGAATCAGAGTTACTCTGCTTTGGGACAAGGTCACGGCAAGATATAGAGCAACGAGTAAGAACACAAATTAGCTGGCTGGATAAGGGTGTGCTCTTTGGGGTTCTCTCGTGGAACCTGTTCAAGTCCCACTTGGAACTGTTAAGCGCCAAATATCATTCCACTTTCGTAAACTCCAGCAGGAGCGGCTTGGAGCCGACTGACCAACTGCCAATAATAAGGTAAAATTAATGTGTGCACAATTTTAAGTTTTTTACTTGTAGCTTTTAAAAGCAAATCGGAAATATTCTTGGATGCGTGTCTTAAAAATTTTTTGTATGATTGCTTCCCAAAGGAGCTGTCCTATTCCTTTCATTCACTAATGAACTCGAACTTTATTTTCCCTGTACATTTCGGTCTATGCGTTACAAACTTTTGGGCTGGATTTAACTTATAAAAGATACTCTCCGATATTATTTAGTGTATGAACATGTCTTCTAAGTGGACCATCAGAAGCACAACAAATCAACCAGATTAACATATACGGGCTATATACTGGCCCTGGGCAGTCTGTCTCATTTTCCCTAAAAGGAATAATTATACATTATCGTACAACTTTGCTCAAAAACATCGTATGTCCTGGCTACCCAGAAAGTAATTTTCAAAATGTTCACTTTATGCACATATCACATGTGTACGTTCGAGTACCTACTAATAAATGTACCGAATTAGAGAGTACATTTTCGTTTGTAAAACCAGCCCATGATTCGACATTTGTTCCGAATGTAAATTTTGACCGATTTAACTTATGCGGTTGAATATTCGCAAATGTTTTGGAGATTCCATCATGATGATAATGTAGCGAACGATGGCGAACGACGGATGGCTTCACGGTCTATTGGTTTACTGAATACAAATGCCAGCCAATGCCAACATGGTCAAATAATGTCCAGATCTGCCTACATACATATGTCGGATATGTTGCACACGGGGTAAAACACAACACGGTAGTCTCAAATCAGGAACAGGTAAAAAGTAGAAATATAAAACAGCTGACAATCCAATTCGATGTTAACAAGACTAGACATCGCGGTGGCTGTCAATGGATATAACGGGTAAAATCAAGTAGGATGATAGCAACAGCCTATTGTGTGTGCCTAAAATGGCCATGATTTATAGCTAAAAGTGCCTAGCTTTGTTTTAGTAGTAAATATCGACATACTGCCCCATCCAATTGTATGGAATATGGTACTTGCGTGTACTACTTGTTTTCGGTTTGTTATCGGAGTGTCGTGTACTTGTTATTTTGTTGATCGATTGAATTTAGTTGTACAGTTGAGATTTGTTTCATTTTGCTGGTAGGTAGGTTTGTAGGTATTTATCACAGTGAAGATTGGAATTATTTATGTAGAACTTGAATATATTTCAAACTCTTCAGATAAATAATCTGCCAACAGACTGTGCGAAAATGTTGAATATATCTGCCTCGAGCCATCACTACTATGTAGGACTGGCTTGAAATTTAGGAAGATCAATTTTATTGGCACATTTTGAAAGATTGTTTTGATTGAAAACCCCAAGGGGTGTAAAGGAGTGCCATCAATTTTCACAAAATTTTCTCTATGGTTTGACGAGGTTTCTACACGCTTTTTATGTAAAAGTAAAATTCAACCTCCAAGTCCAATATAATGGAGTTGAAAATTTTTCACGAAATCCATCATTATCACTTAGGTCTGATAAGGTATCGAATTGATTTTCACTTTTACGGACTATTTATGTACATATATTATCGCCTACCATCCAAATTCAAGATATTTTGATATTACTATAAAACCCTCAAGATTGCATAGGTACGTTTTGAAAATTTTCGCCATATCCCTTAGGTCTCATAAGCTATCAAATTGTCAATGCAAAAGTGTAAAAGTAATGTAAGAGGGTATGTAAATGTTTTCGAATTTCTTTATATACCTTAATATCATGATTGAAATTGGTTTTTACTCTACAGGGTTTTTATGAGTTTCACGATTTTTGGTATTCAACTGCTAGTGAAAAGGAGTTGCATACGATAATATGACGAGGTTATGAGGTCTGAGATGTCTACACGTTTTCTTTATATACATACATACTATACATAATACATACACCTAAAAATCGATTTCAGGCTTATAGCTGATTCACGTCACATGATTTCTAGGTAGATTTCGCAAAATCTTGAGATTTCGACAATTTTTTGTAGAAATCTTTTAGATTTGGTATACATTTAGCCTATTGTGACATTTGTTCATATGACTAGATTGTGTGTTGGTGAAATTTAACAATGTAAATCAGCTATTGTAGTCAATATTCTGGGAGAATATAAAACGAAAATTGCCTATATCTCAGTGACTACATAGAGGCAGAAACTAATTCCAATTTTAATTTATGTTTCAAATAATCGAGTCATCTGCAATTAGTAGACTTGGGCGAAGAGAAATATTATTTAAGTACGTTTTCACGAATTTTGTCATACTTCTTAGGTCTCATAAGAAATCGAAAAATTGAATTGACTTCTCTCTATAATTGCCTAAAATTAATTTCATAATTTCTTAATATTCAAGCCGCAGGGAGCTGTTAAAGATTATATACATTTTCACGAACAAAAAAATATTGAACCCCCAAGGAGGTGTAAATGAGTTGCATTCGTTTCCATAAAATTTTTCAATAATCTTAGGTCTAATGACATTTCGAACTGTTTTTTCGGGTGTTTTATATAATCACCATCACGATTTTCGAAAATTCTGCCTTTCGGCATATCTCTTTGGCTCGATGAGATATGAAATTGGTTCTTATTTCTAATTTTTTAGTAGTCGCATATAGTAATAATTTGCAACGCTTCTCAGCATTCAACATCGGACTTTTACCTAAAAATTATATGTTTGCACTCAGACTGTTGTCAGATTTTTTTTCGTCTTCAAGATAATTTCGTATTTGTTGAAAAACCATTTTTAGCAGCATACGTACCTGAAAATAAAGAAAAATAAAGAAAAATAAATTAGTTTATAATATCTATTAAAATTTCTATATCTAATCGAAATCTTTCAGACGAGTCGGATCTTCAATATCGTTTCAAATTTGGTACAAAATTAAAGATCCCAATGCTTTTTGACTATTCGGACAACTGACTATTTTACAGAATTAGCTTGATGGGATGTATCGTTTGTGCCGTATCTGTCCACTATTCCTTTTGCTACATTTCTTCCGTTGCGTTAAAGTGATACAGTTTTATTCATACAATCTTTCGTCAATTCGATATTACCCCTCCACTCCTGAGGACGATCGTACCTGTCGAGTCAATAGTAAGTCTACCAGGCGCGTAGCGTGAAACTTCGTTGGGGTAGCGCAATAATACGATCATCAAATTCTACGAATTCAATTCAACCATAAACACGTAATTTTCATTCAGAAATAAAATTTCGATTGCTAAATTCCAAGAAGGAATCAAAAAATTCTGCGAAATTTAGCGATCGTACCGTTGTGCTAGCCCTAAGAAAATTCACGTTAAGCGCCTGAAGTCTACTGGTCCATGCATTACGCGACAACGTGCCAGTTACTCCATTTCCATGGAGAATCCAAAGATCGAAACATGAGATATGATTAAATCGAACGACATAACCGGTTTCGATTCGATCCAGGTCGAGAAGTTGGTTTGGATCGAGTCGATCTCCGTTTCAACCTCATCTGCGTTTACATGCGATTTTAGAGGGTTGAATTCGGACCCAATCCTCCATGTAAACGCAGTAAGTGATGACGATTTCACAAAAGTAACCAGGAAGAGAAAACCTAGCTCTCGTGGTTTATGATGACGAAGCTTGGAAACGCCCTTTATGCTGTACATCAACCTCTGCCAGAAACCCTTGCAACATGCATAAATAGATAAATGTTTTTTATGGATACACAGAAAGAAATCATTTTTCCTTCGAAAAATGTAATATTACCTAATTTATTTTAGGTATATTACCTAAAAGCCTAAGTTGACGGTTAAATGCCAAAGCACTTTTTACCTTTCTGTGTACCGAATAATAATCTATGGCCCAATACTTCAAATTGGGTCTATGCCTTGAAGTAATGCTTGAGTTACTTCATTACAAGACCAACGGAACACTAGGAGGTGACGATTTCAGCCACACGATCGTCCGTGATTATTACCCCGATTTTAAGTCAGGTACTCATTTACAGCTGAGTGAAGTGGTAGTTCGGCACCCAATCCCATTCACGAAAATTACTTGTCACCAAGCAGATGGAAACCAGGTACCAGGTGCACCGAAGGCAAGTGCTCTAGCCACAAAGCCACCCAGACATAGGAATGTGACCTTATAGTAATAGAGTCAAAAATGCTAGTTAGTTCATAAAGATACATACGAGTATATATGCATGTATATACTGGAGATGACACGCAGCGATTCAGTTGAAGGCGGACGTCATCATATTTACTCACACTCAAAACAATAACTAATGATATAACGACCCTATTTTTTCTCACTTATATTTATATTTTGTCCCGCTCTTGAAATACGCTAAACAACCACAATTTGACACTACTACCCTGGCTCGCCCCGCCTGGCTTCAATACAATTTATACAAAACCGGTGACTTTTCGTCCCCCGTACACACGAATACATATATCTCTATGGTGGATCTTAATCATTCACAAAGAAACCAGAACAAAAATACCCTCTGGCAAAGTGTTCTTTGTTAAAATTCGTAGTTTCGAATTTCAGTTCAACAACATGCATACTTAGAAATCTTCGACAACACAGCCAGCTGTGGGGTTCGCATAATTGCATAATATAATATTTGATAAGTGACAGTAACCCGATAATAAAACAGATAAAACAATGAACTCTGATTTATGATAAGTTACGTGCACCTTAATATAACTCGATATGTCGTCGTGCTGACATTCACCCTTTTCGCCCAAGACCGCTAAATGCTTGCTATGATGGTATCAGTCCCACATATCGAGTAATTCTGACGTTACCTCTCGTAAGTATATTATAATAGTGATCAATTTGTGTTCTTAGGAAGGATGGAGATATGACGGAGATGGCAACACTCTGTTTCTGTATAAAGCACTTTGAAGCATTTTGAAGTTTAAGCGAACGTTTTTGTATGGAGCGTTTCATGCCCGGCGGCAGTGAAATGCAAATATTAGCCTGGTATTTAAAGGTTGGGCTTTTTTTCTTTTCAATACCGGAGTTTAACATATATATATATGTGAGTAAGATGCTGATAGTATAGCATAGTGAATATCGCCGGTCCTTTGTGAGGAACCCTCCGGCTTCAAAACAGTCGCTGCATGTCATCTCCACTACATATATGTTAGGGAGGTTCCAACTTTTGCGACATCCGACTAAGGGCCGGTTTCACAGTCGAAGTTTAAACCAAAAACTTGGTTTAAACCTACGATCTTACGAACAAATTCCTAAGTTTAAACCAATTTTTTGGTTTAAACTTCGACTGTGAAACCGGCCCTAACTCTCGTAAGTTTTGATATTGTTTACTAAATTGATTATTCGTCTCTGGAGATTCATATTTTGCTATATTTTAACTGTTTGCAAAGTAAAAAGAAATGTGACTTGAAGTTTCTGGATAATAAAGCTTGTGAGTAATGGCACCACGAATTTTATAGCGAGTTCCACTTTAATAAGAATTTAATGGGGTGTAGCACCTATCCACCCCAAGCTAGCGTGGCTTAATTAGTTTGACCGCAAAGTGCTGATAAATTCCATTTTTGCAAAACATTCTCATTGTTTGCTAGGCATTTGTTCTTGCTTCACCTAATTCACCTGCTGGTTTTTTTTTAATACCGAACACTCTGTCCATAAATCTCCATCTGCAAATGTGCATGACCTATAAAACCTTTGCGAACATGGCGGATAAGGAATCCAGCGCCGAAAAAACTAGGAAAGAACATAAAATCCATTCATTGCTATAGGTGGTGCCATCGAGCAAAACCGAATACGGAACCTGAGAGAGAGACCTTAATTTCAATATTTTCCAACTGGATGTTGTTGTTTAGCATCTTTTCTTTTTTTTTATGTCACTACGTGAATGAAATTTGGGATTTCTGCACAAGCAGCCGAATATTCTCGTTGACATATTACATTTCACATAACTCCACGTGACGGAAGCTTTTTGTCCTGTCTTTGACCTAGAAAGAGTGCTGCGGTGCTTGCTGTGACTGGAAAAGGCGTACAAGCAAGTACAATGCTTCAGTCGTACCTGAACCTGTACATGTAAACTGCATACGAGAAAACACCTGGCGTTGGAAGTCGAAGTTGGAGGAGCAAAAGATGCCGAAGCCCAAAAATAAAATACACGGTTACGGTATGAATGCCGGCCTTGTTTCGTGGCGAAAAAAGAAGAGCAAAATCTACGAGCGTGTGTAGTGCATTTTGCATAGGAAAACTGAACACTCCCCGAGTTTGGAATGGAATGGAGTCGACATCAGACAATAAGGAATTGAATTGCACGGTGAATGTGCGCTTTTCAACAAAACGATGAAAAATAAATGGAAAACGGTTGTTGACTGTAAATACATACGAATAAGCATGTCAGTTTACGAAGTGACCAACTAAGTGGATGCTTTGAAACATTGAAACTGTTGTAATGATATCAGATACTCGTACTTGTTTGTTCTGAGCCTTGTTAGAGGTAGTCCGGTATTCGCTTTGGATCAAACGATATCAGATTGATCATCAAGTAGCGTACAAGAAAGTTAAATTCTAATGTCAAACGAGGAATTCATAGCACGTTAGATCATGGTACACATCGACTTTGTGTCATCGTTTTATCTTGGAGAGCATTTTGTACAATAATTTTATTTACAATAGTGTAAGTGTTAACTAAATAAATTCAAAAGATTGATTTTGACAAGATATCAAAATACCGAGCCGAGTCATAGCAGAGGTAGAGGTTAGGTTCGGTGGGTCGCTATTATTGTTAAGGAGCGAGTAAGTTAAGAGATGGTACAATCCGAAACCTTTCAGTTCTGCCAAATGCTCTTGGCTTTAGCAACAATTAACTAAAGTATGATGCAGTCATTCTTTTTATCGTTATATGTCAAAGGGCTCATAATTAAATACAGTTCGTTTCAAGTGTTTCAAATGTTGCGAATCGCTGTTCATTTGTAATAAACTCCGATATCTTTTACCCATGTGGCAAATGACGGAGTCCAACCAGAGTTGCGAACAGTGCCCAGACTTGGCATGGCATTTTCCGCGAATACTTGTCGATCAGTAGTGTTTTGGTAATGACAAACCACCAGTTTTAATCTTATTGATTCGATAAAAGCAAACATGTAAGGGCAGTTAGAGAAGTATGTACTTAGTTGGCGTATAAATGGCGGATTTTATTTGAAAAATAAATTCTGCGATAGGAATTACTATTATAAGGCCTAAGTTTAAAGTTTGAAGACACTACGTTCTTCAGTCCTTATTTAGAGAACGCTCTTAGTGAATTTTGAAACAGGAAAATATTGGTGATCGTTATGCAATACAACACTTTTTTGCTGATAGGTCTCTCTTTAACCAATATCAAAGACGAACTAGAGTCTACGCTGGTGGAGTCCGCTCCTCCGATTACAACAATAAGATATTTTTGGCAGGATTTATGAGCTGTTAAGACGGAAAATGCAGAGGTTGACTGATGAAGGTGACCACGATACAAATGGTGAAGAAGATTTACGAAATAGTATTGGAAGACTGTCGGCTGAAAACGGGCGAGTTAGCAGACATAATAGGCATTTCAAAGGGTCGTGTATATCGCATATTAACTGAAAACATGAAAAAGCAGTGCGCAACATGGCGGTCGCGTTTGCTCAGGATGGAACAAAACAGTGTCGTGAGCATGTTTCAATCGAGTGTTCGGCGATATTTCACAGCAATAATGGCGAGTTTTTGCGTCGATTCATCACCATGAAGGAAACATGGGTCCTTCACGCTACACATGAGACGAAAGAACAGTTAAAACAACAGGGGAGAATCGGCACCGAGGAAGACGAGATTAGAAGATTCGGCCGTCACTTTTTTGAGATGCGCGTGTGGTATAATTTTCATTGATTATCTCGAAAGCGGAAAAATAATTGACGACAGGTATTATGTTTACTTATTGAAGCTTTTGAGTGTTGAAATCAACCAAAAACCGCCGCAATTGGCGGAGAAGAAAGTGTAGTTTCATCAAGACAACTCACCGATTCACACATCCGTGAGCGCGGTTAATCAACAAGTTAAAGTTCGAATTGCTTCCTCACGTACCCTATTCTTAGGGGGAGTCCGGGAGACTTGACCATATGGGAGAGATGAACCACCTCAAATATCTCCTTCAATTTTCCCTTCAAGATGGGGCATTAAGGTTCACGCGATACGGAGCATCGGTTACTTGCATGTCACAGAAAAAGATGATAATCGGCAATTTGTTTCGGCCGTCAGTGAAGCAAACGTGAATTATTGTTCCAGAATCAAAAAAAATTGTTGTTTATATAATCGCCATTCTTTTATCTTTCAAGGTTTGTACAGACATTCGATCTTAAATGCACCATAAATTATCGCAGTTTTCGGGACTCTGCTTCAAAGTCGGAAAAGTGCAGGGCGGCAGATTTGACCCACTCGGGATCCTTGAACAGCAAGGATAGCCAAAACTACTAAAAAAAGATAAAGTAGATCAGATCTCAAAGAGTAAAGAAAATTTTGAAATATTACTTTCATTTTGCATTGCTTCTTTACAATGAAAGCACAAATTTATTATTTGTTTTTTTTTTTTTTATTTTGTTATTTTATAATTCATTGAAAAGAGCACATAATATCAATATAATGTATTGATTTTTTTTTTATTTGTGGTAATTTAGTATAAAATGCAAATATACTTGTGTGAATTGTTATTTTTCTTATTTATTCGCGAATTGTCCCCAATGGCCAAATCTCTTGACAAGGTGGATCATATCTCGCTGCTCTTGGGGAGACATGAGCCAAATCTGATTTTAATAAACAAAAATTGTGGGGCTTCCGTCTGATAATTTATTGTAAATGTAAAGAATGAAAATAGAGGTAATATGGCTATTTGTAACACAAAAGTTGAATCGATAAATCGCATACACTATGAAGTTATGGGCCTTCAAATGAAACTTGGTTCAACTCTCGCGGGGAGTCCGCGAGAGTTGTACCTCATAAAAAAAATCTGCCAACAGTCTGGGTGCAACTTTATTATTTTTCCGGCACAAGTTCAGAACGCGTTCAATTCGGGGATGCGGTGTATGTTACTATGTGACTAGAAACCTAACAAAAAGTTCAGGAAGCGGTTAGAAAAGGGTGTAGCATATGAATTAAATAATTGGGTCATATTCCGGGATGCGGTCTAGAGGTTGAAAAAAATAAAACTTAAAAATAGGTGATTATTAAACAAGCCTGGGGAAGTGAAAATATATTCGATATCTTATCAGACCTGAGAAACATGGTTGAATTCATGAAAAAGTATACAACACCTTCTTAGGGGTCGAATTTCAAAAAATCTTGAAAACACATTCTAGGTATTCATATGAAGAATCCCTAGAATAAAAATGAATTCAATATTTCGAAAGACCTAGTAGATGTGACGAAAATCGTGAAAATATATGCATTTTATATTAACTGATAATTTTTTTTGCACCCCCTTCTGAACGCTAAGGAATAAACGAATTTTTTTTTATCAGAATTACTTTTCTAGTTCATTTACATATACGTACCGAGTTTCAACTTCTTAGCATAAGCCGTTCTAAAGTTAGGAAAAACACCCCCCTCCACCGTACCATACTACCCCTAAAAAAAATTCATTTTTTTTACCATGACACTACTATAGCTCTATCTAAATACCAAGTTTCAGCTTCCTATCATTATAAATTCTTAAGATATATGCATCGGAACTTTTTCTTTCTCACCCTTCCCCACCCTCACCCTCTACACCCACACCCCAAACTTTTTTTCCCTACTAGGGTTCTATTAGGCCTACTTCTGGTAAAAATTTGAAGCATCCATTTTACACTGTTATTGAGATATGAAACGTGTTATTTTTGAAAAATTCTTATCCCCTCCACTTACGTACTCCCCCGCCCCCTTCAAAGATTTTTCTTTGAGCAATCTTTATGTATCAAGCTTTATATCCAAATCGAATTTTGGTTTTTCTGGTGCCACTGGTTTGGGGTTTTCGTCTAAAAGGCTTCCCCCACCTTCCTCCTTACACCCTCACCCCTGAAAATAATGTCAATTCAAGGGGTCTACCCGGTCTATTCCTAGAAAAAATTTTAATTTAATACCTCTACTGGTTTGAGAGCTACGAGCCTTCAAAGGATTTGGGCGGTCGACGTACGGCGTACGGCGGACAGACGGAGCAAACATTTTTATTGCTTTTTTCGTGTCTACTAGTCATGAAACGTGGACAAAAAAATTTTAAGGGCAGCAAATTTTTTTTTTTTGAAAATCAATAACAATACTGTATTATTACTAATAAAGTAAAACTAAGAATAGAATATAAGAAAATTAAAATGAGTTAAATAGTAAGCCTTTAATTAAGCCAATTTAAAAGGATTGAATTAATAATACTAGTCCTATGGCTAAAAGGTAACTTATTTTTGGTTAGGATAACATAAGTACTTCTTGGACCACCCTCTTACTTCGTCTTGGATAATACCTATAATTATTAATCGATCATTTAGAGGCCTTTAGGCGGAATAATATTTGTATAGATTAAAGTAGCAAATGTTCAACCTACTTAAGCTCCACGATAAGCACTATTTCAATTGGCATTCTAATTCAGCGTAAAGCAATACATCGGCTCACCAAAACATCATACATGATGTGGCGACTAACAATAAGACAAGTTTATTGACACGAAACGAACATGTCTGTCGCAAATCAAACGAATCGTTTCGTCAGGTTTCATTTCAATGGACGTGAGCTCTACCATGGGCTAATTGCATCTACGTGAAATTTGGTACGAATGAACCACAAGTGCGAGAGTTCACACCCAGTTCGCAGGTGAAAAAGACTATGTGTACGTCAGTTTCGCGTCTTAGAGCTTTAATGCTAATATATTATGGTCTGTCCACTACGTCCAATACGCATGAAATCCAACACTATTCTTTGGCGACCAAGACCTCGACCTCATCCTCCCTTTGATAATTTTGCTTGTCACCAATGGTTCAATGGCTTGATTAGTAGACAGACGGCTCTCAGGTAACAAACCGGCGACAATCGTTTGCGCTTTTACCTATAAATGTTACCGGCGGCTTCTAAAGCGTACGCAATTTTGTTTGACGCTCTGTACTTCATTAAAGTTTCTTACTTTTCGTATATTATATAATAAAGCACATCAGTTGTTCATATTTTGAAAAAAGTAGTACATACTATGCATATCATCGTTACCTGACAATTATAAAACTGTTTGGCAATAAATTCATAGATAATTAACCGGCTTTTATGATTGGGTAGTTCTTCATATCCTCACACTAAAATGTTGGCGGAATCAAATAAAAGTCGTATGGCATACCCCTTATAAGATCGTACAATAGGCCCAGTACTGGACCAATAATGGCAGCCAGCATGCAGTGGCAACCAGCACTGGCCCGGCCCATTGCTGGATCATTGCTGAATGATAACTTGGGCCCACTGCTGCTGTTGTATACTGGACCAGTGTTGGCGGCCGATACTGTGAGAATCTTTAGAATTTGCGATGCGTTCTAGAACCCTATAACTTTATGATCATGGCATGCAAATGTCAAAAGATTGTAGTACGTTAAAGCTGGGTACACAGCTTGACTCGGCATAACTTCGCTAGCTAGCGCTGGCGGCCAATGATGGTCCAAAGGTGGATCTCAAGGCTTGGCAGCCAGCACTGGCCCATCCATGGCACACAGCTGGCACGCTAGACTCGGCTAAAATTCGCTAGCCAACGCTGGCGGCCAACGATGGGCCAGACGTTATCCAGTGATTGCTTCCAAAGCTTGGCAGCCTGCACTTGGCCCAAGCAATGGCCCAGTAGTAAGCGCTGGGGAACCCTATATAGGTAATGGCATTATTTTACATATTTTCGAAAAATGCTAGTAACCGTGCGTATAGTCTTAAAACTTATTTTATAGTTTGATATTTAAAATTTGACAATTTTATTAAAAGACCGTAGAAGACAAAGCGAACTCAATATCTCATCAGAGCAACCTCTTCACATTTGTTTGGGGGTTGAATTTTGGAAAATCCTGAAATTAACTTTTAAGCTCCCTAGAACTTAATCCTGAAATTAACTCTTAAGCTCCCTAGAACTTAAAACCAATTCATCATCTAATAAAAACCACAAAAAACTATTATACATAGCCTCAAAACTACCGTCAATTACAGACTCGACCTCTTCTCTGTCGGCATATCTTTTATCTCCGAGCTACTTTTTTTAAATTTGAAAAGATAGTTAGGGGTCCACTTGGCCTACTTCATATGAAAAGTTTAAGCATCTAACTTAAATTGTTAATGAGATATGAGACGTTATTTATTAGAAAAATGTATATCCTTTTCATGCTCTACTAACCCTTTAAAAAAATCATTTTTCAGCAAATTCAATTTAACTTCTTGTTTATTTATTTATTTATTTATTAACGGGTCGTGGCCCTTGAATATAAAACTTGAAATACAATAAAATAATAAAAAATAAAATAAAAAATAGGCAAAATTAATACTTGTAACAACACTTAAAAATAATAATTATAAATGAAAAATAAATAGAAGGTGTAAGATAAAGCTTAATATGAAAAATAAAAATAATCACAGTGACTTAATATGACGAACACTCGTGTTAAAAATATCCAGGTTTGCAGAATGCTTATTTGCAGATCTCATTAATCGATTCGCTGGACTGTTATTGGCATAGCAGGTTCTGTGCCGCGATTCATAAAATGTTTCATTTGACCGGGACGCGTAACTTGGAACTCTGAAATTGATGAATTCAAGAAAGTCGGGACAATCTAACTCGTCATTGATGATCCGGTACAAGGCAATTAAATCAAAATGCTCGCGACGTTTTGAGAGTGTAGTGAGGTTCAAATACGTTAGCAGGCTATCATAATCGATTACCTCCAGTGGTATATGCAGCTTGTAGGCAATGTAACGTAAAAATTTATGCTGAACAGTTTCGATGTTAGAGCAATGAATTTGGAAATGTGGGTTCCAAATAACTGATAGATATTCTAAGTGTGGGCGCACAAGAGAACAGTAAAGAACCTTCAAAGACTGAATATTACTGAAATCTTGACTGTTACGAATAATAAACCCAAGCATTCTTCGAGCTGAGCTACATATCTTTTTAAAATGCGGAATAAATGTGAGTGCTGAGTCGAGTAACAAGCCCAGGTCCTTAACGACATCAACAAGCGGCAATGAGCAATTGTTTATACTATAGTTAAAACATATAGTAGTACGCAATCTATGGAAAACAATGTAGTTACACTTGGATATATTCAAAGGCAATCGATTATTCACACACCAATCAAAAAGAGAGTCCAGATTATTTTGAATAATATGACAGTCACTGGAGGAATTAATTATTTTAAAAATTTTGAGATCATCTGCATATAGCAAAAAGTTTACTCTTGTATACACAAACCGAATTTCAATTTTCAAGCGCAATTGGTTCCAGAGATACATTAAGTTTTTCAACCCCCATTCCCACAAGCCACTGACTACATTTATTTCAACTTAAATTTTCTCTCCTATCTATTTCTCCTAGTATATCTACAAATAAGCATTTAATTTCAATTTAGTGGTTTTAACAAGATATTTTAGAATGTCTCCATGACAGATTTTTTCTATTTAGGACGCATTATTTATACATCACTCCGCTGGATTCAACAATTATTTTACAAATGGGTCCACTACCAAGTTCCAAGTTTCAGCTTCCTAGCGTAAGCGGTTGCTGAAATCTAGAAAGCAAAATTTTTCATCTACAACACTTCCCCCATTTCCCTTCTAACACCCGAACTACTCAGAAGGTGGCCACTTGAAGAAGTATAGTACTCATTCAACGAATAGAAAAATTTAAAAATAGTTTAAATAGCTTTAAACCATCAAACGTTTTGCGCAAGAAGAATTTTTTAGGCCGCAAAACACTCCCTAAGGAACCAAGGGTGCTCGTCGAAATGCGGTGCATGCCATCACATCGGGGTCACCAATATTAAGGACGGTCGTCATGACCTTACGTGTTGGAGTTCTCCAACGAATGCCGAGAGTACAGCTTTTTATAAGGTTGTGTGTCACGACGCAAATAGTAGTTGCCGTTGCGAGACTCTAGCTAAACTGTTTTAGAATGCAACAACAAAGATCGGCGTCTTCGCTTAGCAGCGTTGTAGATGTTGCAACCGCATTACGGGAGCTGGTTGCCACCACAGTGTTGTGAGTCGAAAAACCCCGCATTCTTGATGCGAGTCGGCAAATGACTGGCTGTTAATTCAAACTCCCGTCTTTCTAAGAAAGTTGCATTTAATTTAACTAATTTGCCGATTTGAAAAATAGCCACAAAATTTGATTACATTGAAAGGAATTGGTGTACATATAAGCTGGTTTCGTTTTTGGATCCTACCCAACGAAGTGGTAAAAACCGTCATTTTAAGGACACCATCTAAAATTTGTACCCATTTCAAATTTTAACTTAAATTGAAAGTGTAACTAATTTGCACATTCATAGAAAAGTTAGTAGAACTTGTATGTAAATACATATACCTACTCGTATATAAATCAGATGCATGAGATATTCATATGAATTTCTTACCGAAGAGACCCGTGCTCAAAGTTAACCACAAACAGAAACTTATAACAGAACTAATCTACGGACTAACATATGCTCTCCAGGTAAGAAGTTGTTCTGAAAACATGAAAACTTCCCGAAATGACCAATCCCTTAATTCGAAAACTGTTTCCTACTATGATTATAGAGCTAAAAGGTTTTAAGGACACGATGAAATTCACCACTATTCAACATAATCCCTGGCCCCGTCGAACACACAATGAAAGACCAATCACGATAAAAGTTTTGGTTGAGTGGAGTCAAAGATGTGACTGGAAGAGACCACTATCAAGTGCGGTTGTTACAACAATGGAAGGTCGAACGGATTCTTTCAAGTACAACGAAAAAACCCAATGGATTCGAACGAAGTGGCGTAATGGGAGACAAAGTGAGCACTGAACCAGAAACAAAGCCAAGCCATTTTACTCTACCGACCCGAAGAATAATAAAAAAAAAACCTTTTGCGGGTTACAGATGGATAAAAAAATTACGAGGGAATCAACGCCATTGCAGAAATAACACATTGAATCCTACTTTTAAAAGTTCTTTTAAGCGGTTAATTATTGTATTCATTGAATAGCTATCGATTTGTTCAAACCTTTAAACCTTTAAGGAGTCGAAAACTTGAAGCCTTCTTAGGTGTGAAATGCTGTTATCTCGTAAAATACCTACATTTTGTTTCCAAAATAGTTCAATGTGTCTGTCAATAGCAAATAATTCTTCTTGCTGCATGAAGTGAACCATATTAGTCTCGTCAAATTTACTGCCATATTCACACTATCCCATTCACGTATCGTCTACATTCGCACAGCACACGAATCCATAGGCGAAAGAGTAAGCACTACATTCGTGGTTTATGCGATTCGATTCAATGTGAGTTCATTTGATTTGCGTCGTAAAACCGGTATCGAATCGAAGCTACGCGAATCTTGACTAGAGCGTCAACTGACGGGCTAACTGACGCGCCAACTGACGCGCCAACTGACGCGCCAACTGACGCGCCAACTGACGCGCCAACTGACGCGCCAACTGACGCGCCAACTGACGCGCCAACTGACGCGCCAACTGACACGGTGTGTGGGTCATTCTAGGATCTTGTTAATTTCGTTGTGCTGCGCAATGCCGGCTTGCATCGACTACAGGACACCGTCTGGCAGTTTTGCGCATTCATATGCTGTGAATATTCCCACCACGCTGGAGTGGCGATCTGGGATCACCGCCTCAGAGCTGGCTGACGAATCGGTTCTATGTCACATTGAGTGTATAAGGGAATGATTGATTTTGAAGCGCCTAGACAGATGGAGGGAGTCTGGGCAAGTCCCTCGGGATGCCGGCAAGCAAGAACGTGCTGACCAAAATTCAATAGAAGGAACTTTAGCTTCATTCAGTCTCTGAACAGAAATATTTGCAGACAACTTATAGGCGTCCTAACGGGACTCTGTCCCTTTTTGAGACATGGGGAAAGACTAGGAATACCAATGGCTGACCTGTGTCGCTATGGTGAAGAGAATGTTGAACCGACACTGGAGCATCTGGTGTGTGAATACGAAAGTCTGGCACGCACCAGTTATCGGTACTTGAGGAAATTCTTCTTCACCGATCTATCAGAAATTGCGATGATTCCTTTATGGAGAACTACTCTCTTCATAAGGAAAAGCAATATTTGGAATCAATAGTCTAGAGCCCGGTTTTATACGAGGGGACCACAACGGATCCGCAGTGATCTCTCGTGATGGACAGTGCTTCAGTTCACCCTTCTCAATCTAACCTAACTCACGCGGACTTTCTGTTTCCACATTTGTATTTGCGTTAGTTCGCATAGGATCATGCATCTTTAAAGATAATATATTCATCATTACGCCGAATTGTTCATCATTAACCAACCAACCAACGCCGAAGGAAGCACACGAAGAGTTTTAGATTGATGATCAGGCGCGAACGCAGAAAATTATTTCGTGGGTTTTCAGACAAATTTACGAGTCGAGTATAAGTTACATTTATTTTTGTGTTTGTAATTACAGCATTTGGCAAACCCCCCCCCCCCCACCCTGCGTTCGCGCCTGTTGATGGTACATGATTATAAATTCAAATGGTTTTATAGCAAATTTAAATTTACTGATCACAAATTGAAAATTACATTCAAATTGACTTTTGGAGGTTCAAATAAATAAAGAAATTGTTTTAAAACTTTGATATACTTTTTTATGAAACCCCAAAACTAATTGGGTAAATCACACGATGTCTAAAATAGTGTTACCTTCAATCAACTTAATCACAAAACTGCATTCAGTAAATTTGCATTGTATGCATTAAGGTCGTGTTCTTACGTGGGTAGGCAGTTATTTATCTTCTTTTTGATAGTCACTTTTGACATAATGCTTAGCGACATGTGTACAGAGAATAATAACTGCAGATAACATCATGTGAGTGATCGGCGAAACATGTTAAAATTAAGAATGCGATAAGTAAGTTTTTATCCAGTTCGGTTCAAACGCGTTCTGATTAATGAATTTGTGCAAACGATTATTTCCACCAGTTTAGATGTTTACATAAATTTTATTCACACTTTGATGTTTTTTATCATAAATAATCTGATACCTTGGATGCAGTTGAATGATCATTGAATGTTTATCTGCAAGATTCCAATGAATGATTAATATTTTCGCAGATCCACGGCAACTTGAACTGTCATATTAGGCAGTTTTTCGCTTATAAGCGAATTCAGAGCTAATCACTATTATAAAGCATCAGTCAGTTCCCGTATTATGTACATATATCGATGTCTGGGACAAGTGGTTCTTCTGAACTACTATTGTCTCTTCAAATATATTTTTTTTATAATTGTAAGTCTCTGTAGTATCTGTAACTGCTGTCTCTCTTTGGGAATCGACATTAGCATTGTCACACGAAAGTATGCAGAAAAGGTGGTAAAGTAAGACATGTCTCGATAAATCAGAGAAATTTGGCGTGTCAGTCAGGTGTATACTTTTTATACAATATTAAGGAATCCCCTAAGTTCTTCTCTGAAAAACCGGATCTTCCACATACCCTGGTGTGAGATTTGGAGAAAAACGTTGTCCCCTATAATGTACAGCGTAGGATTTTGGAAAATAAGGTCATTCAGTCAAGTTAAGGAGCTTATACATGAGCATGCATGCATGTCGTTCTTCCACGGCATGCTGTCAAATTTGAAATAATAAGCAATTCAATAGAGCGAATTTGATCGACCGGATACTCTGGAATTAATTCGAATTCGCTATTTCGCACTGCTTCTTACTGGAAATTTGTTATCATGGCATACAGTGTCATACAAGGTAGCCGTAATATAAAATGTGTAACGCGAATACATGGCTTATTCTGCAAATTTCATTAAAGGACGCATAACAGTGTCAAAAAATATGTCGTTTTACCGAATAATAGCATTGGGATAAGGCCACGTGCGTTTCGAGATTGCGTCACATGTTTTCCAAAAGCCTTGTGCGCGATGTAACTGAGCGGAAATTGATGATACCTTCCGCTTGGAATCCAAAATGTCACACCTGTTCTTGACGTCTTCTTTTTGGATTTGGTCTGAACCTGACTTTTGAACTGGAATCTGGGTCATACCGAACGGTATTGTAAGAGGAAAAGGGTTTAACTTTATTGTTTTTCCTCAGGTTATTTATCTGAGACTTCTTGTGGGATCATCACTGTGTGTGGCAACTACTCTTCAGTTTTCACATTCAGTTGTCGTGAAAGTAGTCAAGACTCGAACCGAAAAGGAATTGAGACACAGCTTTGCTAAGCCTTACGTCATAAAGTGTTATAACCAGACGCAAACGTAGAGGAAGCAAACTATGCAAATACGTCCTAAGTCTTATATTTATTAATTGGAGTACTAACTTACTTCACTATAATAAATTCATATTTCAAACTCATATTTCAAACTCAACTGGAAAATAAGCTGCTTATAAGTCCGTCATGTGTCCCATATTTCCATATGGTGCGCCTATCTGGTGTAGTTGCGCTAAAACTCATATATGAAAGCTACAAATAATTCAAAATAATTGTTTAAAAATCATTACGGACAAACCATGGCACTTCTCCACTAGTTTTTTTTAGGGGTAGTTTTTTTAGGGGTAGTATGGTACGGAGGTGGGGGTATTTTTCCTAACTTTAGAACGGCTTGTGCTAGGAAGTTGAAACTCGGTACGTATATATAAATTAACTAGAAAAGTAATTCTGATAAAAAAAAAATTTGAATATTCATTGGCGTTCAGAAGGGGGGGCAAAAAAAATATCAGTTAATATAAAATGCATTATTTTCACGATTTTCGTCATATCTATTAGGTCTTTCCAAATATTGAATTCATTTTTATTCTACGTATTTTTCATATGAATACCTAGAATGTGTTTTCAGAAATTCGACCCCTAAGAGGGTGTAAACTGATTGTATACTTTTTCATGAATTCCACCATGTTTCTCAGGTCTGATCAGATATCGAATATCTTTTCACTTCCCCAGGCTTGTTTAATAATCACCTATTTTTAAGTTTTGTTTTTTTCAACCTCTAGACTGAATCCCGGAATATGACCCAATTATTTAATTCATATGTTACACCCTTTTCTAACCACTTCCCGAACTTTTTGTTAGGTTTTCATTCACATAGTAACATACACCGCATCCCCAAATTGAACGCGTTCTAAACTTCTGCCGGAAAAATAATAAAGTTGCGCCCAGACTGTTGGCAGATTTTTTATTTCAATACAGCCATTGTTAGTTTTAAGTTTCCAACCATTGTTGTAGAGGCACAAGCCTGATCACAAACTATTACTACTAAAGGTACATTTAATCATATGGTTCACGATATAATAAATTTGAATTTGAATTCAATTTAATTAATTGGAGGTCACTACAGTCCTTTTCGGATTCAATGAGTATGTAACGTTGCTGGAAATAAGGGAAATACTGAGATTCGGAGCGAGTTAGTATAAGACTGAAAACAGTGATCAATATTTCGAAGGACGCCTTTTTAGTAAGTAAAGGGTATTAATTCAAAACCCTTCATGAACAATTTGTGGCAAATCATAGTTTTGTCATACATAACAAAAAGACATTACATTAAATTTTCTAAAAATATGGTGGTTTGTTTCCACATTACTGTAAATATGGTTCAGTACCACTAGAGTCACTTCATACGAACTAACACAAACATCCATTATCTTGAGTACGGAATATGTGTGTTTCATTTGAAACCAGTACATTTGAAATTTTTTTGCAGTTGTCTCGATTTTTCATTTTAAGGATCTCCACTAAAGTGGATAAACGCTGTATTTAGTTGACATTTCATGAGACATATCTCGATTCCGTGAAACGTCAATCAAAATCCATCTGCTACACGTATACACACTAAAACTATGCCATTTAAGAAACCCGCGATTTTTTAAATTCGCGGGTTTTTAGGCTACTAAATATGTACCGTACTCATGATAATGGATGTTTGTGTTAGTTCTTATACAGTGACTCTAAGAACCACCGCAACAGAAGATGAACGTCAACAGTAACAGGTGCGAATTCGTAATGTACACTTCAGTAACAATAAAACTGAGTCAAGTGCAACATGATTCCGGATATCGCATTCGTCCAATAATGAAAGCAACCAATTAAACTTGAACTTCATTTACTCGTAAAAGTAAACTGTTGCTGATGCCTTTATGCCTTGATAAGCACATGTTAAACAAATACAGCGAAAAGATTTTTGAAAATAGTGTGAAGAAAAATAGATACGTTTGATATTTGCTTGATATTTTCTACGTGAAAATTTTATGTTAAAAATTTTAAAAATAAAGTAAAATTGGGGAAAAATTGAAATGCTCTTTTAGTAGTGACATCATAACCGAGATGAAACCTACCTGTTCATTCTCAGCAAACAAAAAGGTTTAGTTGGTTTGAAAGATATTGCAGTCCAAAGTTTTTCAGATCTCACCTCCCCGCTTTAAAATGTCAATCCTCGGCAAGGCTCTTAGTATGTTTTCAAACAACTACAAAGTTTAAATCTTTTAACGTCAACTGTTGAGGAGATATATATCTTGGAACGATACGAGTTTTGCTTTCTAGCGTTTTGGATGCATTGTTTTTCCCCTTACTTCCACAGCTCCCAACAACCTATATCGACAATTTTTTGAAAATCGTTCTGCTATCATATCATAGTTATCATTATAGTTTTTCTTCAGTTCCAAGTTTCAGTCCTAGCCGAAGCGATTCATGTGATCTAGAAAAGAAAGTTTTTCGTCTAAAACGCTGCCCTACCTCCTCGCCCAGACCGGTATCCAAAGGAAGGGAAGTTAAACATTGACTACCTACTATACGTATAGCCACTTCATAAGAAATATTTTTTTTTAATGGTAGCAGGGTACGGGGTGGGGTGGTGGCTGGCTCTTCAAATCACAGTAACGGCTTAAGTTAGAAAGTTGAAGCATAGTACGCGTATATATATTCATGTACTTCAGGAGTAATTAAATCAAAAATGTGTAGATTTAGATTGGCGTATACAAGGGTTGAGTTAAAAAATATGTCCGTCAAAAGGTTTTTTTCCACATTTTTACGAATGGCGTTATATCTTGTAGGCATGTCGTAAATAAAGGCCAGGATGCTTTTTGAAACATTTTCAGATTGTGAATCGCATAGTAACCTACACCACATTTCAGCATTAAACGCGTTTCGGGCTTCTATCCAAAAAATAATAATACAAATTTGTGTCCAGACTGTTCACAGATTTTTTTTGGAAACGGCCTCCACAACATCAAAGGTTGTCGTAGAATGTCGATCAAGGAGATGACAAAAGAGTTAAACATTCTTCTGTGCTGGGTACCGGTACACAGAGGTATTAGAGGGAAGTGGCTGACGAACTCGCTCGGAACGGTACTATCCTTCGGATTATGCCGGAAGATCGGAATCTGGGTGTGTCTCTCTCTATACTATGTAAACTGCTACGGGAATCGGACTCAGTTAAAAAACTAACTCAAGATGGACAGACAGTACCATATTACATATTACACTACGAGGCAGATCTTGGCGAAGTTGGACACTGTCTTATAGGTCGGCATGCTAAAAGACTCGGCCTCTTTTCGATCGACTTCTGTAGAAGTGGCCTGGATGAGAAAGATAAGGAGAAAGAGTTCTCTAAAGCGGTCTAGTTCTATCCGCTAGAAGAAAAGTTATTCTTGGAGTTTACTTCTTCCATAGTCTTAGTGACCTTGCCTTAATGGAGGTTGCGAGAATTGAATGCTTCATTGCAAGTCCTAAATGGTTTGACGAGTAGGACCGGATTCCATAATCCTATGGTAACACAACGGACCTTTTAAGACCTACATAAGTGTATCCGTGTTCTTCCGGGCAGCCACGTGTACTTACCTACCTACCTACCTTCATAGGGACACATTTCTTGCCTTTTATGTATTATCTTTTGTTTTATTAAGATGTGTTACCTATTCAATAAATAACTAAACATAAAATAAATAAACCATGTCTTATTTGACCTCTTATTGATACACATAACACATCGGGGTCAAGGTCACGTATAATAAAGTTCCCATTTTCTATTTAGACTGCAAAGCCCAGGTTCTCAATCCCTATTGAAAATCACAATGCATTACAGAAATCTTGCTACGGTCTTCCAGTGTCTACCTCACAATCTTTGCACATAAACTCCACCTTTTGGGATGTTGCAATAAGAAGGTTGCAGCTTCCCCAAGTTCTCTGGAAATTCTGCAGAAGTGAGCACAATAAGAGCAATAAATTAAGACCTGCTTGAGAATTTATGCGCCAAAAAGGCTTTCGTATCTGAGATCTCGCGAAACAATGAATCGACCACGAAGGGAATTTCATAATCTCAGGAGATCAAGTATTTCCGCTGTTGTTTACCTGTGGCTTACGCTCTGACTAGCGGTTTATGTGCAAATCTTGGTGCAGTGTATCACCCCCACCGATGACCGAGCCTTGTTCGGCTGGCCTTTCGAGCTCTGGCATTGCCCAACATGTGGCTTAAGTGGATCCAAACGTACGCAGCCTCATTTGCATATTTCACTTGTAATCGCGACTTTCTTAAGACTTTTCTTGAAGTACGAAAGGCGCGCAAGTTCAAATTGGTTCCGCCTCTATAAAATCACCAAATCACTTGGGTACCGTTAAGAAGCCCATTTTAGTAAACTGCTCGTCGTTTTCTTGGCCTTGTCGTCGTCGTGTACCGGGTCAATATTTGACTGCTATTAACGATTTACATTAACTATACAGCAACCAACAGACGACTTGTAAACAATATTTGGCAATTGGCGATTCCGTGTCCGAACAGTTAGAAACGTGTGACAGGTAGTTTTGCGGTTTACCTGTCTACCTGCGTGGTCGGCCAGAGAATTGCCGACAGCAATGCAAGGGTAAATACAGAAAATAGTTTATATCCATAATCGGAACCGATGCCGGCATGGGGTCGCCCCGATGCCGCGTTGCGCTGACAATTTGTTCTCTGGAGAAATAGCGAGGAGTTGTGAATATGACGTCCGCCGGTGATAAAATTTTCGGTTAAATGGCAAAGTAAGACCTCTTGATGGGCGCGTTAAATCAATGAATTGGTTAATAAAATCGGATGGAAATGGTCGAGTGCTGCAGGGTCATTGGCACTATCTTGTGCTTCCCCGGCTTCACCATGGATGGCTCCAGTTTTAAGAAACTTTTATGGTCGATGGCTTTGAGGTATGCGCTCGAGGTCGCCGTTATAACGCCTTTTGTGGCGTACTTAGACCGGCTCTATCCAAGGACAGGAGGAGAATAGCCCGGGCTCGCTCTGATTACATGTTATAGCTGTACTTTGGGCGGAGGATAATGAAACTTTGGTGTCGGGTATCATGTTGCATGCGATTATTCCATTCTTAATGGGACGCTAGTTGAAATTTACGGAAATCCTTTTCGAATCGTCAAATCATCAAGTTTTTTGCGTAGTGTTGATGGACCAATTTGATTTGTCTTTATATGCAAATTGCCTCATACTTAAATCAACCATAACGCAGAATAAGTTAACGTTTAAAGTTTAAGTTTACGTTTTTAGGGTAGGTATACATTCAAAGACTATCCGTAAGAAGACTGGACACTTAATACACATGCATTTTAGGTATAAGCGGAACAAAGAAGTTCGATTGAACAATTTGTAAGTCTAGAAGCCTGGGTGGCTTAGTGGCTAGAGCACTTGCCCTCGGTGCACCTGGTACCAGGTTCGAATCTGCTTGGCGACAAGTAATTTTCGAAAATGGGATTGGGTACCGTTCAGTTAGCTGGAAATGTGTACCTTAGTTAAAATCGGGGTAATAATCACGGATGAGCGTGTAGCTGTAGCTGACCACTTCACCTCCTAGTGTTCCGTTTGTCTCGCAATGAAGTAACTCTGGCGTTAGTTCAAGGCCTAGGCCCGATTTGGGCCGTTGCGCCGTTGATTATTATATTTTGTAACTCTAGAAATATTTCACGGATTCCTATGAAATTTTTATACAACATTCTTAGAAGTATGTACTTTTAGAAGACATCAATTTTCCAAATTGTTTTTTTTTTTCGAAATTCTAAACATATGTATATGACCCCTTAAAGCACGTGTTCAACAATATTGGTCTAAAACTTCGGAAAGCCTTAAGCTACGACTGATATTTTGCGGGCTGAACTAAACTAAACTCAAACCTCACTATCTCGTGCAGAGTATGTATAATGGGCCACGTTGACTGAATGCTCAAGATGCGCTGCTTTTCTGCGTGTTTTCCCACACACTAAATAACAACAACAACAAACCATTAGTGATCCTCTGATTTCATCTCGGGTATAACAAAAATTTGACGCAACCAAATTATTTTTCGGTACAAAGTTGTCGAAGCAGTTAACTCCTAAAGGATTTAATATAAGAAAATTATAAAATCGGTTCTTCGGTGATTGCATAGAAAATAATTGGATGTAAAAGTCCTATCGATATTTCATCAGACCTATAAGATACGTTAGAATGGATGATAATGTACGCAGTCTTCTGACATACCTTTGAAGATTAAATGTCAAGAAATCTTGAAATAAGGCGACCACATAAAAAACCTGTGGAAGAATTGAATCCGGAATTCCTGAAAATGGGTTCTTCGGCTTTATCAGTGGAAGATATATGGAAAATGGAGTAATTCAGAAATAACACATTGAAGAAATCAATAAAACTTATATTGAAATTGTACAATCCATCCTTTTAAATTTGAGATAATTATTTTTTACAATAAATTTTATCTTATTTTATAGAATAATACTATGGCTCTGCAAATTAGTTCTTCTAGAATATTTGGCACTACCAGGTAAAAATAGGTGAGGTCTCTCAGCTACGTCACTAGTCCTGCTTCTCTATTATTATTATTATTATTTTTTTGATTAATTTGCGAGCTTGAGATGTGACATTTTTAGTGCATTTTTTTAAATTATGTCACTTTTCTTGCTGGGTTGCGATATGTTACAATCTCTAGTCCTGTATGGCATTTTTTTTTTTTTTTTACGGCCGTCGTTATAACTTAGGGGGTCACCCTTTAATGCGATTGCACAGCTATAACGACATAGGGTGGGAATAAAATGGTGTGGTAGGGGATTTAGGTCGGTGGAACAGGAGGGAAACGTCTAAAGTGTCGGTGGACGTTGTTTTTGAACCGCTGAAGGTCATACTTATCAGGGAATAGATCGGAAGGCAACGCGTTCCACATTACTGATGTTCGGGGGATAAAGGACTGCCTAAATTTCACTGTTCTCCACGAATGGGGCTGAACGGTATACTCGTGGGCGCGTGAAGCTTGGCGAGTGTTACGGGGGGCGACTAAGAGTGGGGGAATAAGTTCTTTTAGTTCCTTACTACATTTACCATGAAAATATCGGTAGTAAATACTGAGTACTCCGACATTACGGCGATGCTCAAGGGAGTCTATAGAAGCTGCATGGATATAATTTTTTCTATTTCCTGCCCGTCCTCACTCCACCATTACCTTCCAACCAATATTCAGCCAGCAAGGATTCATTATTCTTGATATGAACTGGCCTATCCAGTTTTTTAAAAATTAATCACCCCACAATATGTTTTCTCATCCTTTCAAAAATTTAACATTCATCAAATCTTACTTATATGCGCACTTATATGCGCACTTATATGCACAAGCCAGATTTCATCATCCCAACATATTACTATTAATAATTAGTTGCATCTCTAAACGAAACTCTCAGGTCTCTCCTATTATGTTTACAAATATGCACCAAGTTTAAACTTTTTGACGTGAACCGTAGGGAAGATAATCAATTTGATTTTTATTTCTCAGAAAGAACCAATAGGAGAAAGGCAAAATGGAAAAACAACTAAGTTAAATTTTTAATGTATATCGACAGTTTTTCGGATAATTTTATTCTAGTTTATAAAAATATATTAAATATTTAGAATTTAACCTAATAAGCGGTTATTTTGCACACGTCTTAAGAACCCTTCTATACATTCGGTAATAGGTACAAGTATTTACATATATTCTATGTCAATACTACCGAAAATAATAAGCCGGAAAGGAAATTAACATTAAAATTACTATTAGGGAACTACAGTGAATTTGATGATTACGTAAACTTTACACTACAGGGGAGTGTAAACAATGCACCTCTGTTGCGTATCAATTGGAAATTAAAGAAATTTTAAAGAATTTGAGGTTAAAATGAATATGTCTACAAAAATTTAAGAGTCTTAAAGTATTATTAAATATTAAAAATATAGAGGATTTCAATTTTACCCTAATAAATAAGGACTTCAAACAAAATTACATCAATGTTTTTAAACGCAAAAGGTAAAAAAGAAGTTCATATTATCGTATACATGTAATGTTGAACATTTGTGTAATCGACTGTAAACATTAGCCTATTTTATTTTATTATATTTTCTCCGACAAAGTTTTATAAAAGTTGTGATCGACGAATTTAATTTCACTGTATGATTAAAAGAAAGATCCTATAGGTGTATGAGTATTTGCGGCTAACGATGATGAATGATTGCACCTTTTCATATTTTTAAAGGTTTGTCCTGTTCTTGACCTAACTTCATAAAATATTAACAAGTCATTTTTTAAGTATAAGGATACGATGGCAATAATTTCTCTCGAACATAATTCGCAGATAGTAAAATAGGTTTCAATATCGCTAAATGGAATAATCGTCAGCAATACCAATAGTAGGCATGATACACCCTATATGACGAGTGTATGCCATCCGATGACGAAACAGCTATTTCGTCCAACAGAGTCTTATAAAAAAAACTGGCCTATCCAGTGAAGGTTTTCCAACTGGCATGTCCTCAGGGACAGCGTTTCACACCAGAAACTCTACTGAACTTCATAAAATTTGCTTCTATTGTAGCTTTTAAGAATTTCATTCTTTCATAAAATATATACTTAAAATTACGCCAGTTACAGATATTTGGGTCATTAATTATCTCTTCTGATTTTACTTTACTATTTCTTAATAATAAAAAATATTGTGATCGATTTGAAATTTAAAAAATATTTGTTACTCTGAAATTTTTAATTTTCACGTTTTACGACTAGTAAACACCAAAAAACCGCGTTGGAAGCTGCGTAACTGACAAGATATTTATTTGGAATTGCGATGAGTAGATTGGCTGAACCCCTACGACTGGTATAATTTATAGGTGGTGCGCGATAAAGAAGGATTAGGGAGGAGCGTTTTAGATGAAAAATTTTCGTTTCCAGATTTCAGAAACCACTTAGGCTGTGGACCCATTTGCAAAAAAATTATCGATAGGGGTTGAGTGATGTGAGAGTGTGGGGAAAAACAATATATACGAATCGCATGAAAGCTGGGATTGCTGTATTATAAAATCCATATCTCCTGAACAATTGATTTCAGGAGGTTTATACTTTTTGTGTGTCTGTAGAGATATTAGAAGATTAGACCAGGGATAACATTTTTAAGGGATGTGTGAAGGTAGAAGACCATGGAATACAATATTATTTTAACTTAGGAATACAATATTTTCCGAACAATATGTACCAGGAAGATAAAATTTAGTTTCTGTACATGAATTACAAGTGGAGTTCTCAGAATGTAAAATTTTTGAGAGGGAGGTGACAGCCATTATACAAAAAAATGTTTTTTTAGATTTTAAGAACGGTACCAGATATGATCTTAAAAACTTTAGACCAGTTTAAAAAATTTTGAGGGGCTGATGGTAGAAAAAAGTCTGATTTTCATTTCTCAAAAGCTGCAAATGGAGAAAGCTAAAAATTGACAACTGTATAGAGGTACTATAGAGACGTCCTATATATTCACGAATTTCGATTTATTTCGTAAATCTAATGAGATAGGTATACAATTATCATTCACTTCTAAAAGTTAACTCTATTTCTCATTATTCTCAATTCAATATTTCATTATTTTTTAGGTTATCAGTTGCATAGTAACCTACACCGCAATTCAGAATTAAACACATTCCGGACTTCTACCTATAAAATAAAAAAGTTGCTCCCAAAATGTTGGCAGTTTTTTTTCCACTATTTGGACAAGTATTTTGTTTACGCGAACGAACGCATATCATTATCGATAAATCATTTTTTCTTCATAGTAGCACTCTGTAGCAGCATGGGTAGCCGCGAAATTAATTAATTAGTTTTGAGGCCCACTATCAATTTTCGAGTTAACTCAACCAACCTTCATATTTCTGAAATCTATCACACGTTTCACCGAATCTATTTTAATATGTAGAGTGAAGTATTTTCTCACTAGCGCATAAATTACTCACTATGAGATCTTCGTGGCTTAGATAAAAACGAACAAAATTAATTGTTTTTGCTTTTGCCATTTTCAAAACTTATTCAGAAATTCTTAATATGAAAAATTCATTCTTTTGAACGTTACTATCGTTTCCTATTTGTCACACATGTAATTGCTCTAATGAATACTGAAGTTATCTTCAGAACATGTAGCCCAGAACCTGTTCCCAAATCTATCTTAGAACCTTCTTATTATCCAAACAAATTATCCAATTGAATCTAACGAGGCGGCCCCCTGCAGGTATTGTGATTACCACCTATGGTCTAAGAGCATTATATCTTAACAACAGTGGGATGTGTTGGTTGCTCCTATTTTGCTACCTTATGCACTAAACATTATTTTCACACCGACATTACAATAACTTGAAATTATTGCTTTTATTAATAATATTACCGCATCATACAGAATGTATGAGTTTTAGCAAAATAGAACTAGCTAAAAAAAAAGTTATGGCACATTCTATCGTTGTTTGGTAATTTATTAACACTAAGCAAGAAATTGTCGACCTTGCCTAAAGCGATGGCGTCATATAATACCGAAGAAGCCTCACGAAAATCATCAATAAATTTAATAATCACTTGAAATTCCATACGAATCAGTCAGACTCGACAGAACTACCGAAAGATTAATTTATCGAAATGAACAATGGAGTTCATCTACTTATGGCTCAGAGCTCACAAGAATAACAAATTGATACTGAATATATATTTTTTGTTCCAAAATAATAAAAAAAAATAAAACACCCTAAAGGTAAGATATGTATGTGTTTATAATTTGTCGAGATCATTGTACTTACAGACGAATTTCAATTTGCATGAAAAAATTTCGACCATAAAGAAACCGCTAGAACAGGCTTTAGATTAAGTTCGAGTTAATCAAATGACCATAATAGCACCCGTTCGCCGGCTGAGGCGATTCTAGGTATAATTACAGGTGAATCGAAATTGTTATTTATGCACACACTAAAAATTGAAGGTAAAATCAGTGTACAAAAACGTCTCAATGATCCAAAGTATTGTCATTACGTTGAAACCGCAAAGTATTGGCTAGACGTTGGGATTTTAACCGGAGGGCATAGAATTCGACCCAATGGTAAAAAACTATCGGTGTGAAGCTCAATTGATTTTGCGATAGAGCTGCTTGCTGATGATGCCGATGTTAATGAAAACACGATGGAAATTATAGAGCCATTATGGGACACGAGCCTTTACTTATTCTTCTGGTCTGGACCCACACGATGAGTCGAACAATCGAATAAAAATTCCAAGAATATCAAGGAGTATTTTTGCTTTTGCCCCTCGCAACACTAAATTCGAACACTTGGAACAATCACATTGCTAACGATCTCTTTAAGATCATAAAGTAATTGAAGATAGATGACATGCAGATTTACATAGAGCCTATGAATTAGATTAATGAGAGTCACGTACCTTTAGAGCAATTCTCAGCGAAGGCACGGTTAAAACTTCGCAAAGGATATTCGACGTCTCTGACTTAAATAACACTGAAGGATCACTAAATCTAAACGCACAAATTTACTCCAGTCACAAGGATTACGATTTTTCTTGAATACACTTAGTACATCAATTTATTATGGCACTTTAGAACTAAAGACACAATGCACTATGATTTCGTAGTCCTTTTCCACGGTCGAATTTGTTGCCGATGATTTAGTTTCTTTCGTTGGGTGTTTCGATGTACACCTTGGAATAATTTGTTTTGCGATAATTTTGAAGATGTGATCTGATTGACTTTTAATTGACTACTACAGCGCGGCACTGTCCGGCCAGAAGTATTGCTCAATCGCTGATTGCGCCAGGTTCTTATATACCTTTTCGGGTACCTTTGGGTAACGTCTCTCTCAGCCTCAAATTGAAGTCACCATCGCATCGCGATCGCTAAGAAGAAAATATTGTCTTGGTGGATCGTGTTCTGGTTTATGATATTTTCTTTTTCGCTTAGTCAAAGTTTGCGCTTCTTGGTGGTAATTTCTGATCTTCATTTATTGTCTTGTGGATTCTTCCCGCAAAAGACTTCCCAAAGACACCAGTCCGTGCGCTGACCAATGAGAAACTCTTCTTAGTTTTCTTCGTTGGGTCTGATTCTTCGTCTTTGGATCATCTTCGCTATTCGTAGTAGCAATGACCAATTCGAAGCTAGCGAAATGAGTTCCATGAAACTATCAGGTGCTTAGCAGCTAGCACTAAGTAACTAAATGCCTTTGTACTATGCTGATGTCTAGATGATGTTCTTAGCGATGGTTCGTCTACGTCTCGAGGTGTATTTCGCGATAACGACATGCTAAAAATTTAGATGGTATCGCCTGGGTGCCACATGCTGTGGTATTCGCTTTTACTCTGTAGCGATACAATTATATTAGGCTGGGGATCATTTCGAATGCTGGAAGTGGAACCTCGTTCTAGTTTGAGTTTGGGGTAATTGAGCTAAAATGCAAATATGCAAAGATAAAATGTTATCCGTCATAATCGGGCTAACTTCTTAGGAATTTTCATATGAATTATATTGTGCCGAGGACGCTGAAAAAGAATTAAATTCTCTAGAAGAAATATGTAGGGTAATAAAGACTTTAATTTTGGATCAAAAGATTGACACGCTTACTAGAGCCTCGATTGAAGAGAAGTTGTAAAAATGCTAGAGTATTACAATAATGGGCTTAGCTAGTAGGTGTACGTGAGCCATTAAGTAGACCTCCTTATCGGTCGCGAAGTACTCCCCTTACCTTCTTCCAGAAAGCGGGCTATGTAATCATGTCTTCCTAAGGTGGTACAATTTTCGGAAGAGTCCCGAGGATCCGGAAGCGATTTCCAAAGAAGTTCCTTGCAAAGGTAAGCGTCCTAGTGGTGGGCCGCATTGCAACGGTGGTGCGCGGATTCTTGGTTCTACATCCACTTGGGAGCATCACGGGAGCCGAGCCCATCTGTTAAAAAGTTATATATTATTTTGTGTTTATTTTTGTCCGTCCGTTAGCACGATAACTCAAGAACGCGTTGACCTAGGAAGTTGAAATTTTGTCACAACTTGTAAAATAGAAAAAGTAAGGCTAAGTTCGTTAATGGGCGATATCCTTCGACTCCTTCGGGTACCTCCCATGCAAGAGTCCTTAAAACACGTTTTCACAATTATTGCTCGAATGCTTCAAGTTAGGAACTTGAAATTTTGCATACTTAAGGTTTACAATGTTTGAATCGAAAGTTCCGAATATAAAACAAATCGAATAAGTCCTTCGAGTAGCAGCCTTGAAAAGTCCTTCACAAATGTAAGCTTGTTACTGAATCCACTGTTACTCCAGAACGGGTTAAAGCAGGAATTTAAAATTTTACAGGAATTAGTTTTATACCAAAACCAAGACGGAGTTCATTAATTAGCGCCATGCGTTGATTCCTTCGGGTAGCTGCCATACAAAAGTCCTTAATAAACATTTTTACTAATATTGAACAATAACTTTAGAACGCTTTAAGTTACGACTTTGAAATTTTATACACATTATTTTTATAACAGTTGCAGCTGAAACTATTAATATGAAAAATATCCCACAAGTCTTTCATGTAGTTGCCATACAAAAATTCTGTAAAATGTCCTAACTTACTTTATGGAACTCACTATAAATCAAAAAATCGAGTAGCCACTATACAATAATTTCTACCTGTAAGTAAAAGGTCATGTAATAATTGCTTGTGCTCTCCTCATTCTTTTGATATATTTCCAACTAAAATATAAATCGGAGTTCAGTATTTCATCTAGAGTATCATACGATTGGCTTGCAGCCGATCGTGACTGCGTTATGTTTTTTGTTACTTATAGTATGTTAAAGTTATAAAAAAATTGTGTCCGAGTCCTCTTTGAAAATTCATATCTCTAGTAATTTTTATCCTATAATAAAGTTGGGCTTATTTTGAAGGGAAAGGTTGTCGCAATATAAAAAAATTGGAATGAAAATTATCCTTGAATTTTTTTTTCAACATTAACTGTGTGATAAACGAAGAAAAAAATAAGAGATGAATTCTGTTTGCAGAAAACGGAACCCAACTGTTTTGATAACAAAATATGGCGTATAACATTATCCGCGATTACAATAAGCGGCATCCACTGTACAACATAATTGAAAACTCCAGTTACATTTGATTATAGCTCAGAAGGAAACCCGTTATATAGAATTGACAAAGTGAACGATTTAGGTGTATATATTAATAACGAAGTTACTTTTAATGTATTGTCGTAAGGCTTACTCCGTCTGGGACTTTGTGCGAAGATGGTGCAAGGTTTTCAATGATCCGCATATTACAACGATGTTGTACTGCACGTTCGTCCGTTCTATTTTGGAATATGTCTGCCCGGTATGGCCTCCATACTATGAAGTTCACATAAATAGAATTGAGTCGGTTCATAGAAGATTCCTGCGATTCGCACTTAAAGGTCTTCCTTGGCAAGATCCACTGCATCTGCCTCTTTCGATGAGCGTCTTAAGCTCCTGCCGATGGAGTCGTTGTTGATAGACGAGATGTCCTTAGAACTGTTTTTGCTTTCAAGGTAATTTCTGGTATTATTAACTCCCCGTCATTGCTGGAAGCCATTACTTTCAAAGTTCCATTCCGATCCTTGAGAGATAATGTGTTGCTGGATATTCCATACCATTGGACAAATTACGGGCAACATGAACGAATCACATCTCTTTCACGCATTTTCAACTAAATATAATTACAGTAAAATTGACTTTAATATTTCTGTTCAACAGTTAAAATCGGCTGTATCTAATAAATAATGTAACGTAGCTTTGCACTTATTTTTTGTACTTGCTTTTTGTATCAACTTATTTTTCATTTGTTCTTATAATTGTATACTTTATTTTATTGTTGTTATGAGTAATCAGTATTTCTGTACCTCAGAGGTAAACTGTCGTAAGTGACATTTCGTAAAATGTTCAGTAGACTATTTTATAACTAAAAATTTCCTCTATTAATACAAGGCAGATACGATTAATACTCATTGTTTATTTTGGCTTCCTTTAGCTCTGCGGATGCGATGACTTACCACTTAAAAATATACATCCCAACAATGCAATTACATTAATAATCCCAAAATCGAAAATTTGGTAGTTACGACAGTTTACCTCTGAGGTACAGATTTGGTGAATATGAATAAATAAATAAATAAATTGAGAAGCACTGGTATTCTTCGAATTTTTTGATCCATATCCCATTGAGATCCCTAGTTAATATTGGTTTATTTTCTAAAACAGTATAACCTATGGGAGGAATAAAAGTATGTACATATAATAAATTGGAAAAGTGATTCATCTCTCTCATTTGTATTCCTGCTACCCTATTCAGCGTAATGCCTATTCGGATCAGATACCACTATGAGATCAAATTTCTTAAAGGTTGCAATATCTACTAGATTAAACAATTCTTCCGGTGATGAGTCCTTGTCGTGAGACAATTACATATGTATGACAAGGTCAGAATAAATTGTTCCTGGTGGTATCTCTCGCATCTGGTAACAGATATAGGGTCGTGTGCAACCCCTTCAGGAAACTTTTTTACTGAATTTCCATCAGAATCCTCTCAATAATCTAGTTCAATTTAATAGATAGTTTTACAGGAAATTTTTTTGCTATTTCTGCTTTTTCCTAGAAAAAGAATGAGAAGCTCTAGAAAAACAATTGAATTGACACTGCGAACTGTATTCTAGTTCTAGTGTATTAATTCTAGTTATTAGTTCACTTTATTTCTGAGAGTAGGAAACTTTTTACTAGATTATCAGTAAGAAACTTTCACTAGATTGTCTCTAGTTGAACTTTACTATTTAGATACAATACATTTGCTGCGTACGAAAAGCTACAGCTACTACAGTGAGCTTGCTATGTAGAGCGAATGGAAGATAGAAGAAGAATCCTCAAACATGCTCTTAAACGCAAAGCGAGTGTTAACAGGCCAGTACTCAATCCACACAAACGAAGGGAAAACTCGGTTGATGAAGATAGCAAAATAAGCTTAAACGGGACGTGCGGAGGCGACGACATCATGAGGCTACGGCCCAATTTAAGTTGTCGCACCGTTGATGATGATTAGAAATAACCACCAAGTTTTAACATTGTAGTACGAACCCATCATGAAATATGGTCCTTAGAATGTTTCGATCCCCTCACTCTTGTCCCCTCCTCCCATATTAACCATTTTTTCGTACTACATAAATTTCAAGATTCAACTTCTGACCTTAAGGGGAGCAATCCCTTTACAGCTTCAAAATTTTTAGAATTTGTTTTTCCACATATTTCGAAAGAATAAAGCGTAACGAATGTTGTGTATGAAATAGAGGCAGTTTGCCTCGAAAGTATGTCTTTTGCGGTTGAATTTCGAAACTAAAATACCAAATCATCCTAAAGGAACGCGATTTAATATATGTAGCTCGAAAATATTCTAAAAAAGGATATATCACGGGAATGAATTTACAGCTAGAGGAATACAAGTGACGGTGTGAGTGAGTTTGAAATTCAAGGTTTCTTATATGCGCCTGGAATCACTGATTTGGTAAGTCACTAAAAGTTATAACTTGATTTAAGCTTGAATTAAATAAGGGTCGCACATGAGGACAGCAGCAGGCGTTATAATCTGCGTGTATGGAAACTTTAAGCGCGATTATCTCGAAACTGAAAGTTATAACTTGGCGCAGGTGAAAATAAGGGTCGCACATGAGGACAGCAGTAGGCGTTATAATCTGCGTGTATGAAAACTTTAAACGCGATTATCTCGAAACTGAATCTTCAAAAACTGCTCCTATTGTAGCTCAAAAAGTTATCGATCGATTTGGCTGATTTTTTTGGAGCTTTTTGTCTACATATATATCGGAAGGATATAGATACCTAAAATTTTGGGGATATCGCGTAAATAAACCACTATTTTGGGGTAAAAACTATCAAAAAAATAGTCGAAAAATTATCATTTGATTGAAAAGTCTCATATCTTTTTTGTTTTACATTTTTTTATAATTTTTTAGGTATATCCTTCACATTCATCGGTTAGTATTCCAAAAATATTTTAGTTTCCAGTTTAAAATCAATAGCAAAAATATGACAAATGGAGCAGTTTTTGATGTCACGCAAAAGACGCCTAAACAAATACCCTATAACGCCGCCATTTTGTTTTGTAACAAAAAAATATTTTTTTTTGTCAACACTTGAAAGTTCTAATAATATCATCTCAAAATTTTAAAATGATGCGATTATTTTATCAGCATAAAAAAAAATTCATGAAAAATGGATAATTTTTGGGCGTCTAAAGAAATTGCTCCCCTTAAGCAGTCCCTGAGATATAGAAGCCAAAATCTAGCATATAAAACACTTCTTCATACTCCCCCTCTCACTAAATCGCCCCAAAAAGCCAAAAGTATCATAGCAACAAGCTTCAAATGTATGTACCTGTTTGGCTACGTGCACATAGGTATCTGTAATTTGAAATGATTTTAACATTCAGCAGTGATAACAAAAAACTGTTAGTTATTTTTATGGACAAATACGTAATAAAAAATTTATTAATTTTGTCACTTGGATAAATTAAGAAACACACTATTTTCATTATACGAGTTGTTGTGCAAGCTAATTGAGTCGTATGAGTCTTGTATCTTTCCACACGCGAATTGCAACCCTTTTGACATAGTTAAACAATATATACAAGCATTTCAGCCAAGACCCAATTTCGAGGAATTATTGAAAATCGTCATATCAGAAAAGCCTTACTCATCCACTTCATTATAAATTTGGCCGATACTTGAACGCCTTCGGTCAATGACTTTAAAAAAAATAATAACAGTAGTATCTTTATAAATAACACAATCATTGAGATGTGAAAAACTGAAAATGACCGGATATGGTTTTTATATATGAAACATTATATTTCGATATCTTTAGTGCAAATACTTGTGCCTTAATAGTTTACATTTTAAGACTGTTTGCGCATTCTTTCAAAATTTGTATTCTCATCACTCTATTTTACATTATTATTGTGTAGCTTCGTTAAATGAATTACATCTTAAGCTTGATTTAAGATGTTGTGGCTCCTCCAAATCAGATACCCAGTTCGTAAAACATACTCATAAAAGTACAATCGGACGCGCTTTATCAAGGGAGCAGCACTGCAATTACATTACAGATTCGCTGAAATATTCTTTTTAAAGTCATGCTGGGTGTATTTTGTGGCTGTCTGAAGATTACGAAAGGTGAAAAATATCATTGGATTACAAACAGTTTTGCATAATAAATGAGTTAAAGTGGGCATGAAAGTCAATAAAATCAGGCGTAAAGATAACTCTGAAATGACTCGATTTGGTCGTTTACAAGATTTCTCGTATCTCTGAATTAAATTTAACAGAATTAAGTAGCTAAATTAGTATAAATGGTCTTACAGTTTTTTTTAGATTTATTTAGTGATATCGAGAAATCGATAAGCACAAATAGTCGCATTCGTTTTCGACCTGTGGACGAAAAAAGTTAGTGATTATTTTATGTTCCATTGTGGCCCAAAACCACCCGTCTGTTTGTCCGTGCATTTAACCATTTGTTCCTTTGATTGTGTTTCGGTCTGTGTGCCTGTGTCTGTCCATTTGTGTATTAATACCTTCAAAAAGCTTCAAGCTAATAATTTGATATTTTGTAAACGTTGAAATGTTGTGTACTCTATGAGTTAGTGAAAAAAATATAGTTCAAGATTTTTTGAATTTTTTTTTCCAAGGATAACGATTTTGTCCTTTATCATTGAAAATCTCAAAAACTATATCTTAATTTTTACTTTATTATTTTTTAATAATAAAGTGTTGTGATCGACCTGAAATTTCAAAAAAATTTGATACCCTGAAATTTTCTATTTTCACGTTTTAGGACTAGTAGACCCCAAAAAAGCAATAAAAAAATATGTCCGTCTGTACGCCGTATGCCGTACGCAAAATAGTTTGAAGGCACGTAGCTCCCAAACCCGTTCAGGTATTATCATGAAATTTTTATGGTGAGTAAGTTGGGTGAACCTCTACAACTGGTATCTTTTAGTGTGGGTATGAGGGGGGAGGAGTGGGGAGGGTTTTAGATGAACAATTTTGGTTTCTAGATCTCAGCAACCGCTTCCGCTAGGAGGTTGAAACTTGTAATTTCTATAGAACTTCGATAGTGAACCCATTTGAAAAAAAACTGTTGATATGGGTGAAGGGGTGTGCGAGTGGGGATGAAAATAATTCGCCCGAAACGCAAAAAAGCCGAGATCGACAAATTCTAAAATCTGTATCTCCTAAACCGTTGATGGCACGAAATTCAAACTTAACAAATATCTGTACCTATACTAGGAGGGGGGTGAAAAACTTTAGATTACGATATCTCACGAACAAATTGCTCTAGAACAATGAAATTCGGTTTGAATAGAAAGGTCGGCAAGTAAAGATTGCTCAAAGTAAAATTTTTTATGGGGGTGGTGGAACATGGAAGTGGGGGGATAAGAAATTTTCAAAAAAATGACGTTTCATATCTCAAGAACAGTATCAGATAGATACTCAAATTTTTTACCAGACATAGGCCCAATAGAACCCTAAAAAATGTTCGGGGTGTGAGTGTAGAGGGTGAGGGTGGGGGAGGGTGAAAAGGAAAAGGTTCCGTTGGTTATATCTTAAGAACCTATAATGATATAAAGATGAAACTTGGTATTTAGATAGAAATATAGTAGTGGCATGTTGAAAAAATATAATTTTTTTAGAGGTAATACACTGCTGGACAAAATAAAAAAATAATAAAAACTTAACATTTTTTCAATTAATAAACCAAAACAACGATTTTCGGCTGGTCACAATAATAGGTGTAGTTAAAGAATTAAGTACTAGTTTTGAAATTGGTGGCGCTATATGATAATTTTGGTTTTCTACATTTAATACCCAGTATATCCACCCTTATTCTTCATGACCTTTTCGATTCTTCTGGGCATCGACGATATTTACTTCCGGCAAGTTTCTAAGGGAATGTTGTACCAAACTTTTTGAATATTTTCCCATAATTGGGTTTTATTTTGGCCACCAATTTTTGAAGTTTGTCGTTTAAGCTCACTCCAAAGGTTTTCAATCGGATTCAGGTCTGGAGATTGACTTGGGCACTCAAGGACGTTCACACTTTGCTCTTCGAACCACGTTTTGACAAATCGCGATGAGTGTTTCGAATCGTTATCCTGCTGGAATGTCTACAAAAGGGGCATAGTGTCCTCGGAGTAAGGCAGCATAACCATCTCCAGTAAATTCTTGTAGGCAAATCTATCCATAATGCCATCGATGCGGTATATGGGACCCACACCTTGTCACGAAAAACAGCCCCATACCATTATGTTGCCTCCTCCGTGTTTCACTGTCTTTTTTTTGAACCTAATGTGGAATTCTTTGCCTTTCGGACGACGAACGTTTCTTCCCGCATCTTTCCCAAACAAATTGATCTTTGTTTCATCGCTCCAGAGGATATTATCATCCACATTAGGTTCACAAAACAGACGATTATTACTACATCATTTTTTGCTTTACTACAGCGGTTGTGTATTTTTTCTACCGGCAACTGATTTTCCTAAGTTTTACCACTAATTTTCTGTAAAAATGCAGTAATATTCAGCGGATTTTTTTTAAAAGTGTATTCTTAAAAAACAATTTTATTGCTTGGTCAATCACTGCCATTTTGAAATATTTTATTATTTCAGTTCAAATTTTTCTTTTTAGATCCAACTTAAACGTGGGAAGCAAGAGTATTATTCAACTGAACAATTTTTTTGTTGCTTAACAATTATTCTGACAATGAAATATTTAATTTAAAACAAAATCACATTTGGAAAAAATCACATTATGTAGGTATGTTAAAACTAATCAATTTTTTTTATTTAAAAATTTTGATATTAACAATGCTTCAGTAGTTGATTTAAATACGTAACCTTATATAGTTTAACAATGTTTGTATTTGAACTCTTGAACTAACTGTTAATTAGCAATGTACTTGATTCAAATAATGATTTTTCTTTCGGTGGAGAGATATGAATTTTCAATAAGGACTTGGACACATTTTTTACGAATTAAAAAAAAGGTAGAAACAACCAATTTAAATCGTATTTTTTCACTAATTCTTTGATTACACACATTTTCAATGAATCGGCGATGGTAAGGTAACACCTTTGGTGAATATGGAATGACCCAATTCTCTCAGATTACATCTAGAGTATTATGAATTAAAACAATGTTTTGATATCTATGTACATATATAATAATTTAACTTAAAGAATTGTTTACCTTATAGTTAAAAAAAATACAAGCACCCGCTCTGATATAACATAACTTCAAACTCCGCTTCGCATCCTTATACATATTTTACGATAAAAAAATTACAACTCATTACCTACATCACTTAGAAAACATTTGCCTGTCGTGCACTTTTGATTGCGGTATGTTTTATATGCACCTTATACCTACTCGAGTAATTAGTAATTTAATTACAGTTTGGAGTACCTACATACATATTCAGTAATATTTGCTATTGTAGCATCATAGCTGCGATTTTCCTAACGTTGAAAATTAGAACGGCTCCGAATACTCCAAATACTGGCGAAATAGAAATGCAATTTATAGGGGAATATGAAGCTCATGCATCCGTTCCAGAAAACTAACGCTCTCTTCATTTCGTATTCCACGGCTAAAATTGCCCTTGATCCATGTATTATCCCTTTCGAGATAAACTTGTAATCACCTAATAACTCAGCAACTCACCGTGGATATTTGTTCTCGTTCTCAAATAATTAGCATAAAAATAGCCCGCGGAGATATAGAAATAAAGTCACAGCCCATAAAAATGTTTGCAAAAATTCACATTTTAAATCCGTTAGTTCCATTTAAAAGTCGACTTGTCGCAAAGGTAAGAACGTAAAAGCGCCGCCAATTGAGTCATAGACAAAACTTAAGGCTAGAACCTTCAGTTGGAGCATGTATCACTCGAAATCTGTACAGGTCGGACAAACATAATTTGGTGGGAACTCCTGAAGACTACGTCTGCAGCCCAATCTTCCCGGTACCCACCTCCAATTACCAACCAAATGCCTACTTGGCGTACGCAATGTGGAGCTATCGCTCAAGTGACTCAAATGGTAAGCAGTTCGTACCGCTTTGATTAATAAACTCGGCTTGTACCTGCCGTAATTTATTACCTTTCGTGTACTTCTTTCTTCTCGTGCTGTTTGCGATTTTATGGTCCGTGCTTATGATAAGCTAATTAGGAAAGTGGCGAAATGTTGAATTTATTTTGTTAATAGTCGGGGAAGAACTGGGACGCCCATTTGATAATTCAATTCCGCTTTTGTACTGGCGAAATTAACTCGCAGCTGGATGCTGGAATCTAAAAGGATCAGAATTCCACAATATCGTCATATCTTCGTGTTTTCGCTTAGTTCATAATAAATTTCCAGTTGCTGACATACATATACAGCTTCTGAGAATATTAACAGCGAACGAACGCTTAACGGGAAAGTTTCTTACACAATTAAATATTTTTAAGTTATGGAGCATACAAACTGGAGCCTGTTTAATATTTGCATGGAATTTCATGTTCGAAGAATATTTCGCGACACCGTTAATAAGATGAAATTTGACATTCATCCAGCATAAATTTTCGGATGTTAAGGAGGTCGCCTTTAATCACGGAAGAAAGAGTAATTTTATTTTTATTTTAATTTTAATTTTATTGTAAAATAATGAGTAATATTTTATTAAGAACCTAAATTGCGATTGCCCTATGGACATGGTCGCCGTAATGGTAGTAGCAATAAATTCATATATATCGCAAAAATGGCAAAAAAAGATCTAATTGTCGTCCCAGAAATAAAGAACCCTAAAATGAAACATACTGCAATCCGATCGTATGATGGTATAATATGGTATGGTACTTGGGGTAGTGATGCTGTCATCCTCCTTCACTTAGACGTTAGTGTTCGTCCGTTGTTCTTCCCATTTGAGTATGATAGTGGAACATAAAACTAGTTTGACGGTTTTATGAAGTTTTCTATGTTACATAAGTTCCCTTTTGGATTATCGACGAAATGTTCGCCGAAGTTCTGTTTTCTCGTACCCTTCCTAATGGGAAATATTTTGCAATCGAAGTATTCGAGGAAATTGAGCTGGAAAAAAAAGTATCATCGAACATACCGCTGCGCTGTCACGATCTTGAAAGCCAATCGTTTGATACTCTTCACATGAAATACTAAGCTCCAATTTATTAAATATTGTGCTGGCGCGTTACGAATGTCGATTTTTACGATATTAACTTAATTTTCCGACCGCCTTAACCCTCTAGCATGTAAAGTTTAACCACTGGAAATTTTTTGTCGGGATTTTTTTTCTAAACTAATTTGGGGTCAAGAAGTCCAAATCCGATAGCAAAATTCAAAACAAAAATTACCTGTCGACCACCAGGTGAGAAAAACGTAAGACCGCCCTGAGGCGGACATTCACGGGTGCATGTAAAATTTAACCGCTCGAAATTTTTTGTCGGGAATTTTTTCCTAGACTAATTTGGGGTCAAAAAATCCTAGTCCGGTGACAAAATCCAAAAAAAAAATTAATTATATAAATAACAATTTGGAGCTTATGATACTCAGCCATGCAATTTTTGGCAAACGAGTTGCATAAATCTATGTTACATTTAGTGCAAATGTGCTGCGTTTTTAATTTTTTGCAGTGTGTACACTTTTTTTTATTCTTCCGCTCGGTGGTACAATATATACGCATTTGTGGTCACCATATCAACCAAATGATAAAAAATGCGTGTCATAACATTGGTGGTTTTGGCGCGAATGTGATAGCGGCCCATAAGGCCGTCTATCAAATCAACACAACCCATGTGAGCATTGTATTCTCTTTATATCTGAAACAATGAATGGAATTGCCCATTATCTACTGGAAATCTACACCTGTCACTCCCAAATTTTTCATGGACATTCTCGAGACTAAATGGTAAAGTTGGACTATGGATGGTGGATAGAGGATAGTGGAAGAAGTATGGAGGATGGTGGATAGAGAATGGAGAATGGTGGATGGGGGATGGAGAAAAATGAAAAGTGAAAAATGAAATATGGCATTAATGTCTCCAGTTTCTTGAGCTGAGAAAGTGTACCCGAAACGGGAGTAATGTATCAATGGTAGAAACAGAACCAAGGATAAACGGGAGTAACAGGGGCGATGGAACTACGTGAGCGTAGCCGCGATACTTGGGTTGTTTTTATATAAAAAGAAATGTGATGAATTTGTTTCTTTACTAGTGGGCAATCGGTGTCAATGATATGTCCGCCCTGAGGCGGGCATAACTTTTTCACAAATTTCTCCGAAAATTATAATTTTTTTCTTCAAACTATTGATTTTATTAAAAACTATATAGTTCAACCTACTCAGAAAAAATTGTTTCACTCGAATCAGTTAACAGGAAAAAAAGTTATGGTTGTTTGAAAAAATAAATTAGAATGAAATAAAATTTCGCGTAATTTGATCGAAAGTCGTCATTCAACTGACTGTAGAAGCCAAACCTAACAGTACAGAAATTTCAATGATAATTCAAAACTTGTGCACAGGCTTACCAGATACGGAGCAGGTTGTTCGACATAAAATAATTCAATGGCTCGGCCACTATCGCGTTTTTAGTGATGACCGCCCTCGGGCGGTCTTACATGCTACAGGGTTAAGGTAAGAGAAGTTTGACAACTAAAAAAGACAACTATCGGCTGTCAAATACTAATCAAGAGAGTAATAATTAAAATAAATTTTTCTTTTTTAAAATGGAGTTGACTACAAATCACAAGTCTGAAATCACAAAGTACAAAAATTTCGGAAAATCTGTGAATAAATATCAAACGCATAAGTTTGCATACGCTCAGAACCGTACTCATAAGTTTTAACGAAAGTTTGATAAAGTCAACGAAAGATGCATTAAGCCTATTCTGGCTGTCAACGTGGATTTCTATACAGTCGTGGAAAGACTTAAGGTGCCTTAATGCTCTCTAAGTCAATTCTGGTTAGGGCTTTGGATGTGAAAATTATTTAATCGAAGTCGACGTTGTTAAGGGCCGGTTTCACAGTGGAAGCTTAAGCTTGACATTTGGATTAAGTGTTTCACAGTGATTAATTAAACTCAAACCTAGGTTTAATCCTGGGAAAAACATAAACGGTGGATAGCTTGGGCTTGAACTAAAGTTTATATCATTTTGACAGCTCTGCGAGAAGACTTACAGATTAGTAACATATTGGATTTACGGGGGAACATCCGACTAGAAAGTAGAAAAAATAGGTGAATTTCAGATATTTATTTTATTTATTTTCAAATAATTTCACAGAGATAAATTCTCTTCATGTATATTAAATATTTATTTATTTATAATTCAATAAGATTCATAAAAATATACACAATTAATACTTAAGAACTAATGACTGAGACCATCATCTTAAGCTATTTCATTTAATTTCCGTGTAACAAATTCAGAAAAACATCACTGAATGAAGCTCGTAATAATAATACTAAGTTATTGTAATACATTTTGGGTTCTATGTTTCTTTGAATTGATTGTTGAGTTATACCTGGTTGGAGCATGCCTGAGTCATAAACCGACTGCATACCACAAATTTCATGTTGGAGCAAATCCTTTACAGTTTCGTCAAAGGATGTTATTGTAGAGGTAGGTTGTGGATCATCCCTTGTAGCATACAATGCTCGTTTCTCTGTAGCATATTTTCTCATGATCACTTTTTCAATGTTTTCATATTTTCTCTTGAGAATTTAACCACTTCGAAAAATCTTCCTATCGATTCATTAGCAATTTTCTCCCATGTTCTATTTTTCTCGGTCCACTTCAATTTATCAGAAATCTCTACAATGTCTTTATATTGTTTAACTAAATCTAACAGAACACTGACTTTTTCACTGCTGAAATTAAACCTTCAAGGGACTTGTTTTTTCGCTTTAAATTTTTTTAGAACAATTAATATGAAAGAAAAGGCAGACAATGTAAAAAAAGCTCAACTTCAGCTTAATTAGTTCACAATGATTGCGAACTTCCGTTTAGTTAATTTAGTTACAATAAACGTTCAAAATGGCCACGTTTTGCAAGTGTTCTCTTGGCATTCATGCTCCTCAACTCCTGTTTTACTTCTGTTGCAGCTTCGTCGGTCCTGGTATTTAAATCTTCCCAGGTTACTACTGCCGATTCGTAGACAAGGTCCTTCAATTTTTCTCATACAGAGAAATCCATAATAGTCCATTCGTCCATTTCAAACGATCTATCGATTGCTAAAATCGGAATTTAACCAATCTGTGATTTGTCAGCTGTAATGAGCTTATGGATCATCGATAAAATATGAAAGCCAAAATGAAGGTAATTGGACAGATAAAATTGTCACGTATGATCCCTTACCTTTCCAACGTAGAAATACAACAAACGCTTGTGGCCGAAAAATTTTCGGACATTCTACAACATAGTATATGCTAGTATATAGTAGAAGCCCTCAGGAGTTAAATTATCGATTGAATCGACAGACTTTAAAGAAACAAGTATAACTTCATTACTTAAGCAGTTCTCATTTATGTAACTCATTTAACTTTAACTTACATTCGTCAAATATGTACTATGTTTTGAACATATAGAACAATCCTTGACAATGCATCTTTATGGGTACTTTAGATAAATGCATGAAGCACCCCGATAATTCGATGATGAACAGCTCCTTCGGTTCAACATAGTTTTAAGCTGGCTTCTTCACTGAAGGCTTATCAACTGTCATGCCTTCAATGGTAGTAGCTATAGCAAAGATCAATCCTATTCGGAATTTTTGTAATGTGGTTTCACACTCCTCTAACGCCTAAAACAACACTTAAAAAGGGATTAGCTTCAATGGTAGCTTTACTCTGAAAAAATCCATTCGCGAATATTATACTTTAATATAATTTATCAACGGTTTTGTATCAAATTACTGACCTGTTTTTTGTCAGGATTAAAATAGGTATTTAGTTTGCTATTTCTCTAGATATTACCCACATCAAACACTCCAACTACGTTTTACAGCTGCTTATTGTTTGGGACTTACTAAGCTTGTCAGGTTTTTCACGAATAAGTTGAAGACCTGAGTAATCTTATTGGCACATAAATTATTTTAGTGAAGATTGGCCCAACATTAACACCAGCTCATATTCCATCCATAATATTATACTGTTCTTCATCAAACAATGTGTATACATTCTGATATCTTCAAAATCTAGACTTCATTCATCGAGATTTGTAGTCAGTCGTTTTGGGTACCTATTATAGAAGTAATGACAACGATTAACATAGAATGACACGTGAACCTGTTTATTTAAACAAAAAAAATAGTTTGCCTAAGGCCTCATGTAAAATGTGTGTATGGCTAATGATTTGTTAGAATAATCTCACGTGGAATTTGGTGATACATACAGAACAAACGGTCGATGACATTGACACGTAATGCATTTCGCCGAAACACTTGGAAAAGCCATCGAACTTTTTGACGAGCAAGATTTTCACACAAATGGGTCACCTGTTGATCGTTCACCTTTCATTGGATGCATTAATAATAATAACAATTATGTGGTCAGAGGATTTCGCATTTGTTTGTCCACCACTTGACTGAAAGTTTGAAAGATGGGTTTTGTCTTTAGCAATTTATGAACGCCTACTTAGTATAGAATATCTTAAATTCAATGATCAGCATTATTACGCACCTTAAACACGGAAGTAAAATTAATTAGAATCAAGTGTACAAAGAAATATTTCTCTGGAATATGTGGACATTGCAAAGAAAGTTGTTTATCATTACAACGTTGATGTACGATGTGTTCATACATAAAATATATTCATGCGAAATATTCCTACGTATACATATCTACACTTCAGATATGTACTTCAATTAATTAGAACTCCTTTGTCTCCAGGTTTTACCATATAAAAGATAAGACCTTAATACATTAATACATTAAGGTCAATTCATACAGTTAAGTAAGCCTATGATTCAAAGAAATATGCTAAATCACATCTCACTACTTTAGATTAGAACAGAACATATTAGTGACATGCAAATTATCGATAATTCCGAATATTTTTTTTTATACTACACCCTTGGGCGTGAGAGGGGAGGTTTTAAGGTTTTGTTCAAGTTTTCAGAAATTCAGAAATTCTTTTAGGTTTTTTTTCTTACTTCTATTGAATCATCCATTGAAAAACAAATACGTAAACAAATGAAAATAAAATAAGAAATCTGCCAACAGAATTAACGCAGCTTTATTATTTTTTGATTTTTTAAAAAGATTTTATTTATTTACTATTTGGTTTTCGTGGTAAGCTATCATTGAAGCTATCAAGATCAAATGTTAGTTGTTTTTCCGGTGTCAGTGGAGTGAAACTCCAACATGAAATCCCTGACTGTTGACTAATCGCTTTCCGTGAGGACATGACAATAGAAAAAACTTCACTGGAGAGGCCAGTTTTTTTAAGATTGTGTTGGACTAGGCCCGAAAGGCATTGAAAGGCATAGACTCTTCAGAGGGTATATTCTAGCCTACTGTCAGAAACACCCTGACAGCTGGTGGAAATGCTGATTAAAATTCTGTAAAGTGATATCGAGATCCAACTTTCACGAATTTTACACTAGACAAATAGGCGCCATCTAGACCTACCCACTGAAGGTGGGTGGCATTGAGAAGCTTTACCTAATGTTTCACCAGTTGGTGGACATGAAGATGGCAGCACTAGTCAACAAAAGTAACGAAATGTGTTTGCGCACATTTTGAACGGTACTCTCCAAAATTTCAGCCATTTTGGACCGGTTGTTGTTTGGCAATTCTTTGAGTGAGTTGATGAGAGAGTTTTTATGAAAATGGATAAACTCGTGTATCGAGCTGATATTAAGTATTTGTTTTTAAAAGGCAATACGACTCCTAAATCAAAGACTCGTTAAGCGCTGTGTACGTCGACTCTGACAGGCCTGTGCGCAGGATTGAATGAAGGGGGGGGGGGTTTATCAAGCTCCCACCATACTAAATATGATGAGCTAAAAAAAGGGTCCTCACTTCCCAATAAAAATAGGCCAAAGGGGCGGGGGAGGGGGGGTTGTTGAACCCCCAAAACAGTGGATTACGAAGGGGAATCGGATAATAAAAAGTTGTTTCTGCTGGGAAAGTGATGACTACTGTTTTTAGGAATTGACATGGTGATTACTTGACTAGCTGAAGGCGTAAATTGAGGAAAATCGGCCACATTTGTGGTAAAAAAAATTGTTTCACTAAGCCAATGCGCCGCTGAAGTGGTCAGCCACACACTCGTCCGTGATTATTACTCCGATTTTAACTCAGGTACTCATTCACAGCTGAGTGAACTGGTAGTCCTCCACCCAATCCCACTCTCGAAAATTAACTGTCGTCAAGCAGATTCGAACCTAGCTAGTACCAGGTGCACCAAAGGCAAGTGTTCTAGCTACTATTAAGCCACCCATACTACTAATGTTACTATAATTCTTACTAATATATTAAAATTTTCAAATCTTCCCTCCTGAAAAATTGTCCTTTGCAGGCAACGCTATACAAAATTTACACACAAAACAAAACTTTTAATAACTGCATTGTTATGAGATGAAATCGTCTTGTTTTTATATTGCCAGTCCAGTACTGAAACATACCGATACCGGTGAACACCTCTAACCCACTAACCCTCCTTATTGACGTGCATTATTAGTTATGATAAACGACCTTCCTTGACTGATTATTTATCGATGGCCACACACTCTGGCATGCTGCTGCTACTTTAATTAATTCCTGCCTCTGCGTACTCCAGAGCTAATTGAATTGAAATTCTGCGGAGGATTTTATGTAGACTGAAAAATTGCAGGAACGTGAAGCAAATGCACTTACAAGATACATGCAATCGGCAATCACAATCAGAATATTAATTACAAGCGATTTATTAAAAACTTAGAATGCAGACATGGGTGCTAATAAAAGTTCCGGAAGCAGTGTGCATCACTAATCAATCAAATCGAACGAAAGAACCCTGCAAGGCGCAAGAACACGCGTGAACATGAAACGTTCCAATGAACCATTTTAGTATGCAGAGGTACGACCAAGGTGAAGACTCAACGACGTCGGATTACAAAAATTAATTTGGCATGTTATAAGGTAAATGAAGACACTTTCACCTGTACTGTGCGCGTGCAGCAGGGCTCGTAAGGTAGTCAGGTACTCGTAGGCACTTAGGTGGCAGCATTGACTAAAGACAGGTACTTACTTAGGTAACGAAAGTTATTTAAGATATTAGATTCGATGCTGTCGTTGATTTCGGCTATTTCCTATCTGCTGTAGCTATGGATATACTGCCCTCCTAAACACGCTTTTAATTAACTACTAAAAAATATCGAAAAGGAATATTGTTAATGTGATACGCAATTGAAAATCGTTCAAAGTTTATCAAACAGAGCAAAGATAAATTGTGGCACAAAATAATAAAAATGCAGGTGTTTACTATACTCGCTCATCTTTCATTCAAACTTACATAATTATATTATTGTTTGTATGTAGTATTTTAAATTTTTGTATAATAGGATTATATCTCCTTAATTTTTGTTTACAGCCTTGTTTAAATACGAAACGCGTGCTCGATTAATTGGAATGTAAATAATACCGGGAACAATTATTTTATTATTTATTAGGCTCATTTGTGAACAGTAAAATAAATGTATTTATTTAATTTAATTACATATGAATATATAGATACATTGTATGTATATGAAAACAGCAGTGAAATGTGTTATAGTGTAACTTTGATATTACAGGATATCAAAAATATGTCAACAGTCTGGACGCTTTTTTTGGTGGATGTCCGTAATGCGTTAAAGGCAGAAATGCAGTGTAGGATACTATGCGAATGGCAGCCTAAACATTAACCAGGAGGCTATTAGAAACGATATTTTTATACATACTCTATATCAAATCTGAGAGTATTATAAGTTTAGTACAGCCCAAAAGAATGTAGCACATAATGTCGAGCCTCGGTCGAATAAAAGTTATACATTATTTTGTTGTTTTTTGTGGCAAAAACGCAAAATTCACTTGGTATCCGACCATTTATTTCTCCGTACGCACGATAACTCCAGAACGTCTTGACCTAGTATCTTGAAATTAAGAATCTGGATGAATTGTAATGTTAATGTCCGTTCTACTCCTTCGCGTAGAACGTACTCCTTCGCGTAGCTGCCATACAAAAAGTCCTTAAAGCCAGTGCTCAAGAATCATTTGTATCAATATAGCGATAGCCCAAATTGCAGCATGTGCTACTGAAGACATCGCTTCCAATCGATCCAAAGGCCGCGTCCTCCAGCTGCTAATTTTTATACATGAAGAAATTGTTTGATTTCGTTAAAGAGCAACCCGACTTCTTTTGCGATCTTGCAAGGATGTTTATATTGTAAGCGTATGCTACTAGTTGGGTGAACTTAAATTGTAGTCTCCCATTGGTGTCGACTGGGGTTTTTCCAAGTTGAAAAGCATAGGCTAAATCATTTCACTGCTTTAAACCACATTCCGCTCAATAGCTGGTTTTAGAATCGATTTGTTTCCGTTATTGTTAGTCTCGTTAGTTGGACTAATTTGGTTGGAATTCCAAAATCAAGTCTGGTTTGGTACTGTCCTATGCTTGTTAAAAATCAATGAAGATTTGGTGCACATCTTCCCAGCATTTCAAGCTCCTGTTTCACTTAGAATATCTGATCTGTTGTAGATCGCTCGGTTCTGTACTTTACAGGATCATTTCTGTAGTATGTCTTAATTATCTTTCAAATTAAATTTAACGATTTTTGTACCAATTATTTCGTTAGGGCTTAAGACGACATTCAATTATTTTTGTAAGAACTTTGCAGGACGTACACAACAATAATATTCCACTGTAATTCTCACAGCAGAGTGTGCCTGCTATCTTGTAAATTGGACACAGTGTTACCATTTTAGCAGAAATTCTGCTGAATCTAGCAGAGAAAAATATTTTTTAGCATAGAAAATTTTCGTCAAAAATTTAGCAGAACTTTTAGCAGAATTGAAAGAAAAACCATTATGACGATTCTGCTAAAGTCTAGTCGTTTTTATTAAGAATTTTTTGGCTGTTTTTCGCCGCCAGAGGAGTTTTTGGTTCGAAATACCAACGCGAAAGCCCGAATGGGATCGATCGCTGTCGTGATTACTGACTACTACCAAAGAGGACTCTCGAGAGTTGAAAAACCTTCATTGAAGATGCCAGTCTAAAACGGCGTTGGACTAGGTTCGAAGGAGCTGTTTCGTCATCAGATGGGATGGAGTCAGCATCCTACTCGGGCAGAAACTCCTCTGACGCCAAAAAACAACCATCAAAAACTACATATTAAAATTTTTTTTGTTATGAAATAGAGGATATAATATCTTTTTTCAAGTCTTAGATAAATAAATAAAAATTGAGGAAAAATTGCAGTGATGTAAGAAGTTCTCCATATTTATTTTAAATATTTTTATTGACCACGTACTTAAGGCTGATTTACATGACGACTGCAAATAATTTTTATTAAAATTGTGAGGGAGCTAGCTTATCGACTTTTCAATAAAGTAGAAAGCAACCACTGCAAAAAATGACAATCACACAAATATCGTAAATATTTTTGCTGGATATAATATCTGTTCGTTTCACTCCTGATCAGTTCCTCATAAGAAATTTTCCTTCTCCTTCACAATCTTAGTGAAAATTGTTTGCAGTTACCATGTAAATCGGCCTTTAAGGGCGGTTTATATGGTGATTTCGAACAATTTTCACTGAGATTGTGAGTGAGAAGGAAAATCTCTAATGAGAAAGAACAGATATTATATTCAAAAAAATATTGACGATATATGTGTGAATGTCATTTTTTGTGGTTGCTTTATACTCCATTGAAAATTCGATAAGCTAGCTCCCTCACAATTTTAGTAAAAACTATTTGCAGTTGTCATGTAAACCAGCCTTTAAACATATCAAAGTATAGTTCATAAAGTAATTTAAAAATAGGGAAAATTTCTTATGCCGCAAGTACACACTCGCCTTCACTCGCATTGTCCGTTGCGAACGTCTAGGCGCATGTGTAAAGGATACGCACGAGTGCTACAAGCGAGACCCATAGTGCTGTAATCAAATCCCTTTGAAACGCGTCCAAACAGTGCCAGAGAGACAAATGTACGAGCGCTACCTCGCATCGGTCAATGCGAGTGAAGGCGAGTGTGTACATGCGGCATTTCACACGCCCTCGCGCTAACTCGCATCGGTCAATGCGAGTGAAGGCGAGTGTGTACTTGCGGCATTACATTACTTCTTTGCTTGTGCGTCATACACCATTTTTACAGTTGTAATTTATCAACGACTTTATGAAAATTAATTACTTAATACAAGCATTTTGCTAAATTACCTAAAGTTGGCGGAATTTTTAGCAGAATAATTTTTGTAGATTATTGTTAGCAGTTTTTTTTTAGCAGAAATTGGATAAACAATATTCTGCCAAGTCTGCTAAATTTAGCAGAATCCTAATTTTTTTTCTGGTAACACTGATTGGACATATGATGCTTTTTCGTCGGGCATATTTTCCTCTCTCTAAATTTGTCTTGTGTAGTATTTCTGTGACAAAATTTTCACCGTTTTCCAGAAGTCCAACAGGTTTTTCTTCAATTCCCGGCGCATTGTTTAGTTTTTGGTCATATAGGGCTGTTTTGATTTCGTCTAATGTAGATGGTGTCGATGGTAGTTTTTCTTCGTCTGATGGAAACCACATTTGAAATGTTGAGTTTTCGTCTGTCGTGATAGGTGCTAAGAATATTGGACAATAATGCTTTAAGCTATGACTTTGAAATTGTACATACGTTTGTTTTTAAATAGTTGCACTTAAAGGTTAAAGGTATTACATGCGTACTCATTTTCCTTTTTATTCCCATTATGCAATATAAGTCGGAGCTCAGTATTTCGCCTGGAGTATCATTTATCATAAGAACCGATCGTTACTGCAGTATGTTTTTGTTTTCAATTGGCTTCACCAATCCATTGCAAATTTGAACTTCCTATAGAATAAAGCCCGTTCCAACGATCGTCAGTTAAATTTTAACTAGAACTTTAACTGCAACTTTTGTATGAAAATGGGTCAGTTAAAGTTCCAGTTAGAACGTAACTGACGATCGTAGCAACGGGCCTAAGTCTTTTTCTATTCATAAAAACTGAAATTTTTCGTTCAAGCCACTCCCCTTTCTCCCTACCTCATACTCTCGCCTCGCAAAATGTTTGGCTTCGACTGAGTTCTTTATCAGTCTTAGGCCTTACGATCGTCAGTTACGTTTTAACTGCAATATTAATTGACAGATTTTTATACAAAACTTCTAGTTAAAGTTCCGGTTAGAATTCAACTGACGAGCAAGTGTTAATTCAAAAATTAAATCCCGGCGAGAATCATAAGACACTGTACAAATTCTTAAACTGAAAAGTTGAAATTTGGCTTAATTGTTGAAATCGAAACTACATATGTATATGCTTTGTTAGGAAAATGTGAACAATGAAATTATGTATAAAATAGAAAGAAATTAAATTAGGCATGTGTTAATTACTTTGTAGTTCTGCAAGTGACTAAAAAATATCAATATCTTTGCAATAACTGCAATACAAAAACCTGAAAAAAATGTATGTAAATTCAGTGGAACTGACTGCAAACAGCACTAACAAGTACTTGTAATAATCATAAATTTAAATGGAATTCTTTGATACCTGTACAAGGGTAGTACCAGCCTTTGCTGGTTTCATATGTACTGGAGCACAAGTAGAGATCAAACAGTACCTTTTGGTCTCAGTTAAAAGCATAAATATTTATACGAAACCTTCATATGTGCATAGTGTATTTATAAACGTACTTTTATATTGTTTAATAATATGCTTGGATGGAGATAGTATGTGCAATTTTCGACTGAATTTATTAAATTAAAACAGTGATTGCAACTGCAGGAGGTGAATGTCCGTTTCTAGATTGGTATTTTCTAGAGTCTGTAAATTATTCTTGTACTCGTTTAAATAGAATCAATGTTTCATTGAAGCTTACTCCGCTCTCAAAACTTTTTATTGCATATAATGAAGTGTCGAACGAAAAAACGTTAAAAAATTAAATCGATCTGCGGTAGTGTAGGACTGGAGTACACTCGTTAGTGAATTGAAATGTAGTCAAACTTTTTTTTTACGAAAATGTCGTCTTGTTGCATTAATTTATAGTAGGTAATATTACTGCTAACCTGTTTGTGAAGACTCTTGTTGCTTCCTTCAGAAATCCCGTGTGTTCTGGCCGAATACAAATTTCCGATCGACGGAAATCAATGTTTTAGCAGAAGTAACCGAGCAAATCTATAGCAACATTGGTAATAGAAAAATAGGACGTGGGGAACGGTCACTTGAAAGAACATTAAAAAAAAATTTATGAACAATTAACGTAGTCAAGATAGGATGCAGCCAATTGTATAATACTCTAAATGAAACTCTGAACTTTGATGTATGTTGTAGTTGAGGATATAAGAAAGAAATCAAAGTGCATAGAGAATATATTGCTTATTTAGTATATGTTCTCCTTAGATAAATAGATTGGAAATAGGGTTTAGTGTGGTTTACCTCTGTGACGTCCCCGGATTGACTTTGATTCCTCTTCAATCCCTGCGCTTTCAATGAAGCTTAGTATTTTGCGAAGAGGAATGGTCAAGAATTCCGATGGTTCCATGAAACCCTGATCGAAGGGACGAAGTCTTTTGTGAGCTAAACCCCCACATTCACAGTGGATATGCTCTGGTGTTTCATCTTCGTCAGAGAGACCAATCCTATTGAGATGCTCACTCATGTGACAATGCCCAGTCATAGTTCCCACTAGGGTTCGTGTCTGACATCTGCTTTGTTTTAGATAATCAGTTCTTTTTTCCGAATGCTTTGGCATAAAAAGCTTTGAGTGCCTGTTGCCCGGTGCCAAGTCCCAGTGAATTGCACTCCAAGATTTCTGTCACATTCGGATGTTCATTCTGGCTGTGCTTAATGGTATCCCACAAAATGGGTGTGGTCCCCTGAAGTCAGCTTCTGAACGTTTCCCACCCATTATGTCAGCCATTTCGTTACCTTGTATCCCGGAATCCAAATGAGATCAATTCTGTTCTTATTTCCGAGTTCAATTAAGAATTGGAGGCAATTCCAAACAAGTTTGGAGTGGATTTGATCAGACTGAAGTACCATTATTGCAGCCTTGCTGTCCGAAAGAATGTATATTTGTTGGTTTTTGTAGCCCCGTCTGATATTTTCTCTAATGCATAGTTCAATAGCATGTCTCCACCTGAAAAACAGTGGATGTTGTGTGCATGGTGTTTTCTCTTTTGTAATCACTATTTATTGCATGTTGTTAATGGTTGGGAGCCTCCCGAAGAAGCAAAATTTTAGATCAGCAAAAGTGCGTTATCGTGTTTTGTTATTACTCAAAAGATTTAACCAAGTTCCTTTTAAGAACCTAGAGCGGGGTTTTGAGTTTTGACGAATGAAAACACGTATCTTCAAGGACCTTAGTGTAGTTTATACTTCAAGGAGTACCTTAAGTAATTTATTTAAAGGATGGATTGTTTATCTGAGAAGGATTGTTTATATGGCCGGTGAAATAAATTATTAATTCCTGACTTCATTGCTATTACTCCTAAGCCATAGTTGTCATAGTTAATTGCTCTAGAATAGTGCTGATTCCCCTTTTCCCCTTTCAATAAAATTTGGACTGAAAATCACCACGAAAAGGGGAAGTGCCCACGAGTTGGCATCACTATTGGAGATAATGCTCCACATAATCCCGCAGTCAAATCAATAGCGGCAAAGAGTGCGTTGTGTCTATGCGAGGCAGGCTACTGAAAGAAAAACAGTGTGGGCCACTCTCGACATCGGCATTCCGGATCGCACCGACGCAACAGCCCAAGTCAGGCCTAGGACTTAAAGTAATGCTAGAATTACTCCATTACGAGACCAACGAAACACTAGGAGGTGAAGTGCTCAGCTACACGCCCGTCCGTGATTATTATCCCCATTTTAATTCAGGTACCTACTCATTTACAGCTGAGTGAACTGGTAGTCCTCCACCCAATCCCATTCTCGAAAATTAATTGTCGCCAAGCAGATTCGAGCCTGGTACCAGATGCACCGAAGGGAAGTGATCGAGCTGCTTGGAACTGAAGTTCACCAAAAGGAGTGAGTTACTTCACTCACTCACTTCAATGAGGTGTTCTTTCGGAACAGTTCACTCCGGAACGACTCATTTCTAGATATTACTCCATTTTATATAATGGCATAAAAAACAACCAAATTGCTATCATAATGTTGGCAGATATTTTATCGTGTTACGGTCCCTAACTATTGCTACCATAGTGAGCAATTTTACACCACTAGTTAATGAGTTCACACTCCTTTACATTCATAATGGAGCTATCACTATTCAAATGAATTACATGAGAAGAACTTACGAGCGCATTCACTGCAAATACCGTATACAAATTTGAAAATGCAACCATTAAATGATATCATTTTGTAAGACACCACAATTCGCAAGTTCACAGAGAAGTACAGCAACAATGTGAACTAACTCATTGCAATTGGCATATATTTTCTTTAGTATCGCTCGCTGTGTGTGCACGTCTGCTATGCACATTCAAATAGACTTCTGTAAATTTTCAAATTGAATTTCCAGAATGAATACCAATGATCCGACTACTAGCCATCCTCAGAATCCTGTATCCCGGAGATAGTCGTTATTTTCATTTATTCATACACAACCGAGATCTAAGCTCCTGGATGAGTCCTCATGTTATAATGCCTTTATCCTACATATTCGAGCAAGGAGTCACATCTACGAGACTCTGTACTCAAATACGAGTACGTACATACCTAGATGCCCGGCCATTCTCCATTCTTGTGAATATGTTCGAATTCAGGTTTGCCAATGGTCCATTGATTCATATACTGGTAAATTCGAATCCACAAGTACGTACTTAAGTTGGGATATCTACACATACAATTGAATCAAGAGGTTGTTCTGTTGTCGGTTGGTCCTTGGCAATGGGTTCATTTATATGGAGATACTTGCGAGGTTTCCCGACACTCGAGAAGCGGGAGCTTATCTAAAGGCTCTGAAGGCCGTTTCAGAGTGGCTCCTTGGCACTGAAGAAACTTCTTTAGATTTCTGTAGCATATGCCTCTCTTTAGTGGTACTATACCCGAAATAGTGTTATTACGTGATTATTAAAGTCTGTTTGCACCATTTCATAATTGGAGCCATGCCAGGCTGAATTTTCACCATCATACTACAGTTGAATGTGTGATCATTGTTCACGATCCTACTCATGATATTATGTAGTAGATAGGTAGGAGTACAGAGTACTCTGTCAAGGTAAATTGAGGTGTACGTGAATGATGGAATCATATAGAAAGGAAACGAACCGAACAAAGTTTTTCTTTGCATTTCAAATTGCACAGAAAGGAGCTCTGTGCGCTTCGATATGAAAAGATGTGTATAATGGGATCTGAGCGTCGAACAGGGTCATTCAGTGTTATACTTTTAAATTTTAATATCGTATCAAGGAGTGGAACAAAGGGTGGAGAAGATAAAATTTGCCGGAAAATCAACAGTTTGCATATTTTTTTTTAAGGATTTCGCCATCTGATATTTCCGTTCAATTTGTTTCACTTTAGTGTTATAAAATATTAAATTTTCAGATAAATTGGTTTGAAAAGATTTTTCAATAAAATAATCTTTCACAGAAGAAAAAAAATATATTGGCCCAAATAATTTTTATATTCAGGAGGTTATCTTTCACTGCCCTCCCGCGAACTAGTGATCTAAATGAACGAACTAGTTCGCGACGGATCGCGAACTGCAAGCGATCGGTTACTATAGTGAACGCAAGCCTTACTGATAGTACTGGCATTTCGACCGAACCGTGTCCGAAGTGACCGAATCTTCTTAATCGGTTACTTTATTGAACTGAGTTAATGAAATGACCGATTTATTCCATCACTAGCTGTAGAGTGTTAAAATAACGACATGATTACAACACAAGTTAGCAACATGAATCTGCATTAACTTCATGTAAAGTTATTGAGATTCCACCTATTGCGAATGAAGGCCCTAACTACAAGGTATCGCCTGGGCTAAGCAGTATTTCATTAAGTAGTAATGTTATTCCATTTAAACGGCGACTCTCTCCACGAATGTCAGCCATTTATTTAAATTTATTCTTTGTTTATGTTGTGCGTGAGTATTCAGCAGACAAATTTGGATCATTTGATCTTTTAATATAATTATGATTCTAGTCTGAATCGAAAGGAACAACAAGTGAATGAAATCATGAAAATTTGGCGGATTTGCTAAGCCGCACACCAGGAGACAGACTTGCTTGATACTGAATTTGCCATTCAGCATGTGGTAGCTTAGCATGTTCCAGACATTTTGTCATGAACATGTGCGAGCAATGTGCCTTTTGGTAATGAATACTAATAGCAATAATGCGGCAACAATAAAAATTCTATAATATAAACAAAATATTAGGTCGCTGGAATTCACAATAACACCGAGCTCAAAACTTACATATATGTAAATACATAGTTGGTGCAGGTACGAGATTCAGGTTAGTAGGAAAGGAGAACGAAAATTTGGGTCATCGCATTTTCGATCTTACTTTACATATTTTTGTTATCGATATGAAATTTACAAAATTTTGAAAACACTTCATTTTCATGTTTTAAATTTTGGAAGAATTCTATGTAAAAATAAGAATTTGTAATTGTACTCTAGATGAATTCTTCCCAGCAAACATTTCTGCCAATAGTTTTGTTAAGTTTAGTTTATTTATATATATAAAATATATATATATATATAGTACTAACATCTTATATATTAGTACAAATAAAATCGAAATATAATATAATCCAATAAATTCAACAAAAATAGTACGAAGTAAGAACAATCAAAGCAAGAAAAAATAAAAGAAAAAAATGCTAAAAATCAAAAAATAACATTAAAGAAAAATTTCATTATATTAGAGAGAGAGAAAATGAAAAACAATTATAAAAAGAAATTGACAAACTGGATGATATAATAATAAAACAGAGTCGAAACAGCTATAATTAATTATTTAAAAAAGAATTCCATAATAGATTCTTGAAAGCACTAGAACTGCCTGTGCGCGGAACATTGAGAGGAAGATTATTCCACAGCCTAATCAACTGAACAAGGAAAGAGCCGTCTCCAACTGACCTCGAATATCGTGGTGCAAGAAGCCTTTGAAATTCATTTCGAATTTTAAGGTATTAAGCATTCTCTTAAATAAGATGGATCACCTGTAACAGTGATGTTATGAAACACCAAAAAGATTTTACGTTTCAAATAAACTGAGAGGGAGCAGCCCAGCAATTCATTCCTGTATGGAGAAATATGATCGTAGCGGCGTTTCAAGCGAAATACAAAACGTAAGCAAACGTTGGCTATATCTAATTTTCGTTGGCATTTTGAACCGAATTTGGAGAAAAAACACTATCATATATAAAGAAAAGAATTATGAGTGAACTTACCAGTTTTAACCTAATTTTCCATGGTAGGATACTGGCGAAAATCCAGAGCCTACTTAAACAACCATAAACCTTCCTCAATATGGTACATACATACATGGGTACAACAACTCATAGAGCTATTAAGAGTTATCCCCAGATTTTAGACAGCTTGGAGTAAAAAGGCAGTGATGATTCATTCAAGATAAATCTTGGAAGGCACTGCTCAAGAAGGTGGCAATCTTGGTAAAAGACAATGCATTGTAACTTCATCTCATTTAGTTTAAAATACATATTTGAATAATTTCCAAAAGTTTGGGCAACGTGAAACGATTCCTGATGAAATAGCAAACCTTACTGATGACAATTGACAACAGATCTCAAATTTTGAAATTTAAATATGGCCGCCATTAGCTATAAAAATCCTATCGTCCCTATTGGTAAACACTATACTTAAAAAATAATAATGTTCCACCCATACTCTTGGCACATTTCTTTATTTCATGAATACTTTAAAATGCTGTTAAAATCGAAATGATCCCAGAACCTTTCTAATGAAGTAAAAAATTCATATCAGAAGAAGAAATAATGTTATAGGTAAACATATCCATAAAACTTCCATAAACAAATTCTTAATTTCGGGTTTGCAGTTTCTGCTAATTTGAAATTTAAGATAACGAAAACGATGTGCGCGCAATGAATTGGTCGCAGTTAAGATTATATCGCACGAGAGTTGAATGAAACCTGCAAGTATGTAATTCAAAAGCTTATTTACCAGATTCAAGAATTCCCAGAATCTTCGGTAAATCTTGAATGCATCTTTCTTTAGCACGAAAGAACAAAATGCAGGCCCGAGAGAAAGACAAGCCAAATTATCACCTCTAAATTAAAGATTTAACCGAATGAGTCAGGAACAGGTTACACTTAACTTAGGCGCTATACAAGCACATTTCAATTCTCAAAATTTGGTTGAAGTATGCAGATTTAATTTTTCGAAGTTGACTTCCCGACTGTTAAATTGATGTAGCCCTATTTGTTTGCGGTGGGCCGCATTCAAACACATTTCGCACTTAAGTTTTTGATGCTGAAAACTTATAAAATCCCTCAGCTTCGAAAACTCATTAACACGTCGTCCTTCGTGATAACACAATCTGAAAAGTTTAGACCAAGTCCATCAAAGCTGTCGGCAGCAGCGCGTTTCAGTAATAACCTTTACTTATTGATCACGTTCTGTATTCGTAAACTAAAAATAAAAGTAAGCAACGCGGAAGGAAAAGTCATAAAATGTTTCATCTGATGCCGTGATGCTGGTTAAGAGCTTTCCAAAGCGTCGTTTTCGTTTCAAGAATTTAAGTGACAAGGATGTGGGAACAGCGCGAAAAATACTTCTAAACTAAATTTAAAAATAGACGTCTAAGCAAGTGCAAAACCAATTTCAACAGAGACTAGGCAAGGCACTCGTCTTTCATGCTAAAGGAAACTATATACGAGTACGAAACACTTTCCAGGGAGGTTCACAATATGTTCTCAGTTTTCAATTACACACATCATAGTAGACACTATATAAATTTATTATATTACAATAATATTAAATTTCAGTGTAGTTTCCAAAGCGATAGTTGCTTCTTGGTGACATTAAGGGGTCATTCCATCAATAGTCCCAAAAAAGGTCAATTTTGTGACCTTACCATCGCCGATTCTTTTGAAAATTCCTTTACTTGAAGAATTAGTGAAAAAAAATAGGTTTTAAATTTTTTTTTTCCTATCTCAATTTTTTTTGTTGGCTTTAGTATCTATTTTAAAAAATTTGGCTGGTGTCCAAGTCTTCTTTGAAAGCTCATATCTCTGTTAATTTTTATCATAGAATAATAAAATAAGACTTATTTTAAGGGGTTACATCTAGTTGGCGACCGAAAAAAGGCGTATTTTTGTGAATTTTTTTTGGGAAAATTATTGCAGGTTTCGAACTGTTTTTTTTTTCATAGTGAAGAGTATATCTTTGACTATGTTTCATAATTTTTTTATTGGAAAAAACTCACAAATGTAGCAGATATAATATATTTCCCGGACCACTGTTAAAAAAAAGCCTTCCACGGTGACCACTGTACTTCCACACCAATGATCTGAAATTAAAAAACCAACTAAATAGAGTTTTTTTTATCATATTATCTAGTTCTTAAATGAAGGATTTTTAAACGAAGGATGAAGTGAATTTTTCACCGAAAATTTGACTTTCACTTTCGATCGCCGACCATTTTTTCAAAAACGAATATTTTAAAAAAGTCCTTCTTCAGCGGTCCGGGAAATATATTATATCTGCTACATTTTAGTGCTGAGACATCGATGGGACCGAATGAAACAAAACTACTAAGCAGGCAAAGTTTCTGAAAATACATGTGATGAAATTCGTATGCTCCGTAATAAATTTTATTTGACTTGACGCTTGAAAATTTTCTTGCTTCTTGCATTTGTTTGGCTACGTAGATGATATCCTTTTCTTAAGTGTTGTGATAGATATGTGTAGAAAATCTATTGAATTTTCCTTATATTTGTACGGAGTCTTTTCAGTGCCATCCCTATCGTACATATGCACTTACATATATGTTATTTCACGACTTTTCGATGGCCATTGGCAGCAGGGGCGGATCTAGACTTTGCTTTTGGGGGCGGAATTATTTTGATTTGAATTTTTTGTTTGAAGTTCTGTGTGATTTTAGCAACGTATGTAGCACTTAGCAAAAAAAAGGTCATCTGGGACCTTATTACTGAATACGATACGACCAGAATCAATCGTAAATTCTAAATTTCAGTATGCCGAATTTAGGAATTTACGTTTGATTTTGATCGTATCGTATTCAGTAATAAAGCCCCAGATGACGGGATCATATTGTTTTCATCGCCAAAGTTGTGAACCTACCATCTCCGATTCTTTCGAAAAATTTTGTTCTTGAAGAACTAGTGAAAACAATAATGGAAAAACGAGTTTTTGTTTCTATTAATTTTTTAACTAACAAAAAAAACAACAATCTTTAAAATAAGCCCTACTTGATTATCCAAGGATAAAAATTACCAGAGATATAAATTTCCAAAAAGGACTCGGACACCATTTTTACTAAAACTTTAACATACTATATCCTACAAAAAACATACTGCAGTCACTATCAGCTGCAAGCCAATCCTATGATACTCTAGATAAATACTTAACTCAGATTTATATTGTAGTTGGGGATAATGTAGAATTACGTGTGTGCATGTTGTATGATTGCTACTCAAAGCGAAAAGATAATAATCAGTCTTTAATTTCATATCCTAAACTGGGTAAGTTATCAAAAAAAAAAATTTCATTTTGAAAGACTTTCACATGGAAGGTGTAGGAAGGACTCACTCGATTTCTTATAAATTTATCCTTTTCTTTGGAGCCATTCAAAAATTAATGTGTACAAAATTTCAAATTCGAGCTTGACGAGTTCAAAATTTATCGGAAAATATTGTTGAACACGTGTTTTAAGGATGTTTGTATGGAAGGTACCAGAAGTGCTAAAAGAATTTCGCTGACTAGTTCACTACTCGATCTTTGTTTTCACTCAAAACTAATTTGTACAAAATTCCAAATTCGTAACCAACGGATTACTTGAGTTATAGTGAGTTCCGTAAATTGAGTGTAGATATATTCACATGATTTTTGTATAACAGTTACACGAAGGACTAATATGATTATTTTCATAATCATACATTTAGCTCCAACTATTGAAGACCCAACTTACACAAAATTTCAAAGTCGTAGCTTTAAGCGTCCCGAAGTTATTGATTCTTGAACACGTTATTTAAGGACATTTTGTATGGCAGCTACCCGAACGAACTTAGCCTTACAAATTCAACCAAACATTCAGTTTCGAAATTTGAATGAATATTTGAATTTTTCTCGAAAATCTCGTGTATGGGGCTGCATGATGGCATGATGACATTTCTACGGAGACGGTTTTCATTCGCTGTCCCTTTCTTTGATAAAAACCTTTTCGGTTTTCATGGAGCAAACATTTGCTTCTTCTCTAATGTCTCACCTAAAATTCACCGATGTTTTATCGACATCGATGTCGTTAATTTCAAACATCGATGTTATAAAACATCGATGTTTTGAGGTCGATGTCGCAGCACTACTAAATTTTGTGAATTTTTTCCAATAAAAAAATTATGAAACATAGTCAAAGATATACCCTTCACTTTAAAAAAAAAACAGTTCGAAACCCGCAACCATTTTCCCAAAAAAAAAAAATCACAAAAACACTTCTTTTTTTCTGACGCCAACTAGATGTCCCCTTAAAGGGGAAGGTTGTCGCAAAATAAGAAAAATATCAATAATTTTTACCATTGATATTTTTTCTCTCCAAGGATAAAAAAATCGTTATCCTTGGAGAAAGAAAAATCAATGTTTATGTATGTTTTGTAGAACAGTAGGATAGATAGATAGACAAATATATTTCGTGATTATATACAACTTTTTTTTACAATTTCATAGCAGTGCAGGGTTTAGATTAAATTATCTTTACAGTTTCGTTCTAATTATTTATGCTGGTATGTTTGCAGAAACTCATTTTGAGATATTCAAGGATAAAGGATAAAATCCTTATTCCTGAAAAAAAATTTCAATGAAATTTTTATTCGTATTTTTTTAATATTTCCACAATTTTTAAACAATAAAATAAAAGCAAAGTAGCAAAAGTAAGCAGTACTTATTATACTTATACTTATTATTTTAGGATTAAAATGCCTTCTATGCAAAACCTTAGTCATACTATAACTACTAAAAAAAATTAGATAGAAATAAACAATTTATATTAAATTTTTTTTTCACTAATTCTTCGAGCACCTACATAAATTTGTAAAAGAATCGGCTATGGTAAGGTTACACTTTTGGTGATTCTTGATGGAATGACTCTTTTTCTTGAGTAAATTGAAAAGCATTGATGTTCTTCGATTTTTTTTACCCTGATCTCATTAAGATCCCAAAATGATTTTTTGATACACAAAACATAAAAAAATAAAGAAAATAAAAAGTTGTCTTTTTGAGATATTCAAGGATAAAGGACAAAATCGTTATCTTTGGAAAAAAAATTTAAGGATAAATTTAATTGGTATTTTTTTATTTTGTGACAACCTTCCGCTTTAGTATAAGTCATATTTTATTATATTATTTAGATAACAATACGCTAATCGCTGTATACAAATGCACGAATCGAATACTTCTTTTTCTCAAGATCCGTCTTCTTCAAATGGTACCGTGATATCCTCATTTTTTTGTTTCCGTGGTCCCAGTTATGGCAATAAAGGAACATAAAAAGGACACAGATAAGATATTAAAAAACACGACACAGTAATAAAACGTGCGACCATTGTATAAGAATGGCAGAATACGTTTCAAGTAAATGCTTATTTTATAGCCAAAGGTTTGCAAAATACTTCAAGAATATGAATAAAATAAGGAAAAAAATTAAAACTACTGTAATGTTGATAAGAACAAATATAACGTGCATCTTTTTTGTTATGCTCACTAGCCAGCTCAACTGCACCATAGATTTTATCAAAATTTACTAAATTTTGAACATAAATGTTTTGTTACACCGGCTCCTTTAGATTCACATAGCCGTACCTCCAAGCGGACCACACACAGTCGTAATCATATCTGCAATCAAATAGCTTCTTTCATATTAAATCAGGGACATAATATGAAAAATCAGAAAAAAGCCAATTTAACCGCAAAATATATCGCAGTGATAATATACTAGCGAGTATGCGAAATGACCAAGAATGAAATAAAATTACCACCGTATTTGACCTTTTGCTCCTGGAACAAATAAAGCCGCAAAGGAGCGAAACATAAAATAGGAAAAAAAGGCCAGCACAGGCACATTAGCCCCCGAGCAATTACATTTTAATATTTTAAATAAGGAGCAGTGGAAAAGGATGTTTATAGAAATAGGAAGTTCTAGCTCCAACCGCAATCGCTTCCATTATTCTGGTTTCGGAATGCTTACGGAAAAGGAAGCTAACCTCCAGGTACATCTCCATTCAGTGCTAAGCCTTTTGTCTTTTTCTTCATCTTTTTTGTAGTGGATTTTGGTTCCATTCTGGCACCTGAAATGCTTTCCATCTGCTTTTCTTATCCTTCCTTAGATCTTCACCCAGGAAAATCTCTGAAAAAGTTTTCTGTTTCCTCAAAACTCTTGTTCCGGATCCCATTCATTTTCGTGTCCGGGAATTTTGTTTTAATGAATCTTCAAAAAATATGCCGGTCGCAGTCGGACGCTATTTTATTTCAATGTATAATTGCTCTTGAGTAACAACTACCCGCAAAAATTCAACGTTTGAAAGTAGAACTTGTTCAGAATAATAAGTCCTTTTCAAATTATATACCCATATTTTTAAACTATTTCTTTATGCAGTTCGTTGTCGGTCACGTTGAAATTAGTCGTAGGAATGGATGATTTTTCTGGATATAGTACACCACTTTACCTTCTAACGGCCGATTGTATACCATAATTTGCAATTATTGCCCAAAAATTTTCACAGTGTATGAAACTTCATCAAAAGTATTTATTTTGAGTATATTTTAAATTTTTTTTAAATAGAATAAAAATGTGTGAAGAGTCTGGACGAAACCTTATTATTTTAAACTACGGGAAGCGGTTAAGATAAATATACCACAGAAGGTCTAATGTAATTGGCACCCTCAACAAATGATCTAAGTTTTTGATTCATAGTCCGATGCGTGGTGAAAATCGGTGATTCAAGACAAAGAGACTTTTGAGAAACTTTATTCCCTACGATAGGTCCTTGTAATACTTGCAACACTAACCAGTGGTTCTGTGTACAAACAGTAGACAAAATTGCCGAAAAATTTGACGTTCACTATTCGCGAAATCATTTGAAGGCTCGTACCACGACAACTGTTTGAGCTATTAAGTTGAATTTTGTGGGTGGTCGCCTAAATTGATTCCTTTAAATGAAGGGTGGCGGTGTAATGGGGGAGATGAAGAAACATTTTAGACAATAAAATTTTGTTCATAGATCTCAGCAACCGCTTATGCTAAGGGGCCCAGAATTTATATACAACTTGAGCTGGGTTAAGTGGTATGAAAGTGGCGATAAAAAAATGCGTCTGTAAGGCTCGAAACCTAGGATCAATTATTCTAACATCCAAAGCAGCTAATAACTCAAAAAAGAAACTTGTTGATGCTAGAATAATAGACCTGAAATGAATTCTGAGAGCCAGTGGCGTGCGTCGATGGGAATTTTAGATTATGATATCTCACGAGTCAATTACGCTAAAAAGATGAAATTAGATCTGTAACTTCGCTGGCTATAAATTCGATAAATATAAATAATTTTGAGGGCTGTGGAGCCAGGAAGCGAGAGAGATAAGAATTTTACTACAAATCGCATCTCACACCTCAACAACAGTTTAAGATAGAAGCTTGAAGTTTGAAGTGTTTGAATGTCCATTGGCGTACTGAGGGGGTACTGCAAAAAAAACTTTTTAGATTCCTGCTTGTCACGACTCGAATTTTTTCCAGTTCTGTTCTGCTCCGCTTGGCTGAGCTCTGTTCTGCTCTACTTGGCTTAACTCTGTTCTGCTCTGCTCTGCTTGCCTCAGCTCTGCTCTACTTGACTCTGTTCTGCTCTGCTCTGCCTGCTTGGCTCAGCTCTGCTCTACCTGTACCTGTACATGAACCAATCGGTCCCAAGCTTCAAAGAGGAACTTTAAGTCCACGATGCCTTATCCAGCTTGGGTACCGATTAGTGACGGTTTTCTGGTCAGAATAGTAATCAATGTTTTTAATTCAATGTTACATGTTTAGTTTCTTTGTTCAACTCCAATTCACTAATGTTTTAATTCAATGTTTGTGAAATATGTATCAGATCTCTTTTACTCCGCTTTTCTAGCATGTGAAAACGGAAATTTCAGCGACAAATTCAGAATCAGCTATTAACAACGATACTGAAATTAGTTTCAGTTTCAGAAAGCTCAGTTTGACAGTGCTCTAGTTTTAGATTCAGTAATATGTATTGCCAAAATTACAAGGTTCAGTAAGTCAAGGGTATTACAATGACGCATTCTAAAAGCTAATTGATATTCAGCTTCAGCTTTAAGTTCTATGGTTAATAAATCGGTAAATTCTAATTGTTAACAAGCAAGGTTTTTATTACATAATTTTTCCTTGGATTGAATTAAAACAATAAACAAGGAATTAATTTGAGTAAAATCTAAATTGTAGCTACAGATGCAAAGATATAAAATCTGATCACTGAAATTGTATAAAATTGTACGAACTAGTTTTAAAAATTGAAATAAATCTATCTATCTATTTATCTAATGACCCAGTATTCATTTCGCTGAAACCTACAAATAAAAAAAATATTTTGATCATTTTCTATAACTGTTTTTCATTATAGTAATATAATTTAAATAACATTTACCACAACATTTTAAAGACAAACTGTGTTAAATTAAACGTAAAGACCCAGTTCAAGTTGATTGCCCTCCAAGAAATCCGTGCCTTCAGGAAATTAAGATTCCGGGAAATTCTGTTGACATGATTCTACTAAAAATCATCTGAGATAAGAGAAATATTTATGAACAGCCAAGATCAGATAAAATGACCAAACCACTAAGAATAATAAATTATGTATTAAATTAAATCTAAATCTAAATCTTGAAGAATCAATTGTTTATCAGATTCTCACCAGGCCAAATTATGACACAGTGCCAGCAATAACTTCACTCTCTACCGAAACTAGAGAATGGTTAAGCAAACAGTTAACAGATGGTAGATTGCCGTCATTAGTTACTGCTGCTATGTTATGAAAAGTAATATTGATATTTGAGTTTTTTTTTATATAAAAACACTAGTGGCAAAAACGGTTAATAATCCGTCATCGATTATGTACGGTGTTATCCGGATTTTGTCAAGATCGAGAGGCTAATGGATAGTAAAACAGCAGGTATTTAACGCTTATGTTTAAAAATAAATTTCTTTCCATCAGTCAAAATCGCTATCTGAGGAATTTTTGAGACATCGACTCAGTGTTGTTTAAATAACATTATTTTTGTGAGTTTTATCAATTGTTCATATCTTAGGTAAGATAACTAACATGGAGAAAATATTTGGAGTCACGATAAAACGAACAATAAAATAATTTTAGGAAAAGGATTTGCTCTAGTATAACTAGGTGAAAGCATGGTAAAAATCTCGTTTAATTGAAGGACTCATGGGCACTTCTTCATATTCATTCAATTAATTGCAACAATTTTCATAAAAACTTTCAGTTAAAGTTCCAGTTAGAGTTTAACTGAACATCGTAATAATGGCCGTAACTAGTTAAATCATAATAAAGGTTTCGTCTTCGCTCTTTCCATTGTAGAAAAAGATCGCTCAACACCAGCAGTTGTTACTGTCAGCATAGCCTAGCCTGCCAAGAGGTAGTTAATAATATGTGGCACTGCACTTTTCCAATATGTCAAAATATGAAGACAGACTCTCCAACTACTTCACTTTATCACGAGAAGCATAGCCTGTGAAATCATATCAGAAGCAAAACGATTTAAGTACCGCCAATATCAAAGAAAGGATGAGTGGCTTAGTGGCTAGGGCACTTGCCTTCGGTGCACCCTGGTACCAGTTCCAATCCGCTTGGCGACAAGAAATTTTCAAAAATGGGATTGGGTGGCGGGCTACCAGTTCACTCAGCTGTAAATGAGTACCTTTATAAAAATCGGGGTAGTAATCACGGACGAGCGTGTGGTTTGGTTTGGAGTGTGTGTAGAATTATTACATGGTGCGAAAGGTTGTACACAGGGTGGGGTACTATCATAGAGCTATATGTATAATGGAGATGGCGTGCAGCGACTTTTTTGAAGCCGGAGGTTTTCTCGCAAAGGACCGGCGATATTCACTATGCTACTATCAGCATCTTACTCACATATATGTTAAACCCCGGTATTGAAAAGAAAAAAAGCCCAACCTTTAAATACTTGCATGAAACGCTCCATACAAAAACAGTCGCTTGAAATTCAAAATGCTTCACAGCGCTTTATACAGAATCGGAGTGTTGCCATCTCCGTTATATATAGCTCCATGGGTACTATCATCCATCCTCTGGTGCTTAGTAGTGGAGTAATAGTACAGGGCTACGCTGACGGCCCTGCCATACTTGAAAAAGGTAAATTTGAAGAAACGCTAACAGATCTGGTTCAGAATACCCTAAACCAAGTAGCAACCTGATGCACAAAAGCTGGATTGGCTATCAACACAAAAGAAGCACAATTGTTGCATTCACCAAAGGGCAGTGTAAGGACAATTTATCTAAGCCTACTCTTTTTGGAGAATCTATAGAGTATGCCAGTGCGGTAAAATTTCTTGGGAATCATCCTAGATGAAAGCTCACTTGGAATGCTCATTTGGACAAAGTTCTTGAAAGGGTCGGAGTCTCTCTAAATAACTGGGGACTGAGTCCAAAACTTAACTACTGGATGTATACCGTCGTTGCTAGAGGCCCATTATAATTTACTTAGAATAAAAAGCGACCTGGGCTTTTAACCACAAAACAACAAAGTTGCGCCCAGCCTGCTGGCAGTTTCTTTTCCGTCTTAGTTACCACGTTATAACTCTTTAGATGTGAACAAATACCTTTCAAATGCGAATTGTTTTTGAACTACTTTACCATATGTGCTATTTTTCAAATGGTATCAGTCGACAATCGCTCGTCGTATGGCAAAAAGATGATGTGCAATGTTTACTTTTTGGCTGCTTTTAATCTGGAAATCTGGTTAAAAGTCAAAACTGGCAAATTACCTAGGAAACTGACTGAAAACTTTTCAGCGTCACATCAACCGTTTCGCCGCAGATGGAAACGATGACCTCTAAAGTGTGGCGGGACACCTGAGTTGGTGACTAAAAACGGCGAAGATGGAAACGCACCTTAAGTGGAAATATTTAATAGAAAGAAAACCGACTCTGTGAATATCATCCCTTTTTGTTGCACCCGACACCTTTTTTTTACATATCTTAAAATGTTTATAAACTTATGTATTACACATTACCACTATAATTTATTAATTAATATTGTGCTACTTTCGGATTGAGAAATAATAATTACAAAACTTCATACTGCTTCTTAATATAAAGGGCGCCCTGAAAAATGCTGTTGAGCCATCATAATATCGATACATAGTCGACAAAAAAGAGGCTCAACGGTATCGACACGCTTTATTCATAATGTGCGTTACTCATCGAATTCGGCAAACAATGTTATCGCTAATACGACAACCTAATTTATTCCACAGCGCTCTCTCTTCCTTATTTCGCACACTTACGACCTGTTCCAGTTTCCATCAACAGTTACCTTCTGCCATTAATCAAAATTACATAATTCATGACCTGCGTAAGTACAGGAACACAACGATGCGGAGAATCTCAAACATCCCGAACAACTCGATCAAATTTAAGGTCAACCCTTTGCCTATGGGCATCAATTATTTCCTTTTTTAGTTCGATGGCCTCATTCTGGACCACTTCTTGACTAAGGGGATAACAAAAAAAAAACATTTGCAGAGCTCATGGCCCACTAGCAAGAGTATTTTCCGAAAGTGTTCACAGTACTACTGACCAGTAAAATAAGTAAGACGTTGAAAAAAATGACTGCTTTCTTGGTCAAGATTTCAAAGAATAATGCGAAGAAAAGGAAGCGAACGAACTTAATGGCCTTGTGGAGTTATTTTTTTCGGAATTGTTCTTCCTCTTACTGCTCTTTGATTTACTTTCGCAGGTGTGTTCCTTGACTTATGGTCAGCCAAGACCATCGAACACGTACGGCCTGGGTACAGTTATGTCTTTTCTTACATGTTACGTAAATTGCCGAAAGGAAAGATGCTCGTACATGTTGTTAACAAATGTATGACATGATCCAATGGAACCGAAACCAGATTTGGGAAGCGCGACCTTCTTCAAGGAAAAGCCCTGAGGTTAATACTCACAAATTAGCAGTGACATTTTTATGATTTAAATTCACACTGCATGTCATTAGAATTTTGGGATTGTAATTAATGCTTCGATTATGTAGAACTGTAGAATAGCAGTTAGTGTTTTGATTCAGTCAAGATACTGTGTGTAATATGAGTGATCCCAGTAACCCATAGAAACGTACTCCGCAGCATTAAACGCGTTCCGGACTCCATCCCAGACTTTACTACCACTATCAACCATTTTTCTTCCAGTATATCTCTATAGTGGATCTATAATAATAATCAATGGCGCAACAGCCCAAACTGGGCCTAGGACTTGAAGTAATGCTGAAGTTACTTCATTACTAGACCAACGGAGCACTAGGAGTTGAAGTGGTCGGCCACACGCTCGCCCGTGATTATTACCCCGGTTTTAACTCAGGTACTCATTTACAGCTGAGTAAACTGGTAGTCCTGCACCCAATCCCATTCTCAAAAATTACTTGTCGCCAAGCAGATTCGAACCTGGTGCACCTAAGTCAAGTGAATCTATACCAGTCTTACATTTTTAACTGTCTATCCTTTGCCGTTTTCGAGAAAAAGAAATCATTTCTATCGGTGCTGTTGAAAAATCATTTCTTTCACTGCTTGATAGACTTGTTCAATAATAATCTAATATTTCTTCTAAGCAAGTGAGAGAAGAAGCCATTGCTTACGATCTCGTTTAAGATTAGGTAAGATGGATGGTAAAATTTCGTATGATACAATAGACAGGCCATGTGGAGCGATCGGACTAAGGAAGAATTCCCAAACACGCACTTAAAGGAATAGCTCATGGCAAACGAACGGTGGAAAAACTGCGGAAAAGATACGAGAATTTAGTTGACGCAGATTGTAGATCGCTTCTTAGATGCCAAATTGGAGGACGCGGGCGCTGAACCGAGATGACCTGACCTGATTTGGGCTGTCGCACCATTGATGATGATGAAGGTATGTGGTCGCTAAGTGACGAAACAGATAGACCGCCAATAGTTCCGTTTTGCTCACACATGTACCGGAAGAAGTTACCGTGTGCTCGAAACCACATCTTAGGTAAATCACACCGCCAGTCTGACAAACTACAGCAGCTTGTCTTGCTTAATGTTTGAAAATTCACTCAAGTCCATGTCGAAGCGTGTATCTAAAGGTCAACATACACTGTCATTCTTGCATGTCATTCTTGCATGAATGTTTGAATTTTTCTCGAAAATCTCTCGTGTATGGGGCTGCATGATGGCATGAACTCTAGCATTACTTCAAATATTCATGCAAGAATGACATGCAAGAATGATAGTGTATGTTGCCCTTAGAGTACGTTTGCGCCTCTAAGCCCAACTAGGTGATTTGCAACGCATGTGGAAAAAGCTTTCCTAGGCTCACTTAAACTACGGCACGGACCTGCTACGTCTGCAACACCTAGTTTTCTGGCGTTGCGGCCGATCAGAAAATGGCCGTCAAAACAGAGTACCTATTGAGTATTCTTACCCTCCGAGTAGGACAAATATTGTCCTGCTCGCACTCAGGGTCGGCGACACCTACCTGTCCACGAGACACGATGTGAGGGCTGACTACCTCTAGTTAGCCTTCGATATGGCTGTCATGTTGATAGCTTATTTTATGTTCTCACTGGAAGAGCTAGCGCTTGATTCAGCGCTGAACCTCTCCATGCGCGAGTTCTCCTTGCGACTTCATCCGTAGCCTGCCAAGAAACCCAACAAATTGTTATGTTTAAATGAGTGCATAACCTATACTTATCTTATCCATGCATAGTCGGGATTTGAACAAGTGTGAGTCGAGCGCCTTAATCGCCGCCTGAATGAAAACGGCAGGTAGTTGGCTTCAAATTACAGATGGGCAAAGCAGTTCCTTTTAGTGAGAGAGTTTCCTCCGACTTAGTTACTTGAAGGAACTATATAGTTCATTGAACTAGTTCCAGTGAACTGTTCCTTCCCCCGTAATTATGATGACCTAAAAAAAAACGCAGCAGTGTCACGTGGCGAATGGAACTGCAGTTCACCAAAAGGAGTGAGCTAGTTCACTCACTCACTTCAATGAAGTGTTCTTTTGGAATAGTTAATTCCGGAACGACCCATCTCTACTTCAGATACACTTCTATTACTGCTTCATAGATCTGTTGAAAAATCAATTCTATCACTGCTTCTCAGAATGGTTGAAAAACACTTCTTCTCGGGAATTGAAAAAAGAAGCCGTTGATTCCACTCCCGTTTTGGGTTAAAAAGAAACAATTGAGACAGTAAGGAGTAAGGCCCTCTTTTGCCTTTAGACGTTCTTCATTCACCTTTTTTTTTACTTTGAAGAAAATTAAAACATTTGTAAAGTGTTCTGTCACTTTATTTTTGTAACTCTTCAAGAATAATTTAAAAAAATGTTCTGGTAACAATTTCACTACTTTTTATCTAACTAAACAAAAGTTTTTGCGCGATGCTCAGACACGTGTAGGTACCATCAGCCGCTAACAAAATACCGTGGGCCACGTTCCACATTCATGTGATGTACCTCTACATCTCTTCCATGCATCAGTTCTATCTTTTTATAGCTGCTAAGGGATCCGCAATACAATTGAATTGGAATTGGAATGTACACAGCATACGTAATGAAGTTCTGTGTCAGTCGATTTTACAATTGACTGGAGAAAGCTCAATTGCATGAACATGAAGATATCTATTTTAACTCCACTCCGGCACATGCAGTTGTGTTTCGTTGCAATCGCTTCGAATTTGATCCAAAGTCGACGGGTGGTAATTACTCTACACTTACTAGCATGTCAATGTACATGATTCTGTGTGCGACCGCTATCTATCCACTGGACTGTGGGTTACCGGAGCCTATTAACTCGAAGGAGCTGATTTAAATCGGATCACTCTTTTTGAAATCTTATGCTAGGCTCACTAGAAGGATACCATGAATTAAAACTGCGGTAATGACATCCTAAGCTGCTCCGAACAGTTCTTCATAAGGTTTAGTTCGCACAAGGTCGCTATCATCTACCAGCCCGACCGGGGGTTTGTGCATTCGATGTCGATGTCTGGCTGGCCAGATACTTCATAGCCAGCCATCCAGCTCCAGGCAAATGGTGCTTAAGCTAATTGCTCTTTGAAAATACTTTGAATTGCGGATGGTCACCGAGGAGAGCATGCAAAGTACAATTAGCAAGCGGGCAATCGGCGGAATCAAAAACCTCCTCAGATGGACAGGATAGGTATTCAAATTAAGCAATCGATATCAGTCTCCTTTACAGTTTCGTGGTTTCAACTCTATCGCCAGGCCCACAGTCCCACTAATGGTAAGTAGATGATAGCAGTCTCCCAAGTTTCACTGCCTCATACTCTTCGTTGACCATTGCGGATGCGGACACACCCGTAGTCGTTGTGGTTAAAATTGCTTGTGGCACCTGTAATCCAAGTGCTCTGCTCCACTAAACAACGCCTGACTGTCCTCGACTATTCATGTGATGGGTGTAGTGAAATACTGTCATGATAATACTTAAGTGGTAAAGTAGTAAAATTAAGATGACTTGACGATTTTTAAAGATACCGATGAGGTGCGGTTCTGGTTTTGCTCACTGGATTATTTTTAGTTTTAGATATTCCAACCATTGCGTTAGTAAAGTAAAGTAAGCCAGACGAATACCTGTACGAAATTCAAGTAATATTTGCGAAGGTGGAACTTAAATATTACGATGTCAAAATGAAATGATGCACTTTTATGCGTATTATGGTATATGTATGTAGGTACATTGATGTATTATTCTAGTAATGCAGCCGCGAAGAAACGGAGGGGACTAATTCGGAGATTTTTTTTTCGCTCCCCGAACACAAAGGGGCCATCTATACATACCTATATCGATGGCTTAAAACACACGTATTGTATGCTCACTTTTGTGTGTTGTGTCCCTTAAAATGTCGACATTCGGATATAGGAACCTTGTATTGCACAAACCTTGTAGGTACATATGTCCTAACTATCAAACAAAGCATAACATGCTCTGCCTCTTCCACATACTCACCAGACCTTTCGCCAACCGACTACCACTTTTTAAACATTTGGAAAACAATTTTGCGAACAAACAATTCGATAAAGAAGCATCCATCAAAAATGGCTTTAAGGACTTTGTTCGCTCTAGAAAGTCGGACTTTCATCGAAACTGGCACAATGGATGTGCCTATTTTGATTAATAAAACTGAGTTTTATAAAAGTTCCCTTCGGTGCACCTGGTACCAGGTTCGAATCTGCTTGGCGACAAGTAATTTTCGTGAATGGGATTGGATGTCGGACTACTAGTTCACTCAGCTGTAAATGAGTACCTAAATTAAAATCGGGTTAATAATCACGGACGAGCGTGTGGCTGACGTTTCATATCCTAATGTTCCGTTGGTCTCATAATGAAGTAACTCTAGAATTACTTCAAGGCCTAGGCCCAATTTGGGCTGTTGCGCTATTGATTATTATTTATAAAAGTTACAGTTATTGGAAATTGCACTATCAAAAACGATATTTCAGCTTCAGCAATCTAAGAAGGTATACTGAGTCTAAAACTTAGTTGTATGTTGAATGCCAGTTGTTACGTGATTAAAATGTTTTTCCTTTCACATTTCATGAAGTCGGAAATGCGTTTGTAGGTAATTACATAAAAAGTCTGTGGACGTGTAAACCAATCTGACATCTCATCAATCCTAAGAAATATGTCGAAGCTCTATGTCGTCTTAGAGTTGAGTATCTCAAAATCCTGAAACCAACTTTTCGACGATTATTTAGGAAGCCTTAAGAAGTAAAAACGAATTCGATATCTCATCGGAACTAAAAAATATGTAGGAATCTGTTAAAAACATATGCAACCTTCCTACACCCACTTTGAATATCCAAGAATCCTGAAATGAGTTTTTAGATATTGGATCTATGTAGGTATATACGAAAAATGTCATAGCAACTATAAACCAATCCGATATCTTACCATTCTTGAGAGATATGACGGAATTCATGAAAAGTTATTCAACCCGTTTATACTCTCTTAGGGGTTGAAAAAGGAAGAAACTTGAGTACGCTTTTTTACATGAAAAAGCCGTAGAATTCCAATTTCACTGATAATTCTGTTGCCCCCCTTTCCGCATGCCGATGGATGTTTAAAATTTTTTTTTTTATCTGAATAACTTTACTATTTCTTTACCATATATGTACGTACTGCGTTTTAACTTTTTAGCACAAACAGCTCTATAGTTAGGAGAAATACTTACCACTCTACAATTGTCAATTTTTACCTTAATTTCTATAGCGGTTTTCGTGAAATAAAAAACAGAATTTTTTAGTTCCACCCGCTCCTACAATCACCCCCTGCAAACTAATCTGATCTCTTCAGCCTCACACTCCATTGTTAACCATTTCCTAATACCCTAGTAACTCTTAGGATAACCACAATGTTTCAATCTTCTGAGATGAATCGTTCAGGAGATATGGATTTTGGAATGTTTCAATCCCAGCTTTCAAGCGTGTTGGATGCTTTGATTTTCCCACCACTCCTACATTTTTAAGGTTTCCTAGTCCTATAACGTGGAAATACAAAATTTCGGGGTAGCACATTTTGTTGTAGTTTCAGCTCGATCACAATACTTTATTATTAAAAAATATTAAACTATAACAATATTCCAAATAGCCTCTTGGTTAGTCTCTAGGTTGCAGTCGCGAGTCGCATAGTAACCGCATTCCGGCATTAAACGCGCTCCGGACATCTATGTATATTCAAAAAATTAAAGTTTCGGCCGGACTGTTCACAATTTGTTTTTAACAAAATACAGAAAGAATTAATTTAAATAAAAGGAAAATTACAACCTGAATTAATTCACAGAATGTATAATACAATATTTTAATTTTGCACATACTCGTACTATTGAACCATGAATCGAATCTTCTAATTGAAATTCGGCACTAGTAGGTGGGACACTTTTAGAATTCTTTTTCATGGTCAGAGTAAATCAGATAACAAGGTATACTCGCTTCGCTACCTTCTGAGCTTCAACTAGAACTTCGAAGACAGACGAATCTATTTACTTCGAAGGAAGGTAGATCTTTAGTGCGTAAGTTCCTTATGTTGTTTTTCACAGCCAGAGTTGACGTAAAATAAGGTATAAACGCGGACAGCATATTAATTTTTTGGTCAGCAACCTCAGACAACATTGGCACAGTTTTCGTGCACTTATGTGTATTGATGTATCTAACTCATATGTAGGTCTGTGCCTGTCCCAGTTTCGATAGCTTCCTCTCCTTATTTCGGTAGTACTCTATTAGTTCTTCTATTTGAAATTCACCTGAGCGCTTAGTTTGGGCATGGCGGTCAATTGGTCATTTATCATTTTGGTTTATCTGAGATTCTGGTCTGCCATCAACGGTATTCTTAAGTGGTAGCCAAGTGTTGTTTGGTAAAGCTCATATCTCATTAAATAATATTGCTTGAAACATGCCCTGAGTCAGATGTGTACCGGAAAGGGTTTTCCCCATACTTTCATTATTTGAGATTATGAAGAATTTTCTAATCAATTATATATTCTAATAAGAAAGCATTGTGACCGGCCGAAAATTTAATAGAAAAATGGTTATTCTGAACTTATTTCTTTTCGCGTTTTAGTAGATCTGAAAAAAGATATGGGAAAATGTATGGTTGTCATGAAATATTCGCAGTGTGCAGAGAAAGTTAAGTTGTAATGCTAGGATCATATCCGCGTTAACAGCTAATGGTATGTTAGATAAGGTTAAATAACGCGAATAAGTTCGCTCTTTAATCTGTCAGTGTCTGCACTAATGTCTAATGTCAAAATGTTTACATGGGCGAATTAATTTTTTTTTGCAATTACCTCATGTATGAATGCCAAATTTACACTTTCCAGCATAAACGGTTCCTGAGAAATGTATAATAATATGCATAAGGTTTGTGATATACAAGCCTCCAAGTCTCGATTAAGAACGTTCTTTTCTTAAGGTTGTCAGCCACATATCAACTTGACCCGTAACCACACTTTAAAGTTGTCCCACACTATTGGCCCAGCGGTTTCACGTTGCACCGTCGCTCCCGTTACTACCGTTGTTCGTTGCTCCAGTAGCTCCTGTTGTTCCCGTTTCTTTCGTTTCTACCATTGCTCCCGTTTCTCCTGTTGCTCCCGTTGCTTAAGCTGCTTTGTTGTTTCCGTTTCATCCGTTGCGCCCGTTGCTCCCGTTACTACCATTGCTCCTGTTCCCTCCATTGCTTTTTCTGCTTGCTTTGTTCGTTTTTATCAGACGTTCGCACTTATACACCGAAAACACACGAACTGTCGCCGAACTATATGAAACACATTCATTTATTTGTGTTACTCGCCACCTATCCCAAATCGCACGGATAGTTCTTGGTCACAACTTGTAGTCCGGTGAACGTTGTAACAACTAATTTTTAGTTGTGGCATGTGTATATTTAATTTTGTTGGCACTTAAAACTATTTTTAGTTGCGAAAACTCTCTATTAACTTATTATAAGTTATATAAGTTTTTTAATCGAAAAATAATTATCATCAACTCATACTTCAATCGAAGTCCACATCTTATTTGTATATTCTTATTTCCATGTAGGTAATATGCCATAAAAAAACATTCTCCCATTCTCTGCGCGCTCTCAACCCGTATGTGTCTGATTTTACTATAAATTTCGCAGATAGTTCGCAAATTGTCCGTAAATGGTTCATAGGACCACATGCACTCGTCTTACAACCAAATGATCATTCTGTTTAGTTGTAGCCCACAACTATTCGCAACGCTACTGATGACGAAGTAGTATGTAATACTAAAGCCAGTATTACACTGTATGTCAAATTGCAGTAGTAAAATTGCAGTAGTAGCCCAGTAGGAAATGGGAGCATCCCATGATTAATCCCGGACTACTCCTTAGGGAGGTTTGGAGACCTCATTTTCTCCTCCATTTGACCTCCTTCTTGCAAGAGCATGTCCGCTAAAATCAGATCTCCAATATTCCTCCAAAGAAAATATTCAAAAATACTTGTAAGGGAGCTTAAAAGGAGATCTCTTATGGGACTAGTTCTGCAGTCCCATTTTCATCCATTCGGAGCAAAAAAAGAGAAGTGTCGGTTTTCTGCATAATTTTGTTACTAATCTCGTTTTTTCCTCCATTGTGAGGGATAGTAGATACCTCGTTATTTGCTCCCTCACGGAGTTCTCCTCAAATTTCATAGTGGGAAGCAATGCAAAATAGTGAATTTGACCAAATGAATACTGCGACATCTACTTGTATTCGCCTACGTCGCATTGTATATTACTGCAATTTAACCACTTGGTCAAATAGTGTAATACAAGCTTAAGCCGACACTGGAAAATTCACTTTCATTTTACAACTATCACTAAATCACCGTTCTCGGTTCTTACTACTATTCGCGAAAGTAAGCATTATTATGAAGTGGTATCATATAGTTGGCAGAACGTTCGTACTACTCCTACACGACTATTGGTGCTACTTGGGATTGTACTGATACAAAAAGCTTTCCGGGCGTGCGCACAATAAACCAGCGAAGTTTCATCGCAAATGGGTGAATGGTATAGGAATAAAATAACACACGGTTTGAACGCCAGGGTACAAAAATGCCCAAAAATTGGAAAAAGTAAAAAAAAATTGTGTTTAATTCGATCGTCAACAAACTTCACAAAAACCGCCTCGGTACTATTCAACATATTTCCTGAAAATTTTATCAAAATCAGTTTAGCGGTTTAGGAAACTATAGCCGACATACATACACACAGAAAAATAAATGGTTAAACTCAACTATTTATTAACTTTTTCTATATCTGCAATCGTGACTACCATAAAATAAGTTGAAAGTTAACTATTATGTAGTAAAAATAAAATGAAAGTTGAGTTAAGTATAAAAAAGTTGTTTCTTACTACAATATGTTTTTTCGTAGAATATAACTATTTTGCAGTAGTTTTTACTAAAATTTGTTTAATATGAAATTTATTATTGTAGTAGACATTAACCAGAAAGTAGTTAATTTAAATTTACGAAAACAACATACAGTGGAGTCCGCTTATAATGGATTTCCAGGGACCATTGTAATTGGTTCACTATAGCCGAGTGTCCATCTCATGAGAACCTGCAGAAAAAAATGCGTGAAGAAATTAGAAAACAATCTTACTTATGCCAAAACTAGTCCTTTTAATCAAAAGTCAAATAAAATTCAATTACATACATTGATTTTCAAAAAAGTCTGTTATTTTTGTCTGAATTTTTCTATTTTTTAAGTATTTATTTTGTATTATTTGTTGAATGTTATTCAACTTCGGAAAAATGTCATCGGTGAAATTTCCTTGTTGGAAAAACTGTTGTAGTTGTCGCATGCAGCTTAACGCTTCTTCAGTTGTAACCACAGCTACTTCTTCTTCATTGTTTTCTAGTTCTTCATCAGTCTGCTCAAAATTTTCCAATTCTTTCATTAAATCATTGTCAGATAATTCTTCAGCGGTTATCACGTCCTTGTCAATATTAACATAATCATCAAACTTGCTTGAATCCAATAAATTCTGTATTGTAAACCACTCACTCAACGGAAGATCATCTTCTGGATCAAAGTTTACTGTCTCAGTTCTGCTTTCAACTAGCCCAGCATGTCGAAAACAGTTTCGAATGGTTTCAGAAGAAACAGTTTCCCATGCACAGCTCAATAAATTTATCGCTTCCAAAATAGAAATAGCCTTAGTAACACTAGTATAATCTTAGAGTTCCATAATTTTTAGTAACATCATTTTTCGATAGATTTATTTTAAACTCCTAATTACACCTTGATCCATAGGTTGTAATACTGACGTTGCATTGGGTGGCAAAAAGTGAAGTTTTATATTGTGTAGCTTAATATCAGGATGAGCCGGGCAATTATCAACTAGCAATACAATTTTTCGGTTGTGTTTTATTAATTCGCTGTCCCACTTTTTTAAATAATTCCCAAAAATAGTTGAAGTCATCCAAGCTTTTTTGCTACTACAGTATTCCGGCAGGTAATGTTTTAATATTTTTAAAACATCTGGGATTCTGAAATTTTCCTAAAATTATCGAAATTGTTAGTAAAGCTACTGTTTCTATACAATAGAAGTGTTTACCTATTATCAATAATTTTCTTTTTTCAGTACCAGAGGCATTAGCACATACCATGGCAGTGATACGTTCTTTTGATAATTTTCCTCCACTACACGCTTCACCTTTTAATGTATGAGTTTTATCTGGCATCATTCTGAAGAAAATGCCGGTTTCGTCAGCATTAAATATGTTTTCTGCTGAGTAACCATCACTTATTACTGGCCAAACATGTGAAACCCAATGATTTGTGACATTTCTGTCTACTGAAGCTGATTCCCCACATATCTTTCGGAAAACAATGTTATGCCTCTTTTTGAATCTGGACATCCACGCAGGACTGCATCTAAAATCGTCTCCAATCATTTTCCCAAATTCTTCTTATTTTGCATCACGCAGAAGTGTGGGATTCCCCGAAAACTCCGCTTATAATGTACAAGAACAATGTTTTTTCAGTTCATTATAAGCGAATGTTTATTATAAGCGAGTTCATCTTAAACAAGTATTTTACATGTATTTCAGCCGGGGCTTTGAGAACTCGTCTATTATAAACGAATTTCCATTATAAGCGAGTTCATTATAGGCGGATTCCACTGTATAACTACAAATTTAGAATAAAATTAACACAAATGCCTGTAAATCAAAACAAGGACTAAAATATAAAAACCCACTAAGTAAACCAATAAATTCTTTATTGTATGTATGTAATTATATATTTTTTTAAATAATTCATAGTTGGAAATTACTTTAAAATAGTTCGATTATGTTTTGCACAATAACCAAATACAGTGATACCCAACTATTTAGTAGTAATATTAAAACTAACTATTTTTCAATTTGAAACAAACTAAAATAGAGTATACTAAACTACTAATTCTACTATTTCCGAACTATTTCGTTGTGTTTAACTATTGTTTAGGTATATTTTAGTTATTTATACTTTTATGCAAGACAGCTACAAAAATAGTTATTTCTTACCAAAAGATTTTTCTGGGTGTACATACATTCATACAAGCATTCATAAATACTCTCTTTTATTTATATTTCTCGATTTTTTCTGTTATAGCCTCGCATAATCGAGGTTCTACTTTTAGTAGAATATTTTTCCATTTAATCACTTTCACATCCGTCCAGTCCCGCAATAAAGATGTACCCAGCGAAATTCGTGTTCTCACGCGTTAAATTTTAAACTATTAGACTCAGTGCAAGACAATCGAATTGGTCAGTAAAAATTCTTAGGGTCATTATACTTTGAAAAACATCTAATAAGTGTTATTAATGGCAAATATTATATTTGTCACCCGTTCAGAGAAAATATTTCCCATAGGCGCTCTACACACAATTATTTACCGAAAATTTACATAAAACGGTTATGCCTGTGATAATGGCCGCATACATGCAAGATGTGACGAAAAGTGAACGAACAACCTTCTTATTGAGTGGCCTGGAATGTCGCGAATTTATAAGCCAAGCGTGTAACATGAATAACATCGCGTACTCTCATTACATACGTCACACACATCGGACAAACATTCGATGTCACTACATTACAGAACCACCAAATTGGTCAAATTGAATTCTGAGTGAACGATTTAGTGTCAATTAATAGAAAGCATTTGGGTATGGCAAAATTTTCATGTTTTCATTTTATTATGTGTACAATATAACATACATTGTTTGTGGTTTGTTGGTTCTTATGCTCCACATGAAATATATGTACATATAAGAGTATTATAAGTTTAATTAAGCTAGAAAAGCTTAACTGAGCATTGGACGTTCAGTTGTGGTCAAAAACTTCAAGCCCGCTTGTTGTCCATCCTATTGCACAAAAACTCAAGCACGCGTTGACCTAAGAAGTTTAAGTTTCGCCTTCACCTGTAAAATTGAAAAGTTAAGTCTAACTCCTTCGGGTACTTCTCATACAAGAGTCCCTTAATGTATTCATGATGATTGAATGACTAAAGTTAAGAAGATTTTTCTTAATGTTTGAAGCTGAAATCCCGAATATAGTGCAAATCGAATGAGTCCTTGATGTAGACTCCTACAAAAGTCTTTGAAAATTGTATTCAAGTTGCGAAATCTACTATAACTCAATATGGCACTTAAACAGGAAGTAAAAATATTAATGGAATTAGTTTTAAGTCAAACGCACTTATTAATAGCAACTCAACTGGGGTAAAAGTCAGTACAAAAGGCTTTAATACACGTGTTCATGAATTTTTTCATTTCCACTCCCACCCACTATCACCATTTTTTTCTCCGCTAGAGGTCCACTGGTCCTAACTCCTGTAAAAATGTCAAGACCCTATCTGATACGGTTCATGAGATATACAAATTTAATTTTTTGGATTATGGCTACAACTCCCTCCACTATCCGCTCTTCACCTCACCCTCACACATTTTTTCTGGCAGAATTGTGTAGGAAGATATTTTAATTCAACGTTTTTGGCCCCACTCCCAAACCTCACCACCTCCATAAAAATGTTAACCCTTTTTTAATCTCATAATATCCCTCAAGACATCTACAAAGTTTCAGCCATCTGACATCAATAATCGTTCAGGAGATATAGATTTTAGAAAGTATCAATCCCAGCTTTCATGCGTTTTAGCCATATGGCTCCCACCCGAACTTACCCACCCATTTTTTGGAAATAGGTCCTCTATCAAAGTATACAGCATAAGCTCCAACTTTCAGCATCCTAGCCTCAGCGGTTCCTGAGATCTACATATATGTATGCCAAAATTTTTCATCTAAAACGCTTCCCTCTCCTCCTCCAAAATATACCTACCTCTGGTAGAGATTCACCCATTCTATACACCATACAAATTTGAACGTAATATTTTCAGGTCTTTTTTAACTACGCACCTTCAAACGGTTTTGCGGAAGGCGTGTACGGCGGACAGACGGACATTTTTTATTTTGACTTTTTGGGGTGTACTTGGCTAAAAACGTGAAAATACAAAATTTCAGGTTGGTAATTTTTTTTTTACATTTCAGGTCGATAAAAATACTTCATTAAAATAAAAGAACGAACTTTTTACTACTAGACACCAAGAAAAGAAAAACCAAAAGTCAGTCCGTCTGTCCGCCGTATGCGAAATCGGTTAAGGACACCTAGTTCAAAACCCTTGGAGCAATGAAGTAGAAATATTTTGTTATATAGACCCCTTTGATTGATCAGCTTTTGCAGTAATGCGGTACATGGGGATCGTTTTAGACGTAAAATGACAAGCCTAGGTCCTCTGCAGCCGTTGTGAAAAACATTAGATTACGATATTTCACAGACCCATAGCATTAGAAAAATGAAATTCAAGTTGTTAGGCTTATGTAGTTCTCGAACGAACTAGCTCGGAAGAGCGTTCCCATAAGTGAAATGAACGAACTACACAGTAAAAAATTTCAGAAAAAGTACTATTTTTTGTATAGTAATTTTTACTGTTGGGTCAATGTAATTTAACAATTAGAAGGTAAATTTAAAAAACTGATATGCTTTCTGAGAAAATTGCATAAAAGTCCGTACGTTGTGCAGAATTCAATGGCGTTCTGTACACAGTCAGCGAATTTATGTAAAAGTACTATTTCTTATATAGTAAGGGTTAATTTACGTCAATCTTGGCTATTGTTGATGATTTAAGCATGTTGCAAATATGTTCAGGTGGCCGAGTGGTAGCGTATCGGACTTATGTGCGACGGGTCCATGGTTCGAATCCGAGAGTGTGCTTTCTAATTTAAAAAAAAAAAAATAGTTTCAGGAAAATAAATTCCGTAGCAAGCAGGAAAAAATAAAACAAATTTTTTTAAATTTTTTTTTTTTACACACTAGTGTGTAAAGTATACAGAATCAGCATGTAATTACAGTTTACACACTATTCTGTAGCGAACACAATGCAGTGTAATTTTACTATAATTTAAGTTGGCATCCAATTGCCTACTTTTAAAGTAGTAAAATTTTTTTACTGCTTAGTGTGAGTTCCGCACCTATAGTTCGTTTGTATTCATGTATTGTCTTATATGTAGGTGCCAACTGAGGCCCCTTATTTTTTGTTTTTTTAGGTCATCACCTTGTAAGTACTTCGGAAAGGCTCTAGTTCTTCGTAGTGAGTGCCGCCCCTACACAGTAAAAAATTTTTACTACTTTAAAAGTAGGCAATGGGACGCCAACTTTAATTATAGTAAAATTACACTGCATTGTGTACGGTACACAATAGTGTGTAGACTTTAATTACATGCTGATTCTGTATACTTTACACACTAGTGTGTAAAAAAAAAAATTTAAAAAATTTGGGTTTTTTTTTCCTGCTTGCTTGCTACAAATTTATTTTCCTTTAAATTATTTTTTTTTTTTTGAAAAATTAGATTGCACACTCTCGGATTCGAACCATGGATCCGTCGCACATAAGTCCTATATGCTACCACTCGGCCACCTGAGCATTTCTGAAACATGCTTAAATCATCAAGAATAGCCAAGAATGACGTAAATTAACCCTGCTACTATATAAGAAATAGTACTTTTACATAAATTCGCTTACTGTGTACACAACGCTATTGAATTCTGCACAACGTACGTACTTTTATGTAATTTTTACAGAAATTACACAATTTACACATTTTATAGCAAATAAGCATATTAGTTCTTAACATTAACGTTCTAATTGTAAAATTACATTGACCCAACGGTAAAAATTACTATACAAAAAATAGTACTTTTTCTGAAATTTTTTACTCTGTAGTTTTTTCTGTTCATGGAGGACTGAGGACATCATATACTACGAGACGTTGCGGACCTTTTGTATAGCTCATCACACTCTCTTTATGAAAAATCACGTCTCAAATCTCTGTAATATGTTAGGATAGATGCTTAGGAGGTTGGAAGAATACACCCCTAGCATAAAAATAAAATTTTGCAGGTGGGAATGTAGCGGCTGAAGGTGAGGAAGGGCGAAAGGAAAAAAGTGTCGATTCACGCAACTATAATGATGTATAGCTGGAAATTTGTATTTACATAGAGCTATAGTAGAACAGCTCATGCTGGAAAGTTTAAACTCTGTACGTATATGTATGTCGACTAGAAAAGTAATTTACAATTTTTTTTTTTTTTTCAAATCCACTCGTATGTCGACGTTCGCTTGCAACAGATCGTGGCTGCAGTTTGTTCATAAATAAAATTGTTATTAAAATAATAAAGTAATTGATTTTCTGTCTGTTTTGTTGTTCTATTCGCACATCATGAAAATACGCCGTTGAAAACAATTTAACCAATTTCAGTATTTGAGCAACGAGTGACATATTAAGTACGAAGGTTATTCTTTGTCTGAATAGCATATTAGGGGGGGAGGGAGTCCTTCTATACAGACAAAATCAGATTCCCACATATTTCATTTTCTTATAGGAAAATTTTCAACAGTCGGGGAACAACTTTAATATTTTTGGGTAGATGTCGCGGACGTGAAGCGAAGTTTGGATAGATCAATCAAGCTTGGCAAATAGAGTTAATCTAGTTAGAATATAGTTAATCACAAAAAGTGGAATAAAACAAGCCCTGCATTCCTGTGTTGCTTCAGAGAATTTCGCGTAATATTTAAGTACCTACTATTCCATTCTACAATCTAAGCTTAAAAGTTTTTTCATAAAAACGCAACTACTGGTATTTAAATAGCCCACAACTGTAATATTTCGCAATTGAGTTTAGTTTAATCCACCAAACCCCCTTTACCCCGCCCTCTTTGCATACTTCAAATAACAGCATACGAGAGAATTGCAGTTTAGTTCAGTTGCAGGGAGTTACCATGGAAATACCAGACCACAGTTTATCTATTTGTTTTATTTGTTTGTTAGTTTCGGTTTTGTTTAAGGCCAGCATCTGCAGCATTTCACCAAACTGTGCATCACCTCGTGGTATTTGAGGATATTTGCATATGCGAATGTGAAGTCCCTAGATTTAGATAAGGATTACGATGCCAAAGGATTCGCGCCGCGCCACACACTCCACAACTTTCTAAAGTAGGTTCCTTGCACCTACAGTTAAGATGCTTTAGAGTTATGCTAGTTGCGAGTTTCATCCAACACTTTCATGAATCAAGTATCCTCCTTGTGAGATAATATGCAAGGCACAGGAGTGAACGGCATAACTGGTGGAGCACCAACCATGGGCAATAGCAAACATAAGAGGATTAGGAAATGTTGAAGACGCCCGCCTCTTCAACATATCAAAATCTTGTTCATGTGAGAGAATGCAAATGTTTGGATTGTCCAAATTCACGTTGTTGTTTTTTTTTTTGTCAACGTTGAGAATATCCTTGCGTTTTATCACCGCATGCTCTTCATATCGTTATATTTTGCTCATGTGTGTTCTTACGGTTTTGAGGGGACGTCTTAAGGGCTCTTAGAGAATTATGTCGAAACGTGTAGGATTTTTGGTGCATTTGCCATCGCTATTGCACGTTTTGATATTGCTTGCATCCGGATGAACCCAACCATACACAATAATATGCAAATACATATTTCCAAAATGGAATCGAATTTTAAGACTTTTTTTCGTTGTACATTACAATTAGGATTAGGAGCCGCATTACTTGTATTACATGTGATAGAATTTTTTTAATACAAACGCACCGCTTTGCTCATGCACGAGCGTGTTTTAATAGCCTTGTTCAACATAACAACTTTGGCCGCTATTCACAGTCGTCATAAAGTTGGCTTTAAGTTAAAGCTGACTTAAGTATCTTATCGTTATCGTTATGTAAAATATTAAAATTCAAAATTGCTACCTTCCACCCACCTATTGAATATCCCTTTACTGTGTCTGTAGTCTGTCATTCCAGAGGTCCTGGACTAGTGTATGGCATCTGTCTATGTTTATTCCGAGAAAACTTTTTTTTGGGGTGAGAGAAGTGGAAGGTGAAAAGGATAGCTAAAGCTACAAAATAAACGTCCGTTTATTAAAAACAAAAAATTCCTTTGGATTTGCACAAGGGCCAAACCGTTCCAATCTTCGCTTAAATTTACAATCTTCGCAGTAATTCAAGATTTCAATGTCGACCTACATTCTAACGCTGATCGATCCTTCTCACCTCAAGTGCTGCAGTAGGAGGGGTTCGCATTGTTTGAGGTGGGCGATGGCGAGTATGAACTCACGATGACTGAACAAAATATAAGTTTCTTCTCATTCTCATTTGTGATAATTGTTTTTAGTGATGACATCATATCTGTCTTAAGTCCGGAAACTAAGTCCCGAAGCGGCTTATTTAATGTCCTGGTAGCACCCTATTACGAATAAAGGACTACCGGTAAAGTTGTATAAATCCTTAGTCCATTATTAAATTCTAGAATTCTAGAATTAAATTCTCTATCTTTTTTGCCATGTAAATATGTCATATATTTTAAATAAAAATGGTCGAAAAGTTTAAAAAACTGGTACAATCTTCTACTTTTTGCACTTTACGCTGATTATTAGCAATAAATAATTATCTTTCAAAAAAGTTGGTCAGGAAAAAAAATAGTGAATTTAATTCTTTATAAATTTGATTCTCAACATTTTTTGCGAGAAATGCAAAATACAGTTACAAATCGACAAAACAGAAAACTCAAAATTTCGGGCACACGCCACATCAAATTTTCTTGAAAAACTGTGATTCCCTATTCTATTCCATAATTGGAACCTAACAACGTCAAAACATTTTGCCTTCCATTTAATTCCGATATTTACTGAAATTTTGTCTCTGCTTATCGAACTATTTACCGTGCTTCCGCTCGTGATCCGTTCGTCTTACTAAAAACTTGTTTATCCAAAACTTGTAGGGAATCTAGTCCTCTACAACTTTGCCATGTAATATGCCACCTATTTTTAATAAATACGGTCAAAAAGTTTAAAAAACTGGAACAATCTCCTAATTTTTACATTTTACGCTTATTATTTGCAATAAATAATGATTTTACAAAAAAGTTGTTCATGTATAAAAGATAGAGAATTTAATTCTCTATAAATTTGGTTCCAATCATTTTTAGCGAGAAATGCAAAATACGGCTAAAAATCGACAAAACAGGAAAGTCAAAATTTCGGCCACACGCCATATCAAATTTTGGTGTAAAACTGTGATTCCCTATTCTACTCCATCATTGGAACCTAACTACGTCAAAACATTCCGTGTTCTATTTTTTTTTGATATTGACTGAAATTTTGTCTCTGATTACTGGACTACCTCCTTAGCCCTGAAATTAGATTACAATTAAATCCAAATCATCATCAGAGAAATCAAATATCGCATTTTGTTGGACAAACGAGTTGTCCCTTCAATTGATTTTGTAACGAAACGCAGGCATTAAATTTTATTCTAAACAAAAAAACAACGTACAGAGTTGCACCAAAGGTACCACACTCCAGCGCAGGCAGTTTGCCGACTGGGCAACGTATCATGTCAGAGAAAAGTGACATGGGAGTTCAGCCCCTAATTTAGGCAGCGAGAGGAGCTATACGGAGCAACGAGTTGAAATGGAAATTACGTCGGGGTCACCAATTCCCGCATGGTCGAACATCGAAATATTTGGACCGCGCAATCCCTTTGAGGTTAAGCTCTTGATTTTAGCACTGTTACGAAGGTAGCCGCCACCTAGCTAAGGTGTAATTGACTAGATGAAGTCGTTCCTGGTCAGGTGGAGACGGTGTCTGAGGATAATGCCATTGTTCCTTTGGCCAGCGTATACAATTTTTTTTTGTTGTTCGATTCGTCTTAAGGTTAATTTTGTTTTTTTTTTGTTTGTTGGTCTTTGCAATGTATAAAGGCAAGCTTATTATAACTAGCATCGACCTCGATAGAAGAATATTAGCCATCTACCACTATTATATCTGCTGGGCCCGTCAATACGGCTCCTTAAGACATAACGAATCATATGGATGGTACGGTACTGAGGTGCTCAACCATGCATATACTCCCTTACGTGGTGTCTAACGTAGCCATTTTAAGAGCATTACCTTACATAACGCTCGTTTACCTTAGAGAGCGTCCTTTATTTTCTTTTGTCGAGTCTTTAAAAAAACAAACCACGCTTTAATATGGGCAATCTAGTGGGGTTATTACTGGAATTGTCCAAAAGACCTATCTTATTGGCAAAACAGTAACTATCTCGGAACTCCATTGAGTTTCTTTTACATCACAAGGTGCCATAAATTGAGATTTGCATCGGCCGTCCCACCGAAAGTCTTCGCTCCTATGCTTTCCGCCTTCACTTTCCATTCATTATCTTCCTTTTGGTATTCCACGGTCTGTTTCTCCTTCCTTCCCTCTTCCTCTACCTTCCAGCCCGCTGATGAAAGAGTCCGATCCTCTCAAGTCGGATTTTCAGCCCAAACGTGCATAAATGACGTTGTCCATGGTTACAGGTAGCTACTCACGCCCCTTCCGACGAGCTACGCACGTGCTAGAGATAGATGCACGCTACCTTCGGGAAACCATGGGACTGAAGTCACCCAACTGTGGCTTGGTCACCGGACGAAAATCATCTTCGCCTATGGGTAAATCCTGGCCAACTTGGGACAATTGGTGATGGAGACTTTCTCCCCCTAGTTGTTCTAGGACGGGGTAATGGAATTACATGTATGGATGGCTGAGATGATTTAATTGGATGGTAATGTTGTCGAAGATCTGGTTGGAGCGGATACTATGGAGTGATTCAGTTCATTTCATAGCGCCACCAAATCACTTCAGCATTGCTGTGCCAAAAACGCTCGCCGGTACATTACAATTTGTTGATCCACAAATTTTTTTGGGAAAAAACTGTTTGAAGGAAAAACGTGCGAATATTGAAAAGACTATTTTTTTCTTTTTACAGCGTTTTGTTTATTCTTTAATATTTTTATTTTATTCCCAAATATTTCCATACAGATATACAATAGTAACATGGTAAGCGATAATTTTTTTTTTTTTTTAAAATTAGGTCGAAATATTTTTTTCAAAATAATTTCTGTGCATAAAATTTTATCGTCGTCGTAACCAAATAATTTGGGGAGACTCACTTTTCATAATATTGTAGTATTTTATTTTATTTGTATGTAATTTCATTGTTTTTACTAGTGCTAATTTCGTCTCATATAAATATTAATTATGTAATTGCTTAAAATTGATATCCCTTAAATATTTTACAATCATTTTATTTTTAGTTTAATTAAATTAATTTTCGCAATGTAATTAATTTATTCTTCATTTTTTTTTTAAAATACTCGCGTACATTTTTACAGTACTCCAATTTCCACATGTTTTTTTTTGCTAGTTTATGATGGATCAGATTATGCTTCAAGTGAAGAAATGCGATCATATTTGTGAAAAATATATTTATATTGAACTAATGAGTTCCGAATCAGTTTAAGAATTTAATAAAAAAACAATTTATTTATAAAGTGGATGTAGTGTTGTTTCAAACCATCATTTAAAATTAATTTTGATTTGTTATATTTTGAGATAGATTATAAATAGGTATTTTGAATAAATCCTCACTTTAACCGGCACATAAATCTATTTTATGAAACATTCACATACTTTCATTTATAAATATTTTTAGGTATGTTAGAAACATGTCCTTACCCACTATCCTACTTTGCTTACAATGTAATGTCAATTTTAATATCTATATTAATTGTATTAGAATACAAATTTAGTACTTATCAATAATATCATTCATATAAATAATTTCCTATATTCTCCGTTTTCCTAAATTTTTGTTTAACCAAAATTAAAAGTTTATTGTAAGTAATTGAACGAAAAACTATTAAACGAAGGACGAAATTCTTCATGCGAAAATATACAATTATAAGTCCTTTTCCAAGTGTTTGGTATAAACGACTCAACTTCACATTAAAATTTTAATTAATGAAATTTGCAGCCTTAGCAGTTAGCTAACTATCTGCAGTTATAGTGGATCCAGCCATGAATTGCGGCAGTTATTAAGGTCAGGTTAATTGCTGAGAAAATGCTTCTTGTCGGTGGTTGTAGTCGTTGAAGGACCAAATCCAATCTGAATTTCGATGTTCCCGATGAAGTTACTGCAAAAGAGAAAAAAATACTTCTTAATGTTTCGTGTTCTTAAAAATATTATTACACAATTATACATAAACCATAATACATACAAGGTAGTCAATAGTTAAATATTAATACAGTGCAACCCACTTATTAAAGCGCTGTCGAGTAGTGCTAAAAGTACTTTGTAGTCAGAACAGAGTACGTATTTGCTGGGTGCCAGGGCATAGTAATGTACTAGGGAACGAAAGAGCGGACGAGCGGACGAGCGGACGAGCGTACAAGATCGGGATCGGCATCGATTGGTAGAGTAGAGGAGGATGTTATTCGATCGGTATGCGGCATCAAAGCGCAAATTAGTGAGCGCTCCAAAAACCGCCGACTCTAGGTGGGCAGGGCTAGCGAGCTGCAGGATTTTTAGATCTCTGTGGCCCGAGTTGGATAGTCAAAAGACTAAGAATATATTGACTTGTAATAGAGGGGGGCTGCGTCTGCTGATTGGGGCACTGCCGGGGCACTCCATGCTGAGAAAACACGCTATGCGGCTAGAGATAGCGGATTCAGACATGTACAGGTTCTGCCACGAGTAATGCCCTGTGAGGACACCGACCATACTACTACTATTTCCTCCCTTCTCAATTTGAGAAGAAAAGCAGTGGTTCAAGCACTTGGTCCCTCAACAAGGTTTCTGGTCAGCCGCATTCCCGGAAAAAGCCCCCATCTCTCAATGTGAGACTTACTCACCCACTTAACAATGGCCGCCCTATCAGAGGCAACAGGCATACCGAAAGCTGGCTCTGGTCCAACCGTGGCTGACTCCGATCCAGCTTTTGCTAATGCATCCGCTATTTATTTCATTGCCATTTATACCCTATATCGTACTATCCGTTATATAACGTTCCACTTTTGTGGTCTCCTCAAGGTACGTTACAACCGGGCTGCACTGTATAATTGTAAATACCAAGAAAGGCAAATTACGAATTTATAAAACGAATATTGGGTTTCAGTTCTATGACCCTTCATCATAAATAGCTCATAACTTTATAAACAATACAATATCCGAATAACATCAATATTACAGTCACAGTACTCAGTCACTTCAAATTAACTTCGGATTATATTTGATACGTGGCCTACATCTCAGTAATTTTTACTCAGCAATTAAGTCTAATTGGAACGAAATGAATGGGGAGCAATTATTCGCGTCAGCCTTATGGTGTAAATAGAGCAGAGTATTGATTCTTCCTTGCGCTTATCAACCATTTCGCGTATTCGCAATCAATTCCCCCAGTGTAGGTGCTTTCAATCAATTGCTCATTTGAGGAGCTTCCTCGGCTTTCAGCCTGATGTTAAGAAATCCAATAAAATCGTATAAGCAGTATGCTGGTGGCTTATTACAGATAGAAAAAAGGCCAATTGAAGTATCAGATGCGTGGTAGAAATCACAACAGAAACGTGCTCCTTGGACCGACTGGCTTAGCGCAGGATTTCAGAACAATATGCTCAATTTAGAGCCTTTCAATCGGCACCATACTACTTTTTGTTCTTTTTTCGACCTTACTTTGATCAAAGTTGAAATAGTTTAGAGAAATTTTAAACTCAGGAAATAGATTGATTGAGCACTACAACGATTAATTATTATCGATTTCCTAGCAAACACCCATTTTTTAGTTTCTTAAACTCACGTTTTTTAAACAAACAACCCCACCTAAATAGAGAAGGTTGAAGGTTGAGGTGAAAGTTGAAGAAATGAAAATCTGCGAAACATTTTTAAAGGAAAATTACATCAATCCGGACGTCAGCAAGGACATTTCAATTAATGTTGAAAGGACAGTGAACTTGTATGTACATACATCGTCCTTGGACCTAAATATGTACAAACATTGGACCATTGAGCACGAACTGTTCAGCAGCCACACAATTCATTGACCACTGCTCATTGTCCTGGACGAGAAAGGGACAGAATCTCATTCGGGACTTCAATGGAGACCATTCGGTGAACCTTTATTTATTCATTCGATTTACCCAATCCTAGAACATTTGTTTGCTTGCTCATTTTCCTGGCATTCGTTTCTTTTGTTCTGCCAAATTGTATACCTTAACTAAACGGGTCTTAGAACAATCACGAAATGACGATAATGACGGACGTGATTCCAAATCATGCGATTGTAATTATATACATATTTTCTGCTGGCCTTAGGAATAGGTGAGAATAAATTTACAACCAGATAATATTACCTTATATTTAACTTACGAGCAACATCGTATATTTTCTATTTCACAAAATTAATACCTTTTTCCAAAGGTCCTTCCTTGCAAAGCGCGAGAGCGCAATCGCTAACTGAACCTCAAGTCAGCATTGAGTTTAAAACAATTTTAATGCAATGTTCAGACTATGCGTTTTAAACACATTTAAGTATCTTGGCAAAATTAACGTCTTAAAAAAGTAGTGTTCACACTAGCTAACTCGTTTTTTTTTAGATACCTGCTACCAGCTTGACGTAATTTTTTCTGACAAGTAGATATTCAGCTGTATTTCATTACCAAATTTATGGTTTCTAAATTGTTTAAAACAAATGTGTTTGCATAGCAGTAATAAAAAGTGAATTTATTAGCTAATGCAGTCGTTGCACAAGCACAAAATTTAGTTTCTACAGCATTACAAAGTTTCTTCCAAAGCTTACTTCGATTTTTGCGAGAGTCGCAGTGCATGTTTTCGGTTAAACGCGTCGTAGCTACGTGTTTTCGTATACGCCTTCGGGAAGTGTTTTCAGCGCATTTAACTCGATTTAAGCGCGTCAATCTCGTTGTCTGAACATAGCATTAAGGTATATTTTAAAGATAAACTAGTTACAAAAATACATATTGGGCTTTATTAACACAGTTTTAGCGAGAGAGAGAGAGAGAGAGAGAGAGCGAGAGAGAGAGACGAGATCAATAGTGTGTATCAAGTCTCATACATACATGGAAGACTAAGCGTAAAGCACTAAGGCTAAGCGTAAAGCACTAAGGCTAAGCGTAAAGCTTTAATACTTTATTATTTTACATTATTTTATTTATACCCTTGACATATTTTATTTTTTTGTTTCAGAACTAAAAAAAATGTCCATCTTTGGAACTTTGTATTGTGATATCTTATATCTACCAAACCAATTATGTATACCAGAAAGAATCCTCTTCAGGTATGCCTCCTGTCTTCAAAAAACTACAGTTTCTAATTATGGATAAAATATAGTACAGAGCAGTGATACAGTTTTTATCAATGGAAGGTTCGACAACTTCTAAAACTTACAATCGGTTGGTGTGGGTTTGCATATAACACTTTAAAATTGAGGCAGAGATTCATTGGACGACGATCCGCGGAGTGGAAGACTAATTGAAGCCACTTCAGTAGAAATTGTTGTTAGGTGGTGCTAGATAATGGTCGGCAAAAGAAAAAGGTTACTATGGGCCAGATCATGCTACCCAAGGGTAAATTAAGGGAAGCGATTGTCAGATAAAAGGATTACCGGATGAAACCCAATGTTTATAGACACCTCTATATGCTTGGTAGGCTTGCGCCTATCTAACCATCATGGGTTTGCTAAGGCAGCGATTAAAAGTATAATAATCCACAGGCCCAAATTCATGAAATATAGTGAATTATTGTTTGGTAGTGAGCTTCCACAGAATTTTTTAATTCATTGAAACCGATCAGATTGTATTGCAAAATGAATTGTAAAGTTATCTCATGTAAAGATTGAAAACAACAGAGTTTTCTAATATCGTCTATCCATTGAACCGCTGAAAGTATGCAATTAATCACGAAAAGGTTTTGATACTCGGTACTAGCTGATACAACCACCTTATGTTTCGATTTCACAGTTTTAAGCCTTGGTGAAATGGTTTAATTGCTTCGAGTTGAAAAATGGAACCAGCAAAATTTCGGAACGTTCCAAAACTACACGAACACGATCCAATGTCGGATCATACCAATTCTGTTCAAAGATTAGCACCAGGCGCGAACGCAGGGGTAGTTTTGGGGGTTCACCCCCCCCCCCCCCCGAAATGATGTAGTTACATAAGCAAAACTAAATGTAACTTGCACTCAACGAGTAAATTTGTCTGAAACTTTCGAAGTTTGTCTTATTTCAGTTTGGCTAAATCAGCACCTAAGAGAAGAATCCTAATGATTTTAGTATTACAAAACTACCTGTAGTATTAACACATTACGTTTTTTTGATACCCATTATACAGTAATTAATACAATAAAAATAATTGTGTTCTTATTCATATAAAATAATAATTGTTAACGATATTACAGGTGCTTTAAATAAATAGATTAATTGTATTCAATCTAACAATGATTTTATCCATATTGTTATGACGGCAAGGAAAATTTTTATATAATACTTAAAGAAATTGTAATTTTAAAGAATGGAGGTTAGAAGCCTAAACGGACTTTGGTCCTTGTAATGTATCTCATCATATACCTACTGATCAGATCTAATAATTATAAGTCGATGGATTTAAGTAAAACTATCATGGCTGACCATTGTCGCATTTATGAACCCGTCCGTACATGATTATTACCTCTCCAATATCAACGCACGTTTATACATATGTTCACAGTGACCATCGAGTTATTGACAAATAATGATATCGGAATTCACCAGTGGTGGCTGAGTGTCAGTTTTAGTTTTATCGTAAGTTAAAATGATTATCAAAATGTTGGAAAAACTGTTGAAAAAGGTGTCAGGATAATTCTCTTGTGAGAGTAAAAGTGCATCCCAATAAAATCTTTAAACAGTTTCCATCTCAATACCTTATTGTACCTTCTTATAAACTCAGTTTAAGTCCTCTTGAAAACAAACTGTGAAGCAAAATTTCAGAAAACTTCGAGAAAAAGAATTATGGAATATTTCTCCCAAAAAACGTAGAAAAAAACCCGAACATGATTGCACTAGAGAAAATTTTTCTTGAATTAGAGCTGATTTTGGTGTTTACGATTAAATCTTAATTCTTAATTCCCAACAATACTTAAAAGAGTATTGTAGGTATTGTTTTATACTTCTTTTGATTTAAATAAATATCTCAAAACAACTTTAAACTTAAAATTCGTGAATGTATCAATGGATGATTTTAGAGTGTGTAATCAATGCGCAAAAAAAAACTGGATGCGGCGATGAATTGTTTTCACTAATTGCTTTTTTCTCTCTTCCATACACCAATGCAATTTTCTATCTAGTATACGTCATATGTCACCAAGTTTCAACTCTCTATCATAACCCGTTCTATAGATAGGAAAAACACCCCCTACTCCTGTATCATATTAACCCTATAAAAACCTATATTCTTCCAACACGCCACTGCTATACTGCCGTCCTAAGCTAAAAGGCAGTAAGTCATTAACTACGATTTTGAGAAAAACACTTTTTATCTTCTTCGGGCTGGGCCACCGTACAATATTAGAGTAATACTATAATATTTATCCATGTCTAGATGTACTTTCCATCGTTCTTAAAATATGGATTTGTTAAAAAGGAAAGATGTACTGTGTCCATCAACTCCATGTGGCCAAAAATTGGAGTTACTGCTTTTTAGCTTCGGACGGCAGCATAGCTCCGTCTAAATACCAAGTTTTACCTTTCCATTATTATACGTTCTGGAGATATACAAATCTAAACTTTTTTCTTTTCCTCCCTTTTTTGCGTCCGGCTGACGGCGGCGTAGAGACGGAGTTTTTTCCAGTTTCAGGGTAGCATTTTTTTTTTAAATCGATAACAATAATTTATTTTTAAAATAATAAAGTAAAATGTGTACAACAAAGCAAAAAATGTTTGCAGTGCATAAAACTTAATCATAAAAAGCTATGGCGACTTCCACAAAACTTAATTTAAATCGGATTTTGGTCGAGAAACGACTTAAATACTAAAAAATTAACTTCTGTGGTAGCGTTACCGTGAAAAATCCATTTCTCTACACACTTACTCTTATTTTTTTACTATATTTTACAAATGTTGTGAACGTTAGTTCTATGCTATACAACACAAAGTTTTTATTGGCTGTCAAGTAGGACGCACAAAAAGTATCTCTAAAATAAAATGAATGTCAAGAAAATTGCCTTGGTTATAAATCCGTCAACAGGAGAGGGTAATGTTCCTTTTATCTTCTTCACTGATGCCTACGTAAAGCACTTATTTGCTATTCGAACGGATATTTGTCGTTCTAACATCAATCCTTTTCGTTTATTAAATTCGAATCCGAAAAGTTGAATTTGAATTCTTTTTGAAGTCAAGGACATATGAACACATCCCATATGTGTTCTAGATACAGAAGCACACCTTTTTATATTGTCTTTTTGTTCTGCAAAACAAATCGTTCTAATCTAAATTTTTCACATGACTGATTTCGTAACTTTCTATTAGCAAGGTCAAAGTATAGATACCTAGCACGTGAAGGAAATCAGGTAATGGTACCTGTTCATGTGACTTACCTCGAGCGGGGATTGGATCTCTTTGATGCACTCCTAGTTCGATTTCACTATACTCCTGATAGAGGTTACCAATTTGCGCTGTACACCTCAGAATCAGACCACCGTTTAAATTTGCACTTATGATGTTTGAGATTTGACTATTGGCCATAAGGCCGTTCGTAAAATGAGAGCTTTGCAGATGAATTCTTAAACTTATTCTTGATGCAAATAATGTGTCAGGTGTAGAAATGTACTGAGTATCACTGGAATGAATCTGAAAAAAAAGAAAAATACATGATATTATTGATTTGAAACGCATTTAAAGCTGTAATGCAATATAGGTTACTATGTGACTTATTATAGTCCTTGTACTTTTGACGATTTCCCTAGTTCCCGATATGAAACTTAAAACGAAAACGACTGTCTTCACTTTCTAGTAGGAACCAAACGAAAGTCCTTAGAAAAGAGTAAACTGCATGCGAGCTCCTTTTTTACTTAGTCCCGAGCAGCAATATAAATTGGAGTTCAGTATTCCGTTAGGAGTATTACATACGGTTGGATCAGGCGCGGCAGCGTGAAACTTCGTAGGGTTTGCGCAATAACACTACCATCAAATTCTATGAATTCTACCTATAACCATAAACACGTAATTTTCATTCCTAAATAAAATTCCGCTTACTCAATTCCAGGAAGTAATCAAAAAGCTCCACGAAATTTAGAGGTCGTATCGGTGCGCTAGCTCTACGAAGACTCACTCTACGTACTTGAGTTGCATTCAGCCGATCGTGACTGCGGCATGTTTCTGAATAGTGACTTCGTAGCAATCAATGAATGAATGCAACAAATTTGATTTAACGCTATAAAATCAGCAATAAAGCAATAAAGGTATATAAAGTATGTATGTGAATGATATAATGTTTGTTGTTTTCCGGCGTCAGTGGAGTGAATCCTCAACACGGAATCCGCGACTGTTAATTAACCGCTGTCCTTGAGTTGATGACAATTGGAAAACCTTCACTGGATAGGCCAGCTTATAAGACTGTGTTGGACTAGGTCCGAAGGAGCTGTTACGTCATCGAATGGCATAGACTCATCAGAGGGTGTATCATGCCTACTATTATTATGTATGTATTTAAATAAAATTTAAACGTGAAAAACTATCAAACTATTACACAAAAAATCCAAGAAGTTCTTGATGAATTTAATAGAAATAATAGGTCCCATTTCATGCTGTCAATTCTCGAGAAAAATGAAACGGAAGACAGAACTCCACAGCTTCTCAGGAAGGACGTAATTTGTTGGTGCATAAAGTAATAACTTCTCTCAAGATGGTATATCCGTGGTCCTTATTACGTTAAGGCTCTGACTCTTCGAAGATTTTGGACTATAAAAAGAAACTTTGACAAAGCTCTGAACTTCCGCTTGCACTTCTTCAAACTTTATGCGAATACCAGTACTTGCCCTTTTCATTTCGACAGCGGAAATAAGAAAATTTGGTCGTAGTTCATGCCAAGTGGTTTCAAGAAAATATGTTTTATTTCCTCTCTTTTTCTATGAAGGGGTTATATTTGAAAATATGGTTTTCGTTTAACTTTCGATTGGAAATTTGCTTAAGATATCGAAAATCTGTGGTTTCTGTACCGCGGTATCGAATGGCTCTTAAGTTCGATTTGTGTCTAACGTATCAATGACTATTGTCATCAATAGTTTATGAAATCTGCCTATTATGTCTTCATTAGTTTGTTGTTTGCTTCGTTAGTAATACATACTTATAATAACAATATTTGAAGAATGCGCCATACAAATTCTGTAAACACCGCGCTATGTGGCATGTTTGTCTACTATCCGAAAGGTGTAAAATTCAATAGATTTTTTTACTTTTCAATTCATATATGTATACCTACATATGTATATTATATGTAGTTGATTTTAGACGAAATGTTGCGTAATTTTGTAAGACTTTTCATGTAAATTGTACGGTTGAAATGTGTACTTTTACTTGGAAAATTAAATATACTGGATGTTTTAAGTAAAAATTGGATTGGACTCCACTTACAAATAAAGAATGGATGAGAATATTCCATTAGCCATATCACATTCGATAATTATATCATCAAGATTCTCGTATCCGTTTAGATATAATAAAACCGGGTAAAGAATATTTGTATTAGGTGATAACACCATACATCGCTATCAACCCACTTCGACTGACTCCTATTCAAAACGCAAACACCGCATTAATCACGAAAGTAACTCGAAGAACACAGTATTTAAGTTTTCCGTATGTCGAAATAAAGTTCTAGTCAACATAAGTACTGAGTTAACAAATTGCCTCTTTACAAATCCTACTTAATTTTATTTTGCGAAGGTAAACGTTAATTATACTAAGTAGTTTCACTCGACTTAGGAAAAATTGAGTTAATTTTCATCCGTGGAAATTCTTCATATTTTCCACTTACTCACCCTGCCAACACTTTCGCTCTCCACATCTCCTTAGGAAAATTTACATTAACGCCGCACTGCCAAAAAAGAAAATGGTTCACGTCCTCTATAAGTCAACTGCAACTTTGTAATTTATCGATAGAAAAACACGTTTATTCGAGTCGTATTTGCCGGGGTTTTATTTCCGGTATCCGTAACGCTGCAAGGACGACGCGACAGTTAGCCGTGTATGGAGCTCAGCCGGAAAGCGACTATAAATTTTCTGTTTTAATGTAATTAACACAATTTGGTAACTCATTACCGTAATTGTATCTCGACACTAGCAAACTGGAAACTTGATGGCAAACGGCAAAAAAAAGTACTTTTTGGCGAATGTTCAACAAACCACTTTGAAGTTTCAAACCTTCTCTCCCTTGCTCCTTGAAAGTCTTGCAGCATTTGTTTACAGCCGTCGTTGTAGTAAATCGAGGGTAGCGCTAATTTCCATTCAGTTTGGCAGCTTGAACTAATTCAAGCCATTTTTTTTGCTAAATTTGTAATTGTTCTAATGATTTTTTATCTGTTGATGGCTACCCTTTATGTTCACGTGATTTTTGTTTTTGGCAGCTTATTTAGAAATAAAGAAGCTGTAAACAAGGCTGAGATATTAAAGCAGTTCGCTGAATTCATAACGTAATAGGTATAAAACACTTATGCCCGATTTCGCAGAGGTAGCTTAAGCTCTGTGTGGAGCTTAAGCTTGGGCTTATGCCATGTTTCCACTGCCTCGAGATCTCACGATTAAGAGAACGAGATTAAGCACTCAGGGACGTCATTTGTGGGGGGAGGGGGGAATTTGGTATTTTTATATATTATATATAACAAATGTGGCAAATGCCCTGCCTTTCGCCCCCCTCACCCGTCTAATAACGTCCCTACGTGCTTAATCTAGTTCTCTTAATCGCGAGATTAAGGTGTAGTGGAAACGTGATATTAGGATCATCTTCGATTTCACAGTAATGGCTTAAGTCTTAAGCTAATACAAGCGCTAGCTTAGTGAAATCGGGCATTAATAATTGTTTACGAACCTATGGGAGTTTAATACATATTATGGATACACAGCTAGTATACAAACCATGGTCTTAAAACTAGCTGCACATGATACAATGCACATATATTATGATTTGACAGTATCTGCAAAAAAAAGACATTTAGTTGCGATACTCGCCACACAATTGGGGAATGGCATAACTAGCAGTAAAATGCATACTATACTAGGTAAAACTATCGAATTTGTATACCATGAAACTGGTTCAATACTAGATACATACCGACATTTTAATTTGGTCTGTTTACTTATATTAGTATTTCTGGTCATGATAGATGCATGTCATGTTACTTTATTGTTTTTTAAATAATTAATAAATAAAATAAATAGTAAGCTGAAAATTTGTATTTTAACGTTTTGGGACTAGTCAAAATTAAAAAAAAGTTGTCCGCCATAGAGTTTTTGAGGTGGGAGGTGTAACGCAGAAGTGGGAAAATTTTCAGATCTACTTTTCGAAAAATTACATTTACATATTTCCAAATTTGATATTAAAAATGTTACAAGGCCCTAGAGCTTTAGCAAAACAAATTATTTGCGAGTTGATTGGAGGAGGGGTTAGTAAGGAAAACCTTCTGATTTTTGTTTCTCAAAACTCGCCACTATAGAGGTGTTATGGAAAAAAAATTTCGATAGGTGTAGCAAGGTACGGTGGTTTTTATATTTCACAACTGGCTCATATTAGAATGTACTACTGGAGCAATCAAATAAAAAATTCGAATTTTTGTTGGCGTATTGAGGTGGAGTAACAAAAATATCCGTAAAAAGGGCTTTTCCCCGAATTTCGTTATTTCTATATTTAAAAGATATAACAAAATTCGTGAGAATATGGGAAAAAAGCCCTTTTTACGGATATTTTTGTTCGAGATATCGAATTTATTTTGTTTCTCCAGGCTCTTCATATAATAGCCTAAATAGCTTTTTCCAATTCAATCCCTAAGTGGGTCGGAAGATGGTATGTAGACGAATTCTGATATAAATATTTCCCCGGTCTAATGAGATATTGAATTCAGATTCAATTCGAAAGGCTTTAAATATAATGTAGAGAAAAAATTGTTTAAGTATTTTTCGATACTAAACTCCTTGGACTAGAATATATTGTCAAGTTTTCAAGAATTCAGAATCCGCCTTTACTCTTATGGGCTTTATAGCTATAATGATTTAAAAATCATTTTCACAATTTCGAAATACTGAACACTTGGGTTTTTACGAATTTCGACATATCATTTAAGTCTGATGAATAGTAGTCATCAAAAAATCGATTTCAGAGTATTTTTATATACAACCCCGAAATAGCCATATCGAAATTTTACCATGTTTTGATTAAAATTGAGAAAAATACGTAATTAAATAAAAAAAAAAACTCCTACTGTCTGGGCGCATCTTTTTAATTTTATGGGTAGAAGCGCGAAACATGTTTAATACTGAGATTTGGTGTAAACTACTATGTGACTGACAACCTAATGAATAATCAAGAGGCTATTTGGAATATTTTTTTTATGTTGTCAGTTAAACGCGTTCTGTTATTAAAATAATAAAGTAAGTAAATATCCAACACCCTGCGTATACTCGAATAATTTTAGGCTGTCAAATACAATATTGCATTTAATGTCTACGCAAGAAAAAAACAATGTAATTTTTAAAATTGGATCGAAAATGACCAGCCAATCAACAGTAAGACGCTGGCGTGAAAAGCTATCGTATCCTACGACCGCAACAACTGCTGCAACCGCATGACTCGTAAATAAAAAAGTCTCAGACAGCTAAAAAATGAATTGAGTAGTCCAAGTCCCAAGTGTGATCAGGATTCAGGAGCCAGTAATCGCCTGCTGTGTTTAATAATTGCTGTGCACGTGACTGGTGTTCAAACCTTCTGGGTTTCTTTTAGTTTCTTTTTTTTTTTTTTTTCTATTTTCCACCCTTGAAAGTAGTCCGGAGCCCCATCGTAGACGTCTTTCGATTTTTCTTCCAATAATTGAGTTTTTTCTCATCTCCCCAGAAATGTGAGTGGCAGATTGTGACAAAATTTAAAATTGATCCAATTTCAGAAAAGTCGTAAATTGAATAAAAGTAACACCTCGGATGTTGATCTAATTTTTGGGGGTCCGATAACATTGTGTTGTAGGTGGAGAATGTCAATTAAATGGGAAACACTACAGCATTATTGGGACAGCAAGAAATAATTGCATTAGATGATTACAGTGTTACTGACTGACATTTTTACTTACCCGGCGAGTTACGGAAAGTATACAGATAGAGCCTTCCTTGTCTACTCCATTGGAGAATTTGTCTATGTTCAGTATAGTATAGGTTTTGTATACTGTTTCTTGCAGCGTTAATGAATATTGTTATTATACGAGCTTGGTGACAATACAACAAATGACAACAAAACCATTCCATTGAATGTTAACAAAAGTTTCTAACTCGGTAAATTAACTTCATCGAAAGCCACTCCAACAACACTGGGAACACTTCAAGAATGAGGCGAAGAGGCTATCCACTGTGCCATTACCATGGCCAATTAACAATTATTTCACCTGCATTGTATAGGACGGTATCATTAAACATAAGAACCTTTCATCTCCAGTCATGGGCGCTATGATCCTGGATAAATATGTCTTCCCTCCCTTGGATACATCGGTAATTGACTTGAAGTTGATGTGTCTCAGGTAAACCGGAATAAATGACATAAGCTATTTCGGGGGGCCACTTACGAGTTACGCATAAACCACGAGACGGCTCCCGTTATACCAGTAGCCATTTTGACTGTACCATCGTCAGCCATTGTTTGAATTGCCAGACCATACTCCGGTGTCCTTACACGCACTCGAAAGTTTAATTAAAGTACTTTGGCTAGTTGATGTGTGGGTTCTTGATTAACGTCACCTATACGCTTCACTCTGATAAGCACCATCTATTTCTAAATAGCTTCGGGTTTCTATCTGTTATCATATGATCAGTGTAGCGGCAGCCATGAGGACTTAAAATTGTTTCCCAAGGAAATTATTATACTAAACTTAAACTGCAGATTAGGTTGTTGTAAGTTGTTTGAAGCGATTATAATTACTTATAATTTAATATCTTTTTCTTATGTAAAAGCAAAGGGCTCATTCTTTGTTATTAGATTTTTCGTGGTAAGCTACCAAAGAAGCTATTATGATTAGGAGTTAGTTATTCTTTCCGGTGTCAGTGGAGTGAAACTCCAACACGGAGTCCCCGACTGTGGACTAACCGCTATCCGTGAGGATATGACAAATTTGGAAAGAAACTTCACTGGAGAAGCCAGTTCATCATAAGATTGTTTTGGACTAGGTCCGAAGGAGCTGTTTCGTCATCGGAGGGCATAGACTCTTCAGAAGGTGTATTCTTGCCTACTAACCGAAACACCTTGACAGCTGGTGGGATCGCTGAGGTAAATTCTATATAGCCACATCCTATCGGCTCATTCTTTCTTTACCTTATAGGTATATTATATAATTCCATTTTTTATTCATTTGAGTAAAAAGAAGAGTCTTCGTTCTCAGGTATTTATTTTCTGTACTTTTTCTATAGTATAACAAGATTTTCAATTTTTAATTTTTAATAAACAGAACTAACGACATATTGATGAATTTAGTTAATTTTAAAATTAAAATTTAGTAAATTTACCGATGCACTACATCTCAAAAGTTTGTAGCGAATAGAACCGAGCTTCAGCCTAAAAAAAATTATATAAATTATTTATTTTTACTTATGGCTAAAAACTTCAAATCCACTCGAGTCTGTCCGTCGTCTGTCCGTTAGCACGATAACTCAAGAACTTCTGTTTGGTTGAATTTGTAAGGCTAAGTTCGTTAACGGACAAAACTGTCCTACTCCTTCGGGTAGCAGCCATACAAAATATCCTTAAATCACGTGTTCAAGGATATTGACCAATAACTTCGGAACGCCTAAAGCTACGACTTTGAAATTTTGTAAACGTTGATTTTTCAATAGTTGAAGCTAAATGTATCATTGTGAATAAAATCACATTAGTCCTCCGTATAGCTGCCATACAAACATCATATCAAAATGTCTTCACTTAATTTGCAGAATTCACTATAACTCAAGTAATCTTTTAGCTACAAATTCAGAATTTTCGGCAAATTAGTTTTGAGTGAAAAGGATATTCGAGTTTTCTATTAGGCTAAATCCTTTTACTCCTTCTGGCACCTGCAATATAAAATGTTCTTAAAACACGTGCTCAACAATCTTTTCCGATACCTTTGAACGCGTCAAGCTACGAATTTGAAATTTTGCGCACATTAACCCATTTGCGCCCATAATCAGAAATACGGAAAAACACAAAGGAAAAGGATAAATATATATAAGAAATAGAGTTAATCCTTCCCGCACCTCCCATGTGAAAGAAAAGGACATTTTTTGCGATGGCTCACCTAGTTTCTAGAAATTAAAGATTGACGATATTGTCTTTTAGTTTCAATTATCAACCGAATGGAGATCATTACTAAAGGACATACAATATGCACACACGTAATTCTACTATAACCCCAACTACAATATAAATCGAAGTTCAGTATTCATCTAGAGTATACGATTGGCTTGCAGCCGATCTTGACTGCAGTATGTTTAGATTTAAATTGCATATTCATTTTGAATTATACTATGTATCTCTCATCGTAATAAGATGGCCCATAAAATGTTTTATAGTTGTACCATTTGGCTTCGTACCTATAAACTTAGGAAGAAGTCTAACGTGCACATTCTTGCTTAATTCCAGTGCCGATTGCAAAAACCAATTGTTATTATGCGCCTTAGCTTCGTAGCCAAATTCATTAAGATACTGTGGTACTCAACTGAAAACAGCGCCTGTATTTTAACGTTCAACGGTCTACACGTACTCATATGTATGTCCCTCATCGACTCCAGGATTACTTCTAGATTGCTTTTCGAGTACTCAGTGTGAATCGCAGGATGGTTATATACGTCCACTCCCTTTTGGCACGTAACGGAAAGTTGTCGCCTCCTGCATCTTATCTGTAACACAGACACATTTAAGTCTTTTCCTAAAGGTCTTTTTTTCAGATAGTGTCATGGATAGACTAAAAGAAAGTCGGGTTTCCCTTCGTCCAGTGCAAAATGAATTGCTGTGCCTGCATCCTGGCGCTACATCGGCGATACATTGCTGTCCTAGGGAACTGTACATCTCCGAAGCAATGGACCATTCTAGCACTTAACAGCTTTAACCCATATCCCATATCCTTTAGCCATAAATTTTATTCGTCGTATTTTTCTATTTGTTCTTCCAACTTTAGAGCTACGAATCTTCTTCTATTGTTTGTCTCTGGTGTTCCCAAGGATTCTCGAGGTTTAAAAGACGAGTATTTTCAGATTTTCTTCTAGCTTCATATCGCGTCTGGCTTTCCACCATGATACAATTATAGTTGTCTGCATTACGTAATTTTTGTGACATTTCACGAACAGTCAACCATCAGAGTTCTGATCTCTCGTGGGACAGTACAGTGTTTGTTAAAATAATGGGCAGAAATGCATTTCCAGAATTGTAACGTAAGATGGAAAAGTGCTACTTTGGAAGCTACGTTGGATTTGAGTCACGTTAACTCAAGATGTTTTCAAACTAATAATACTTTAAAGATTTCGTTTATAATACCTACTCGTAGTTGTATTATAAGGTAGTTATTAAGTAATAGTTGTTGCAGAACAGTCATCCCTTTTCTTCAGTGAAAAAATGATAAAAGGAGACTATGTTGATATGATAGGATAGGTCGAATACTTTTTGGACAGACCTAGTAGGTACGTATTTGATATCGCAAAACCACAATTAAGCATTCCTGGAAAAGCTTTTCTGCAGAAAAGATGGCTTCCTCAAGTATTGCTGCTACAGCTGCTATAGGCTGCTAGAGGTGGTTTATGCAATGTTAAAAATCCTATCGATCTTGATTATAGTAAAAGTTTAGTATGTGGCCATGTGGACATGCCAGATTGTTCTCTGATCAGTGTAAACAAGCTGTAGAAGTCATAAACCGTTTGTTACAGGACGTAAGGAATATCAATAAAGTTGTGGGCGAATCTACATTCATGTTTTCCGAAGACTCGCTTGGTGAAACGAGGCACCAGTGCCGACGAAGTGAACGTATGCCTTAAACGATTCTTTGGACGGATGGCAAAAAAACTTCCTCCGACTGTAAATATGATAATTTTCCGTGAGGTAGACCAGCCGTCTTTTCTGCGTCAAATCTTCTTCATGTTCATGTTTATGCCGCTGTAACTATTGCAAAAAAAAATATATCAACGTTCTTGCTTTAAGCGTTCTGAAATTATCGGATAATATTGGTGAACACATGTCTTACTGGCTTAAGCTTCTCGAACAAGTAGGTATGTAAAATAGATATTGCCCGATATTGAATTTAGCCTTACAGGTTCGATCAAACCTCCACTCTCAAAATTACCAGCATTAAGACAGCCATACACTGGATTTGATAGGAATAAACTGACAAATTAAAATCAGGAGATGTTTAAATTATTGTACCGGAATGCAAAATTAAATAGTCTCCGGCACCATCTTTTGATCGATAAATGAACTGTCAAATTTTAGATTGAGTATATATAACTGAGTTAAAAAAATGTCTGCTTTCTGGTTTTTAAGCATTTAGAACGAAAGGGAGAATGAGCATGTACCTATGCTATTTAAGATTCATTGGTTATGTTGAATGTACATGTTGCGAGTGTATTTGCCCTTTAACGTCAAGTATGGAGTAAGAAATCGGTTGATTTTCCCGACAGAATCTTACAGTAACTTTTTAAGAATATGCTTCTTTTGTTGGATTCCGGTAAACCTAAGCGAAAGTTCCCCCCCCCCCCCAGCCTATGTCCCAATATCCTACAACTACTGAACAAAGCAAATTAGATGAATTACTTTTCATGTGGAATATCCAGCCACGTATCGACTGCAGTAACTGATTCTGTGATTGACGTCCGACAATATATTGAATACTCACCAAACGACAACCACTGTAATGTTTTAGAATAATGGGCAAAATCATCAAGCGTTTTAAAAGGCAAGCCCGTGCGCAGGATTGTATGAAGAGGGGGGTTTCATAATAAATTATCAAGATTTTGAAAAGAATTTGTGATCTAAAAAAAAGGTCCTCACTTCCCTCGCGAAAACCCTATTTCAAATCCCTGACTTCCATTGAGATGGAACTAGTTCCTAGTTCCATCAGTTCCCGCCATGAATGAAAAAGGTCCCCACTTTCCTCGCGAACTACACAACCCTATTTCAAATCTTTTCCGTACTAAAAAAAAAATATGAAAATAGGGCAATGGGGCGGGGCGGTTGAACCCCCAAAACCGCCAGTGCGCACGGGCCTGCTAAAAGGGCATAAAAGGGTTGAATTGTTTCCACGAATTTCGTAATTTTCCTTAGAAGTGATAAGAAATTTAATTAGTTTTTACTTTCTTATATTGTCTTCATATTTATCTACTAACTCCTTTCAGGACTTTTGAATATTCAACCCCTAAGTGGAGGAGATTGCATATCTGATGATATATCAAATTAATTTTTATTTTGCATAATACACTTTTGATAGTATCGACGTTTTAGTGACAAAATATTGATATTTTCAGAAATCCGACACTATCGTTGTTTAAGCAACACTACTTTCTGGTTTATTCTGCAATGACGCGTTCACACGCGGCGTATGCAGATTTGTTGTCCTCTATTTCTAAAGTACGAAATTTTAGACCCATTACAATACCTTAGTATCGATAATTATAACGTAAATTTAATTCTTGGATCAATCAAAAACCACGATGGAAACACCTGAGATTCCGGAATAGTTCAAAAATAATCAATAGTCAAAATGTGGGTCGAACAACATTTTGTTCCACTTGTTATTTCAAAACAATTTAACATTCAACTAGAGATTAGAAAAAAATACGCTCGACTGATTCCACTTAATCGTCTTTAAAGCAAAGATAGCTTAACCCAACTACAATTAATGCCAGTCAACCAAAATACCTTTCAGCTTTCATCGCGCCATCTCCTTACTGAAATCCTCTTTTTATACGTTCAACGTATTAAACAAAAGTCCATTACGAAACATCCAGTCCTTTTCCATGAAACTGAAACAAGTCTCATATAAACTCAATCAGAGTTAAGCCGAAAATCCTAGACTAAAATATGCAAATTACATCGTAGGATAGTCCCGGCAAAAAAGGGCAAAAGAAAGAAAGTGTGGGCAATCCCAGGCATTTTTGTTTTTCTCTGCCCGGCAATAATCATAAGTCACATCGTTCTCCAAGCCCTCTGGGAGCGGAAAGTGGAACATGAAGGGAAATGACTAAGGAGGCCCTCGAGCCACCAACCAGTCCGTCATAGACCATAAAGTGTGTAATAAAGTACTTTACATATAATTACTAGATCATTCCGGGGTTCGCAAGAAAAACTTTTTATATGCTCATTTCATTCAAAGTCGGGCATAGGGACGAGCCAGAACAACCCGGCACATAGCAAGCTTCAATTGCAGGGCGTCCTTGCTATCTTTTCTATTCAAGCTTGCTGGCAAGCGAGTCTTTGGTTGTGTTATGTTTGTAATTCAAATATTTGTCCTCGGAGGGAAGTAAGTATTCTTTCGCAAACGCAATCATCCTTATGCACTGATACGGTCATGTGTGCAACTACCTAAGAATGTTCCAGTACAGTAGCAGTATTAGAGCTTCTGAACTGGATGAAGTTGCTCCAGCTCGCAACTAATCCCTGAAGAAACTTCGTGAAATGTCTCCGTTACCACAAAGAAGAAGAAACGACTCCGTAAAGTGTTCTTGATAGTTAATCTCTCGCTGCTCCTGAGTTCTGACTTACTCGTGTGTTTACTCTTTCAGCGTAAAATATGAGAGTCAACATTGTAAGACAAGTGTAATTACAACGTTTTGGGTCAAGCTGGTATTATGCTATTCCACACTAGTATCACATGATTATCAGGATACACGTACAACTGCATAACCGTGGTGTGGATGCCACGAGATATTTTACTTTATAGGTTCACTCGTAAACACTGTACAAATTTATATTTGCTATAAACTATTTAATCTTAAAAGTAATAAGTTTTTATTAAAATTATGAAGGTGATTCGTTTTCCTGTTTCGAACATTTATCTTTGGCTGAAATTCTTTAACTGGAATTTAGCTGAAATTCTTTAACTGGAATTTAGCTGAAATTCTTTAAAAATTAGTATGTAGGTATATACAAAAAATTTAAATTCCAAGGTTGTAGCGTTTAAAAATTATCAGAATTTATGTTTTAATGGCGAGGACATTTTGTTCGAAAGAAAAACTTATCCTACTTTTAGATCAAAAATAGTTCCTATAATATTTCGACTTACTAACTCAACGATTTCTTGGGTAATAATTACTTTTACTTTATTATTTCAATAATACTGTATTGCTATAGATTTCTCGGAAAAAAATGTTCTTCACTGAAAAATTTTTTTTTGGCGTTGCATGACTAGTAGAGACAAAAAAAGTCAGTCCGACATTATTTTGAAAGGTGAGGGTATGCGAGGAGTAGGGGAAGCGTTTAGGTGGAAAATTTTCGTTTCTAGAGCTCAGCAACCACTTACGCTAGAAAGCTGAAACTTAAAATTTATATAGAAGTTTGATGGTGGACTCATTTGCAATTGCATAAAAAATTGACGATATGTGTGAAGGCAAATGGGAGTGGGGGCATAATAATGCGTCCGAAACACTCGAAAGCCGAGATCGAGACATTGAAAAATTCATATCTCCTGAACGCTTAACGTCACAAAATTCAAACTTAATGAATATCTGTAGGTATACTGGGAGAATATATAGAAAACAAAATTTTTTGAGTGGTGGTAGTAGCGTATGGAGGTGAGGGATGAAAAAGTTTAGACTACGATATCTCACAAACCGATTGCACTAGAAAAATAAAATTCGGTTTGAGTATAAAGAATAGTAAATAAAGTCTGCAAAAAGTAAAATTGTTTAAAGATGCGGTGGAGCATGGAAGGGGAAGGGCTAAGAATTTTTCCAAAAAAATCACTTCTCATATCTCAAGAACAGTGTAAGATAGACTTTTAAAATTCTTACGAAAAGTAAACCTAATAGACCCCTAGCAGAATTTTTTTTTGGACTGAATGGAATGGTGTATGGGGGAACGTTTCGGACTCGACCAATTGTTTAATAAAGGACTCAGTTGAGTCCAAAACGTCACACAAAATAAATTTAACAGTATTCACCGGAAAACCTTGCATTTTCAAAGAATTTTAAGTTTTATAGTTGCAAAAATGTGAATTTCGAAGCGAATTTCTCAAAGCATAGCTACAATTATGACGCTTACATCTAATGAAAGGTGATTTCATTTCCTAAAAGACAAGCTGACTAGATATATGTAGATATAAAAAATTATGTGAGTCATGATACATGTCTGAAAGTATTTTTTGTACCACTCTGTATCTCTGCGGATATTGTAAACTGACCCCCCTTGAGCCATATTTTTTTTCTCCAAACACAATATATCAAGGTATCCAATAAGATATAGTTCCTTAAGTGATACATAATCTGGTAAAGGTGTAGAAAGGTGTAGTCATGAAATGTGATGAAAAATGTTTAGTGCAACAAATTGGTTTTTCTTAAAAATTCATCATTATACGTATTAATAAAATTTTAAAGTAAAAAACGAAAATTTATATTTCACCACAATATTCACTGTAACACAATCCAAACGAAATTTTCAAATTACTTGCTCTCAATGCAGGCTTTGTAATTCAATAAATTTTGTTATTGGTTCCTGATTATGCTGTTATATTTGAGTTTACATGTCGTACAATTCCAATTCAACTTTTTGACAATGTAAGTGCTTTTCCAGATTTTGTGATCGTGGGATTTTGTTAACGGAATCTGTCGACCTAGTGCGAAATCTACTCATAACTTCTTGCACAGCCCTCAAATTACATATGTTTCAGCATATTCACAATAGAAACTGAAGTCAGGTGGCTTTTCAAAACTGGTTGAGTCATCCGGAGAGCTGGACAAAGTTTGAGTTAAAAGGCGTGACGTCAATGTAACTACTAAAACCAGATATTGTTACCATAAAATCTGTGAACGCTTTGTTACAATGTTTGTATACAGAAGAGACTTCATACGGTCCTAATTCCTAGATTTACTTAATGCAGTATGTGTCAAATTTGTGTCTTATTATCTCTAAATCTCCGTTAAATTACTTTACCACCTTCAAAGTAAGGCGGATTGGCTAGTATTATATTTCCTGAAAGTAATAAATTATATAACTAAGCTGACCAGAGGAATAAATTAAATCCCCTTAGGATTCACTTAGTGAAATAAACAACAATTTCAAGGATCTGAGGATCTAAAGGATGGCAACGAAAAGAATCTTCGAATGGAAACTGTAGTCGAGGAGTCTTAACTCCTATCCACGATTATAAATTTGCTCCTTATCGGACTCTAATGCTTCCTGCAAAATGGTGGGAACTGGTGCGAATTGTGCTCACAACTGCTACTAGAAGCAATGGATGACATCGTGAAAAGAATTGAAACTGGAGAAGGCTCTTCTAAGTGGGAACTGTGAACCCTTGAAGCAATCCCGAGAAAGGACAAAAAGGAAAACTTTTCATATAAATTCAGCCGAGCTGATGGTCCTCATCTGTGTGTGGCTGCCACTACTGCTGCTGCTGAGTGGAGGCCAAACATCTGTATCCCGAGTATATCTTTCAATAAAGGGCTTTCCCGTCCGGTCTTAATGTCCGGGCCTGGGACCGCCCCGAAAAACCCAAAAGGTATGCCGTTTGCTATAGATTTTGTTGCACTGTAACCAAGTTGAAATTTGCAATGTCTGCACTTGGCCAAATAAATTTCCACCGTGTTCGGAAAACTTTCCTATGAAATATCTCGGAAAGTTGTTTTCTTTGCGACACTTTTCTCTCGCCCGAGTGTCGGATTTCAGATCCAAGATATAGTCGAAGGTCTTATGCCGGAAATAATGCTAATCTGTTTGTATACAACGAAAAGTGCTTTACATTATTGCCTTGTAAGTTTATCGCGTTTAGGTGTATAGTAATACTACATTTGTAGATATTTATGCAATTTAAGATCTTCATGGCTAAATCAGTTTTCAGTTAGATTAAGGCACAGATTAATGTAAATTTACATTTCACATATAAAATGTTCAGTGAATTTTCTGCGGATACAAAAAGATTACTGTACCTCGTTACTCTTTGATTTTTTGTGGAAAAAAGATTCAACTTTAATTTATTTAACTAAAATGAACAGAATCATCCAAAGTTTATAGACTTTTCCAATTTCTTTCGGTTTTTTGCACAAATATATGTAAATATTATTAGTTACAACTTGTTGGTTTAAAATTCAATGTGTGGTGTATATTTACACCATAAAAGTCGTAAAAGTATCATTATTAAGGAGGTATATTTACGTCTCGGATTTCTAATTTTTTAGAGTGTAACCTGAATAGACTCTTAAGCAAAATATCCTGACACAGTTAAAATTTTTTAACAACAATTAATGTTTACATGTCTCAAAAGCATTTGTATTTGCACTGTAAAATTGAAATTCGGCTGTACATGTCTTTGTGAAATCACAAGCCGAATACTAAACATAAATCACATGGCATACCATATGTAATTTTACAATTTTGAGGGTGAAGTTACCTTCTTTGAAGTAGTTTATTATAATTATCAATCATATATGTAACTTTACCAATTAAAGGGTAAATTCGACAAGAATTGGAGTGGAAAACTACATTACTATTTGTAAATTAATTTGCATAATACCTACTTAATGTAAATCGGAAGTTTTAGAAGTAAATTCTAAAACTAAGAATTTCATAAACTAAACACAAATTTAGTCTTTACCGTGATCGTGGCATATTTTTAAATATATTTTTTTAAGAAAACTTCAATGAAATTAAGAATATACTTTCTATTGAACTTTTAATAAAGATTATATATCTTAAGGGGGTATTTGCCTCTAGCTGACCTAAAAATAGGGCAATTTACATGATTTTTTTTAATAGAAGATGTAAATAGAATGCTGGGATTTTTTCTCAAAATATTTAATAGGTATTCAAGTACAAAATAAATTTTTTTTTTTCAAAATGATATCATGGTGGCTAGTTATATGGCGAGCGCCGTCATCACTTTCAAAAAAGATGTCCAATTGGCGTAACCTGTACAAGTCGTAAATTTTATCCGAATTTAAAAACTCAAAATTTTTTCAGAAATATATTAATGTAGTTGGAGCTTATACCTATAAAATCAATAAAAACTCTAACAAACAAAAAACGGCGGGCATACGAAGTTTAAGTTTTGATTTTTCAGGGGTTTTTTTATCGCCAATGACTTTAGTTTACTTTAAACTAAAAAAAAAATTAAGTCAATAGCTTATTGGGTTTTAGCTCTAGAACTTACGCCAGTTCGCAAAACGTAGTTTCGAGAAAAACGCGTTTAAAGTTTTCCTTGAGTACTTTTTCATATGGAAAAATCTATAACGTAGGTGCCTAAATGATACGATAGCTCACGTATGTAGTTGATTTCCCGTTTGGGTACCATATTCTAGATTGACCTAAAGGCAAAAACCCCCTTAATGAGCAATATGTAAAAAAAAGAAGGGGTTTTATACCCAAAAAAGTTCTTTTATTTATCAAAATCGGAAAAAAAAATTATAAGAATAAACGTCTTAATATAAATAAGATGATGTAGCATTTGAACCAAATCAGACAGTTATACCATACTAATTATAATAAACGAATGTCCGCAAAAGAAATGATAAATCGATGCACCATAGCATCATCTCCATTTATTTATAGTATTCGGATATGTAGTATGCCATTGATTCCAAGTATTGACTGCAATTTCGACCCTTAATTTAATTTTTTACAAAAATCAAAATCATTTTATTCATCCAAGTTTTGAAAAACAGTTCTTCGTACGAGTTATTGTAATTTTCATCTCTTTGTAATTTTACAAAGTATTTCATGTAAAAAATAACTTAATAGTAACATAATGTTAAAAGCGTGTTTACATGAATTACATATGTAATTTTACCTATGGTGTGGGCAATTTCAAATAATAAATGTTGTAAAATTACAAATAATTATAACTGTGACTTATTTCGGTTGCATTCGGTTCGCACTAATTTACAGAAATCTCCCTTTCACTATCTTAATTATTTATTAATACATAATATAATTAATATTATATTATCCGATTGATAATAAAATTACTTTATAATAGAGTCAATATCCATTCAAGGAAATTACCTCTTTATTCTCTTCTTTATAGCATATAGTGAAAACATTTTCAGCAATACTAGCAGCAGTAAGAGTGTTTCGGACACTAGGCATGAAACAGCCTCTAATGAGTCCACGCATAGAGATATAAATAATGAAGATGGTATGTTGCCGTTTTTGTATGAAGCGCTTTGAAGCATTTTGATTGAACCTTTTTGTATGAAGCGTTTCATGCCAGCTGGCAGTGATATGCAAATAGTAGTCTAGTATTCAAAGGTTGGTTTTTCTTTTCTTTTCAAGACTGGAGTATAACATACATGTAAGTAAGATGCTGATAGTAGCATAGTGAATATCGCCGGTTCTTTGCGAGAAATCGTCCGGCTTCAAAACAGTTGCTGCTCGTCAACTCCACTACATATATTTATGTATCTATATGAGTCCATGCCATCTGATGATAAACCAGCTCCTTAGACTCCAACAGTTTTATAACACTGACTTACCCAGTGATGGTTTTTCAACTGTCATGTCCTCAATGACAGTAGCCAGGACAGCGATTAGTCCCAGTCGAAATTTAGTATTGGTGTTTCGCACCAGAAACTCTTCAGATGCCAAAAATCAACAAAATTTCTTAAAAAATAAGGTTCTATGGTAGCTACCATGACGCAGACTGTATGTATTTTATTTCTTCTCGTTCTCGTTAAAGTGTACGTCGTTGATAAAATAAAAGGCTTTTCTAGTAACTAGAGGTTGCTTCCATACAAAAGAACTTAAAAAATACTCCACCTGAAAGTATCAAGCATTTTTTCAAATCAACAAGCTTCTCACGAAAAGGACTTCATGTCATTCTATGATATGCCATACAGCATTGTAAATTTATTTTTATGATATTGCGGTTATAACATGAAAAAGTTTTAGGAAATAGGCAAGTTTCCTGTTTTTTCGACGCACGGTAAGTCTAAGAAACAGAGGAAACTCTCCGGAGAATATTAAATTTTAGAATCTGCAGAGGACACTCCCCAAGCAGCCAATATCATTCCTCGTCGAATTCTACAAGTTTGTAAGTTTGTGTAACAAAGATTGATATCCTGATCCTTTTTTGCTTGAGAGTTCGTCCTTGCCAACCATTTTACCAGTCACGTTATGACCGTTCAATAACAGTAGGGTGTAATGTAATATTTGCTGAAGAATGGCCATGATTGCCATGCTTTTATCACTTATAAAAGGGACGACAGTTTTGATGGTGACAACAACTGTTTCAGGAATCGTAAACAACGTTTTGTCGTTGTCTTTCCTTTTTTGCTGTATAAATGTACGAATTACGGAGTAATGCAAGGTGAGGACGTTCGGCAGAAGTTATACAAATTGAATATTCCGCTCAGCAAATCAGTTAGATAATTGAGTACAAGAACTACATGTAGGAAGATATTGATACAGACTATTACGTGATTATAGCATAAGAAAGTAAAATCAATAAATTGTGAATTCGAAGAGTGCTAGACATTTAATTGGACTTTATCAAAAATGCTTAAGTGCCTTTCGTCCACTGCAGGCAAAGTATTTTCAAAATTATTGTTTTATTAATATGCCAGGACCAGATTTACGCCAACATGATGCACACAAGTATACCGGTGTAATAAACTAATGCCTACACTCAAAGAAAAAATATGATTGTGGCAACCATATTTTGGGAGAACCTTACTATGATTGAGGTTATAGTTGCCAGAACTATGTTAAAACATGTAACATGATTAGCTCAAACAAAATTATGATTGTGGAAACCTTGGTGTGTGATTCACGCAACCTTCTTTAATAATATGATGGTTAGGTCAATCATAAGATGCAAGTGACACTGAAAAATAATTCACAAAGAAAACACTTTCGATCATAAATAAATGACTTGAACAACAATTAAACACTCTCGAACAAAGCACACATGAAATTGGAAGAAGCGAACTTACACCGCGAATGACCCTTTTCGGACTGTGAGAGGTATGGTTGTGGGAAATTTTTTATCAAATTACATAGTTTCACTGATCATAGAATATGGTTGTCGTGATTATAATACACAATTACATCATGTAAGGAGAATGATTGGTACAACCATACTAAATTTCAGTCGGGATATATGTTTAATGCAACCATATTATGTTTTTACGAGTTATATGCTATGGCTCGTACCATCATAGCTATGATCACTGGAAACATATCAGTTTTACTATAGTTAGAAGAACCTTAATATAGTCAATGCAACCTTAGAATGAACATAGTTTTTCTTTCAGTGTACAGTTATTAGTTTTTAGGTTTTGGCTCGAGTGATGGTCTTTTTGGAATAACAAACGGATATAACGCAGTATTAAATGTATGGCCACATTAATGACAGAAATTTTGAGTAATAAATTTGATAGTTAACATGAATTAAATTGAATTGTTGGTAATGAAAGGGATTTATAGTTTATTCATTTTTTCTTTACACTGGCTTTGGCAACTTCATAGTCCATCTTAACTTTCGTTACTATTTTAATAAAAAACTATTGTGATCGTCCTAAAATTTCCAAATAATTGTATACCCTAAAATTTTGTACTACATACCACTATCGCTTTAGGACACAAAACAACAACAAAAAGTCTGCTTGTCCACCGCAGCCATACGCGCTCCGCACAGTGGGGCATTCAAGCTGGCTAAAATTCGGTTTTTCAATTCAATTGTTAACCAGCATTTTATGCCTTAATATTTAATAGTTAAGGCAATTACTGTCTTAACCAAGTAAAGAGTTTCAGAAAATGTTTTTTTACCGGTATTTACTATAAAAGCCGCGGTCTCAGCTCAAAGTAGCCATTCGTAAAAGACCAGTTGTTACAGAAACGCCTATCTTTAAAACTACATAACTAGTTTTTGAACTAAATAGTTTTAAACTTTAGTATAATTTGAATTCCATTTTGTAAAAAAAGCTTCATTTTCAAAAATGATTAAGTTATATAACTTCGTAAGACTCCGTCGAAATTTATATGACAATATGAAAGTCAAATATTCATTCATCCATTCAGATTTTATAACAGTTTATGTTGATAGTGGAAATTAGAAATAGTGGTATTTTGAATATTCCTTTAGCGAAGATAAAGGACTCAGTCCTTGGTAAAGGCCTTAAAGAGGTGTCACTCGAGTCCGAAACGTTACAAAAAAATGGTATCTTATCCGGAGAACTATGATATTTATAATAGTATTTACAGTTACAAATGTGATGTGAAAACATTCACCAAAAAAATTTTATATTCATTATGGAACATTATTACTCGAACCAGGAGATATGCAAACAATCTATCCACTGAAAAATTAAGATTATTCCGTACTCTTTAAAAACAATACAAAATAGACGAAAGCAAATTGATATGTACATATGTATGTCTATAGTGAACAACTGAAAGAAAATCATTGGGGAACCAACTTAGACTGTGGATAAACGAGATTTTTCCAACGTTCACCTCTAAAAGTCATTTATAATTCTTAAATAATTTAATCCATTAAATATTAATTGAAAAGCCAATAGAAAACATCAGGTTGAAGTATGCAAATATATTTTACATTCACGACATAAAAGTATCTTAGAATTTCGATAGTTTATCAGTTTTGTTCGACATATTTCACTAGTTTATTTTTTAAGTTTCGAAATGCAGGAAACTGAAACAATTTTCCTCTTTCATTTCCCAAAAAGCTTTTTCAACTATTGAAAGGCGTGCTTGAAGGAAGTTTTCCTTTGCGGTTTTCGCTTTTGTGCATGGAAAAACATTTTCTTCATCTTTTGAGTGTTGGTTGAATGAACTTTTGGTTGCAACCGAATGAAATGGAAATAGCAATTTAAAAAAAAAAACCCAACTGAAGTCGATTTTGAAGTATTTTTTAAGACTTGAAAGGATATTGTACAGGGCGTTCCAAATAAATCTCAAGCATATGCCTGGTTGATATTCAAGAAACACTTTAAAAATTTTGCTTAAGGAACTTAATTTCATATCTAAATATTCGAAATTTGACAATTCGTAGTAATACTACTAGAGTAATGTTGTGGGCAATTCGGCCAACATAAATTCTGTTATTTTCTAGTTTACAATAGAACCGATATACAAGGAAAAAATAAAAATAATAAACCTGATTTCCAGTCGTCTCTTGGGTTAAACCTGACGATGTTTCCGGCTCAAATACAACGTTTGCAAACATTGTTATATCACGAAACCTATTGCTACTAAATTTTCAGTTTTCCAGTCATAATAAAAAGTAATATTTTAGTTCACTTGATTTCTATCTGGAATTTGCAGACTAAAATTAATTCTCCATCGGTTCGTTATTTTTAGACCTCAATAAAGGAACTAGTTTCCTTTTCAAGTCAATAGAGCAATAAAAAGAGCATACAAAATTTCCTTAATTTTAAAAAGGACGTTAAAAGTCTGTGAGCTGCTATAATATTTTTGCGTTTGACAACTTTAAAAACGTAACTATATTAGGCTGTTTGAACTTTACATTTTAGGTACAGCTAGAGTCTTTATTCATGGGATCCATGTCTGTTTTACAATCTATTGGGATTGGTGGATAAGGCTTGTGATAGATAGGTATACAATAGATTTGATCTCATATATAAAAGGAGAAAACACTTCAGGTAGATACTCGTATCAGTACCTACGTAATAGTTTTAATCTTGCCAAAAATGCATAATAGTGAATGTCCCGAATTGAGCCAATCATTGTTAAATACCGATGTTAGACTTTTTTCAAAAAACTAAGTGGCAAGTTTAAACAGTATATGTACATACTTCTTTACATGTCCATTGAGTGCGTCTCCAAATATCCTTTAAGGCTCTTTCCTTCAAATTTACCATGACACTATATTGCTAGAATTATTTATGGACTGTTCGAAAGAAAGCTCTCGACCCCAAAAACATGTTCAAGAAGCGTGTAGTTCTCCATCGTATACAAAGATAGACTTGGATAATGCTCCTTCTAGTATTTAGGAGTAGCTGGCAGAGACACTTATAGTTCTCTAGTGGATTCTTATCTAAGAATTTAGGCAGTAACTGAATGCTTTTGGCTAAATAGAAACACGTTTGGTAAAATGTTTTCCCATTCCCTCGGTCGTATACGACATCATTCGCCTTCTTAGTCCCCGAAGAAGATTTTCTGGATTTCGTTTAAGTGTGGTAGTCGAAGATGCTATAGTGTGCAAATTTAAGGTTTAAATGAATGATGAGAACGCAAAACACGCAAATGTGTGCCTGTGTGTTTATATGAATACCTTGTTTATGTGGCAGAGAGATCATAGATGTGTATTTTTTGGGGTTCTTAGTGAATAAAAATTCATATCCTTTTGATATATGATAACGGGAATCATGATAAGAGTGGCTTAGCTATTTCAAAAACGATTTACTGCTTGGGAACTGTTGGTTCTATTTTACGACTCAGATGAGTTATTGCAAGGCTCCGGTAAAGGAAACGGAAAAAAATGTATAACAACGTAAACTGCATATAATTTGAAATCACATTAGACGATATTATTTTTGATTTTTATTACTTACATACATACAAATTTTGTTAATTGGTAGGTTGGTTTCACTGGAAACCCTGTCCTACATAGACAGAGCTCAATCAGCTCAATGGCCGTTTTGGAACCACAAACTCGTACTAAACCCGGATGTTAGGGGTTGTTGTGACGGGTCGGTTAACATTATTACCCGCTTATTTACCTGTTAAGTCGTACTGGCTTCGCTTTCAAATTTCCATGCATTCATGTAGGTAATTTAGCATGCAAATAGGGTACCATTACCCGTTACATCGTACTGGCCTCGCCTTGTAATTTACAGTATGGGAATGGGTTAAATCACCGGGTAGCTATCGGGTACCATTAACTACGAGTAAAAGAGATGGAGATAAATCGCACATACGTACACCGCGACGATATATACGTATATATATAAGTTAATTTTTTTCCCGAGCCCTATACGTTTTAGCTGAAAGACTACTGGGTAATGCTACGACGGAGCTTCGGCGGACCTATCCGGTAATTTTCTTGCTGGGATGTAAGTGTTTTATACCGGCTTCCGTTGGAAAAATGTTCACTGCTCGCCTCTAGAACGTGCTCAGTACGCCAGCGCTAACTAAAAAGCTGCTCTGTAGCCCAAGCTGGACAATTCAGACTAGGGATGTTCGATTTCGATTCGATTAATCGACTAATCGATTAATTTTTAAAAAAAAATAGAATTTAGCAATCGATATGAGTGTTGTCGATTAATCGACATAATCGATTAGTTAACGTTAATTAATCGAACGAATTTCAACAGTTAAAAGATTCGATGCACGATAGATTTTCCTACATTAGTTAACGAAAAATTAGCTGATAGCACTGATCTGAATGTCAAGTTAACTGCAAATGTGTTAAATATTACGATACCTTCGAGTATCGTATTCGTACCATCTAGTATAATCCGGTTGCAATTCGCGAGGCGATCACTATATTAAATGGCGAAACAGTTGGAGTTCCACGTCTCCTCTTTTTTCGATGGAATCAGAACCTTCATCATCAAGGTAATGCAGCTGATCTTTGGGCGATCCATGATTCACTTGCGTGTCAGAGCGCTTCTCAAGCTTATGCAGATGAAGACCTTAATGGAATTTCTGACGAGCTCAGTCAGTTTTTATGTCAACCTGTAGTGAATAGAACAAAAAGTCCTTATGAAATTTGGGAAACACTCAAGTTTCAATTTTCACAAACGCATACCCTTGCAATTAAATACTTATCAGTAATTGCATCTTCGGTACCTGCAGAAAGATTGCTCTCAGAGGCTGGATTAATTGCTACTGATATGAGGAACAGGTTGACAGGTTCAAATTTAACAATGCTAATTTTTCTGTCGTCAATAGACGAAATGTTTTGGTTGTGAAGGAAGTAGTAGTGGTTATTTTTTTTTTAAGTTTCAAGAGAATTTAATTAATTTTTTTTAGTTTCTATGAAAAAATTTTATTTTATAAAAAAAAGATATTTACGAAGAAATAATATCTACGAATTTTATTTCCATTATTTTATGTTTATTATTTTAATTTATTTCTTTTCTTCTCATTTTTAGAATGGGATATTATTTATTTAACCATTAAAAAGAACATACATATATATATATATATATATATATATATATATATATATATATATATGTATGTACGTTTAAAACTCATATTCACACACATTTTTAACTGACATTTAGCGTCACAAGTGAGAGAAAAATAGAAAAAATCTTTACATACATATTCTACCCTTCATCCAGCATCCTCCACCTTCAATCCTCCGTCCTGCATCCACTATCCAACATTCATCATCCATCTTTACCATTTAGTAATGGGAATGCATAACTACTACACCAAAAACGAACGAACTGCAGCTAAATCATATCAAATGTTGAAATAACTATCGAACCACCAATTGTAAAGTGATTTTGTTAATGCAGAAACGAAGTTTCATCGTAATGGGATGAATGATATAGGAAAGCATACGAAACAAACAAACAAAGAATTAGAGCACCAGGGTACTAAAATCGCAAAACAAATTGAAAAATGTCAAAAAAAAACAATTTGTTTTTATTCGATCGGTACCAAACTTCACAGGAACTACCCCGGAACTATTCTACACGTTCCCTGAGCGGTTTAGGAGTTCTTAGGGAACATAGCCACATTCATACAACCATACATACATAGTTAAATAGTTAAAATTTTATGTATGGACAATCACTATGTTAAACGTATAATGAACCTAGACATTACAATTCAAATCTACCTATTCAGTCTACGTATACTTATACGATAACCCTGGGACTTCAGAATTACGCGATTAATCGATTTATTGCTTAAATCCCATCAATTAATCGATTGATCTTAATCGAACATTTTAAAATAATCGATCAAGCAACAATCGATTGTTGAGCAATCGATTCCCATCCCTAATTCAGACAATAAGACTAGAATGAACATATCAAAGTGTATTTGCTACATTGAATGAACCTAATCAAAATGATTGGTTTTCTACTAGTTCATATCATACTTTCAATATTTCCAAAATCTTCCTATCCTGTCCTTTCCACTATCAATATTCGGCGACATTATTAACATACTCCAATATAAAATATTTGTGGGAATATTGATGGAACATAAATGCTCGGAGCAAAGACGAGTAAGGTCGTAGTGTGAAGAATGAACAATTTCCCTTTAAAAGTAAATGGAGCATGTTCTAGGGAATATTTAACTTTATCACTTCCCTAGCGAATAGCAAGTGAACAGGCATAACATGTTTTGAACTCAACTCAAAACTGTTAGACCAAAAAATATTGCAAATCGATTTAATGTCGACAAGTAGTGATACGAGTATAGTGTAGTTTAGTATACCAGAAATATAAGCTTCAGTTATTGGAGCATGTTGGGAAATTACCCTTGCAATCTGTTCGAAATGAAATTTCTACAACGACAGAAATATGTACATATAGTACTGCATACAATAATAGTGCATTTTCGGTGTAAATACATTTTTCCAGTGAAAGTTGTAGAGGGAATTGCAAAGAAGATAAGGATTTTAGGTTATAGACGATTAAGTATGTAGTTTCGTAGTACCCACTACCATTTACGAGTACGCTGCTATTGATTTAGCAAGAAATTTTATTTTGAAGTACCTACTATAAACGCTTTTATGCGTAAAGCCTAAGCCTAGTACAAACTAGAAGCAAAACGAAATTTCCCGTACAAATTTCCGTTCGAGCGAAAATTGTTAGTGAATTTTATATGTGATTTCACAGAAAATTTCGTTTTCGCTTCTAGTTAGTACTACATAGGCTTAAAGGTATTATCGGGTCCGCGGCTGTAGGCATAACTCATATGTACGTAGTGTGATCTATCTGAAGTTTAAACAAAATGTGTAGCCTCAAATTTTGTATTCGCGTTTTGGGACTAGTCAGTCCCAAATAAGCCAAAAAAAAAAATTGTCAGTCTGTCCGCCGCGCCGTATGCAAAACGGTTTGAAGGTGCAAACTATAGCTCACAAATCTCTTGAGATATTAAATTTAAATTTGTATGGTGCGAAGAATTGGTGAGGCTCTACGAGTGGTATCATCGTTTGGACGAGTGAGAGAGACGTATAATAACCTACATCGCATATCAGCATTACAGATATTTCGGACTTGCAGCCATAAAACAATAAAGTTGTGCTCAGACTATTGGCAGATTTTTTATAATTTCGAGTAAAACAATATTGTGGAACTTGAAGTAATATTATCAAAGAGGAGAAGGTTTGACTAGGAATGCAATCTAATACGCTCGTAAGAATGAATGCATGAATGTGGGATTTGTGGGTACCTCAAGCACGAATAATTAACTATGTTCCATTAAAAAATAATATGAATAAATATAACATTATACAAATATAAAAATGTGCGAATCGTTGAGGCGTCGTTCGTCGTCTGCCGAAAGGAGAGAGTGGCCATGTTGTCTGATTTTCTTTTATACTCGTTGACCCGGGGCTTAAGGGGTTATACGCAGTCAGGAGGCCGAAAAAGGGTTTTAATTTATTTACGTAAAAATTTGTATATATGTACTTATACATTATGGTAACTTTAAACTTTATTTTGGTATGATTTATTTGTAAAAATAATGATTTTTAAAACTTCTATAGCTGATTGCCAGGAAAACCACGATATCTCTGGATAGGACCATCTCGAATAAAAAACTAATAAGACTTCGGTAGTATAATGTATTATCTAAAACTTTATCATAGGAATACGAAAAATATTAATTTTTACTTTATTATTTTAATAATACAGTATTTAAAATTTCGATTTTTGATAACTATTTCGGCAAAAAAAATTTTCGATTAATCACTAAAAAATACCTTTATAAAGCATGTGTAAAAATTTCAGACTTATCGGTTTTGCCGTTTCCGAGAAATCGTGGTCACCGACTTTATATGTAAAAAGAGTTTTGAGAAAAACGTGTTCAGAGTTTCAAAAACTCTTTCAAACTTATAAATTAAGTACTTAATTTATAAGTTTGAAGTTAGTAACGTTAAATAACACATTGTATACAATATCAAGTGGAATGTAAAAAACACTATGGTTCAGTTTACAAATCCAAGTAAATACTATAGTTATGCATATTTCCAAAAAAATGGGAAGAAGAGCGTGATGGTGGTAAGAAGTTGAAGTATATTAAGCCCCGAACACAATGCATCCGTTCCGTTCCGTCACGTTCAGCAGTCAAAGTAGACCTTATGGGCTGGCCATGTAAATGCACACAATGGTCGTAACGGAACAGAGCGGACAAGTTTACCTAAATTCAAATTTTACGGATTACATAACCTCACTTTTCGTGACGGAACGGAACGTGAACATTGTGTTTCGGGCTTAACTTACTGACTTAACCCACAAGGAAGATAAAATTATCATACCTATGAGTAACAGCTCATTAACGAGCAAATAATACAGTAATGTTCTTTATTTGAAATTTGAATTTGAAATGAATGTCGCTAATACCATGGATACACTGATAATAATCAATGGCGCAACAGCAGTTATACTAGAGTTACTTCATTACGATATCAACGGAACATTAGGAGGTGAAGTGGTCAGCCACACGCTCGTCTGTGATTATTATCCCGATGTTAATTGAGGTTCTAATTTACAGCTGAGTGAACTGATAGGTCGGCACCCAATCCCATTCTCGAAAATTACTTGTCGCTAAGCTGATTCGAACATAGTGCCAGGTGCAGCCACTAAGCCACCCAGACTACACCATATTTATTGAAATCATGATATGCGATATAAGATAGCACGATACACAGCCCATATAAGTTATACTTTGACATTTAGCAAAGACAGTATTTCAAGTGTCTATCAATCGAAGCTTCAACTGCTAGCTCTTCGAGCTTATGATTTTTCGGCGAAAAGCAAAGAAATGTACAAAGTAGACCATCACACAAATAGTAATACACGCTCAAGAAATTTTAGCTGACGGAAGAATATAAAAGTACGCAACTGTCATTCGTTCAAATTTCAGTTGATTTTAGTAACAGATGGCGCGGATGGCAGTTAAAAGAAGGCTATGTAAGCTAAAATTATCGAATTTATATACAAGGAAACAAGTTGGATATTACGTTGGGCTCGTTGACGTTATGTATGCACAATATTCGGTGATACACTGGTGATATTGCCGATGTTATGATTTGTATACAAGCAGTGTATCCATGATATAATATAATACTGAAATAAAATTGTATTAGTTGACTTAATAATTTGATTATCATTTCTTCATAGTCTTTATAAATTTATGTTGGTCCGTACAAGAAGCATATGTATGTAGAGCAAATGTTCGATCGCTGAGTGCTTCCAATGATTTATACCATCAGTTAGTTAACTTCTATCGAATGGTGTTAAATAAAAACTTTTCCGGCTATAAATTCTCTGTATAAAGTATCCTTCCCGGCTTGTATGGGAAGGAGTATGTCCTTCCAGTGCCATAGTAGTGTTTCAGCTTCATAAATATGTAACAGATCTTGTGTATATTTTTGAGCAACCATATAGACTTAATTTTTTTTTCCACTGAAAACCAAAAATACAGACACGAGCTCTGCATATTTCTTTTACGGTTTAGTATGTTATTATTGACTGCCATGGTACAATGTTGTTGTTTTTTTGTTTATTGTCGAATAGCAATGTATGATTTATGAATCCCAACGGCATTTCGAACATAAATTCGACCATTAAAACCTTATGAAAACTCCCTCAATACCTTTAACGAGAGTTCGTCCCGCATAAGAATGGAAGCAGCCGAAGGGCGGTTTGGCCACTTATTTTCGTCCTTTTCCGGGACTATTTGTTTGTGAATGGCAACCGCGGTAGAACTCGAAATTCGAACATCAGCGGCAATAAGAAAGGTATTTGAAGGTTGAAAAAGGTATAGAGAATCGAGCTATCCGGTTTTCGGGACCGGGTTTCAATCCGGATTCCAGTTCACATCATTCCCGGTGCAAGTGATGTGTATTTATGTTTAATTTATGAGAAGCCTTTACCGCAATCTTTCCGCATTTTCTCTCCTTTTTCCATGATGAGGTCGTTTTAAACTTTCTTCGGCACGGTTCAGTGGTCCTTTTTAATATCCAGTTAATGTCCTGTGGAATACTTTGTAATGAGATTTTTAGAAGTATGATGTTATTATGTGGGCGAATGTTTATAGTAATGGGTCGGGGTTGTTGCGAAAAGGTATGCCTGTATTTTCTTTACGACGTACTAAGCTTTTTACCATGAAATTGTTTTGGTAGTGAACATTTGAAGTGGGCACAAACAGGTTTTTACTCTTTTGAATATTTTATGAAGGACACTTTTGTGGCCAAGCTTTATACTTCGTATCCATATGAAGTGGATTGAGCTCTTCCCACTTGCGTTGCTCTTTTGTATGTGAGATTTAGATATTTTTCGGACAAACTTCCACATTAGGTTTTTTACAAAGTATTAAGGATTTGATAAATTTCTTTATACGATCCAAATGCACATACTTACGCTTTCACAGTTCATACGCACAAAATTAAGTAGATAATGCTGGTGTATGTATCTTGTACACACACAAAATTGAATTTTCAATACAATTTTTAATTTTTTCCAGTAAATACCATTCTTTCAAGTGAAATTACACATTTTAATCACTTTTACACGAAATTATTGGTTTTAGTAAATTATTCATGTACTTCTTAACTGAACCGAATAATTTACATGAAAAGAATGACAAAACTGCTCATTATTTCGCGTAAAACTAAATGTATTTATATATAAATTGAGAATTGCGTTCTTTTTTAAGTAATTCTTCTTATCTATTTGAATTTTACGTCGAAAAACATGTAATAGGTATATGAAACCACGACGCTTGGACGCTTCGTTCGAATTTGTTTTCTACTGAAATGCAAATGAAACGCCTTTGGTGGCGCAGTGACTACGCACGCCCAACCTACGAAGCGAAACCAGAACCGATTGTAGGTACGATTCCTACCTACAGCGTTTTATTAAGAGTAATCAAATAAAAAATAATATTAGAAGTAGAAATAAGTGTATCTTAAATACTGATAATTATACGATTTTCTTAGAGTGTAAATTCAAGAGAATATCCAGTGAATTTGCTTTTGAAGTGGATATTTACTGATTGTAAATTGAAATTTACTAAATGAAAATTGAAAATTACTTTCAAATTTACATCTCAATGTAAGTTTACTTCAAAAGGTGTGATACATTTGCCTACTATTTAAAAGATGTAGAATTCAATGGATGTTTTTTTTTACTGTGTAACTAGTTTAAATAGAAATTGTAATTCGCACAAGCATTGTAGCTAATTCCAGTAGAATCACTATAAATCGAATAAAGCCTAAATTTCCAATTGCAGGTTTTTATTTTAAAGATAATTGAAAATTCAGCGAAAGCACTTAAAATTTTATTGTAGATCTGTCGAATAAGAATTGTACGTTATAACTTCATAAAGTAAAAGACCAATTGCTTATAGTTTCAATTCTGTACTTGGAACTTGGAGGAAACTACTGTAGTCAATAATTCAGACTACTTACTTATGTTCTAAATTTATTATGTAAATCCTTAAACAACATTTTTAAGTGGGTAAATTTATATAGGATCTAGATATTCGAGAATAGTGATTCTCTAGAATTCTCTATTTTTCAAAATAACATGAATTTGAAGGAAAATTATTTAAGACATCCTCTTCTGATAAAAATTTAAGTTTATAGTACCTAAACGAGTTCCGGTCTGTAAAAAGGCAAAAATTTGCAATGTTAAGTAGGTACCTACTTTGCTTTGTATATTTTTATCACCTGGCCTTTCTCGGATAATCACACAACGAGTGTAATCACGCGAGAGAGGGAATTTTTTAATTAAATCGATATTTATTAGCATTTGCTTCTTATGTCTACCATTTTATAATTTATAATGTAGGTAATAGCTAACTTAACATCTTATAACAGCTATAGTAAAACTTATTAGCATAGTAAACGCATCTACGTATGTTTATGACATAAATTTAAGGAAAATTTCCACAAAAAACTTAACTTAGAAACTAACTAAATTGGTACTAACTTTCAGATTTATCTAACATCTTATCAGTCTACATCAGGGAGTCAAACTGAACTGGTCGTATATATTTTCCATTAAAGTGTTGAAATTCTTGTCGGATAATTAAATTATCCAACAAGAATTTCAGTAATTAATTAATTAATTAATGAATTAATTAATTAACATATTAATAATCAGTATAATAACTAAATGAAAGTCCAGGCCCCGGAGATCAGTCGATTTATATTAGAAAAATAGTTGCGGCACTGAGTGCCGCGCGCGTGTACTGGCGTAACATTCCGCTGCGCGTGTACTCAAGGGTTAATAACAAAATTATGCAGAAAACCGTCACTTCTCTTTTTTTGCTCCGAATAGATGAAAATGGGACTATATGAAGACCATTTTTGAGTTTTACTTCAGAACTAGTCCCATTAGAGATCCCGTTTTAAGCTCCCTTACAAGTATTTTTGAATGCTTTCTTTGGAGGTATATTGGAGATCTGATTTTAGCGGACATGCTCTTGCAAAAAGGAGGTCAAATGGAGGAGAAAACGAGGTCTCTAAACCTCCCTAAGGAGTAGTCCGGGATTAATCATGGGATGCTCCCATCTCCTACTGGGTTGTTGGAGTTACTCTAAGACATTTATTGCTATATACGTATACACGGTTCCGAGAGCGCATTTGCCCAATTTTTTGCTCTAGCCAGGAAATGCTTATCTTTTCTAGCAATTTGTGAATATATACTCTAACTTGCGAGGGTTAAAATTTCGCAAGAAAGTTCCAATCGGTTCGGAAATTTTTTCAGCAAAGTCAGTTGCATTGGAAGTGAGGTTAAGTTTAGTTTTAGGTGTCATAGTTACTTATTTCACGTGCTGAATTGAATATGAACGAAAAATCCAAGTGGGACACGAGGACACGTTTTTGATCATTACCAATGTGGATCTATATTCAGAGTTGTGGTATTTTTCTTTTTCGTTTTAACACTTCAACGAAGCTTTGATGATGAAGCGCACGCAAAAGAGCAAGTTTTACTTGGAAGATTATTGTTAAGATACTTGCTAGAGTAATTACTGTAGCAAAAAATGTCGCAAGTTACTTGCTAGTGTACACGAGCCTTAACTGGTAGTCCGGCACAAAATTCCATTCTCGAAAATTACTTGTCGCCAAGCAGATTTGAACCTGATACCAGCTGCCCCGAATGCAAGACTTTTTATTATTAATATTTACGAGCCTTAAGATACTTATTTTGGGATACCTGAAACTCTTCATAAGTGAATTTGCACACAGAAGACTGACCCCAATCAGGAGAGTTATAATAGGTTTGATTACCATCTTATATATTAAAATCTTCTTCTTCTCAGAAAGCTGAGATTTTTTGTTGATATAAGAGGTAAGGTAAGAGGATAAAGAGCTTACAAAGCCTTGCTGATTTTGAAACATAGTTTTTTTATCTAACAAAACACCAAGATAAAATATGTAGATTGTCAGACCAGGGAATATTTAGTCTAATAAAATTAATATCTCGACTGGAAAGGTTTAAAAGTTTCTGCTTCTTGGTAAAGAACATAGCGTGAGTTTTCGCGAAATTTGGTAAAGTCTATGAAAGCAATTTTGCTATAATAATGCTGTTTCAAACAAATAAACGAACACGACCTTAAAATTGAACTAACAATTCGTATAAGATGTCAATTATGTAGGAGGTAGAGGTAGGTGGGGCGAAGTGGGCCAGCAAGGTAAAGGGCCCACTTTAAATTACCCTTAAACCCTTAAAATTTCTAGTTTGCAATAGCGCAAAATCTTCGCAAAAAAATTATTTGATTAAGCTTCAAGCATTTACTACAATGCTCTATAAAAGAAATCCACTTTAATTACAGTTCTTCGAATTTTCTCATATTACGATTTTGGCACTATTTGATGTAAATATCAGTGTTTAATAATTGGATTAAAAAAACTTGTTGGCGACTGAGGATTTCTTGGAAGAGTATCCTTGAGATCGGGGTACGGATTGTGAAACTTGCAAAGTAAAATTTGATGATTATTTAAAAAGTAGATAAATTTTAGCAGATGCTTACTATTTAGTGTTCATTCGGGGTAAAGTGAGCCCCGGGCGAAATTTACCCCATAACAATATAAACTTATTTGATAATTAAAAATAACAATTTTAACATGGCTAGAACATACAACAAATGCAAATGCAACAACAGTGGACTCAAGTTGCAATGAAAAATGCAATAGCTAGCTAATAGAAAAATGCACGCTCTCAACACACTTAATTTCATTTCAATTTATTAAAATCATATTGTTTGTCTTAATTGATCCATTGCCATATTCCTTTGCTCCAGTTTTGGATGAAATTATACTATACCCCATGGAAGGGCTCACTTTGCCCCAGTAGTGGGGCAAAGTAGGCCCTTTGAAGTTTTTACAGCAAAAAGTAAATAACTTTCTTATCAGCATCAATAATTAAATTTCACGAATACATGACTAAGCTAACATCCTAAGCTATCGAATTTGCATGAAAAGGATTTTATAGCTATTACCTATTTCACAGAATCTAGGTACAAACCTTAGGGGGCTCACTTTGCCCCACCTTCCCCTACATATGTATTACGGCAAAATACAAGATTACCCGATTTACTTAATATTGATTAATTTACCTCATATCATAGAAAATTGATATGAGCCAAATTTCAAAACTGGCAATATCACTCAATGTTTGAATGACTTTTTTGCTCAAAGAAAAAGGCTGATTTCATCTGTTAACGGAGCTAAGTCATACTAATAGTACTTCAGAGGTTACTGACTTGGGAACGAAAAAAAACAAGGTTTATTTTTCTGAATTCAATTTCTATCGCTAAAAATGGTCAACAAAACTTAAATGTGGAGAGAAAATCACTGAAAAAAGATTAAAACTAAACGATTTTAGTTTTTTCACTCTCCTGAACAATTTTCTTTTCGAGTTTTTTTCCATAAAAGTTCCTTTTTATAGAAACTGATAACAGATATCAAGATGATTTTTTTTTGTTTAAAAATAGAAACATTTGATTTATACTGAATGAAGAAATTTTTAAAAAGTTGATTGTAAATATTTTTTTTTTAAGTTTAAAAAACATAAAAAAGTTTAAGCTTTCAAAGTTCTTAAGTCAATTAGTTTTTAATATTTTTAATATTTTTTCATTTAGTGGCATTAGATTTACTAACATAATTAGTGTACAAAGTTTGATTAAAATCGGTTGAGCGGTTCCTGAGAAAAAGGAACATGAATTTGTATGAAAAATTGTCGGGTAAGTAACCCTCTTAAGCTATGTTGTGCAATTTTCTATTCGTTGATTTGAAGCTAGAAGTATGATTATGAAAATACTTTTGTATAGCTGCCATACACATATACTGATCTAGTGGCCGAACTAATAAATTGACCTTTAGGTTTCCCATTCTGAACCGAATATATTCCCATTTCCCATTCGGTTTATTTTTATCAAATTTTTTATTAAGAAAATATTACAATTAACTTGGTAATGTTATAAGGATAAAATTTTTGTATAGTTATTGCAATTAATTAATATTATTTTTTGGAATTAGTTATGCAGTCCATATGTCGTTCAAGGGAAAAAATTTCTCGGTTTAAGGCAACCTCAATCTCTTAAAAGTAAGGACGAGCGATTTGTTAAGCGAAACACTTTCACTATTATACGAAACCCACTTATTTTCGAGTATTGACCGGTAACTTCAAATTTATTTCATTGTTAAAATTATTACTTTTTCGTAAATAAATTTGAAGTTACTACATATTCAAATTGTATTTGCATACAATGGCTCTTATTATGTAATTACCATTTCAATTGACTAGAGTACAATTTTTTGATTCCAAACGTGTACTGCAAAATTAAGTTTAACCAATAAGAATAAAATTGGCTTCAAATGAAAATATAAATTGAATCAAAAAAATGTCTTTCGATTTGTAGGAAAAATTGCGGTTGGATACTGTGCGTCATAACCACAACCACCTTCGAATTATACCTACGCACGATGGTACACACGTACATAAGTCGAAATCTGGAAGGATGAAGCTTACACAGATGATAAATTTTGATTTCATGTAAATTTGGTATTTGAAAAGGAAACAAATTTAGTCTGCGTGCGAAGAGTTGCAGGCTGGCGTTATTTATCCTCCAGCTGAAGGGTATCAACACATCCCTTCATATCCGTGATCAACACGAACGCGCACGGAACATACATTTGCGGGATATGGCAAACCCCAGAATTTCCCTCAACACTCTTTTCGGGTTTTCCGTTTCCTTTGCCCAAAGGTTCCTTTTTCAATAAACCCACCGATTTATATCTGTTGCCTTCGTTCGTATCCCAAATATTATGAGCGACGATATTGAAAATCGTCTGTGCTACATGTGCGTGAAATTAGCTATTGCCGAAATGGAATGGAGCTCCATTATGTTCTTCTAAATTTTTGAACGAATAATGAAGAAATTTTTAAATTCTTACGGAAAGTCAATTCATTTATAGTAATATTCAATAAATGATATCGTACAGTCAGAGAAAAACTTATGAAATGCAGACACCTGTTAGATTAAGCGAAATGAAATTAATCATTGAAAGTTGATTTAACTTTTCTTAATCAAGCTATCTTTCCCTCTATACTTAACATAAAATCATTTCTGAGTAACAGGTCATTCAGTGTTAAACTTAAATCCCAAATATCCACGAAATATTCAATTCCTGCTGGTGTGCCTCAAGGCTCATGCCTTAGTCCCACCTTATATAATATATATACTGCTGACGTCCCTACCGAAGACAAATGTGAAACAGCTATTTTCGCAGATGATACCTGTATCTATTCACGGTCGAATTGCCCCAATACTATCACACGGGAGCTAGAAAGTCAACTCGATCGCCTATATGAATATTACAATCGTTGGAAAATCAAAATTAACCCAACAAAAACTCAAGCAATTTTCTTCACCAAAAAAAGGAAACGTAGTAATCTTCCAAATCATCCTATCAATTTCATCGGACAAACCATCGACTGCAGTGACTCTATAAAATATCTTGGCGTGATCCTTGACAAAAAGCTTATCTACAAAGACCATGTTGAAATGACGTGCTTCAAGGTCTCGAAAAGCATTCATGCTCTTTACCCCCTAATTAACAGGAATTCCAAGCTTTCGGTACATAATAAACTCCTAATTTTTAAGCAGGTCATTCAACCTATAATTTCGTATGGCGCTCCTATATGGCGTCATAGTTCCGCTACTCATCAAAAAACATTGCAAGTCACCCAGAATAAATGCCTAAAAATACTGTTGAATTTACCCTTCGACTTCTCAACTAAACGCCTACATAAAATAGCTAACGTGCATAACATAAAAACACTGGCCGACAAAAGACACAATTCAATTATTTCTTTTTCACATTGCCCAAGTGCTATAAATTTCACAACTTAGCTGTTAAGATGATAAGTCTAATCTCTAAAACATTATTGTTCTGTTAATGCATTTTGAATTATTATAAATAAATATTGTTTGAGTTTGTTTGAGTAACTTTTCTTATAGGCTATTGTGATCCACTAATATCGGTTGTCTCTTACTGTACTTATGTAAAAAAAAATTTCCGAGGTCCGTTCCTACGATCTTCAGTTGTGTTCTAACTGGAACTTTAACTGACTGATCTTCATACGAAACTTACAGTTTAACTGAAGATCGAAATAACGGCCATAATATCAAAAAATACATTAATTGGTTTTCTCGCTGATCTTTAAAGCTTGAAGGTGAATCAAAAAATGAAATAATTAAACCTAAGAAATATATCGGTATTCGTGAAAATGTACACAAACCGCTTTACTCAAATTGGGTTCCCCAGCACTTACTATACAGGGCTATTGCTTGAGCCAAGTTCTGGCTGCCAAGCGTTGGAGCCAGCAGTGGTTAATCTCAGGCCAGCCACCGTTGGCAAGCGAACTTTTGTAGTTTGGTTCTAGTAGGTACTGGTGGACATACCTATAGTCGGAGAGCTCGCGACAAAATATCGCAAGAGTTTTAAGAACGCTAATATTTTAGTATTTGGTTACATTTAAGGTGTTTGTAAATATACTAGAGTCAGCAGGTCTGACGTCGGGTCACCTGGCTTTGGTAAGCTGTCAAAGATGTCTAAAAAATCGGAAAATTGAAGAGTTTTAAGAAAGCTGACTTCCCTGATCTGAAATGCACATAGATATAAGAACCAATATTTCATTAGACCTAAGATATCGTGAAAGTTGTCAAGACGTACGAAACCATGCTTCAGTCTCTTGGGGTCTTACACATCCAAAAATAGTGAAATTTATTTTTAGGCGATTATTTAGAAAGTCCGATCAAATAAAGCCCAATTTAGTACCTCTTCAGACCTTAGAAACATGTCAAAAATTATGAGAACGTTTTCAACTCCACCCACTAGCCACCACCTACTTACCAAAAATCCTGAAATATAAAAAAAATGCAACCACTTGGTTGAATTTAAAAATAATTAAATCAAAACATTCTTAAGGCATTTATCTAAAGAACCCATAGAGGTAAAATTAATTCAATATTTCAGAATATTTCCATACGATTTAACTTAAAATGTTAAAATCCGAAATCTGGATATTTGGCCGAATTTCTAAGACTAAGTTCCAGTAAAATCTTTCCGTTCCTTCGAGTAACGGCTATATAAAAGAACCTTAGAAGTTGTGTTCAATAGCATTGTGTATAACTTCAGAAAGCTTTAACCTATGACTCTGAAATTTTGTATGTGTTGATTCTCCAAAGGTTTCAGTTAAGGGTAGATTTATTTCTACAAGCAACGCAACCAGTAGTCTGTTGTGCAAATGTTAAATGTATGAATATAAAGAAAATCCGTGTCCCGCGGCTACGCCCATATTTTTATGGTGTTATACCATCTTTCTGGTCCTATCGTTGATTCTGTGCTCCCCTTGCTATCGTTTTTCCTGCAAATTACAACAGGAGGAATGGAAAACCTCCCATTGCTTAATCGCTCTTATTTTTCTGTTGTTCCGGTTGCACCATTGCCCCCGTTGCGCCACCTATTGTAAAATGATTTTACTAATGCAGAATTTTTCACGGGCATGGCCTCAACAAATCACTAAAGTTTCATCGTAATCGGATGAATGGTTTGAATAGAGATTTATTGATGATTTGTCATTCGAAAAAATCGATTAATTTTTTTTTCAAAAGTTCACCATTTTTTACAAAACGTTGATTTAAATACCCCTACCAAAACCCCTACCAAAACCCCTACCAAAACCCCTAACCAATTAAATAGAAAATAGACTACAAAAATTGTAGATTGTTTGTTCCAGGTCTCATATAGGAGAAAAACGTCTTACGGTCGAGGTGTTTAAAAAAAAGTTGATTTCAAGAAGGGCTGTGACGCTTCCATTTTGTATCATCATCATCAATGGCGCGACAGCTCAAATCGGGAAATTCAACACTGAAGAAATTGTCATGTTTTCACAGAAAAATTATATCGTTTTTCGAATACTTATTATAAAAATGAATTTCCATTGGACATCCTTTTTGCAAGAGTATTCTAGTACCTACTTTTAGGGGAGTAATTCTTGAGTACTCGCCCAACTAGTAAATGTTCCTTGATTAGACCCCGTTCATTAATCGCTTCAGAGAGATTCGAAGGCCTCGTTTTCTCGTCCATTTGACCTCCTTTTTTCAAGAGCATGGCATCTGAAATCCGACCACCATTGTAGTTCGCAAGCAATCGTTTGAAAACTGTTATAAGAGTGTATAAGACGAGGTCTCTCGCACTTCCGTAGAGATGCTAGAATACCTCGCCTTGCTCTTCTTTTCTCCTCTTCGATGCAATCTGATCTTCAGTTTAAGTGCAGCTGAATTATTTAAAAAAACATACTGTAGTCACCATCATATCTATAACTAGATAAGTTACAGAAAGTAAACTTGCCCATTTTGAACATCACGTATTTCTCAAGGCTTTTAAATTGTGAACATATTGGAATATTCAGGAGGATTCAGCTATGTACATATGAATATATTGGTCATACGTTGGTAGCTAAAAAGATTTTTTGTTTTCTTATATCGCCTTTCGACCTAGTTCAAAATATATATTTATTTCATTTTGGATACACGTAGAGCATGCATCAATTGCTATCTATCAGTCTCACTACCGAGAAGCCAACATTAAACCATATCGCTATGAACATAATTGCATTGATACGATCATTCGCAGATCTGTATGTAGAGCGATGGCTGGATAGAAGCATTTTTCATCATACAGGAAATGGAAATCCGTCGAAGGGTATACGAGTACCAGTCAATACTCTCACACCGGTAACGAGGAAAATAATCCAGTAATCACTTTAGCATGGAATCGGTCTGCCAAGTGTGGATACTTTTTTAGCCGTAGCATCATACTGTCTAAAGATGGGTGGGTGGACGATATGCAAAACCACCTCGAAGATAAATACGTTTACAGAAACTGTCAGAGTTTGTTTGACTACGAACTGTAGCAAACTCCATGTGAATACATTCGTAATGCATCAGAACCCAAGAGAAAATCCAATTTTGGCGTATCCTCGAATCTTGCAAGGATTTGTGCACAACTGTTTGTATTGGTGCACTCAACAATATCAAGTGCTATCTAGCGGTAGCTGGTGAAAATTGTAAAGTATACAGAACGTGTAGGGTAGTATGAGGATTCGGGAACGACGACTACTCCCTCTGTGTCGAAGGAACATAAATGTCCTGAACTTGGAGCTTCTGGATAAATTTGTTTATTGAGACTCCAGCCGGGATAGAGAGCCTGGGGCACCCGCGTTGTAATAACTTCACGGCACCAAAGCACCTCAAATGATGACGATTAATCAATTTTATTTTTCTGCAAATAGTTTTGGCCGAACTTGCAGCAACCAGAATTTGTGGAAATTGCATTTATAGATGCGTTTTCGAAAATAGGAATCCGAGTGCTGTACGGAACGCGGGAACCAAGACCACCCATTGCCCCTTTTCGCTCACTAGTTGATTGAGTGCTGTTACTAATTCTTTGGTTCACTTATTCTTCTGGATGGGTTTGCCCAAGTGGTAAGCTTTTACAGCTTCTGCAGTAAAGGTAAGGTAATGGATTTGCAATTGCAATGATTACCATTACGGAAAACGAAGTTTGTGAAATTCTTCAAATGAGTTGAATTCATGTTGAGTTTGGTAATGGTTTTCAGATCTTATACGTTGTTAGGCAAAGACCTTTACAATCTTGTTTTATACTAGCTTTAGACTACATATTGTCGAAAATTTACTTTCTAGAGAATTTCGGGACTGAGAAATTAAACTAATATATAGGTGCTTTTTTATATGTTTTCACAGTACATTTTTAAATGAAAATATTATACTATCTACCGTTTCTATCTTTCTTTTTTTGTAGAATTACACGAAAAATAACGTTCAATTCATATGTAAAAATATAGTTAATTTAATATAAAATTATGAGTAATTTTGTGACTCATGTAAATTCCACGGTTCGGTTTAAGGCTGGCCGCAGACTGAAAGAGCAAAACATTAATATGTCGCTGTTTCAATAGCAATTCAATGATCAGAGCACACTGATTAGTCTCCAAGGCAAGAAAGTAATCAGTTTTTGACTAAAAGTGTTGTTTTTGACTAAAACTGTTTTTGCTTTTTCAGTGTGTGTCCAGCCTGGAAGTACGGCATTATTTAATGGACTCAAAAAAAAGCTGAAAAAAAATCTGTCTGTCCGCCGGGAGGAGAAATGCGCTTGAAGGCTCGTATCTTACAAAACCGTAGAGATATTAAGGCTCCATGTGCACGTTAAATGCGATTTTGATGATTTCTGACTGTTTTCTTACCAATATTTCATGTTAATGGCAACAAAACAACAAAATAAAATTACACCACTTTATTAGCTGCTAAATAATTGGGTGAATATCTCACACACAAATTATTTAATTTAAATTTAAAAACTGCACGTTCTTTCTGAAAGGCAATGTAGAAGAAAAAATTTGTCATTTAAAACGCTCGCTCATCTCCCGCCTTCACACCTCAGCATTAACAAGATAATTCGAAAGGGGTCCACTTAATCTTCCAACGTATAAAATTTAAACTTAAGGCCCCATGAGTCCGGTATGACAATTTTTTATCCCAGTTTGATTTTTCTTTCTTGAGAGGATTTTAATCGATTGAAATCGTTTTTTTTTCGTGTAATTTGGCGTGGACAATACGTCTGCATCATTCGCTGTCTATCAGCGAACTAATTTTGATTTTAAAGAAAAAAATAGTGTTAAAGGTTTTCAAATTATTTGAAACGCATAACTATTAAAAATCAATAATTTTTTCATTGATTTATCTTCTACCAATTGATTATAGTATCTGTGACACTTTCAATGAAATGCGGTCTTCTTATGTAACTCTTGCCATGAAAATCGTCAAAAATTGCTTCAGTTTTGTAACGATTCAAATTTCCAGGGATAAACTCGTCGTTACAAAACATTTATTTCTTGATTAGACTTCACTTTATTCATGATTCAGTTTAATAAAATAGTAGTAGATTGATAATTGGTATAATTCAATTAGTATGAAGCGTTTGCTGTTTCGCTTTGTGTCAACTTCTTACGTGTTGGGGCTGCTACGCTTGTCCTGTACGTTGTTTGCTTGCCTCATTGCTCTCGTCTGGGTTGTCTTCGTTGTTCACGTCTTGGTACTTTCTTCGTGCATCTTCGCTAGTCCTTGACCGTCGCCCTTGTTCCTCATGTTCGATGTAGTTCGCTCGCCTAGACTTTCTCTGCTCTGCTCTTTCTCTGTCTTCGTCTCTCTATGTGGCCTCTACGCTTTGGCCCTCTCCGCTCGGTCTATTTCTTGTCTTCGTCTCTCTGTGATGCCCCTACGTTTTGGCAATCCTTGTCTCTCTGTGTGGGTGGCAATTACTTCGAATGTCCTGGCTCTGCGGTCGGTCCTCGTAGTCCTGGCGTTGTCGTCGTACTTGTCGTGGCTGGTAGCCGCTCGACTCGTGACACGACTCCGTGTGCCTTCCTCGACTCGGTCCCTGTTTGTCATCTCATGGTTGGCTCCGTCCTTGAACTTGCTCGTCGCTTGGCTCAACGTTATGGATGTCCGCTGTTTCGCTTGCTCGCTACTCGGTTGGCTCCGTTACTTCGTTTGCTTCGTTGTCCGGAATGTCGCTGCTTCGTTTTGGTTCTTACTGCATGCGTTACTGCAACGTCGTTGTTCGTCTTGACCTTCCTGTATGCGTTTCTGCGTCGTTGCTTCGCTTTGGTCTCTGCTGCAGGTGTTCTTCTGTGACGCTGCTTCGTCTTGAGTTTCGGCTTGGACTAGACCTAGTTCATCTCATGTAGACTTTCTAAGAGGGAGTATAACCCCACTGGCCTTATACGGTCTGAGAATCACTGAGATCGACTGTCCGAACAGTTCCCAATGTTGCTAGAAGAAGGAGTATAACCCCACTGACCTTCATCGCAGTCTTGGTACCTGTCCACCTAGCTCCCCTTCTGCTCGATTATTTTTGCTTATATATCGTGATAAACATTCAGCGTCCATGAATTATATTATGGTAACATTTTCCGAATTTGTGTATTTTGCCTTTTTATAATTCGTGTCTAGTGCATGTCATGCCGTGTATATAGTCACTTCTTGTATTTCATATTTTTGTCGGCGGGTTTATCCGTCACAATGCGTCGCCTGGGACGTTTTGTGATCCCGTCGATCTTTTCCAGGCAAATCCACAATTTTTCCCGTTTTCAACCTCTGTTGTGCTTGTTTTTCAGGTACTCTGTTTTTATGTCTTTCTTTGTGGTTTGTGTTTTCGTGCGCCGTCTTAGCTTAAAGTTTCTTTGTGTTCCATGTTCATTGAGCCTAGCTCTGAGCTGTGTTGTCTTTAGCTCTAAGTTGTGTTGTCTTTTAATTAATAAGATTTAATTCGTGTTGTGTTCGTAATTCAATGTTCTTAATTCATAAGTTTATGTTGTATTAGGAATACAATGTGTTTAGTGTTAATTGTTTTTTGTGGATGGAAATTTGCAGAATTTCAATCCTTACAGTTTGACTTCATATATTATTAACAAAAAATAAAAATTTTTAAAATTTGATTTATAGAAGACCTTCTTTAAGATTTTTTCTAACATTATATTAATAAAAATGACATGTTAGTTATTCAAGAAATAGGTAATATGCGTTTAATAAACTCGAATTTACGAATTTTAAAAAATGTTCAAGGGTTGTTGTTCTAATAGCATTGTTTCCAAACACAGCTTTGAATATTTTCCCTATGGATGACCTAGTTTTAGCCGTTGGTATTTGCTTGCATGGCCTTATATAGGTCCCTGCGCTTTCAATGAAGCTTAGTATTTTGCGAAGAGGAGGAATGGTTTAGAATTTCAATGGGTTCCTGAAACCCTGACCGAAGTGACGAAGTCCTTTGTTAACTAAGCCCTCACAATCACATAGGATATACTTTGGTGTTTCATCTTCGTCATTGCAATTTCTGTAAATTTTAGTTTCAGTGAGGCCAATCTTATTGAGATGTTTCCACATATGACAATGTCCAGTTACAGCTCCCACTAGGGTTTGGGTATGATATCTGCTTAATTTCAGATAATCAGATGTTCTTTTTTTCCGACTGCTTTGGCATAAAAAGCTTTGAGTGCCTGGTGCCAAGTCCTTGTGAATGCCATTTTGCAATTTTTGCCACATACGGATGTGCGATCTGGCTGCGCTTAATGGTATCTCACAGAATAGGTATGATCCCATGGAGTTAGCTTCTGGTCCTTTCCTAGCCATTAAGTTGGCCATTTCATTACCATCATAGCCGCTGTTCCCGGAATCCAAATATGGTTAACTCTGTTCCTATTTTCGAGTTCAATCAGGCATTGGAGGCAATTCCGAACAATTTTAGACTGAAGTGCTATTATTTGCAGCTTGTTGCAGAGAGAATATATATCTGTTGTTGGTTTTTGGAGCCACGTCGAATATTTTCTCTAACGCATAGTTCAATAGCTTGAGTCTCCGCCTGAAAACCAGTGCATGTTATAAGCATGCTACAGTACAATTTGACATTTGGGCGTACTCCATAAACACCTGCTCCTAATCCTTGACATAATTTTTACGTTAATAAATTAAAATGTCTTGCCATAAAAAATTCATTAAAAATAAATTGTTTCGTACTCCTGACTGCGTATAACCTCTAAATTAAATGAAGAAAACACGTTCAGTTTTCGATAAGAACAATACTGCGTAGTTATATATTGAATACCAGGTCGTTTCGTATAGTCCACAAACAATTGATGAACAATTGAAGTCAACATCAAGCAAATTCAGTCAGATTTATGCGACAAAGTCGTCGAATACGTGGTCAGGTGGATATTTCCAGGACATGGCATTCCATATTTAATGCCATAAGACATTCTTTCAAATAGAAAAAAGAATTGCATGGATATCACACACACACACACAACTTGTTTTATTTACATTTAAAAATTGAACGTCCGTATTGAAAGACCTTATACTTTGAAAGAATCATAAAGTTCTTGCTAGTAAGATCTAGTTTCCCAAAAATTGTAAGAAGTGTATCAATTCTTTGCGATTTATGACTTCAACCCTTTAATCCTTTCTGTCCCATCAAATTTAGTCAACCGTATTTTCCATTAAAATTATTAAAACTCATTTTCAGTCAAGGAAAACTTGTTAATACTCCTTTTTACCGCTTTCGAAAAATGTTTATCAAATAGAATGTTCGCAAGGACTTAAAAAAGTATTCGGAGAAAAGAACCGTAAAGTATCTGCGCTACGTACCAACAATAGCCATGGAATTTCTTTGTGTTCAGCGTTCAATAAAAAATTATATGGAGGAAGTGGTGGGAAAAAAAAGGATCTCCCAGAAAAACGGAAGAGCATGAACCCGAGAACGTGGATGGGGCCCTCGACCCAGGAGAGCACGAAAACTTAATACAATATCATGTCTGATTTTCTTTTTAAAATTTATATCACATTCCCCCGAGGAGGTGAAATGTTACGTAGCACCTTGTTCCGTTTTGTGATTCTTGCCTGAATATCAAACGGAACTCGAGCTCCGGTTTCGTTCTTGCTTCTTCTTTTTGATTCTCCCAGGCATAAAAGGATTCGTTTCAGGGGATGTTTTAAACCGTGACGAACAGAACGAAAGATAAAACATGAAACTGAAAGAGCAGAGGAAAGATTCGCAAGGGATGACTGGGATATAGGATGGGCCTTTGGGACAGATTACACTAAATCTGACTCATATGTGAGCAACAGCTATCCAAGTGTTAACGTTGTCCTGTGCCCTTTGGAAAAGGAACGAAATTTCTTTGAATGAATGGGTCAATTTTGGGAAACCTTCAAAGGTCAAACGGGTTTCGTTTTTTGCCTATATTTTAGGTACCATTACAAATAAATTTATGTAGGACTGATTTGAGACAATAACTAACAGCTGGGTTGTTCGAATTACTTTGGGAAGACAAATGAATTAATTTTTAATGACGCATTAGTTGTCACATTCCACAGATAAATTTTTATCATAGAGATTATCTTTGTGACATTAAATTCGTACTCGCTCTGAATATGGCACCAAGTGATGTGGTTAGCAAGAAATTATATTGTGATTATAAGTTTTGATGATATAAGAGTTTACGTGAGTATTGATCTTGGGATAGGCGTTTTTTTTACTACAATATTCATGCGAATACTGAAAACTGGCTGGGTCACATTTAATTGATGCAAATGTATGAAGGAATCACCTCTTGAAAAGTTAACAACTGAGTGCCGAAAGCAAATTTTAAATTTTAAAAAACAAACAAAAATCAGTCTGGGTGCAACTTTATTATTTTATGGGTAGAAGTTCGGAACGCGTTCAATTCTGAGATGCGGTGTAGGCTACTATGTGACTGAATACCCAAACAATTCAAGTTCGGGAAGCTGTTGAAATGGGGTCGCGCTACTTACTTACGCCTTCGTCACATATTAATGGGGACCACAGGGGAAAAACAGGATAACTCCATTTTGAAAATTTTACAGAAGTGCAAATTTACACGTCAAAACCCGGTCGGCTTCAAAACAGCCGCTGCACGTCATCTCCACTACATATCGCTCTATGCTCAGCTCCAAGATACCTATATGTATATGGGTTTGTCAGGTTTTCCCTTGTTTCATCTACACAGGTGAGGACACCTCTCGGCCTTTTCAAAATAAATAGTCAACGCGAAACTGAATGGAGTAATAATAATGTGGTCTACATAAAATATAATTTTGATTTTCAGCGAAATGATGTTTATAAGGGCCGTTTGATTATGACCTTTAAAAATCGAGGAGGAGCCAGGTAAAAAATTTCATAATTTTTTTAGACCTGTACCATCTTTAAATAGATTATTTGCAAAGGTTAAGCCTGACACATCTTTTAGTTTTTGTGAAACGGCAGTCTAAGCAAGTCAACTTCTAGTAATTTTTAAAAATGCATAAAAACGAATTTCGTGTGTTGATCAAACGTACCTAACTTTTGAAAAAAAAAAACAGCTAAAGTAATCAAAGAAAAATGAGATAAACATTATGGGGTTGGTTGGTTGGTTTGGGTGGCAGCTCAGTCCCTAGACAGAGCTCAATTAGCTCAAGGGCCGTTTTTAAACCACAAACTCGAATTGTAAGTGGTTGTTCTAACATTATTGGGAATCTGCACCATCGCTCCGACTGATTTACAACTGTGCGAGCACAGAAATCATACCAAGTCCTGGACGTCCAAATGAGGTTACCACTCCAGAAATGATCGAAGAAATCCATGATATCGTGATAGAGGATCGTCCACTGAAAGTCCTTGAGATAGCTAAGGCAGTAAACATCTCATCTGAACGCCTTTGGAATATTTTGAAACATTGCTTACATATGAGAAAGCTATCCGCAAGATGGATGCCGCGTTTGCTCACAATCGACCAAAAACGGAATCGTCTGAGAACTTCACAGCACATTTTGCAACTGTTTCAACGTCAATCAAATGAATTTCTTTGTCGATTCATAACTGTTGATAAAACATGCATCCACGACTACACTCCATAAACCAAACAACAGTTAAAATAATGGATGGAAGCCGGTTCAAGCGCACCGAAGAAGGTAAAAATCGTTCCATCGGCCATCGGAGATTCACCCCGAATACTGACGTCATCAATGAAACACCAACGTCTACTTTGAAGGGTTGTAGAAATCATATTATTTTGGAAAGGACCTACAAATTGAAAACACATTGGACGAAGTGTATCGAGCTAAAAGGAGACTATATTTGAAAATAAAATCAATTTTTTTCCTTAAAAAATAGTGGTTTCTTGATTTTTGCAGGTCATTATCAAACGGCCCTCGTATTATCTTCCATTATATAAAAAATGTATATTTTTTAACTTCCAGTATATTCAGAAGTATTAGAACTATACACAATTGCTAAAAAATCACTCTTATAATAAAATCGACTATATAACAAAAACGGTAAAAACAAGTGTTGTTAAAATAAATCTATTTAAAAGAAGAAAAATCTATTAAATGTTTGTTTAAAAAGTTAAAGAAAAAGCTAAAGATGAGCAGATGTCTTTTTTTAAAAATGAAAAAGTTAATGAAGTAGCTCTTCCTTAAGGCATCTTTAACTTTACCAAATGGTTGTCTTTTCTTGGAAAAAGAAACAGTTTAGAATAGGTTTGTATCCTCTGAATCTTCACTGACGACCATATTCATAACACTTTAAAATATTGATCAAACTAAAATTAAAAAAAAAAATAGGCTTTATTCAAGAACAACAAAGTTGACGAAGTAAGTACGAGTATGTATGTATATTACCATCACAGATTCTTTTGAAAATTGATGTACTCGAAGAATTAGTGAAAAAAAAAATAAATAGATTCAATTTTTTGTTTCTATATCGGTGTCAAAAATATCGAAGAACTTGTGTGCTTCTCAATTATAATAAATAATAATCAATGGCGCAACAGCGCAAATCGGGCCTAGGCCTTGAAGTAATGCTGGAGTTACTTCATTGCGAGACCAACGGAACACTAGGAGGTAAAGTGGTCAGCTTCACGCTCGTCCGTGATTATTACCCCGATTTTAACTCAGGTACTCATTTACAGCTGAGTGAACTGGTAGTCCGGCACCCAATCCCAATTTAATTCTCAATTATGTTAAATCATAATTTTTTTATAGCATAATTGAGAAGCACTAATGTTTTTAAATTTTTTTGGCTTCAATCCCTTTCAGATTCCAAATTAATTTTTTTAGTATATTTTACAACAGTACAACCTACAAAATAGGTATAAGAAAATAAAAAAAAAATATTTTGAGATATTTAAGGATAAAGGTCAAAATTGTTATCTTTGCAAAAAAAAAATTATGGATAACTTTTAATCGTATTTTTTAATACATATTGCTACAATTTTTGAACAACAATCTTTAAAATAAGTTGTACTTTATTATTCTAGGCTAAAATTTACCAGAGATATGAATTTTCAAAGGGACTCTGACACCTTTTTTTGCGAAATCTTTAACCAAAAAAATGAAATAGAAGCAAAAAATTGAAACTTTATTTATTCCTATTTTTCTTCGAGTACATAAATTTTCAAAAGAATCGGCGATGGTAAGGTCATAGATTTCGTAATTTTTGGCGATTCTTGATGGAATGACCCCGATATTATCCAACAGCTGGAAATCAAAGTCCCAAAAACCTAAAAAAATAACTTAAGATGTTTTTCCTCTGTGGTCTTCATATGAATTGCATAATTGGGTCATACTCCAGGACGCAGTCTAAGTCGTAGAATAATATCGGTTGTTACTTGATTCTATAAAAAGTCTGTGGAAGTAAAAACCAATCTGACATCTCATCTATTCTAAGAAATATGTCGAAATCCTTACGTCCTCTTGGAGTTTGAGATCTGCAAATGCTGAAATCAACCTATTATCGATTATGTACGAGATCTTAAGAAGTAAAAATGAATTCGATATCTCATTAGAACTAAAAAATATGTCGGAATTTGTGAAAACATATGCACATTGGACCTCTGGAAAACGTGCCATGAAGCAACGCCTGGGCGGACATTGAAACGACGTTATATTCCACACTTAATGCCATGAAATATTCTTTGAAGTAAAAAAAGTATTGGGTGAATATCTCACAAACAAGTTGTTTTATTTACATTTAAAAATCGAACATTCTAGTTGAAAGACCCTATATATTATAGAAGAATATTGTAGGGAATTAATATCCTACATTTATTCATTCATAAAAGGCTTGATCTTTTACTTTTGTTACAAAATAATTTATTATTATTTTTATTTCAAAAAGATTTTAATATAAACATTTATTTTTATATTCAGTAAACAACAACATATTTTTATAACATTAATAATTAATTTATTTATTAACAATTAATATTTATCAATTCAAAATTAACAAAGAACTGAATTTTCTCTGACTATCAATTATTTTTCTTGATTTTCGGAAACTCAATGATTACTTTGATTAAATAAACTAAACAGAAAACGACAGTGGCCAAACGTTAACAAGAGTACCTTACTCGCCACAATATCATACAACACTAGAGATATATATAGTAATGATTTAAGCTAGAGCCCTAAAAAATACTAAATAATGTACATGACGTATTCAATACAAACCCACATCGACATCTACCACAGAGAGTTTCAAATCCCATTTTGAAATTGAATTAAATGCTAAAAGTTTATTTGAGTGAACGTAATGTCAATCAATGAATAAATATTTCCACTCCTGGCAGATAATTACTCTCCAATCGGAACAAACCTAACCACTTGATATTCAAATTAATTTCTCCGTGTACACTTTGCCACAACAAAAGTAATTTCGGTAGAATTATCTTACAACTTTGAAAGTTTGAACAGTGCTTAAAGTTTAACTGCAACTCTGAAAAGATTCATCTCCGTTCGTGTAGTTTGGCAAGTGCCCATCTACTCGAAACCTTAGAAAACCCACCGTCCTTCTCAAACATTAATGGTATCTGCATATACACTTACCGGTTCTATAGTTCCACGACATTTCAAGATATAACTTATATGTTGGCAAAATCATTAGACGAATTAACTGTTTTATCACAATATGACTAGGGATTAAGAACCAAGTACCAGAAAGTGCCCATGTAACATGACCCAAAGCGAGAAAGGAAAAATATTTGCAAACGTATTGCTGGTCGCGATAGACAGCTTGAGAAACTAGTAACAAACTATGTACAGCGTGTAGCCGGAGACAACTCTATAATGGTCACACCGAGTGTTCGTAACGTCAACTTTCCACAAGGTGCCATCGTTCGATATCACCGCAGTATCCCCAGAAATCTTCCAGCCATCCACTATCTTGTCCCGTCTAGGGAAAACCGCAAATTCAGTACGTCTACTATTGGCAAAATTTACAAAGGGATTAGATACAAACTTTTAATCAGGATATCGTCATATAGCGCATAGAATTTAATCTAATAAAACAGTTCCACAACAAAACTATTACTTAAGAAAATTCGACATGCTGGCTGCTTGATGGCCGACATCTGACACATACTCGTACATTAAGATTTTCGAAACACATACGATCATTACTCCATTTGATCTAATTATAAATCAAAGGACATGCTTTTAACTTGATTCGGGATTTGTTGGCATCCCAATAGTTCTACATAGCACTGACTATATGTACCAATTATTCTACGTAATGCTTAAATAGAATACGACTACGGATTTTCGTTGATTTATGGCGAAATTGCTTGCAGAAATTGTGATTTTCGGATTGTAATTAAGGGAAATATTCAGCCAAGCATTATTCGAAGTAATCACGAAGGGATTTGTTGGTACTCGGGGATTGAATAAAAAAAATCCCGAGAATAAATTGGATTCGTAATTTATAATTGTGTTTTACATAATAAAACTAGATTTACGGTGCAATGCTGAAAATCAAAAATAAACATTGAGAAATGTTTTAAATTTTATGAAACAATTTAGTGAAATTGAAGCTTACTTTCAACTAAATATTTGAAAAAGTATAACTTTACACCGAAAAGGTAAGGATGCTATTGAATTTCGTTTCGAAGCTCAAATAACACCGTTTTTCTTTATTATTTTTTTAATATTGTTTGTATTGTTATCGACCTGAAATTTCCAAAAAAATATGCTACCATAAAATTCTATATTTTCAAGTTTTAGGACTAGTAACCCCAAAAACGCCATCCGACATACGCAAAACCGTTTGAAGGCGCACAGCTCACAAATCCATTGCGAAATTAAGTTAAAATTTTGATGGTGTGTAGAATGGGTGTACCCTACGAGTGGTATCTTATGGTGGAGGAGGGATGGGTGCGTTTTATGGAGTTGAGAATGGGAGAACCTCTACAAGCGGTATGTTATGGAGAGGAGGGATGGGTGTTGTAGGCGAAAAATTTTGGTTTCTAGATCTCAGAAACCACTTATGCTAGGAGGCTGAAAATTGAAACTTAAGTATATGAACTATCATAGTAGACGTAGAAAACTTGTTGATAGGGGTTGAGCGGTGTGGGATTCGGGGGGAAAACAAAATTTTGAACTGAGAAGTAAAGCACGGAAGGGACAACCATATTTCCAAAAATTACATTTTTATATCTCAAGAACCGTACCAGATCTTGAAAATTTTATAGGAATTAAGACTAGTAGACCTCTGGCGGGTAATATTTAAAGAAATGGTTGCATGGGGTGGGGTAATTGTGATAGGGGTAAAAATGGAAAACTTCTGATTTTTTTTCCTTGAAAACTGCAAAGGAAAGAAAGCTTAAACTTGCCAAAAGTATAGAACCACTATAAAGGCTCGTGTCCACTAGCAAGCAAAACTTGTTAGAGTTGCTCTATGACATTTATTGCTGCATGTGTACACGGTTCCGAGAGCGCATTTGCCCAAGTTTTTGCTCTAGCCAGCAAACGCTTGCCTTTTCAAGCAAGTTGGGAATGTACACGCTAACTTGCGAGAGTTGAGATCTCGCTAGAAAGTTCCGATCGGTTCCGAAATTTTTCAGCAAGTCAGTACAATTGTATTGGATGTGAGGTTAAGTTCAGTTTTAGGAGTCGTAGTTCCACAGTTTACGTGCGAAATATGAACGGAAAATCCAAGTGGAGTTTCGAGTACACGTTTTTGCTCCTTTCCAATGTAGAACTTTATCCAGAGTTGTGGTATTTTTCTTTTTCGTTTTGACAGTTCAACGAAACTTTGATGATGAAGTGTATACGGAAGAGCAAGTTTTACTTGCAAGATTTTTGTAGAGCTACTTGCTAGAGTAAAATTGCTGCAATTTGACAGATAGTGTACACATCGCACCAAATTACTCTAGCAAGAAATGTCGCAAGTTACTTGCCAGTGTACACGAGCCTTAAGGACAGTTAGTGCGCGAAGTATTTACATTCAGAGCCGAAGAGCACGAGGTCATCTCGTAGCCAAATCTGCGATATCTTGGAGTGTTAATCGACACTCGAATGTCCTGCAAGGACCTATCTTCTGGCAATCAGCGAAAAATGTTGCACTTTCACGTATAACGTCAAACATTAGCGGATTACGCTCCAGCTGGCAAAAACTATTAGAAACGGTCACGAATTCCGAAATGCTATACGCTGAACCGATCTGGGCAGATGCAACGAAGAAGAAATTGTATACCATATAGCCGGAATCCAATTAATCTATCGTCTTAGTGCACTAAAGTACTAAACAGAACACGGACTTCGACTTCGATTTGCCTACCTTGCGCTGTCGCAGGTGAAGTCGGTGTTGTGGGCATCACCATATAAACCTGTGTATTCTAAAAGACAGGGACTATGCAGTCGAAGTCGACGTCCGTGTTCTGATTGGACCTTAAGGATTGCTAGGGCTTTTCGAACAGTCTCCTATGAAGCGTTGGTGTAATATTGGTAATGTTACCAATTGACATTCTAGCGTGTGAACTTTAGTGACTGTACGTAGCAGCAGATGGATTATCGAAAGTGGACGAGTGAAGGCGCAGTATACAGGAATGGCAAGGACGCTGGGAAGGCACAAACGAAGGGAAATGGACATTCATATTAGTTCCGAACATCGACAGCAGGATAAGTCGCACACACGAAGAAGTGGATGTTGATGTGATTCAGCTGCTCCGCAGATACGGTTGTTTGAATCAGTATCTTCACCGCTTCAAGGGAAGACCAGTTCTGTCCAAACTGCGCACGAGATTGAGGGCGCGCGGCGTTTCTTAAGTCCTAAACAGAACGCGGACTTCGACTTCGATTTAGCCTACTTTGCGGTAGTCGCAGGCAATTTGCCTACCTTGCCGCAGTCGAAGTCGAAGTCGGTGTTGTAGCAAGGAGTAGCAAGGTCTGGGGGTGGGTGGTGCTTTTCATATTTCAAAACCGCATGCTATAAAGCTGAAATTTAGTACCTAGGTATATGTGGATGTGTTATTATATTAATTAAAGCAACAAAAGGTCAGACTTTCAATGGCGTATAAAGGTGGAGTAAAAATATTTCCGTGAAAAGTTTTCCTTCCAAATTTTCACAAATTTAGTTAAATCTATTAGACATGTTGGCCTATCAAAGCAAAGGTTTTTCTCCATTTTTCGATATCCCCTGATGGGGTTTAACGTGGTTATGTACTGATTTTATTAATTTTGTTCTACTCAATTCAATTTAATTTATTTCCACAATAGAGGTACTTAAAACGAGATAATGCTCGTAACTTTGTTGATTAAGTGGTCAGTTAGAAAACTTTACATAGTAAGTTACATATTTAGCTTCAAGCTGAATATACGAGTAATGTACTTATGTATTTACGAATTCCAATAGATTTCTTGGATCTGAAACGCGTTTAATGATGTAATGCGGTGTAGGTAACTTTACGATTGACAACCTAAAGAGTATCGAGGAGGCTATTTGGAACGGTATTGATATGAAGATTCCTAGCGTGAGGCGTTCAAAAGTTATCGAAAAATATCTTTGTATAAAAATAAATAAAAAAATAAAAATAATCTTTGGGAGGTACCGAAAGGGATCGAAGGATTCCGCTTACAAGTAAAGTTGATATTACTCAAAACTAACTTGTATAAATTCCGAATTTGTGGCCAAACGTTTTCTTTAATTATAGTGAGTGAGACATTTTTACAGGATTTTTTTATGGCAGGAAGTCAAAATACTCAAGGGAACTTTCTTCTCAGCTATGCAAAGCCAGCGGCTTCTAATGGCTTTTCTTAAGGAAGTTCTTGGCGAAAGTTCTTAGACAGACAGACACACCTACACTTATGGGATGGATTAAAACTATACCTCTAACATTTCATCTAGTCTAGAGTATAAAAAGACCTACTTTATAAATTATTTAAAAACAAATTAGGTTAAGATATCAGATTCCGTTAAGTCGTTTTCACTTTATATGTTAGCTGACGTCAATTTTGGTGCCAATGGGGAAAATGCAAACGACTGATATTAATTGCATTATATAAATCCATTGAGCCTTTCATTTTGCTAAAATTACATTATCACCTTTTAGATTCACTGCCTTTTAGGTCACTTTATGTTTTAAAATTTACGTTAATTGCATTTCAGTTTCAGTTCGACAGTGCAAAATATCTACCTTTATTAACACACCATAGCACAAATGCAATTTATTATTTGTCCATTTTGTCAACGCTTTTTTTACTTTCATCTCGGCGATTTGCCCTATTTTATTTTTTGTTTCCCCACTGCCGTGTTCTAATTAGAAGAAGATATAAAATTCAGTCACAATGAAGATAACCTTAATAATTGCTAATTGTAGTAATTGAATTAAGTATAATTGCAATAATAAACGTAATATAAAGAACTTTGAAATTTTCGTAACGAGACCGGAAAAATAAGATTTCGAGTTTCATTTTTTTAGGACGTTTATTAAATTATTACTGGCCACTCGGGATTGATGCTATTAAATTGTAATTACGGAATAAGCGAAATTCGTTGGAATTTGTTTAGTTCCATTTCCAATTTTAGGACAAAAAAAAGTGCGCCAATCTGCAATATTCTCTGAGACTTTAGGCATACTAAGGTATAGTTTATACTTTAAATCAAATCGCACAACATCTTAGATACTGAACTGAGTTCTTTTTACATACACATATGTATTAAATTGATCGCTTCTTTGTCCGCGAGGATTTTTGGAACTTTTTTTTAGGTTGTCAGTCGTAGAGTAACCTACACCGCATAAACACGTTTGCGACTTTTGACCATAAAAGTCGTGAATAGAAAAATGCTTATCCCCTCCATTTTCATGCACCATCGCTCCTTAAAAAAATTTACTTTCAGCAAACTCTACTTGTTAACCTTTATGTACTTACAAAACGCGTTTTATATCTTTAGTGCAAATGGTTTCTGAGATATCGTAAACTAAAATTGTTTACCCATGCCTCCGTACGCTACTGCCCCACTCAAAACTTTGATTCCGATCTATTCTCCTAGTGTATCTATAGATATTTATTTAGTTTCAATTTTGTGACATTAACTGTTTAGGAGATATGGATTTCAGAATGTATAGACCTCGCCTATTTTTAGCTTCGGACGCATTATTTTCCCCCCACTATTGCACCACTTCACCCATATCGAATTTTTTTTTGCAAATGGTAGTGGAGCCATACGTTCTATATAAATTCCAAATTTCAGCCTCCTAGCATAAGCGATTGCGGAGATCTAGAAACCAAACCTATTCGTCTAAAACGCTTCTCTACATCCCCTCACACCCCCACTCCTGAAAATAATGTCAATTAAAGGGACCTACTATCTATTCTATGTCTATTATTGAAAAAAATTAAATTTAATAGTTTAACGGGTTTGGGAGCTAAGAGCCTTCAAACGATTTTGCATACAGCGGCGATGTACGGCATACGGCGGACAGACGGACTGAATTGTTTTTTTCGTGTCTGCTAATCATGAAACGTGAAAAAAAGGGAAGCTCAATACTGTATTATAAAAAATTAATAATAAAGTAATAATAATTTTCCATGCGTCTGCCGCGCGCCACCCTATAGTGTGTAAGTGATTAATATGAGTGTTTTCGAAAAACTTTTGTATGGTGAAGGACTCCTTTGAGTTTTTCATATTCACGTTTTAAATTAGAACTGAACCGATCAGAAGTTATCAACATTATTCTCAGGATCATGTTAAAGGAATATTGTATGGTAGCCTCTCAAATTAGCTTGCTTATGTTACTAAATAATAAACTCAGTTTTACTTTCGACTTAAAATCAAATACAGTAGAAAATATTCGGCGAAACTACGTAAAAAGAAGACTTTATTGTTGGATAATACTTCTTATTTCTACTTCGTATTGTATCTTATATTCAACTACAATATAAATCGGAGTTAAGCTTGCTCGGAAGGTTTTTTTTATTCGATTACAATTATTTTTCGATAATAAAGGACATACTTTACTTTACAGTAAAAATTGCTTTAGCCCATATCTTTCCCAAACCTTCTATCAAAAGAGTCCTTCAGCCGTTCAAGTTTTTATTCACTAGGTTTCATTCTAAAGAGAACAATAACTGAACGATGGATGAATGCCCATTGTACCGTCCTCTGCTCATAAAAATTAAAAAGGTATGGGAAATATATTTATGGTCTAGAGCACTATCTAGCCGAACATATCTTGCAATAATTGTTTCGAAATGTCCAGATTTCAGCTCAACAGATTCTTTTATGCTCGTCATGTGTGATAACAATGTCCTGCTTCTGAGTTGAACGAACAATCAGCAAATACAGTCAACTGAACCGCATCAAATTACTTGAACCACATAAAGCTTCGTCAAAAAGTGAACACAGAAAACGCTCTTCTGCGTATAAAAGGACTTTAATTGAGCACTTCAGGGAGAAGTTCAAGGACTACAAGTACGTTTTGAGAAAAAATGCGAGAGGGAATATTGAATCGAAGGCATTCTGTCCTGTGATTTAGTTCGCAATTTAAATAGAAATCAGTTCGCTAAGTGAACATCTGCCATAAATATTGTTTAGCTTATCAAGTCAAGCCCGTACTTAAGTAGAGGGAGTTACATTATCCATTGCCGTTTTAAAAAATGAAGCAATTAGACTAGGATATACAAAATAATTTATTTTATTAAATGGACTCAAATATCAGCCTAGGTCTTACTCTATCCTTTCATTGATAAAGTTATGATGGAGTCTATGAGCGACTCGCTTTTTTTGAGATTAAATAAAGGAACGTTCGTTTTCTGGATCAGCACAATTTATTGAACAAAGCGGCACCAGAACTAAAGCCGCCTTGTACAGAGTGAGGTTTCATACCCTGGCTTGGCTTCAGTGCTGTATCACATCAAGCTAACATGTATAAAAAATAAAATGAGTTGCCTAGTCTAAACAATACTTTTTTTTTCATGTCAAATTTACCTATTGAAATACGTTTAAAAGAATAGTCTGTACAGGGTATAAAACGAGGAACACAAAATTTTAGAGTAGCAATTTTGTTTTTAAATTTCAGGTTAATCACAATACATACTTTATTAGTAAGAAATAAATTTAAAATATATTGTGCAGTTTGATACGCATGATCAATGGCAAGACAATAGATCATTATGGACTGACCATAGATTTTAGTCTTTCCAACGTAGGTTTCTATAAAATGAGCCCCACCAGGTCTCCAAATTACATGACACACAAGACATCTTAAGCTTTGGCGTACTCTAAGCTCTGAGTACCATGGATACATCCCAATTTGCCACGTAAAAGTTACAAAAGGAAGAATAGGTGTTAGTCGCTTGATTTATTTAGATCACATTCGTTAATATGATTTTTTTAAGGATACCGAACAAGACTTAGAAGCTTCGTCTCCTCAGTGTTAAAACCTTTAGTAGTGACCCTATTAAACATTCCGCGCTGTTATTAAACATACATTATATTATTCAACATACATTCATGCATATTTCAACGGTAACGAGTAGAAAAAATTCGTCTTTACTCGAAATATGGAGTGTCTGTACTATGTATCATATGCAATTTTTCTCCTTTTTGGCTACAACTCAAGCTTTTAGAGCTGGTAGCTCGTAAAGCTTTTTCAGATGTCAGAGCTTTTATAGGCTGAAGTTTGTATTCGAATGTATGTATGTAAAACATAAGAAAACGGCCAAGGACTTTTTTTCCGTATTATAACTTTCTCTATGCTCTATGATTAGATCTTAATCTGCTTAGGTCTAAGTAAGGAGAGGACGGTGCTATTATGTCACTGTTCAGCTCGTCAAGTTTTGTCGCTAGCCATGTCGTTTTCTACTCGTTGAATCATTTCCCGACAATAAATAATTAACGCTAGTCGATTGGAATTTGATATTGCTTTCCTATCACAATGTTCGACAGCATTGCGCAACTCCAAAGGTCCTGCAAATACAAACTCTGTTGGTTTTATATTGGCTATAAAATCAACGAACTTTTCCTATTATGTTATAGTGAAAACAACCGACAAAAAATCGACTCTTTGAAAACTTTCTGAACGAATTTGAAACGTGGTAGAAATTTAAATTTTCTCCGAAAATATCATCAAATTGTTGACAAAAATCTAAAAACGTGATAGAGCCACAATAATATCATTCTAATAAGGTACATAGTTTCCACAGAAAAATGTGCGTACCTTCAATGGAAATTGCTTGAATTGAGAACTGCTCGTGGAAGCACAATCGCAAAGTTGTAACCAAACTTAAGAAAACAAGAGCTCAATGTGGAATAAATTTAAATAAAAGACTTCGGAAATATTTCGAACTCAGACAGAAATTAGTTCGGAAATTACAAAGTGAAATGGAAAATATTATCGAAATCGACTGGGTTTCGGTTGCGTTATTGAACTTTCGAAAGAAATCGATAGCGGAACAAACTTAGGCGGAATGTGTGAAGGAATACATACTCGTATGTACATCTTTGGAGCAGAGGAGCAAAACCGACAACAAGGAAAATTATTTTCTGGAATGGTTGGTGGTATGGTAGTAGATGTTATTCGTTCTTTAATACTAACTTTACAATGCGATTCAAAGGAGCGGTAAAGTTGACTACAAAATCTTAACAGTCTGGCCTCTACTTTATTATTTTTTGAGTAGAGGTTCAGAACGCGATTTATGAACTTCCCCTACCTCTTCCTCAGGCAGAGTAAATTCCCGGATTTTTTTTTTAAAAATTACAGCATTAGTTATTAAGAGACTTTTGTATAAATATATTCCATTAATCATAATTGCTTTAATGGTAGCTTACCATGAAAAAATCAATTAATAAAATATTCCATTCATTTATCATTCCGCTGCTAAATGATAAGAACCATTTGTTTTTAAAATAGTGTTAAATTGGCAGTTGTGTGTTGACAGGAACAACAATTTATAGAAAAATACTTATTAGGAGGCTCTTATTGTATAAACAACTTATTGTATAATTCTTTATAAGAGCAAATTCAAAATTTAGAGTGAAACACGTTGTTTCAGCGATTTCGTTTGAAAGATACATTAAACTTACTTCTTCACCATGAGATCACCCATAAGAATTGAACTCACCTGTAAAGAAAAAAGTTTTAAGATAAATTAGACATTGTTAAATTTATATACTTTATATACGTATATATTAAATGAATGCATACACTATGTAGATAACTATCAAACCTTCTAATTAGATGAAGAAAACACCAATGCGGAGTTGCGCATTTAGGTTGTAACCAAATTCTAGTTCAAATGTGTTATAATTCTTGTTTTCTCCACATCCTTAAGCTTGACTCAAAAAATAAAGAAGTTACACCCGCCCAATCATCATAGCCAATACCTAACCCACGATCTAAAATTACCCTCGGTGAAAGTTTCATCAAAATAGGTAGGAAAGCAATCAAATATACAAAACCATGTAAATCAAACATCGATTAATTCAGGTTTACGATAGCCGATAGTAAACTAGGAAATTATTAGAAATGAGGCGATGTATTAGTCCCCGCTATGATACTACTAATATTAGGATACATACCTATCCAAGCAAACACGAATGTCATGAATCAGTTACTTCCGAAGTACAGAGCACTCTTCATGAGTCGTTCACTGAAATTTACTTGATAATATGAAAAATTTCAGTTATGTACTTTTTGTATATAAGAATACGTGTACGAAATTCTAGCTAGCTTTTTCACATGTGAAAATGGCCTGAGTCTGTTACTTCCGAAGTACAGAGCATTCATAACGATGAAAGAGAATGATATCTGTACCGTTCTCTCGGACTCAGGACATTTTCGTATCTATACAACAAAATAAATTAGAAAGAGACGAATATTGATGTTATTATTTTAATTTAATATGGAATTAGAATTTTCATCTATAATGTTACAAAATTTTTAATAGCATAAATTAGTTGGAATATTTGTTACCAGTTACAGATAACATTGATTGTTTTTTAATACCTTTTTAAGAAACTACTTATACTAAAACTCTTTTAAACTTCACTTGACACCCAAAACAATAAAATAAATGGCATGTCATATTCCTTAAGGCGAGTGTATTGTGTAGGTTGCTAAAATACAGTGAACAAAATACAGATGCAGCTTAAGTATATATGCATGATTGATGTATGCACGCATACCATAAGAAAAAATGTTGGTTTAGTATGGGTAACCCCTGAGCCTGAGTTTGCTGGGATATCAGGTATTAAAAATAAACAAATGTCAGATATTCGAATATCATGATATTCCGTTTTCATCGACTCTTTTTCATATCATAGAGCTACCAATATATTTTTCCTTTACTTGATAGGATAAAAATTTGACTAAAGTATCAATTTACCCTTTCGTTTTGTCTTACAATAAATTGCATTCATATCTTGAATGCAGATAAATACCGATCGTTGCTTTCATGGGAAGTATCTGCAACATATTAATATCAGATATCAGTGTATACAAATATCTGACCTAGCATGTGAGAGGTAAAGTCCTAATATGATGCAGATTCACATCTACACACTGATTGTATATAAATCATAATATCCTCAATATCATCAGTGTATCACCCAATAATGTGCATATAGTACGTAAACGTACTTGTATCGCATATCATGATTTCAATAAAGTAATTTGTGTACAAGCAGTTTATCCAAAGTAATGGAAGACTATGTCAATTTTAAACAATGACTTGAATATTTATCGGAACGGAAAGAATAGAACGGTAAATCTGTTTATTTATTTGAGTAATTCATTTTTTACGTACGGCAGACGTCATACGGGTGGCGTTCGGCGTACAGCAGACAGACGGACTGATATTTTTTTTTGCTCTTTTCTTGTCTAGGTACCTACTAGTCAAACGTAAAAAAATTTTCAGGGTACCACTTTTTCTAAAAATCGATCACAATACTGTATTATTGAAATAGTAAAGTAAAAAAGATGAGTTGTCATGGAAACTTAAAGTGTACTAAAGTGAATTTATGTTTGTAAACCAAGTTTAAATAAATAGATATTAATTAAAGTCTTACTAAGGCGAGTTCCTAGGATTGTGAGTTACATTCTAAGTGGGACTTTAACTGACAAAATTCCATACAAAACTTCCAGTTAGAGTTCCGGTTAGAATTCAACTGACGATCGTTGAAACGGACTTAAGTCTTAATATCGATATGATAAAGGTTATTTATATACCGTAAAGCCGTTAAGTATAGAATCGGTCTTTCTAAATACTAATCTTTGCTATGCAATTATAAATTTAAGAGAAAATTTGCACATACATAAATCACTGAAATAAAACCTGGCATTGAAGGTTTGTGTTACGCTGCGTGGCTTAGTGGCTGGAGCACTTGACTTCGGTGCACCTGGTACCAGGTTCGAATATGCTTGGCAACAAGTAATCTTCGAGAATGGGATTGGGTGCTGGACTACTACGACATACTACTATAATAGTTCACTCAGCTGTGAATGAGTACCTGAGTTAAAATCGTGGTAATAATCACGGACGAGCGTGTGGCTGACCACTTCACCTCCTAGTGTTCCTTTGGTCTCGTAATGAAGTAACTCTAGCATTACTTCAAGGCCTAAGCCCGATTTTTTTCTGTTGCGCCATTGATTATTATTATATTAAATGTTTGTATATTATGTTGTCTATGACCAATCACCATCGCTGTCAATACAGGAATTGATGAAAATATATTTGACTAGATATAAGCGTTTCAAACAGGTTTTTCAGTTGGTAGATTAGCTCACGAACACTAAAACATAAGAAATTTCTATTCATCTTAAAGATTCGCAGAATGATAAAAGACACATATAACAATAAAACAAAATAAATAAAATAAAATGTACATAAATTGTTTCAACTTTAAATATTCAATACAAAACTTAGGAAAAAGATTTGTTCGATCTAAACTCATCTTTTACAAATTTTCCATCATTTATTCACGTCCTTGCACAGAACCAGCCACAAGTCCTCGCTCTCCAATTCAACTTCCAAAATGTCTTCTTACAGATCCGTGTTGGAGGATTCCGATAAGAATACCAGTAGGGCACGAACGGGCGGAATCCGTAGCTTCGTGTATCTTGTAGATACTATGGTTGTATTGTGTATAGAAGGCACGCTGTCGTGATGAATTTCTGTGACTAAATTATGCGACTCTAGGAGCTTCCTTAATGTAGAAGAGATGAAGGGATAAGATCAGAATGTACTTTTCGTGTATTCAGCAACGTTTTCTTCCATTTTATTTCTGATTTTCTTTTGCCTTTTATCTTGTTAGCCCATTTTTTGATCCTTTTATGCTTCAGATTGTCCCGAGGATAGATTATAATATTTAAGCAGATGGTTTTGCTTTAAGGACAAGCAATTCTTCAGCGGGCTACAGCAAATGCATGCGCCACGTTGTTTTCTTTAAAGGACTGGAAAAGGGTGGAATGGAAGAATGGAATTTTGAAAAACACATAAGGGCAGATTATGTTATGCTGCACTTCATATTTATGTTTTCTCAATAACGTCAATGTGAAACATGACATTGATATAAGTATGTATACGTACTCGTATATGCAAGCCGCAAGCGTATTTGTCTCGACATTTGTGTATGTAACGCTAGAATACTCTATGCTATTCCAAAAACGTAACTTAAACGAATTTTGGAGCAAGCTACATAGTTTAGTCTTTGATAAGAACAGTAGCCCAACGTTTATCAATTTAAGTTTGAATAAATTCTAAACCCGTGTGATTTAAATTTTAGCAATATAAAAAACAGTTTTAGTCGATGAATTTGGATGTTTGTCTCGATAATTTTGTCTGTTGAAAATATCTAAGAAAGAACTTGTGATCTAAACCTAAAACTTCCAAAAATTCTCAGTCTCGAATTTAGACTTTTTAGTTCGGATTAGTTTTGAGTGGAAAGAAAGTACGAGTTTACTAGTCAGCGAAATCGGATTACTCCTTCCATTGCGTCCTATACAAAAAGTCCTTATCACGAATTTGGTAATATTTTCCGATATACTTAGCTTTTGAATGAATGAAGCAAGGAATTTGAAATTTGGTACTTAAATGATAACAGATAAAGCGGATAACTGATAAATGCCAGAAATCAATTAAGTCCTGCACCACCCGTGTGAAAGTCTTTGAAAAAGGAACATTTTCCTTTTGGGACTTGTCTAGTTCCAAATATGAAATTGAACACTAACGATATTGCCTTTTAGTTTCAAGTAGCAGCCGAATGGGAGTCCTTATTAAGGACTCATTATTCTATTTTAACCTCAACTACAGTTTGATTTGATATTTGTGAAGTAAAAAGATGCAGAATACACGATGATAAGCCAACGCGGTTACTATATCTGGTGAGCGAAACAGGACCATGATCAACGACAATGATGAATTGGGACTGAAGCTCGCGTGGCAATAGACATTTTGAAGGATGCGATTCCAGGTCGCCTAATGTATTGTTTTGGCGATTTGCACTGGCCGACAAAATCGTCCAATTTGACCGTTCTAGACTTTTTTGGCGTTTCTTTTTAGTCTCGTCTCTATCACAACAAACTAAAGGTTCTGGAAACTCTCATAAAGAATATCCGACAAATGTGTCGGAGCTTATCGTCCGAAGTTCTCGCCAAAACGATTGAAAATGCGGTAAATAGAACCCAAATGATCATCAATATTGGCGGCGTCTACTGGACTGATATCATCTTCAAAAGGTAATGGAAAAGAACTTTAAGGGTCAAATAAACAAAAAAAATATGCAAAAAATCTGGGCGCAACTTTATTATTTTTCCGGTAGAAGTTCGGAACGCGTTCAATTCTAAGTTGTGGTATAGGTTACTATGTGACTGAAAACCTTAGAACAAGTTCGGGAAGCAGTTAGAATAGGGTCGCGCTAGAATACATACATACTTCGCTGCCACAAAGAACATATGACATACATAATTCAGTCATATTTCGGAATCCGGTCTAGGGGTTGGAAAAGAAAAAATACTTAAACAAGCCCGTTGAAGTGAAAAGATATTTGACATATAATTAGACTCGAGAGATATGACGGAATTCACGGAAAAGTATTCAACCACTTTACACCCCCTTTGAGGTCGAATTTCAAAAAATCTTTAAAAAAAACTCTCTAGGTATTCATATGAAGAAGAATCCGTTGAAAAAAAAATTAATTCAATATTTGGGAACACCTAGTAGGTATGACGAAAATCGTGAAATTATATGCATTGTATTTTCGCTGATCATTTTTTTTTACCGCTCTTCCGAACGCCAATGGTTATTCGAATTTTTATATCAAAATTACTTTTCTAGTTGATTTACATATACACAACGAGTTTCAACTTTCTAGCAAAAGCCGGAAAAACACCCCCACCCCCGTACCATACTACCACTAAAAAATTATAAATTTCCAACATTCCACTACTATAGCTCTATCTAAATACCAAATCCGACAAATTTTATTTGTTCATACATCTATGAAGAAATGAGCCTCAACGTTACAAATCAAACAATGCGCAGAACGTTTTTCCTCTGATTTTGAAAATAAAGTTTGATGAATTTCACACCTTGTTCAACGCTATAACCTTCCATGGTGATTTGCCATGCACTACTGTACTACTGAACAATTTACAACAAATTTGACGGATACTTTAACAACATGGTCGCTGTAACCTAACCTTTTCAGTTGAAACACCCTACATATATATATGCTAAATGTGCGAAATAAAGGTTCCTTAAAACCAAGTTTATAGTAGTATGTCACATATTTCAAAATGAGGTAGTTACATGACTTTTACAATGTTTTGTTCGCTTTCATGCCCTTACAATATTTTCCTACGTCTGAAATGATGTTCTTCAGCCGTTGATACCCTTGAATGACAAGAAAACCTACTGGAAAGAAGCCTTTCATATTTAATATTCTGAAAACATACTGCATAAAAGTATTTTAAGTTTTTTTCGATAAGCATCAGTGTCCAGCTAGTTGTGATGAAGAAAACTGACACTGCATTGAAACTTTTTTAATCAAACCGCTTCGCAGGGCCCAGTACCCGGAAGCTTCGTCTTAATCCCATTTTATTAAGTATAAGGCACTCAATAACGATAAAAAAAATGACAACACCACAAGTCTCGATTTTTGTAATGCTACTACCTTAAGTCTTTTTGCGGGGGAATAGAGTTAATCGCCGAAAATGAAAACCATTCCAACCAATGGCCCTTGGCGTCGTCCTTTTTCAGAATGGCTAATCCTCTTAGAGATGCCGAATAATATAAAAACTGATGGCTTGAGCAACTTTTGCGATTAACAGACGCAGAGATTATTATTAAATTAGCAAACGAAAGGAGAGGATAATTTCAGGGAAATTCCTTTTCTAAAATTAGAGCAAAATTAAGAAATATCTACTTTTGAGATCCCTTTTTTATATGTGTGGCATGGCATGGTGTCGAGTCCTTTCAGTTCGAAAGTAATGAAGGAAATTTTGCAGATGATGCTGCTTGTGACGACAGTCTGGAAACTGCTTGTTCGAATTTGGCGATGGCGAGGAATAATTAAATTACACTTAAATAAGATAATTGCCTCGTTTATATGAATTACTTTTATTATGGACGAGCCTTGCTCTATTGAAATAGAGTAAAAATAATTGGCCTTTCGCTTTCCGGCCTCTCTCAGTAAGACTTGAAACAAACAGACTTCTCGCCTGACTTTAATGTGTGAGAGATCGCGATCGCAAATTGCATTCAGTTTACCAAATCGTGTGCTACTTTAAGATTAAGTTTTTATTCCATCTTGTATGAAATGGAATTGCAAAGGAATTTTGTTGCTAATGTATAAACCATTTAAAACTGCGATTCAAACGCGTCAATTGAAGTCGTTTGTAATTTTCTTCCATAATGGTGCTGTACCCACAGATGACCCCATCAAATACAGAGCATGAGTTTTGAACCAAGGATTTTTCGTTGATGTTGGGGTACGGCCAGGCTAACCTCGCAATTTTCTATGATTCGGGTTATCGTAGCGTATCCCATATTCCTTCCCAATCACAATACGAAGCAAAAAACATTTCCTTTTCTGCCATTCTAGAAGCTGTTTACACGTGAAAAAACACCGTTCGACGTCTCTCGGCATCACTTCGTACGACACCCAATTTCCTTGCTTTTGAATCATTCCCAATGCTTTTAAACGATTGGAAACTTCGGAACTGTTCTGTGATAAACTTTTAGAGTACTCGCAGACTAGAGATTGAAATTCGCGTGATAGTTTAGTTGAATGGCTAATGGCTTTGAAATTATATGGAAATGCGAACATTGAACGATTAATTTTGTCCAAACTAAAGAGTTGAATATGCGAAACAGAACCTACCTATTTGATCTATGCCCGACTAAACTATCGCAATGGCAAAGGGTTTATATTTTCACAAACTCAGCTGCCAATATTAGCTCTGATGAGATGTCGGACTGGTTTGACTTCCACGGTATTAATTTATAATAGCCTAAAAATATATTTGAGAACGTCTCCCCACAAAAGGTTTTTACTTTCACAGGATTTTAATTTTTATAAATTAAAAGCTGCTATTGAAAAAAATGGGTTAAACTTTATTATTTTTCCAGGCAAAGTACGGAAACCTGGTAAGGTGGGAGTGTATATGTATAACATGCTCTGTTTGATATCTAGGACATAAAAGGTTTGTGCAATACAAAGCTTAGTCGAATTTCGACATTTTAAGCGACAGAACACACGTGACAGTGGACATACCTACTATAGATATGTGTGCTTTAAGCCATCGATATGATCTACACTTTTTCAACATAGTCCAAGACGCAATCAAGGGCGAAAACTGACATCAACTGTTTCGAGAGAAAAAGACGTTTTGGGTAGCTAATCATGTCACTAGAATAACACCTTCTCTGATTCAAGTTTCAACATTCAT